>CM056994.1:261144783-262344783 GCA_029891345.1 Dryococelus australis | reverse complement strand
AAATTTATTTACTTATCCTACTTTAACTTCTTATTCTGAATTATATTTCGTCATATTTAGTGCTGTGACGCTTTTATAAACGCCATATTTATTATATAAAATAAGCCAAATTCTGCCAAATTGTTCTAAAAATTCTTTACTAGTAATATTAATGTATTAAGTTAATGCATAATATCAAAACTTTTCTATGTATTTAAAAGTAACGAGTATACTTCGTGTTATGTACATGAGATAACTTTCTACGAAAAAATATTATATTAATTATTACGCGTCGGATGTGGTCTCGAAGTGTGAACTGGGAGCGTAAGAATATACACTGTTGTGAAGAATGTCATATTTATATGGCAATGAAGTACTACATACTATGACGTTTATATATTACCGCTTCCATTAGTTCTGCGCTGAATGTTGTCATTCACTACTATAAAGGGGGGGGGGGAGTATAAAATGTGATTCGCAGAAATCCGCGGCCTTCATGCAGTTAGAAGTTTTCAACTTTGAGAAACCACGTTTATTTAACATAGTGAAGTTTTCTGATGCATCGCGGAGATAAACCATTCTCCCCTGCCCCCCCCCCCTTACACACACACCTTTATTCCGCATTTCTAAATACTTGCACGTGGCTGCCGGCTCCCCAGAAGGGTTTCCCTGAGTTGGTTGCTGCTCGTGCGTAATCCAATAAACACGGCGCAGCGGCGTGCAGAAAGCTCGGCTGGGAACAGCACCGGGGAAATAAGAGCAGGAAACGGCTGGGGAAGTGTGATACGATGTTGCCTTCTGCTACGTATCTCACAGCAAGAGCCTGCCGCTTCCTCGTGTTCCTCGACGCCGCGCCGAGCTGTGTGCATATGTACGTTCTGGGAAACGAATAAACCACACGGTCATTTCTTCTTGCTTATTAATAACCCCGCTTTAGTCAGGCTGTTATTCAGTAGCGAGAGAGGGAAGTGCCTTACATACTAGACTGACTTAGGCTTACATATAAAGTATATATATATATATTTAGATTAGAAATGTATTCTTTACAACAAATGTGCAAAATACATTCCCTAACATTTTAGAAAGCCATTCCAAAAAGGAAGGGACGAACATAGCTTAACAAATCATATGCAAAATCGTTGATTTTAAACGTAAATATATAATCTAAATCCTCTTAGTTTATTTCTTTTGAGATAACGCATTTGAGATTACTTGGACACGTAAAGCAAGATAGAGAAAATTTATACGAAAGCCTCAATATTCGTATACTTTTTTTATTTCAGAAAATAAAACTATCCTTAAGTAATAGAATTACAATGTTCATAATCCATTATTATAGTAAGAGTGTAATACACTTGGCAAATTTCCATAGTCAAAACAAGCACGAACTCTTTATCGAAGAATTCAGAGGAACTGTATAGAATCAAAAAATATATAACAAATACATATGATTGGGAATTATTAATAAATACTATTGAATTTATTTATTATACACAGTTTTCGAATTTTTCTCAGGAAAAAAAAATGGAATTCTGTTTATAATGCTATCTACCAATCTCTGAAGAGATAAAAATATGTAGTAAAATTCAGAATTAATAGAAAATATAAATAATTGATTAAATACGATGGTTTTATATATTAACTTCTTTTAAAATATTACAAATAGGATTGATTTCATTTATTCAAACAACACTGCAAATGGTTTCTGCTTCAAACAGCTTTATTAAAACCGATATTTAAAAACTGCCATATAATTAAAATCTGACATTTCACGAACATCATTAGCTTTGCAATAAGAATCGTTATTTGTCCAAATCAAACAATGTTTCTGTCTCGATAAATCTTATGGTACAAATTACCATACGTCTTTACTGAATCAATCAAAATATTGTCTTTGTATAGTTCAGATTTACTACTTGTGCAAATTTTCCAAGCTGATGGTGGTTAATATTTCTTTTATAACCCATCCACTTAAAAGTTTCTTTGAAGAGCTATTGATCTAAAAGTTAATTCATACTAGGCTGATATAAATCTTTTAGGTTATATTTTTCTATGTATAAGTAATTGAAAATCACTTACATTTTCAAAATGAAATTTTTTTTTAAATACCTACGTAAAATCTATGAATCATGATTATTATTATAAACGAGGCATATGTTCTTCACATTAGGAATCCGTCCGATTTTATTAAATTTTTCTAAATAATATTATTTTGTTTATTATAGTGTAAGGTACATAAATTTATAAATTATTTACGTTTTTATGTATAGAATAAAGGAAAATTAGAGATTCAAGAGGTAATTATTAAGGATAAATCAGATAATGGAAAAATATAATCATTCAAAAATATAACAGAAATTTATATAAGTGGGGCGAAATTATTTAGGATAAATTATATATATCCCTCACATGGTTTTGTAATGACATCGTATTAAGCTCAAGTATTTATATCGCACCTATTTTTAATAGGTACCTGATTCACATTAACTTTATACTACATAGCTTGCCAGAGTGCCACTCGTTTGCATAATGTGGCTGGAATCAGATGATTATTTTATGTCAAAAACTGTATTTGTTGCATGTGCTGCTTTCTTACAAAAATTCAGAGAAAAGAGGTTCTGTGTAGACATAGTTGATGGTTGTAATAGATACTGCTATGATGCACGGTTAAGTTGGCATTTGTCTTATAGCTTCGTAGATATCGTGTACAAAGCTAAAATGTTTTAATGACCACCAATTAAAAATAAATTTCTGATTCATTTAAATCATGCTGAATTACAAGACCAGCAGTAATACTACTTGTTCTACAAAATTCCATAGGAGTCCGTTGTTGTTCCCCGAGATATGACAGAAATTTACTATTTAATGTGGCGCTATCATACAAAATGGCGGGAAAATGTCTCTATATATTGGCATATTTGAAGCCTGTTATATTTCCGCATACGAAGTTTTGTCGAAATTGGTCAAACGAAATGGTAGATATATATAATTAACATTTAATATTTATATATCCATAGTTTTGAAAATAAGTGCCTCGTCCTTTTAAACTGCATATGTGTAAACTGTACTATAGACTGTTCACGGTAAAATGAGCACTCTTGAAAGTCCTGCTTAAGATCTAGGCATACTTGTATGCACGTTGTGTATTTTACGCCTTATGTAAAACTAACAGTGTCCTGGGCCTCATAACTTTAGTCATGCGTCGGTCAGGTGAAACGGTGAAATTATTGGAAAGAAAATATTTTACAATCTGGTAATTTGTATACATAGATTCATAAAAATAACAGAAAGCGAAAGGAATGACGTAGGAGATCACAAAAGGATTACCTAACACTTTTTCTTCGACGTTAAGATATGGAACTACTTTCCATCCATCGTTACCTACTTTACTGGGCGCATGCCACTCAGTGCGCCCGTTAAAATATATGAAGTTAGGTGCAGTGACTTTTTTCTAAGATTGATTTCAAAAGTGCTCACTTTATCGTGAACAGCCTTCATATTCTGTGTAGTAGTATTACATACGTGCCAAATTTGGTGGGAAACAGTTGAGTAGTTTTAGAGATATGACTATTAGCTTAATTTATTCATCATCCAAAGGAACGAGTCAGTAACAATATCCTTCTCTAAATTCAATGCTTACATTATGCACTGTGTAGTACCAAATTTGGTTTAAAACGGTTGTATGGTTGCTGAAAACTGTGAAAACTGTGATGCAGAATGTGTTAGAGTGTTTAATGCCATTTTAGCGAATTGACAAAGCAAAACACTTTTAAGTTTAGGTGCAGAAAACCTCTCGCTGCTACCTAAAGCATTTATACAAACTCTTGCGGGATACGAAATTCAACACGTGTATCCATTCAGCTTAGAGGATTTAAGAGGCTATGAGGACATACTCTCACATTTGCCTCATGATGAAGATTGTCCGTATGGTACACCGGCTTTTTTCAATCAACCAAACACAGTCCATCTGAAAAGAGGTTGTGTAATGCAAAGGAGGCAAAACGTAATGCAACTTGTTAATCATCCCGTTTTACCAAGACAATTCTGGTATTGATGAAGTTGATACAGAAACCAGCACTGAACTTATGTAAACAAAAATCAAACTGTTTAAACTCTGAAGTAAACGTGATTGAATCTTGTAATTTACAATTATGATGTGGTACACGAAAGGTTTCGAAAATTATCAAGACAAGTATTTTATAACTAAAGAACTTGCAATTTCATATGCAACTGACGATAATGAAATAAAAATTTTGTCTTTCAAAGCTCCGAAACCATGGCCTGCTTTAAATCAGGAATTGAAATGGACTTTTCGACATCAAACGTACGAAGTACATGGTTTGAAATGGGACTATGTTGATAGATATTACGAAGACTGTTTCCAGTATGTGAGTGATGCGCTTCTCGAAGACTATTCGATATACGAGCGTGGAAATATGCAGAAGGAAATTTCAAAAAGCCTGACTAATACAGAAATGGTAAATATTCGAAGATGTCATGGCTGTTCAAGCATTAATTCCCTAGTGAAACGATATAACACTAATCATTGTGATAAAAAAATTGTTTTGTTCGGAATACAAAATCGAAACTCGCAAGAGAATATGTTTACCAGCATCCTACCTACATGTAAAGATAATAATTTAGAAAAATTAGTTTGTTACATACATATTCAGACCTTCGTAAAAATTTTCAAATGGAGACATTCAATCCAAAGCAGACGTATAAGAGAGTTACTCCAGCTTACAAGAGAGTGTGGTTTAAGTCTCTAAAGAACACATACTCCCAATTCCAGATGTGTAATGGAGATGAACATTGGAACTTTGCACAAAGTTTTGCAGGGAATTAATACACAGAACGAGTATTGTGTTATGAACAAGATGATTGTCCGGTTTTAAACATGTGACCCAAAAGCCAACTACCTTGTTCATCGTGAGATCTGTGTTTTAAAAAAAGAAGTGGAGTAAAAATCAAGGAATCAGGATTTAGACAAATTAAATATAAATCAAGCTGAGTTTTATGACAACCCCACCTCGCGGACTGAAATATGTATTAACAAGCAACAAACCAGGCAAATGCAAGGAATAGCGGCACTAAAATATCACCTTGTGGTATATGGGAATGTGAGGTTTGATGGAGTAACGTTTGTGTTTGTAAATTCGATTTAACAAAGTTGAAATTAGGAAAATTTCAAGATGATGTTTTAATCTACTCGGCGGTACATGTGTAAACATTTTTTTATTTGAAAAAAATGTATAAGGAACAAACATACAGTAGCAACACGTTAGTTAGGATAGAGAGATTCGACTCATAAATTCAATACGCTAGTGCTACTCCAGGTTACAGGAGAGTGTTCGATCTTTGTTATGGGCGAAGATTTTATCCTTTGTATAATTTGTGGCCTGACAGCAAGCCACCTTGCAATGAAGGTCAACTATAATTTGAAGTTCAAAGTGCCCACATCACAAAATGTACATCCTACCAGAAAATCAAACACATCATACAGAAGGAATGTAGTTGCTGCTCTCTTACTACAGTTTGGACATAACAATGTAACAACAAGGAACATGTTACACATATAGGGGATCCAGAATTAAAGTATCCTTGTGGCATGTGGCAATGCAATGTTTTTCAAATCAAGATCATCAAATCTGGCAGACTATATAAAGGAGACAGTTTAATATTAACGTGTCAGTCATGGCTAACATCTTTGGCCCTAAAGTCACATACAAAGTCTTACGAATAGGGTACATAAGAGTTTTCTTTAAGCCTTGTGGTGGTATTTTACAAGTTCAAGTGAGTAACGATATCGAACATTGGTGCTACACTTTCTATTCCAGTCTCGGCGTTCACTTTGGTGAAGGCTTAGCATGCAATGATTGTGCTGTGAGGTATCTCTGCCCCGACAGTGACTTACCATCTACATTTGAAGAGCTAATGTTAGCCAGTCTTAGCAAGGAGCTGGAAGAAGAGTACGGAAATGGGGTAATCGCCTACCAACTCACCAGACCTCATCATGAACCACACTCCATTGGAAGGAGACCTGTGACAGGGACATCCACAACCTTATTTTAGAGCAAGGAGGAGTAGTTTTTCCTTCTATGTGCAACTTATTTTTATGTGAATTGGCTAATGCAGAATAATGTTCCCGACTAAATAGAAGTATGTGCTTATTAATAAAGGTTTGTATTCTGTAACTTATAGCTTAGCATATTCTTATTATGTTGTTAAGGAAATGTGTGCCTGGCATTCATTTCAATTGTACGTATTTCTCTCAACCTTTGACACCACATAGTAAACCAACTAGTTATGATTCCACTTTAACTAACTGCAATAGTTCTAAATGTCTTGTAAACTAGTACAGACCGCATATAGTAGATAGGAAATGTAAGCTTAAGGGCGAGTGTATTGCAACAATTTGTAAGGAAGAAAAATGTTTCAAACATCCCATTTATAATACAGACAATGTTTTATCCTATCAGTATTTCAAATAATGTGATAATAATCTCCATACTTTATATCACTATCGCAAAAAACAAGTTTGGTTACACGGCTCATACTGGGTGTGATTTATCAAAGTGTTATGTGCATCGAGCAATAAAATTAGCAAAATTAAAGTTCAAGCCTCAATCATGTAAGAGAGTGCAAAGTTAGAGAGTGACTTTATCAATATACGTGCATTGTTCCTTGCTAATTGTTATCAGTTGGGTGTTGGATAGCAAACACATAAAATGATGTTCTTTCATCCTGGAAATCCTCATGTTAGCATGAAACCAGACAAGTATAATGTATCCTATATGTTATTGTGTATTGGAATTCTCTGCGAAATTTACTGAGTCTTGTGGCGGTATGTTTCATTTTAATGTTCTTTATTTTCCGCTGGGAGACGAAAAAAGCAATGAATTAATTCAATGCAGTATGCGACAAAATGTCTTGCGTTTTACATGACTGCAAAAATGCCACTGCCATCTAGTATCGAAGATGTACATTCACACTATTTCAAAACATACTCATAATGGTTTCAAAGGGTTGAGTTACACACCCCTGAATGTAAAGAAGTGTCTATTCAAAGAGACAGTATAAAAACAGGGCATAAGAAAAGTTCTCTCCTCGAAAGTAGACTTGAAGAAGGGTATTTGGATCCAATATGATAAAAATGTCTGTTAAATTGTTTACTTAAGTTACAAATAGCTTATAAATTGTGTTAAGATATTTGTAGAGCAACCTATTCTTACTTGTGCTATGCATCACCTTGTGTTAAAATATTTGTAGATCACCCTATACTTGTGCTAAACTTGTGTTAAAATGTTTGTGTAACAACTTGTGTTAAAATATCTGTGGATCACCTTGTTTAAGTTTTGCTAACTATGTTTGTTTCTTTAAAATGTCGTATATAGTTTTGTTACCTCTTAAATGTGTCATGTATTTTTCTAAACAGCCTGTGTTCTGTGCTTGTGTAATATTCAAATTAATTGTTGTTTGTAATTGAAACAATCTATGTTGAAATGTGTTGTGAAGCCTATATATGTTTACTTTTGAAATAATTGGTTGTTTGTATATGAAACACTCTGTTTAAAGAAATTCCTAGATGTACAAATTAATGAATACATGTGTGTTAAAAATGAATGCATATGTGTATATTTATTATACCTTTTTCCCCTTTACAAAAATGTGGTTTCCCTAAGAAACCGAAAAAATACTCTGATTGATAAAGTGTGAAATGTTTTGATTTCCCTAAGAAACAGAAAAAATTACTCTGCAATTAGGATGAGTCGGTACATCCTTGGTATCCTTCCAAAATCAAGTTCAAGAAGAAATTCTTTGCAGGCACTTTGAATGTAAATTCCTTACTACAAATTGGTAAACAGAAAGAACTTGAAATTATTTTAGATAAACATGAACTACAAACCCTAGCAGTACAAGAAACAAAGTTTTGGACGAAAATGTTACAGACACCAAACACCATAGAATATTAAAGGTTAAACCAGCATTCAAAATTATGAAAGGAATGCCACTACTTGGTACTGCCTTCCATGTTCATAAATATTTAGTAGATGTTGTAACAGAATTCAAATCTAGTTCAGAAAGAATATCTCTCTACATAATTAAATGCAAAAATAAACAGTTTACCTTTGTTAATTGCCATGCACCAATAAATGGAGACAACAAGAAAAATCCGAGTAAAGTAGAAGAATTCTGGAAACTCCTGGAAGAGGAAATATCGAAAACCCCAAAATTAAATGTTGTGATACTACTGGGGGATTTTAATACACAAATAAGGAGAGAAAAATCTTTTCGAAAAAACAGTAGGTGACTATCCAGACCATAAAAGAACAACCAAAAATGGTATAAGGCTAATTAATCTCTGTGAAATAGTTCAATTGAAATTAAAGTAGAATTTCTTCAGGAAATTACCAAGAAGAGCTAAAATATGGATATCTCCTAGTCCAATGTTAGGGGAATTCCAGTTGGATTGTGTGGCTTTTTCTCGAAGGAATATTAAAGAAATTATGAATGTAAAATTAATAAGAAATGGAGAATTTGACTCTCTAAAATTAACCTCAAACTTCTCCCTCATAAAAATAAAAAAAGCGACAAAAATTAATTAAGTACAACATAGACAGACTCAACATCACACAAGAAACAATAAAACATTTTCAGGAAGAATTTCAAATAATTGAATCAGAAAAATGCCATGAATTATCCAAAGAAATAAACAGTGCAGCAAAGAAGTTATTTGGGTCTGCAAAAATGAAAAAGAAAGTTTGGTGGAATGGAACTTGTGAAGAAGCACTAGGAAAAAAAAAAAAAAAAAAAAAAAAAAGGATATGCTCTGGAAAGAATGAGCACTTTCATCAATTTAAGCAACAAAGAAAAGAAACAGCAAGAATAATAAAGAGTGTTAAACAATCCTTTGAAAAGTCATGACTTCTTGACATAGAAGATAACTTTGTTAAAAATATATACCAGAATATCTATCAGTTAAAAAATAACCTAAAAGGGTATCAAGCACCAAGTATTTGCTTCAGATATGAAAATGGTAAAATGGGTTTAACCAATACCGAGAATTGTACGATCCTAAGAAAGTACTTTGATCAACTTTTGAACTGTGAAGAATCGAACTAAAAGTTAGAATTCCCAGAGATCCATGAAAACTTTGAAACAGATCCACCACCTACTATTGAAGAAATTAAAAAAGCAATTAAAACCCTAAAAAAGAGCAAAGCCAGCGGGGAAGTCTCCATTACAGCTGAACTTATAAAATGGCCTCAACCAAAAATCATAGATAAACTTCAAATCATCTTTGAAGAAATCTGGAAAACGAAAAATATCCCAGAAGAATGGAAAGGGTTCTTATACATACTTTGTATAAGAAAGGTAACAAGCAAGATGTTAATAACTATAGAGGTATATCCGTTTTGCCAGTGGTTTATAATATATTCTCAAAAATATTTCTAAACAGGGTAGCACCAACATTTGACAGTCATTTGGGTGAATATCATAGTGGATTTAGAAAGGGCAGATCTGACTGAGAACAGATTTTCTACCTGAAGTCCACAGTCCATTACGGACTCACAAACTCCAAAAAACATAGTAGTAACATTCATAGATTTTAAAAAGGCTTTTGATTCTATTGATAGAGAAACTGTAGGTAAAGAAATCGGAGAATTTGAAGTTAAATCTAAATTGGCAAATCTAATCAGTGAAACCCTCACAGACACCATATCAAAAGTAAAATGTCAGTCCGAAATATCTAAACCATTCAAAATAAATATAGGTGTGAGGCAAGGTGATGGTTTGTCTCTACTTTTAAACTGCATATTGGAGAAAATAGTTAGAATTTGGAACGATAAACTAAAAGAGCACAAGCTATCACCAATAACACTAGGGAGAAAGAACAAGGGCGTTGAAATAAACTGCCTAGCATTTGCAGACAATTTTGCCATACTTTCTGAAAACTTAACAAATGAAGTAATACACGTCAATCTCTTAGGAGAGATAGCCAATAAAAACAGGTCTAAGAATTTCTGTAGAAAAAAAACCGAAATTTATGACAAATATAAAGAATTCTCTAGAAATCCTAGCAACAGATATTGGTCAAATAAAGAGAGTTATTTAGTTCAAATATTAAGGGGGAAAAGAGGAAAATGGATTGGAAAAATTCGTGATAGATGAAAGGATACACAAGATGGAATGAGCATATGACATAACCAGGAATATCTACAGTAAAAAATGTTTATCTAAAAATCTTAAAATACAGCCCTGCATCACAGTAGTCAAACCGGAATGTCTTTATGCATGTGAATGTCAAGTACTGAATTACAAATTGCATAAATTAGAAGTACTAGAAAGAAGAATTATAGGTAACATACTTGGTCCACTAAAATCTACAGAATTATGGAAATTAAGAAGTAATGATGAAATATATCGCAACATTGAAAACACACAGAAACAATACAGAAGATAAAATTTCTATTTTTGGACATTTATATAAAATGGATGGCAACAGGTTAACCAAACGGATCATCAAATATCTTTGGAACAAGAAATCAACAACAACCTGGATTCAGGAAGTTAAGAGCAATTTGGAAAGAAGCAATATAAGTGAAGAAGAAGCAACATAGAGAGAAATATTTAAGAAAAAAGTGTTAAAAATTGAAGAATTCCAAGGCAGGAAGGAAAAGAAAACAGGCTCGAAATGGTCCAAGGAGAGGAAAAAGATTCATAGTGAGAAGATGAAGGAGTGCAGGAAAATGAAGAAGGAACAACAAAGGACGAAGCATTGAAATTGGATCATGGTCCCTAGACGACCCTAACGGAAAAAGAAGAAAGAGAGAAAAAAATAGTGCATGGTTCTTGTGAAAAAATCTAATGAAACTAGTGAAGTTTTGCCACAACAAAACATATAACTGTGAGAGTAATCATTGAATGGTTAGTTATTAACTAGAAAACACAAACTTGTGTCTTAAGAGTAAAAATATACTCAATCGCAATTTCAAGTATAATACTAAGGCACATTCACATTTGAATGAATAACAGTTTTTAAAATGTCACAGTATCTTTAACAAGCAGATTGAAATGCTGTATATCAATTCGACAGGCAAATATTAAATTGGCTTCTACATAAAGCTCTAACAAAGTAATTTAGAACAATTTCTAGCGCTACACATTTAAGGTTTCAGAGTTAATCCTGATGTGCACTTTTTATTACAAGATGTGTTAGCGAACCGAGCATGAGGATAGTTTCCGAGAAATGTTAAACAGTTGGATGGAGAATCCCTCCGTTTCCCAGCCCATATCTGTCTTTTCCAACACACCACTGTCTTCCCCGCTGAGTCGAGAGCGTAGAAAAACATTTTGTAGGCCTGACACCCAGTGAAAGCAATCCCCTGCCTTGTACATCACTGTCTTCCCCGTTCACATCGACCTAACTCTGTTACAAACAGCTCAAAGATGCACATAATACTTTAAATAAATAATTCCCAATACTAGTGTATAAAAATAGTTGTGTTACATCGCCAATCCACGTGGCAAAGTCAGATTACGCTATAGTGTGGGGTTACAGGTTCTAATCCTGGGTAAGGCATGATTAATATAAGCTGGGTTCAATTCCCGGGTAATATAATTCAGTGTCCATATATACTATAACCAATATTATAAGAATAATAATAGACAGAACAGTAATATAACAAAAATTATGATGAATTCATATTTCAAAACCATACATAGTGTATTACAAAGACTATTAAGTTCTGGAATCGTATCACATAGTAAAATCCGTACGAAAATTCAAATTAAATGTAATTGAAAATAAATGCAATTTCTAATACTGAAGAAATGTGCACATTTCACATTAAAGTATCAACTCAATACAATTATAAAAAAAAACATTAAAAGAAATGTGTTAATCCATTAAAACCTTTTAATTTCATGTTAAAATCATTTAATTCATTAAGGTAATCGCATTTACTTTACTAAAATTACTTTTACTATCGAATCTGGCAATTTGCTTTGTTCGACTAAGTTCTCCAGGGAGGGAGGGTCCAAGGGTCTCGGCTTATATATACACATGCAGGAGCGCCGCCCGGCATTGTTGATCCAGCCACCATGGGTTGTGGATGGCCTCTCTGCTCCTGCGCTTCATCCGATGGACGTCTCACCCCCGTCGTCCGCTTCATCCTGCCGACCGGCCAGGACGGGGCTAGCCAGTCACCGGCCCAGCTTGGGCGGACAGTCACCAGCGGTTTGCTCGGGACGGGGACCAGCAGAGCACCAGGCCAGCCTGAGCGAACAGCCAGTACCTGATCTCGCTCGGGCTCTCAGGTGCCTGAACTGGGGGTGTTCAGGCTTCCTTCATCGGATAGCAGTTTCGCTACTAGATTAGAATAGTACTAACCTTTAGGGCTTTTGAAAATAACTTCTAGGGTAGTTTAACATTTACTTATCACGTAAATACATAAAATTTAGTTTTGCTGTATACATTAAAATTCCATTTTCGGAAATTATTATATACTTAGAACTGCTACTTAGTTTTTATTTTTTGTAAAATCGTTTAAACTTTTAGTATCTTTTAACGATTTTTCGGAAATGGTTTAATCTTTTGGTAATGTTTACCGATTTTTTCGTAAAATCATTCTGCTTGTTCATAATATGATAAAACATACATTTATTTCATTTCAACCAGTAATTATTCGAATGGGTGATTATGGCGATGTGGTCCTGTCTGCTGATTAAATAGTTTATTGGTGTTAATTAGTTATAATTCGAGGTTGTGTTGTGACATGGTCCCGTTTTCTGATTAAATAGTTTATTAGTGTCAATTATTGATAATTCGAGGGCATGTGGCGACGTGGTCCTGTGTGTTGATTAAATAGTTTTTTTAGTGATAATTAGTGATAATTCGAGGGGGTGTGGCAATATGGTCCCATATGCTGATTAAATAGTTTATAGTGTTAATTAGTGATTATTCGAAGGTATGTGGCGATGTGGCCCCACCCACTAATTAAATAGTTTATTAGTGTTAATTAATGATCATTCGAGGGCATGTGGCGATGTGGTCCTGCCCATCACACACTTTCTTCGTGGATTCTTAAATTTGAATTAAACTTGCTGAAACTTTTATATGAATTAGTTAAAACTTTTACGATTTAATTAAACATGTTTTCAAATTGCATAAATTTCCTTTGGGTTTGCTAAAGTATTTATAATTTGGTTAATTTTTCATATTTTAAGTATATGTACATAGTTTTAAGTATTTTTATGTATTTTTTAGTAGTTTTACATATTTTTAAGATATTCAAGTGTGGGCTGTTTTGTGTTTGGGTGTGTTTGATGGAGTAGTGAAAAAATAAGAAGTAACTATGCCAAACTATGCACATAATGTTTGTAGGGATTCTAACGCAGCCTGACTCACTGCTCAGAATGAGTTGAATGGTGATAAATGATTTAGTGATGTATGATTGGACCATGCGCATGTCTAACAAATGAAATGTTTTGATATGTGAAGGTGTGACTTGGGTATATAATTTTAGTTTCATGTAGTTTTAAGATTTTTTAAGGGTGGGTTTTGGTTATGATTGTGAGTATGAATTATGGAACAGCTAAAAAAGGGGAGAACTAAGCCACTTGTGTGTGGCACACTTGCAAGGTGCACAGCCTTAGCTCCCAAGTGTGTTCTGAATGCGTTGTTTGGTGAAAGATATTTGTGTGATGGATGAGTGGACCTTGAGTAACTCTAACAAATGAAATGTTTTGATATGTGATGGGGTGGTTTGGGTAGATAATTTAATTTTAAGTAGTTTTAAGATTTTCAATGTAGGTGTATGACTGTGTGTATGAGTGAGGGGAAAGGCTTTATAAATGATTCTAGGTGGGTTCTTGTTGTATATTTGAGAGTTTGTAATGTAGTAGAGAGGGAGATACTGGATAACTGCCATTATCTTTGTAATGAAGAGAATGCTGTGACAAAATCCCGAATCCAGGCCTTCTCTATACTTGAAATACTCGCAAAAGTATGTTAAAATCATCTAGAATATAAAACCAATTACCCTGAGAAAAAATATTTAGTAAGTAGGTGTAAAACTGCGAGGGGAAAGGTGTTGTAATTTTTTTACAATTTAGTTAGTTTTGAGATAGTCGGGTAGAAGTGTGCTTGGGAGTGAATTAGGGAACATAGAAAAAGATTTGGGGACATAGCAGGATGCACCTAGCATATTCAGAGGGTGCATAGCCTGGCCCATGTCTATGTTCTAAATGAGTTGATTGGCGATAGATGAATATATGATGAACAAATGGACCTGAGTATTTATAATAATTATGGAATGTATGAAAATAGGTTGGGTATTTGTAATTAGATAATGAGTGTGTTATTTAGTTGTAAAAGTATAAATATTCTAAAATATTTAAAAAAATTTAGGAATTTCTTTTTAAATTTAAGTCATTTTTAGGTAAGTGTTTTAAATGCTTTGTTTAGAGTGTAGCTGACGAATTCCCATTGCTAAAACTTTCTAGATAAAATTCGTTGAGAAATGTATCAAATGTTTTAACACTATCACATACCCTTATTTATTTAAGGTTTTGCTAGTCAAAATAAAATAACTTGCTTATAATCAATGCAAGGGTAATAGTATTAAATACATTGTAAACACAGCTTGCTTGTTTTCCAGCGTAGAATTTTTTTTTTAGAAAAAACCCAATTAGAACAGGCATTTAAAAAATTCAAAGTAAATTGTCCCCCTGTTTATAATAAAGTATTTAATGTTTTGTGTCCTTAATAAACATTTATTTCACATACAACACAACTTCGTTTCGAGACATTATAATAATGTTTTTCCTCTCTTTTCCACACTATATAGCCCTTTACATTTTTTCTTGTGGTGCTGAAATTATTGCATTGAGAAACAAAATTTTTACTGTGTCACAAAGAGTGAGGGAAATTGTCAATGTTTTGCTAGTTTGTTGGACGATCTTTTCGTTAGCGACACACAGTCTGAATCTGAGTCGCAAATGAACAGAACACCTTGTACAAGCTATCAGGATGTTGTAGATTCGCCTAAACAACATCATTTCCATCTTTTCTTCGACTATCTATTCTTGAGTGATTCCAGCACGTCCGCTGCAACAGATCGGGACATGATCGTTTCCCCCAAACACGGAAAAGTAGAGCACCTGTTAGACAATTTGTTTCTATCTGACATGGAAAATTCGAGTGATTCAGATAGTGCTTTGTCCATCTCAAAACCAACTTTCTAGTCAATTAGAGAGACTTCATTTAGGGAAATGGAAAATAATTTGTTTTCTGATTCCTCTCAGTGGAAACTTCATTGACTGAATTGAGATATAAACTATTGGCCATGGCCTTCATGAGTAGGCTAACTGATGCACGGATATGTAATGATCAAGTAGAGTCTGACGTGGATTTTGATAGTTTTTTACAAGGTGCAGGGTCCCTTTGTTGGAGTTAACAATGGCATAACCCTGGCCAATAAAACTTAGTGTCAGAATAGCAGTTAAATTCTTGAAAGCCTTTTTGACTGAGGAAGGTGCTATGCAGACATTTTACTTTCAAAGTAAATCACTACCCATTCTGCATTCAACCAATGTGGGTAAAATATTCGATGAGACAATTAAGTCTTATCTCACAAACAGGCTTGAGGAATTTAGTGCTCATGGTAGCGGCTGGTGTATGCTTCTAATTCTGCATATGGATGTTCACATATTGCAGTTTATAGCATTCACCATCGGTGCTGCTCACACTATGCTCCCCAAGTTCATTGCCAATAAGAGAGCCTGCATTAATGTGCAGTGCCCTGGTGGACTGTGTGTCCATTATGCTGTTATATTAGCTGTGTTGCCTGCCATACATCATATCGAAAGAATTACTTTATATCCAAATCCCCATGAGGGTTTTGTTACTGAATGTCTGTCAGCTCCTGTAGTATTACAGGATATTCGGAAGTTTGAGTAGAACAATGGCATTTCTATCAATGTCTACTCAGCAGTAGACAACGGTAGTAATATTATTGACGAAACTTTCGATAAGCAATGTGTTATCATACAATGCATATTTCTCCTGTACGACATGCATGTCATGTAAAAGTATTGGCCATTCACGCTTGTGGTAATGACACCCATTTGTGTTTTGTTTCCATTAGGGATTTGTCAAGGCTGCTTCACAATCAGTTGACTAAGAACTGCAGAAAAATCTTTGTTTGGCGATTGTTGTCCCCAATACTTTAGTAGTGAGGAGAAAATTGTAAACCATAACGATCTCTGTCAGCAACATAAGGCTGTTCACAGTACTTCATCTAATGTGAACAACAAGTATTTGCAATTTCAGGGTTACAGCAAACAGCAAATATTTTGTTTCGTCGCCTGTTGCAAGCCAGAGATATATTTGAAACCCTTGTCCACTTGCCTCCCCAATGATAATATGAGTAATATAAATAGCAACCAACATGTTCAATATGCTTGTAGCATTTTGTTGGTTTGTTCGTACAATCCAGCATTATCTAACTACTTTGAATTTGTGGATGATGATTGTATGAACCAGTTACTAGATAAATTGGTTTATTTGAGAAACTGGGTTACAGAAATATACTGCATGACTGTTCACATGTAGCCTAAAACCATGCTGATGAAGGTAGGTAGGTGGCTCAGAAACGTTGTAATATTTGTAAGAAGAAACTCGGTACAGATTCTGTGGTTGACCATGATCATCTGACGGGAAATCAGAGGCCACACACATAATAAATGCAATTTGAACTTCAGGCTGCCCAAGAAACAACTTGTAGCTGACTTTCATAGCCTGCCAAACTATGATGCTCACATTCTCATAAAGTCATTGGCTGAATGTCATGTAACAAAACCCGATAGAACCATGGTAATCGAAAACTTGGGTAGAATCGAGGTAATTGGAATGATCCTTTAAAAGTGCAAGCTCATCAACAAATGTATTACCAATGGGATTGACTCAAAAGGAAAGTCGCAAAATATCAAGTTATGTTTCATTGATTCTTTTCAGTTCATGAACTGGAAACTTTGGCAGGTAATTTTGAAACTGCACAATTAAGTATCACCTGCTCGATGTTTCCAGGCAACACCCAAATTTAATTGGAAAAAAGGAAGGGGGTGTTTCCTTATAGGCATGATTATTTATTAGTTCTGTTATTTAATTCTTTATTTTAAGATGTTAGTTTGATACACTTTGTTAAGTCCAAACACAGTCGATGTGCATGTCACTTCCACTAAAGGACGCATTTCATGTCATGAATGGCGAAGGCATTAGCAATGAAGATTATGCTCATGCCCAAGCCACATGGAATGTGTTCCCCAGCATAGACCTGCTGCAGTACACCATCAGTATTTATATGTGGATACTTGTTTGCTGTCAGACGTTTGTGAAAAATTCAGGAGATATGTTTGGCTCAGTACGGTCTTGACGCCATCATGTATGGCACAGCTCTGTCTCTTGTATGGGATGTTTTGTTGTTGATGACAGATGCGTGGCTAGAGCTGTTGGCCGACCCTGATATATACATTTATGTTGAACGCAGGGTTAGGGGCGGTATTGCTCAGGTTTCCATAAGGCGTGTGGAAGCCAATAACATTTATATGGGTGAAGAGTAGGACCCCAGTGTGACATTGAAATACATCTGCTATTTCGATGTAAATGGCCTGTACAGCCACACTATGAAGAGCAAGCTCCCTATTGGAAATTTCAAGTGTGTTGAGGCTGAAGTGTTTTCATCGCGGGGATTTACGAACACAGTGAATGATGGGGTCACATGTTTTTTCACAGAAGTGGATTTGTAATTTCCACACAAATGCCACGATGTACTATCCTATCTGCCTTTGGGTCCAGCAAATGACATATCTCCTAACATCCCACATGAAAAACTCCTTTTGTCACTCGTGCCATGGAGGAATTATGTTATTCACGGGGAAACACTAAGTAAGTATTTGATATATGGAGCCACACTTGACTGTTCATTAGGTTTTGTGCTTTGAGCAGAAGTCTTGGATGGCTCTGTACATCGATTTTAATATTGATAAACATGACCAGACTTTGATAAATCATTTTTAAACTAATTAATAATGGAGTGTAAGGAAAACTTTGTAGAATGTCTGGCGGGAAATGGACATATGAGTCGTTACCAGGTATGATATTATATATGGAGTTGCAGAACTGATAGGGCCTCCTACATTCCAGGCATGACAGATCATCGATGAAAATATTGCCCTTATCGAGATGTCAAAGAGCACTGTTACATTTAACAAGCCTTTGTACATTTTTGTTGCCATTCTGGATCGTTCAAAACTAACCCTTTACGAATTTCATTACCAGTGCATGTGTCAGAAATTTCTTCCAGCTTTGCTCCTTTTATATTGCGATACCGATTCATTGATATACGAAATTGTCTATAGAGATGTTTACGAAGTAATTACCCCAGATTTAAAGATGTAGTTTGATACATCTATGTGCTCAATAACCCACAAGGATTCTCACACGAGAACAAAGGCCATACCGGAGTGATGAAGGATGAATGTGCCGGCTGCATCATCACACACTTTGTAGGTTTACATCACAGGCTTTATGCATACATTGTTTCGAATGAGCAGTGTATACGTAAGGCGAAAAGTGTAAAACCTAACGTGCTGAAATCCCTCCATTATGAGGATCATCGAGATTGCCTCGATAATTGCACCAGGGTTCCCCTTTCGTTCGTGTGGTCACGGGATTTACACCGAATGCATAACCAAAGTAGTGTTGTCAGGTTTAGACGATAAGCATTTTATTGAGTCGGGTGGAGTATCGACTTTACCCTGGGGCCACTATAAGATCCCAAAGTAAATTTTTTTCCCAAAATCTTTAGTTTCAGTACCACATAAAATACAGGTCTGTTACCACCACCACCACCACTGCCAGCACCACACCCAACATCACACCCTGCTCCATACCACAATCTGCACTGCAGCTGTCTTCAAACCTACTGTATTTGCTACATAAGCATCGACATTACTCGAGATATCGTTCGCACATATTTCTTCAAAGCTACTTTTTTGCCCTATTTAGAAGGCTGTTATTCTACAACATCGAGGCAGTAAGCCCTGTTCTCTTTATATCCCCCAGGAATTACTTTTCGCTGTGTGGGAACACTTCATATACAAATATACAATGTGCTATGTTTGTGTGTGTGTGGGTGCATCGTATGTGTTTGTGTGTGGTTGCAAAGACAATACCACCCAGATACGACATAGCGGACGCTCAAACCATAGCGCTGTAACTGATGCCACCCCGAAGTGCAGTTTCATGTAAATAATATATAGTGTTTATTTTTACTGGACGGCATCCCGAAGGGTTGTTTCATGTAAATTTGTATAGTTTTTAGTTTTACTGTTTGCAAATAATAATAATTTTAAATTATGTGTGACTGAATGTGTGAACGTTTGTATATATATTTTTAAGTGTTTTAGTATTAAGATGTAAGTATAATATTAAGGATTGTTTTTTGGTAAAATTTTTGTAATAGTTTTTTTTTTTTTTTTAAAGAAAGTTTGTTTTAATATTTCTGAAATATTGTTTTAAACTTGTAAATATTTGTAATAGTTTATGGAAAGGTTTGTGAAAAGTTGTATAATGTTTGTAAACTTGTAAATATTTGTGAAAGTAGTATTAAGAATGTGTTTTGAAAAAATTAAATTTGAATGATGAAGGAAATAATTTTGACTTCTTATTTAGTATTTGTTGCGTGAGATGTAATAATTACTGTTTTACACGATTTGAAAACCAACAAGTATGGAAATGGAAGTCTTCGAGAAATGAATCAACTCTGAAAGTAATGGAATGAAGGGGAATCTCGAGAAAGCCTAGCTGAACTTGAAAAATTCAGATTGGTGGGACAGGCTACATTATTGTTAATAGTTTGAGATAACTCTAGGTAAACGGACTCTTGCCTCACAGAGCAATGCTGAGGAATGTTTAGTGGCGATCTCCATATCACTGGCTGGCATCCACTTTGTCTTACATTAGGTATCAGCAGGAGTGAACAGGTTTCAGCAGGAATGAACAGGTTTCTACAGGTTATAACATTCACTCGAAAAATTTCGAGTATCATTAAAAAAAAAATTCTACAGCTGTGAATCAACATGCTGATGTCTGCTGTGAAGAAAATATTATTCTTAGACTATGTGCCGAATTGGATACTATACACGCAATAATTAATTTACAGATTGAAATGTTTTTTTTTTCTAAACAACACTTTAGAGAGAAATTATAAATTTTGCAACACTGGTCCTTCTACTCCTCCTCCTGCTCATCATCCTACGCCTCATCCTCATCCTCATCCACATCCACACTTAAACTTAACACCACACTAGCACCACAATCTGCTCAACAGACTGTACCACCTCCTCAACTTGCTCCACCTGCTCAACAGCTTGCTACATATGCTGCACAGGTTCCGCAATCGGCTCCGCAATTGGCTCAGAAATCGCTCCGCAATTAGCACCTCACACAACATCTCACTTAACTACATGATCCTGGGGTAAGTTAGTGTAATCAATAATTTTTGTAAGCCGTTCGTTGCTTGTATTTCGATGCGTGTTTAGAATATTGGTCTGGAGAGGCGATGAGGGTGAAGTATATGTGAGTATGACTTCGTGTTGGGAGGGGATATTTGTCAGGGGGAGGGGGTGTGGAGTAATGGCGAGTTGTAATTTTATATTAGCTGGGTGTTTGTTTAATTAAATTAACTTTGTTTAGAGATCAGTTAGCATCATAAATAGTTTAATTCCGTGATCGCATGATTAAATTCGGTTTAATGAATTTGTTTTCAAATATTTTGGTTAATGATTAAAGTAATTCGTTCGGTAACCTATTTCAACATCTCGTTTCATAACAAATATTTACTTCGCCGAACCGAAAACATTTATTTAAATCCGCAGTATGCCTCCAGGGAGCGACCTACTCATCGCTCATTATTCCCATATCAGCCACAAACAAGAAAAATATAAAATGTCCCTTATACCACTCTTACACTAACATTTACAACTCTATAAACAATTACAACCCACTCTTCTGGTAATTCGGCACAAGGACGTCACAGGCAATACATCAATGCTGTTCTGCCAATATCACCCTCATGACACTTTTAACCATTTCAACACCAATAAAACATTTAAAAAAAGATTATATCAAAAACATTTAATCAAAGAATTCTTTTATTAATAGAATCAACCAATATAATCAATGGATTAATCTAATTAATCAATAAAATTAGTTAATCAATAAAACAATTATTTAATCTAATTAGTATATGCAATTAGGCATTTAGCTCACTCTTGTACCAAATGCTACTTAGACCACTCTTGCACTAAGTGGGCCAAAACATACATGCTGGCTCTACTTATAGCATACTAAGCTAAAATATCTATACTGCCACCATTTTCAAAATATGTGCCTGATTTTATTAAAATTAACCAGTTTACATTAACATGTGGCGCTATCTTACTAAATTACGAACAAAAGAGGCTCCGTATAGACACATATGGTAGTTGTAATACATACTTATAGCATACATAGTTAAGTTGGAATCCATTACATTCTTTCGACTATATAGCATAAAATGTTGAAATAGCTATATGGTCGCCATTTTGAAAATAGGTGTCTGATATCGTACTTAAACAAATTATTTCATGACCTGCCACAGTATTACGCTGTGCTAGTTCAACAGTGCAACATCTCAAAATGACAATTTTGAATTACATGTATGAGAGGATGCAGATTTTTGTGGACTTTCCAAAGCAAAACAATAACATATCAACATCATGATAAAAACTTCAAAATTGTGATGTTTTCGTATAACTTTGGAGAAATATTTGTTAATGTCCAGAGCTACACAGAAACATTTTAAGTTATTACTATTTGAAATATTATTGTGAGTCCCATAGACAGTGCAACACTGAAATAACAAGAAAAGTATGGTGTTGCACTGATAATTGCTGTTCTTCAGACATTGTTTCTAATGCTATACTGTAATATTTTGTTATCTTACAGTGTTCCTCATTATGCTTTTGTTTGGGTGGTCATCTTAAGAGTGGAATATAGTAACTTCTCAAAATATTACAGTATGGAACATCTAGAACAGTGCTTTGCCTTATTATTTTAACACAACATTTTGGAATTTTATAGTATTGCATTTTTAATTCTCCTTGCATTACAGCAATATCTTAAATGTGATAATATTGCTCTATGGCAGAAGCTCTTTGCAAGGAAATTTTTTTATTATTATTAAACACTTCATTCCAGTGTCGTACTGTTGGTATTTGCCACTTTCATAGCATTGTGAATGTCGATTGTGTGTGTGCTTGTAGACCTTCTATTAGTATGTGAGCTAGGCCAGGCCTTATTGATTGCGATGTCAAATTTATAATAATTTGTGATATTCTTTACAGGTTTTCCTTGCTAAACAAAGTGGAGCCTACATACACTGTGATTTGATATTGCAGGGGAAAATTAAGACAGCAGCACCAAGTCATACTGAAAATAATGGGATGAATTCAGAAAGATGTTGCACTAAATATGACCACTGAAAAGGTCCTCATCTAAAGATTCACCATGAAGAACTAACGAAGTACCCAGGAACTGATGTACATTCTGTTCAACATCCGAAAGATCTTAATTCCTGCTTACAGCCTCAGAATCTGCAGAGGACTTTGAAATTGCAGCACAAGACAGAGCTCAGGTGGAGCACATTCAAACCATGGGAGAGGAACAAGATCATACACAATATTCTGAATTAATGGTAGACGCATTTCAGTAAGTGGAAAAGACTATTGTAGTTCTGGCTGAGAACCTACAGTTCCCAACACAGCCTTCTGGAGTACCAAATCACTACATGCAAGCACCAACACAGAATGATGAAACTGCTCTGCATGATACTGAACCACAGAGTAAACAAATTCTACAACTACTAGATGACTTTATGACACCAACAAAATATCCAGTAGCAGGATGGAAATTTCCTGAAGACAGTAGATAAACCTACAATACTGGCAGAGTTCTCGGGCGCTATCGAGAATACTAAGGCTCAATCAGGTTCCATCAGCCAAGAAACATACTATAACAGCTACGATAACATTTATAAGAGTGATTATTTTATTCCCAATACGAAAAGTGCTATACTTGTTGACCCTGATATCCCTACCGGACATGAAGTAACATTATAATTACCAGTTAATCAAAGAACACCCTACTGAGGAATCACACTTCATAACGATGGCCACGGAAGAAGAATGGAATGATGGTATTGGTCCAGCATGTTGTAAGAGCTACTATGATCTTGACAGTGGTATTGCCACGAGTACTTATCAGTGTATTGGAACTAGACTAAATGACGACAGCAGTGTTAACATTATGGGAGATGAAACAGTTGCAGACCAAGAAGAATATGACCATATCCACATACTGCAAGAAGATAATATTTTGTTTAATGAGAAGGTGAGCAATGATATTCCAGATAATAATGCTGCTCCTAGGACTGGGAATCCTAATGAAAACGATGTGAATGACTATGATAATCATGAAGCTACAATAGAGAATGAATAAACAAGCTGTAATTGTGAAGTGGTACGAAGACAAAGAAAAATGGGGAGAAATCTTGGGAAATGGAATAAAAGTGTTAAGAAAAGAAAGGTGTAATATGGTGAGGAATATAAAACAGTGACTGTAAATGTATGGCCATCGTATCGGTGTCTGCAAAAATTTCTTCATGAAGACATTGGCTATAAGCGCAACATTCTTAAGAACTGTCAAATAAAATTATATCCAAAGAAACCAGAGTGATTGAAGAAAACTTGAGAGGTAAGCATAAAAACAAGAACAAAATTGACGAAACCATTGTCCAATACATTAGAGACAATATTAATTCGTTCCCTAGAATTGACTCACATTACTGCAGAAAAGGTAATGACAGAAAATTTATTGATGGTGGTCTTGATATTTCGCAAATGTACAGATTGTATGTTGAGGAATGCCAGACAGAACCTTCCAAACTGGTCGCATTAAAACACAAGTATGTATCTGTATTCAATACAAAGTTCAATATAGCTTTTTTTCCGCCCAAAGAAAGGTCTGTGCTCACTATGCACTTCATACGAAAACAGTTCACAAGAAAAGGAAATACAACTACAGCAGAAGTATGATCATCACCAAAAGGGGGGAAAAAAAAAAACCTTTCAAGGGAAGTTAAGGAGAACGACATTGCAGCAAGTAGGGAACAACCATCTAATAATATAGTTGCTTATTTCAAGATGCAAGCTGGCATTCCATTACCATGTGGGAATGTCTCCACATTCTACTATAAGGGAAAGCTAAATGCATTTTATTTCACCATTTATGATCCAACCAATGAGTAAGGCCATTGCTATTTATGGCATTAAGTTGTTGGTAATCGAGGAGCAAATGAGATGGCCTCGTTCGTGTATGACTGTCTAAAAAGTGTAGGTGCAAAGATCCACATCATATTTACTCTGATAATTGCACGGGTCAAAACAAGAACAAATATCTCACATCAATGTATTTTTATGCTGTCCAAAATCTCGACATTAAATGTATTACACAAAAATACCTCATTGTCGGACACACTAAAAATGAGGGTGATGCCACGCACTCTCTCATTGAGAGGAAGAAGAAACAAGCATCAAAGAGAGGCCCTTTATTTGTTCTGAGCCAGATTGCAACAATTGCACAAGTTGCTAAGACCATAGGGAACCCATACAAAGTACAGCAAGATGATACTACAGGTATACTTGATTGGAATTCTTTCTACTCACTCAACTGCAAGAAAATTAATGTCTCAGCACAAAAAGAAAAAGTGATCTGGAACCAGGTTAAGATTTTCGAGGTGAGAAAAATGCTCCAGGCATAATTTACTACGAATCGTCATACGAAGAAGAAGATATAAAGGAGATATTAGTTTCCCAATCCTGGTCAAGAGGACGACAGTCAAAAATGCTCACAGCTACCCGCTTACAGTGAGCCTCCAAAAATAACAGTGGCAAAGAAAAAATATCTGTTACAGCTTTGCAGCAATCTGCACATCCCAAAACCGTAACATTTCTTCTACGAGCAACTCCAGACTGCCTCTTGTGAAACTGCAAATGCAGAAAGTGATTCAGACTAGTGAAGTGTTCAGTCCATGGTCATCTTCATTTGAGGAAACTATTGTCTTTAAAAATTATTTTCAATGTACAATACAGTGGTTTTATATTACATCACTTTAATACACTCGACTATCAATTATCTTTTGTCGTCTGACATTAAGCAAGTATAAGACAAAGCATGTGAATTATAATTACAAATTGTGTTATTTTTACACCATAACTACAACAAATGTAAGAAAGTGAGTCAAAAAACTTACATTAGTTGTTCTAAACTGCAACAACTATTGTAACAATTGATGATAAATAGACTACAGTAACAACGCCATATAGTAACAACTGTGAATAAACTGTAACATGTCAAACCCACTTCATTTTAAGGTATTTCAATACTGTAATAATGCAAAATATTGTTATTTTTGCAGCTATAAACAGAAAAGCAATGCTGTAATTGTATATTTAAATGTTTCATTTTAAAATAAAATAGTTATTAAACTATTTACATAGGTTGAACACATAGCATAGACATTTCCTGATTTGTATGTGTGAACCAAAAACTAAAACTCCATGTTCCCAAGAAAGAAAATTTTGAGATGATATACTGTTGAACCAGCACAGCGATTATTTGTTTGCCGAAACTGGTAGGAAGAGGTTAGTTGCTTCCCTAGATATGACATAGAAACTTCATTGATTCGTATGTGGCGCTTTCGTACAAAACAGCTATCAAAAGTAGCTCTTTGTTGACATATATGATGCTTGTACTTACAGCCATAACAATTTTGTCGAAATTTGTTAATGAGTATGGTAGATATAACAATAAAACTAAAATATGTGCATGACCACTATTTAGAAATTTAAATTCCATACTTTTACATGGCTTAGCATAGTGTTAGGTATCTGCTAAATTTGGCTAGAATTGGTTGAGTAGTTTTCGAGTTATAACATAAAAACTTTATTTATAATGTTGCGCTATCTTTCAAAATGGCGAACTAAGAACATTAACCATCTTTAATTGCTAAGCTTACATTATGCACAATAAACATACAAAATTTGGTTAAAATCTTTAAGGGTCTCCGAGATGACGTATCAGCTTAAATATATTTAATGGACGCCATTTTTAAAGTAAGTGCCCGGCGTGGCTAAATACTACAAAAGTTAGATACTCTTTCTAAGTACTGTACGTGTGCCAAGTTTGGCGAAATTCGGTTAACGCGTAAAAAAATTGAAAGCTGGGGACACACATACAAACACTCATATAGGCCTACACACAGATAGGAAAGTGATCTTATAAACCTTTCTTTCCTTCTTTCGGAGATAGGCTGAAAATTATAACTTTCGAGGCTGTTTTGTAAGTAATATTACTAATTTTTATTGCACACAACCAGAAGGGAAGGGGTTATATTTTGAGAAATTCTGTTTACGAAGGAGTGATTCACTGAATGCTTACTTCACCGTTTACAGGTTTCTGTTCTGATAAATACAGACTTGAATGTGTAGTGCGAAAAACGTAACAATAACAGATAAAAGTCATGTACGATTTTCAATGGATTCCACATAAAATTATTGTTAATGAGTGAGTGTAACAAAGCACACATTTTCTGTGAAGTTTTAAGGTAGAGAGACATAAAACCTCCAGTAATGAAAATCTTCCGAGTCTTAACCGCCTGATTCTCTGGCTAATTTTGCATCCCCAATTATCTCACAGTTCCTCCTCTTTGAGCGCTGTCGTGTCGCGCTTCGCCAGTTCTTTGTGTTAAAATTATTTACACTTACATTAACAGCAACAAGAATTAAATTAAAATCCCGCCCGTAAAAAAAGTTAAAAGAGGCAGGGCGTGACTAATTATTTTTAATTACGTCTGACACAATGTTGCTCTTGTTTAGCAGTAGAACGGAATTTTTTTTTCATAGTTTCATGATTTTGACAAGTTAAAAAATCTGCGCATAGGAAACACGAACATGTGCGTAGTAATGTTTTTAGCCTGTTTTAATTAAGTCGCATTTAATATGTAGACACCTATCGTTATAAAAATTTCACACGCAGCTCTTAATGAACAATCAGCATTCTCTCAAGTGTATTTAAACAGGAAACCGAAATAAAAAGTTTCTGATGTTTATTATAACGTTACATTGCGTGATGTGGAGGTAGAAAAAATTGCTGAAATAACTACTTAATTAATCAACACGGACTATTTATGTATAAATCTAGCTTGCAATGAGAGAGTCTAGGTTCGTATCACCTATATAGCATAAATGACAACGCAGTGCTCTTGTGTAATTTAAAATTAAGTTTAGTGTGTGACTCCTTTTCTACAGTTAGTCTATCTGAAAAAAGAATTGGCGGTGATGAAAAACACATGTAAAAAAAATTATTCAACTTTCGTCGAATACTTTTTTCCTAATTTAAAGACTTACTACAGCGTTAAATAAATTTCGTTCAGCTGTGTCACCTTTTGATTTGGGATCAAATTGGCGTAGCATGTTTTACACGTTCCTATTTTTCAATGAAAATATTTATACTAAAACTATTGGAAGTGGGAGAAAAAAAATTCATTTTATTCATCACACACGTATCAATTATTCAAAATGGCGTTGTTACATTACTGCATTTCACAAGATTTGGGGCTAATGATTAGTGCTTGTAATTCATGACCCTGTAACATCACAAAAGAAGAACGTGTAGGACTAATATTAACATGATAAATAACTCATTACTGAAATTAGAAAGCACTATATATGTTTAAGTTACCATAACTTTTGCTTCATGGCTGATGCCTTTAACCAGATCCTTAGTAAAACGCCTGGTGAGAAATTTCACTCAGGCGAATAAGTTTACAGAATTTACACAGGTTCTAAGGTCGTAGAATTTGGCCTTCAGCAATATTTTAAATGATGTTTATGTGGTTAAAGACGTGATGTCATTTTCCATGTATGTAATTTTGTTACAGCAGTAATTATATTATTTATTTTGTTAATTAACTGATATGGTTTTTTTTTCAGTGTCAGAATTATTTTTAATTCCAACATAATTATACGACTTTCTAACCTGCTGCGTTTTGTTCTGTTTATGAAGACCTCGTAATTTAAACGTATCTGCTGCGTTGTAATTTCTGTAGCATTTTTGGCATCTTCTATAGTACGTCCTTCGGATTTTCTGTGATTCTGTTTGTTGCTGAGCTTCATGGTCCAGCCTCCCTACAAGAGCATTCCGCAGCAAGTAAATTGTATGCAAATGTATACAGATTGATCACGTTTCCTATCTCAAGTCTTGACAAGCCGGGCAAACACAAAGCTCCAAAGACGGTAACTCAGTGCTATACAAATAAACACATTTTCAGTACATCTTATTACAGACAATACATAAATAACTTGGTATTATTACATGGTGTGGCGACACCACGTTATATGGTAATGATAGTAAATATTTTTCACACTATTATAATCCTTGACACCGTCACTGGACACTACATTACATCACACACAACCATAGCTATGGCGAAAAAGTGCTCCTAGCTCGTATGGTATGGGATTTCGGACCCAAGTTTATCAGACATTTCTTTCTTGTTTTAGTGTATAGGCCCTACTACCTCCCCACAAAATATGGAATACTTTTTTTAACATCCGGTGTATATGAGAGGAATGTACATAATTATGTATAAAATGATATATATTTATATAAGATAGGAATATACATAATTATGTATAGAATACATTTTAAACCTGCGTGTTTTCTTCTTGGGCAAACGAGTATCTCAGAGTGCTCCCATACCTCGAAGAAGAATTGCGCGTACAAAGGCCTGCCATTGATCTCTGCGATCATGGTGCCGCAACCTGCATCATCGCTAACTGGGGGTCGATTAAATATAAGTACCTAACATTTGCACCGGCGCAAAAGCAAGGCAAATGAAACTCGCTGCACATGCACCCATAACCACGGGTGCAATTGAATACCCCGAACGCAAGTGGGAGGGGCTCTTTTGGCCACACAACTTCATTCCCACTACCCGAACTACAGTGGCCAATGAAATAATTTGTTACAAGGTCTTCACGGCCACATGGATTCATAAATTGCAAAGGATTTTACATGCACTACTGTGTTTTTAAGTGGCCGTGAATAATGTTTTTATCACGCCGAATAGTTGATATTTTGTAGCAGTTACTACCTAAACGACAACTGGCGGGTGTTATGTATATACTGTGACGTTTAGACGTGGAGAGCAGCTTATTTTACTAATTGATGAACTGTGACGATTTGTGATTAATATGTGGACAACTACATATTTTTAGAAGACAAGATATTAAAATTTTAATGACGCAATATATTGAAATTGTGTGTTTGATGTTATTTACGTTAAAGAAGAGACGCGATATAGTATATTATAAGTGTCAATACGATTTGTGACTATGTTCGAAGTGTAACCGACCTAATATTCTGTTTAGGCATACTTTTTTTTTTTTTTTTTTTATAGAAAACATGCTATTCTTCATGGTGTATTTTTTTTTCTTTCAGTTCGTTACGAATTTCCACATGGCTGTTATTTTCTCCGCAAATGCAATCGGTGCAGTGATCAAGCTGAATATTTAGGTTTATGGAAGGTGTTTGTAGTTTATGTTACATTCGCAGACTTCTAACGATATTCGTGTTGTATGTCATGCCATAAGCATTTTTATCACCAATCGTTGCCGCTCTTTCGACAGTTAGTGAAACAAAACTCTCTTGTGTTCCATAACAAATACCCCTCCTAAATATGGAGCGAAAAATTTTATTCACTTCAATAAAAATTTATTTTTGGACTGTTTTGGTGGAAATAAAAGTGTTTTATCTTATGTGAAACGTTCAGCCAGAAGCACCCTCAGAAAACATCCTTTCTTCATTCTACCCACTTCAATTTGTTGTTGAAATCACTGTAATTTAGTAATTTACACAATTTGCAACCGACAACAACCAACCTAAACGTTTATTTTGACAATTAAAAAATGAAAGCATTTGCATCTGTACCGAGGTATTTGCCTGGGCGCAGATTTCTCTGTATTTTGTGTCGGTACGCAACTATTGCGCCTCTGTTTCTTCATATTTATTTCCATTTTGGTGCAACACAAGTGCAAATTTTGCATGGCACCCATAGAATCGCGTATTTAATCGGCCCTGTGGTTGCCGCCAGAGCCGATTCTGCGATTGAGTTTTCACCTATGCTGAAAATGCTCGATGGCATAAGAGTATGTCTGTACTAACAGTCCTTTTTATGCGACGACCAATTGGGAATCATGGCGGTGGCCTGCTGTATTGCTGCATTGTTCAGTACAAATTCCATGTTATGCATCGACCAATGACGAAGCGTGGCGGGAGCATACTGTAGTTCTACGCACTTTTATTTCAAAGTGAAAATACACTTTACACAGGAAGCGATTAAATATACTGAGGGACCTGGATATATACTTTTTAAAGCGAGATTATTAATGAAATGTTCACTTTTCAGCTTTTAGATGTAGGATGATATGATTTCATTTTAAAATAGGGGGAATTAATTTTAACTTGTGACCCCCCCCCCCCTTTTTCTCTCCACACACACACACACACACACCACACACACACACACACACACACCCAGCACAAAGAGCACGAAATATTCCAATTCGCCGACTGACTCCCGCCAAGTGACTCCAAAATGGCTCTAAAATGACCCATAGTGGCTCCTAAATGACTCTTAATGACTCCCAAATGTCTAATAATAACTCGCTCCACCCAAGACTTGCTCCTGTATTGATGTCTAAATTCCTTCATGCGATTTGTCAGCTGCATTCACGTGGTAATTCGGTGATTGACTGGACGATGTCCACGCAATGTATTAATGGTGTAATACGATTGGTTCAGTCAATATGATGTCATAGTGCTTGCATACACATATATTATAAGCAGTAGGGAGGCCAGCTGAGAGGCTTAGTTTGACAGCAGCTCCCGTATACGGCGGATATCTCGGCTAGCTTCTGCTTCTTCGCATCTAATTCTTATTTGGCATCTGCGATGTCTTCGGATACTCCACAGCTAATGGTAGCTATGGCAGAGCCATCGACTTTTTCGGGAGGGATACCAATAGTGTGATCGACTTCTTCGAGCGGCATTCCTTTAGTAGAGTTGTCATCAACCTCTTCGGACTGGCTGCCTACAGCAGCACCGCTGTCATCTACTATGGGCATGATACCAGTGCCAACATCGACTTCTTTGAATTGGTCACCCACAGCAGTGCTGCAATCGATGCCATCGTCAACGCTTAATATCTGTTAGTGTGACAGGTCCTTAAGTAAAAGTTGCAATGCTCGTCGGCATGAGAGAACGGCCTGTACAAAGATAACTTTTCTCGCGAAAAATCTGTACAATGACCACATGCATTTAATGCAAGGAGATACAATGAAGCAACACATCGAGATCTGCAAGGGTTCGCCTACTGGGAGTCAGCAGGTGTAGCTGCCAATACCCCATGCTACATCCGCAGGTACTGTTTCCGCAGAGGATTATGACGAAACAGTTAATACTAAAGACGGAATGATTGCAGTACAGTCGGTATGTACGGAATGTACATTTGCAAGAAATTCGCGTGAAGTCGATGAATTTGAAAATAAACGGTCGTTGACTCTATATATTGATGAGCATACAACTCCTGCTACAACGAAAAGTAAACTGGATATTGATGATGAAACAGGAAGTGAGGATGATCATGAAGACAGCATTGATGATGACTATGATGACAGTGTCGAGAGTGCAGACGATGATGATTCCCTCGACGTTCCCACACATTTCCCCAACGAGTTTCCTTCGACAAAGGACAATAAGAAGGCAGAAGATGCCTAGAATACTGACGACATGTTTACCGAAGACCTGAATGAACTTGTAGATAGACTCTGAATTTTGCTTGATCTTCAAAGAGGTGGGGATTACTCGTGCATGTTTGTGGCATGTTCGATCATTAGAGAACTTAAGAATTGAGGTTATATCAGATGATACAATGAACTGCTTTCTTCTGAAGTTGTGATTACAAAATAATAGTAAATTGAGTCAGGGATGCCTCATGTACAGTTGAAAGTTACCAACGTGTCCCTACTTGACCAGCCTCGCTTTGGAAATTTCCACATCACGTCTGCTGTTGGCCTGCCGGCCTGGTACGTGTGTGCGACACAAGATATTTTTCGGCAAAATACTGCAAAAATTACATACACTGGACTTAAGGATTAGTAAAAGAGTGAATATTCCTATCATATATGTGGACTAGCAATGTGATATCGACAAACGTTAGCGATTACGTGATGTCACGTAGAGACAGTCTGAGGAGCCGGGACGCCGGTGACCATGCCTGATGGCAGCTCGCACTATACTAAAACATGGCGGCCAGCGGTAGTTCTCGCCTGGCCCATCTTGGAGCGCTCGCGTCTCTATGCGCATAGGTAGCGCGCAATGTATTTTTAATATGAAATTGATTGCGCTTCGAGCACATAATGCTGGGAATTTAAAGTTATCCAGAAGGTGGCATGATAGCTGATTGGTCAAAAATTTAAACGTCGCCCCCTCTACATGACGTAACCCGTTTTAGATTTGATTATTTATACCCCAGCAGAAGCCTTGGTGGTCAGAGAGAGACTTCGGCTGCTGGGGGCTGGTCCGAGATTACAGCTAAGCGTTTCAATTCAATATGTAGGGCCCTTATGGCCGTGAAAGTAGGAAAGGACTTATACGTCCTAGTTTGCTGTAGATGTAGTTGGAATTTAATGGATAACCAAAGAAAATCATAATGTCAAAAAAGTAATGTTAAAATGTAGACGTTTTACATTCAAGGCTGCGATTTACTTTTTAAAACTTGTAAAAAGAGAAAATGGCACGTAATTATGCAAATTCACTATTTGTGGCCCATTTTAGACAAAGCCAAAGTTAATGTTAATTAAGGCTGTGATGATAGTTTGGTAGATTTCAACCTTTGGTTCTTAAAATGTTTAAGAAATTTGATAGTAAATTAAACCACCAACTTGGCTATCAGAAAGACCTATATTCCCAGAAAAGAGGCCATAAAAATTAATTTTTTTTTTCCAAAAATTTCCCTGTTGTGAAAGTCAGGTTTTGAGAATTTTAATTAGTCAAAACATCTTTAAATTATTTTTGAGATTTTATGTTAAAATATTCAGTGAAAAGAGATAGTGTTCGAGAGGTAATGTGTTTTATGGTTGCCATTTGTGAATGTAATGATTTTCACAATCAGCCTTTTAAAAAGGAAAGTGTTTAAGGACCATAAACATTACCAGTTTTAGATACTTTTATATGAATGTTAGTATTATGCAATGTATCAAAAATTCTTCTGAGGAAATTTGAGAGGATTTAGAATAATAAATGAAGCCAGTATATCACCGTTTTGGATGGTGTGGAATGTAAATGTAGTATTTCGAAAAATTTCAGAATGTGTCTAAAGTTTCGTATTTCTACTGCATGCTATTGGGAATTGTAGTTTGTTATTCAAATATAAATTGCATACTTTTCCAGAACTTGTGTGTGGGCTTTGTAACTTGCATTTTTTTTTTAAATCTTACCATTTCTGTTGTCTATAAAGGAAATAAATTTTTGTACGCAGCTTTCTGGTCGTGGTGTTTTGGGAAAAGAGCCCCTGTGTCGCCCCACAGCTTAGGGTGAGGCAAGAGCCTCAAAACTATTATTATATAATCATTATGTTTTCTTTAGTTCTGTGTGTTGTATATCGGCCTTAAAGTTTTTACTAAAAAAAATCATTTGAAAAATTATTCATGTAGGTATACTGTTGATTGGAATAATATATATATATATATATATATATAATATATATATATATATATATATAATTTTTAATTCGATGAAAATTACATATTTTACTATGTCTATAAATATGATGGTCGACAGCTCATCCGACTGGTGAACTAAGAAATTAACGTTACCTGTGTGTTGAAAAACATAATTCAATATGGAGGGTGCCATCACCACAACCTATACTAAAAAAAAAAACATAAAATGCTGCCACCTGATGGGTGAATTAATACACCTTCGCTATCTAGGTGATGAAATATAAGATGGCAGCCTCCAGCAATGTATAAACAAATGACAAACGAAAAAACCAAGATGTCAGCATACGATAGAATGGGTATTGGGGGGAGGAGTGGTGGTGAGGGAGTCACTCCTCTGCCGGGTCTGTTGCTGGGGAACCACCGGAAAGATAAGTTTTAAAAATATTTTTTTAAAATAAATGTTCAATAATTTTTATTAATACATTTTTTTATAAATGCTTGGGATTTTTTTTAGAATATTTAATAATTTTTTGGGTGATTTTTTTGGGTTCAATGTCATTGGAAGTCATGAAGTTAATGTCCAGATCACCTGTATTCAATATTGTGGTAATTGTCAGTACCATCATATGCTTGCTGACTTACGGATTTTTTCTCAAGTTTTTGTTTCCAATGTTGTTCGAGGTCATGGGGTTAAGATTCAGGTCATCTACATCAAATATGCTGGTAGTAGTCTGTAATATAACATTCTTGCTGACTTTTATGAATTTTTTCTCGAGTTTTTGTTTTCAAGGTCATTCAAAGCCATGGGGTCAAGATCGAGGTCACTGGCATCCAATATGATAGCAATAGTCTGTAATGTTATATGATTTCCGACTTTTATGGATTTTTCTCGAGTTTTTATTTCAAGGATATTCAAGGTCATGGGGCCAAGACCAGTTGCATCCAATATGGCAGTAGTCAATAACATCATATGCATGCTGACTTTTATAATTTTCTCTTGCGTTTTTGTTTTCAAGGTCATTCAAGGTCGTGGGGTGAAGGTTATCTGCATCCAATATGGTAGTGGTAGTCTCTAATGTAACATGCTTGTTGACTTTTATAAATTTTTTGCGAATTGTTGGAGATTTTTTTTTGTAAATTGGCAAATATTAAAGGAAAAAAGGAATTTTGAAGGAAAAAAAGGAAAATTCCAACATGCCGGCCGGCCAGCGCCTAGCTCCTGTGCCAGATGCCATTATGCCAGACTCGCCATAATCCTTCTACTCGCACTTTCTCTCTTTTCCCAGACGGCAGGATGTCACGGCGAGAGTTGCAGAGCATATGAACACACAAACACGAGCCGTTGGGCATATGTGCTACACAGCTTCGGCGCACATTCACATAGCCCAGAAGAACAGTGTTACAACTTTAATAAAAAATTATGAAATCTTTTTTACGAGTAAAAGTATTACATCTCAAATACTGGCGGTTATACTTTTCTATGTAATAATATAGCACGACAAGGCACTTGAGTGAGTCATTTTGTTCATACAACACTGTTTCTCCTGAAAATCACATATTTTGGGTTGTCGCACTTACTAAGATGTTGATACAGCGTCTTTAAAGCAATAGGTTCGAAAACGCATGTAGAGTTCAGATGCTTGTGTTGTACACAAATACCCAGCACACATTTACTCCACTTGTCTGCTCTGTCCTTAAGACCAAGAGTGGGGTAAGTGACAACTTACCAAGCAACGGGCACATCCTTGTTGATGTAGGCACCGAATTATGTACAGACCTCGCATGCATTGGTGGAGTGAATGGGCAAGTTAAGTGTGCGGAGTACAGAAATGGACTCTCCTGATTTTTTATTTTAAAAATAGTTAAACTACGCAAATTTTATTTTTAAAAAATTACCTATTCTTGCATACACCGAATCAGGAAAAGGCAAAATCAACTTGAAGATGATACAGAATATTTATACACTACCGCATACAACAGAATATTTTTTGGCAAATCTGAATAATTACTCGAACACAATACTTTGAATATAACACGAATAGAAACAATCAGCAAAAATTGACACGAATACATAAAAACAATAACACAATACAGCAAGGACGTAAAATAGAGAATCAAATGGAAAGAAATACAAAATTCTCAAACTAAAACGAAGCTACAGTTGGCGGAAATACGGAGATCCATAAATATGGCTCAGGAATGGCGCTCGGCTGAAGGGAGGTGCAGCTCACGCGTGAAACACACAAAACACAAGAATACCAAAAAAAAATTAAGAAAAATACCGTAATGTTTATACGTGGGAGATGTGGCAGTGGACGATAGCAGTTCTCGCTGACTCCCCACAGCGAATTTCTCAGGGGCCGCGGTCGGAAGTGATTTCAGCTGGCAGCAAGTAGAATCGCGCAGCAGGAACTTGGAGAGATGAGAAGTTCAAATGTGAAGCAGCTCACTTCATACGACGTCCGTAAGCCAAGAGATTCGCCAGCGGCATGCGATCCGAAACTGTGTACACAGGCACTTTCGGGCACTTTACAGAACAGTCTTTTTAATATGTTTGCTATGTAAGCATTAGTTTATTAGCTTTATATAATGTTCATTCAGTCATCCCTTGTACACACAAGTCGTTTGTTGCCATGTACATAAATTAATATAATATCGATTGGTAGCTTACAAGGGGGCAAAGGGAAACTTTTGTCTAAACACTGCATTTATGTGCGTTTTCATTACATAACGTAGCAAACTGGCGAAGGCGTCGTATTCACGACATACTTTCACGTTGTAAATACTGCTGACTAATCAGTTTACTCATTATATGTACAGAGTCAAATTTAAGCGGACATGTATTAGTATTGACTTGATTTCCATGGTCTCAAAGGGCGAGATTTCAAATAATTTCGCACTCCTTATTGATATAGGCATCTTAACTGCGATGAGACGATTATATTGTCAATAATTGGCCGAACATCAGGCAGGCGTATCTCGCAGAACCAAGTCTTGTGCGATAACAGTAGTGACTCAACGCTATGAACTTGCGGAGGCCTCACGGCTTATACTTCTGCCGAACGTTATCTCTCTTTCCTCTCTACATAGAGGCCATGCCTCGCAGTAGCAAATAGAGTGGAATTCCTTTGCAGAAACACGATATGTAACTTCAGTGTGCTATAGATCACAAATACAATTAAGGCTGTGACGTTATACACAGGTAGCGAGAAATCCTTTAATGTCGAGGTAAATCTGGACCGATGAAATTCTGGTGGCACCTTAAATGAATAACATTAAACTTTCCTACAATATCTTTACTATCCCTGGCTGCCAGATATAAGCAGTTAAGCTGAATATTCTCTTCACCCTACAAGGCCCGGAACACAAAGGTAGAAACTTCTTGGAAATAAATTCCGCAGGGTTGCTTATGTAGTGCGAACAAACTAAAACTAATTCACCTGGCTGTGAAGCATAGCCTCTCTTCGCCTTTTTAGTCTTGCTTACGCGATTGACGGCAAAACCGTCTGCTAGAGGATACTATTTTAATTAAGAAACTCATTCAAAATATATGTATGAATATTATTAGTTTTCACTACGTTGTCTGATCGAAAAATCCCACAGTACCCACGGCATAAAAAGAAAGACATACCACAGTGGTGTCTGCCCTGTACAAGAATGAACAATAGGCCCCACTAATGTGCACATACTCCACAAGGGGCAGTTGGTCACGCCAGATGTGTTGATTTCGTGGCACAGTTACCTAAGTATCTGTTCAAGTTCACGATTGAAACGAACGCTAGGAATCCGCGCACAAGTACACGAGTGCTGGTACATTTCTAAGAAGAATAAAATGCTTTAGATACACTGCTAACTTCTGCGCCGCTTCCCGATATAGATGTGCACTGAGTTCCACAGACAAGCACATGCAATGGGGGCATAGCGGTTCCCTTATCTGCTGTTCTGTTCCAGAATTTCCAGCAAGTAAAAACTCTCGTTTATTCTCATTCAAAACTATGGTGCACATTTTAATCACGGGCCAGTGTTAGAGTGTCGTCAACCCCGACATCGTGTAATATAACTGTTTCCACGAGTTATGGGGTGGGTACATGTACGGTTCAAAGGGCGGTGCTTCCGAATGTAACACCGCCTCTACATAAGGTCTGCCATCCGATTTCGTTCTTCGTTCAGTATGTCTATGGCTGCAGCATTCTGGGGTCCTTGGATTCGAGTGGTCCGCGGTTCTATTCCCAAAGATCTGATGCATTCTTTCCGGTGTGCGCTCTTCAAGGAATTCTGACAAATGATGCATACGTCGCGGAGGATCATGGAATTCATGAACGTCAATTTTCTCTCGTTTGTCGGACAAACAGTTGTTATCTTTCAGTAGTAGACACCTGCATTTACACCTTTAATTAACGCCTTCTTTCCAAGATGATTCCCATGGTTATATTGATGGTACAGTAGGCAGCTACGCGAAACTTTGGAAGTAGTATGAGAATGTGATGATCCTGTTTGGGAATCACTAGCTTGCGCACGAGGGAAAGTATCCAGTCTAGTATACTGTAATAACTCTTCAAGGAACTTCTGAAAAGACTTCACCAGCTGACTGGTCCAATGCTTTTAATAATGGCGTGGAAGAAAAGCAGGACCATAGCCAAGAATTCCTGGTCAGTCATGAGGGATGTCATATGGCGAGTAAATTCGTATACTGACGTGAGGTGCGCCTCCAGAAAATTGTTTCGTCTGGGATAGACACATTCAAAGTGCAATGTGAGCGCAACATTGTCTTCACTTTTTAACTACAGTATTTTACCCCAAAGAGTTCTTTAAATTGCTCGTAAGATTCGATTTATTCCCGTATAATTTTCCATACATGGCCAGCACTATCTTCCAGGGCCATATACAGGTATTGAAGGACCTCACTGGACTCAATTGTCCAAACATGAAAACATCTTTCGAGATGTTTGAGAAAGAAAATTAGATTATCTTTGCTCATTCTCTTAAATGAAGGCAATTCGTCCACCAGTATACTGGATTGATTAATAATTGGTACAAACTTAATATTTGCTATAGCAAGATGAGTGTGTTAGTGTTAGTGTTAGTGTGGTGTGTTAGTATAAGCTGTACTAGAGGACTGTTGTTCCAAACACAGTTTTAATAGAATTCTCTAAATCGCGAACATTACTTTCGATAGTTGCATCTATTTCGCTGCTCGGTGCGGCTGATTTATAAATATCCTGTTGTGTTAACTACATTTATGTGAATGTCTGAATGATATCATCGGTTTCAGTTGCAATTCGTGCATTTCGCGTTTAACGTTCTTCGAGGACGAAATTATGCCAGGTCGACACATGGTCAATGAATGGAACCTCACTTAGTATTTTGCTGACTGCCTGTGTGCGATACGAAACTAACTGAGACTGTGCCCCAAGGCAAACAAATTTCAGCTCTTCTGTAAGGTTCCTATAAAATTCCATTTGTCTCTGCTCCAGGGGCTAAGAAGGTGCTAAAGAAACAGTGTTGGCCATTGGCCTTCGGACCTTCAGCACTGTGAGATAGAGTCCTCACATGAACTGTTAAACTTTTAAACTGAACTTGAAGTGGTGGACAGAGTGGAGATGGACTTGTGTTTATTGTGTTTTGAACTGTTGCAGAGTGCTTGTACTGGGACTTGTTTAGGACAAAGACCACAAGAATTCAAATTGGTGCAGTTGGTTTTATTGAATCTTACTGGTGTTCAATAAGTATCTAAGTGCTGGATTTGTGTGTTTGCAAGAGTAATTACTGTGTGCTGGACTTCTCTTTGCAGGAGAGCATGGTTTTCAGAAGACAATGTGTATAACTTATATTGACACAAGAACACGATGGCTTGAAAGTAAAATCCGTTTAAATGGACTAGATATCGGCAATTGGCCCCTGGATACCTAACTCCAATATTATAGGAAAATCCTTGAGAGAAAGGAGATATGAACTGACTGGGTTATTAAAGCAGGATAATGTCCCCAGGTCAATGTATGTTGTATACACGAATATATAACTGGATGCCGAAGTTGATACTGGAACAGTTCCACTGACACCCAAAAAAAAAGAAGCAGTATCAGATGATCTGGTGTGCAATCAATGGTGTCGAGTGTCGAAGGTGAAGGAGTTAGGTGAAGTGGAAGAAGATGGCAGCGAGCAGGATGAGCCTACTGAACCAAGAACTTGCGATGGAAATAAAGGTCCAGAGATTACAGTAGATGGATGTGGTGGAAGAGCTGTCGAAATGATATCAGATACCAGAGACATATATGTACCAAGAAGTTAAAAAGGCCCTGAACGACTTGTTGATGTAAGTGCAAGAAAGCCACTTCTGTTTGAGGAGGAGGAAGAGGAGGAGAATAATAATGGGGGTTGCTCATTCACAGACACATATTTAAAAAATAAATATATTAAGCACAGTATTCGTGCAGAAGCCAACGAGTCACCACAGAGATTGGGACTACTAATCAGTCATTCAATAACTAACACTGCTCAAGTGAGATGACTGGTACTGAAGGCACAGCAATTACAGTGTTTTTGGATAAGGTGTTAATTGAGAATTCGAAGCTGTTTGGGAAATCACAAACCTGTTGCAGCAGGTAAATGTGCAAGAGAAACAACAAAGGTCTGAAACATTAACAGTACCTTGCATCAAGAGTCATGCTCAGGCTACTAAAGCTGAGGAAATCAGATCTAGGCCACCAAAGAAAGTGGCCTTTGAGTGCTTGGAGAACAAAGGTAACTCCTGCACACAAGTCAAAGAAAAATTGATGCAGGCCAATGATTCTAGAGAAGGTCTGAAAATAAGAAATATAACAGAAATACGAAAGGGTGGGAGGGTGGGAGGGAGGGTGATGATGTGACCCTAGAAAGTTAAGAAATCAAGAGGAAATAAAAGCCCCTGGTCTCACATTGAAAGCCCCAAATGATCGTAGTACTGAAGTAATTGCATATAATATCCAAAGGACCTACTTTAATAATAATCACATTGGGACTATTTATGTGTAGAATTTCAAATATGTGGAAATAGACAAAAGAAGCCATTCGAAGGAAAGTCTCTGTAAATCACAGAAATGGGAGAAGGCACAATGGCAGGATGAAGGTGGTACTGGATTTTGATCCATAAATCAAATAAATTGCTCAATGAGGACAGATTATGGTTTTAGAAAAGAGAGTGGCATGCATTTGGCTCTTCACAATGCCAAGGAGGCGGTTACCACCAGTGAGCAGTACACCATGGCGATATTTCTGGATATTGCTGAAGCCTTTGATATTGCCTAGTGGCTAGAGGTCATGTGACAGCTGAAAAAAATCTATTTCCAGCCAACATATACATAGTGTTGTTGGACTACTTCAAGGAAAGAGAAACATGTTCTTTGCAAATAATGTCCAGATATGCAAGAAACTCACGAAGGAGAGTCCCTAGGGATTGGTCCTTGGACCTGTACTATGGAACATCCTTTTCGATGGACCGCTGTATTTGCCTCTTCCAAAAGAATGTGACATCTACTATGCAGATGTTGGTCTGATATTGTTATCTGGAATTACCAGAAGACAGCATGTTGAGAAGGCAGCAGAAATCCTGGGAAGAGTTACAGAATGAGATAAGAATTTCAAGCTGGAATTATTGGTAAACAAGCTCAAGATCATGATGCTGAAGAAAAAACAACAACCACCACCAGTAGTGACATTCGGGGGAGAGACACTCCAGTGTGTTCACGAATTTAAGTATCTAGGTGTGATATTAGATGACAAGATTAACTTCCGAAGTCACATACAGTATGTGGCCAGAAAGGCATTAATGGTATTCCATAAGTTGAGATTCATTGGGAATACTGACTGGGTCCTAAATTTTGTCACACTGTGAAAGATGTACAAGACAGTATTTGAAGGAATTATTGTCTATGGTGCAATGATATAGCATAACAGAGTGAAACAGGAGTGGCATAGCAGGAAGTTCACCAGTGCTCAAAGAGCAGCATTGCTGACTGTTGTCAAGGCTTATAATTATGTGTCGAATGAGTCATTACTCAAAATGGCAGGTGCCTTATCTAAGGATTTGCTGGTGCGGGAATGAGGACTCATCGCAGAACTATCGAGAAGGCAAATGATTTCTTTTATTAGGTGTTGATCACACATTTGAACATGCATTTATTAATATATATGTTGTTCATCATCATACCTTAACTATAGAGCTATAGAGGCATAGAAGGTTATTGATAACAGTTAAATAATGAACGCTATATAAAAGGGGTTTATTTAACATTAAGGATTGTACAATATTAGTTCAATATAAATATGATTTATTATGCACGGGGGGGGGGGGGGGGGCTATAGAAATCTACCGAGATATTAATTTATATTAAATTATAAAGGTTTAAAAAGTCACATTTTGAGTAAAGTCTAATTGGAGATTACACGCCTTGTTCATGATTCCGGAGGCTGATTAAGATGGCGGAAGTCAACACCAGGACACACCCATCTTCAGTGGTCTTCTCGTTCCAATGGCTCGACGACAAAAAACACCGCCCACGGGTTACACTGCCCTATATCGACTGCTTTGTTCCGTTTACTAGCCGGTGGAGGGGGTTTCTGTGGTATGCGAATTCATAACTAATTTGAGTAATGATGGCCCATGTCCTGGATAAATATGTGAAAGTGTGATCAGGCCGCTCAAGTAAGGCCTAATCACAACTCGTAACAATGTGCTAATGGAGTGTACAGGGATGGAAGACATCAGAATGTGGATTCGTATGGTTTCTGGGCAGACAGGAATGCAGCTGGACATGAGCATGGTAATGGTCGCTGAAGAAGTTCACAAGCATTGGAACAGTTTGGTCTCCAAAATGAGAAAAACGTTGGAAGATATTAACCAGAGACGCAGAATGAAAATTTCGATAACCCATAAGGTGGTACTTGGGCAAAGGCTTCGTGTTGAAGTCAGTGCATTTCTGATTGTAGAGGAGGGCAGCTTTTGCATGAGAAAACCGGCAGAAAGGCGTGCGAGATTAAAGGATCAGAAGACATCAAGACCTGAAGAGAAGTGCTGTACACTGTGTTACTCACCAGAGTACAGTTGCAGTGTGGGAGGCAGAAGGGTGTACCAACCTTCGGGCAGTAAAACCTGTCTTTGCTCCGATTTTGCATAGTATGATTTTCGGCAATTTATGCCTTAACTTTGGATCTAACTGCAGCCTGATCAGTTGCAATTTCGTCTTAATGTGCGGCCTAATTACTTGCCATTTAATTTTTAATTTCTGCCTTATTAGCAGTCTTTTAATTTTTAAATTTTGGCATGCCCTGATTTCAAACACTGAAGCATATTAGCATGTTTAAGTAGGTGCTACTCAAAAGTACTGGTGTGTTGATTATTCGCTTACAAGAGTAGGTGTGATTTTATTCTTTGGCGCACACTGCAATTGTGAAATGCCTTTGAGATGACTCTCTGCATTTTCGTGTCAGCCAGTGAAATACAATATAGCATACAAGCCATGCAAACTATAAATCTTGGAGTGAACAGAGTCAAATGATTTTCATTCGGCCTGTCCAACATATTTTCTTTTAATAAACAAAATAACGCAAATTAACTGTAGTAGCCTCCTTATTACTCGATGCACCCTATGCAACGGAGCAACAAAATATTCCTCTGTAAAATCACATAAGGAGAATGTGTTATACTAATTTTATAAACAAGATATTTTGACTGTCAGAAAGCACAGTCGCTTCACGGATGGCGCCTTTACCCAGCTCAGTAAAATTTCTGGTGACCAAGAACACTCAGCTGAATAAATTGACAATATTTACACAAGACCACTGGTGTACGGGAAGGCGACAGCGTGAAATTACTAAATTTTTAACTCAAGTGAAGATGGAGTCCCGTAGCAAAACAAAATCACTACAGAAAGTCTTCGAAATTTGCAATGGCATACCTTTGTAGAGCAGACACTACTGAAAAAATCTCTGCACATGTAGGAAAAACTGTTGAGATAGTGTACCGAGCAACAGAAGTTACATGTGGCAACACAGTCTAGTAGGTTCTTGTATTCGAAATCCCTTACAATATATGTAATTCCTGAAAGTGGAACACTTTCCACCAAGAACGTGTCCGCTACCTGCCTTGATCGGCTGACAGACATACGTTATGAAATGTGCCCCGAACACAGAACTAAGTGATATTGCGAGACGTAACATCAGCGTGTTGTTACAACCCTTTTGCTGAAAATGATATTTTCTGACTCACTACAGTTAAGTTATTCATAAGTGATTGCAATTTATGTAAGTCTAATAAGCCAAAAGTGAATTTATACACGAGGATGACTAAATAGTAAGTGCGTGAGTAAAGATATATGGGTGGTTCTTAACATCGAGGCCTTGAGAGCCGATGAGGGTGAAATGAGGTGAGAATGGAACAGCACCGGAATGCAAGGGCAGGGGAAATGGGAGATCGCCAAGAAAACCCGCTGACCAGCGGTATCGTCCGGCACGATTCCCACTTGCAAAGATCCGGGAGTGACCTAGTCACGGATTGAACCCGGTTCGCTTAGTGAGATACCACTTAGGTGTCATTGTTAAATTTATCATTGAAATTATATGCTGTAAACATCTTTCATTAATGAAATTACAAGCTTTATTTTTCGAAATTACAGAATAAACAAGCCTTGATAAATCCCTAAATTAGCAATACTGACTTCTTACTTTATTTGTAATGTAAAGTAAAGAAATGTGTTAATGTTTTTATTTTTGTAATTTTCATTGGGCAAATGTTACTTTTTCCATTTGAAGATACTTTTTAACAAACATTCTATATTTCGAATCACCGATTTTAATTTCTAATGCTACAATAGTTAATGTATTTATCAAGTTCTTATCCAACATTTTATATTTGGTTACTCTTTGAATTACTTTAATCGGCCAAAGAAAGCATTTTGATGCTTCTTTAACACAAGTGTTTTTAACTGTGAATTATTTTAGCAATTTCATATATAAAGAGTTACACTAAATCATACTTGTTAATTACTAACTGCAAACTGAATATTCTCCTTAATGCTCGTCCACAGCATATTTTATGAAACTAAGATATTTCTATTAATATATAGGCCTACAGTTTTACAAGTTATGGAAATTGCTAAGGCTTTTCAATGGTTAGTTTTTAATTAGCGATTGAATTGAGATAGTTTATTTTTATTATTAGTTTCGTAAGGGAATTGAAAAGTAAATTAAGTATACTTGTGGCGTTTAAGAAGTTCTTTCATTAATTTGAATGTTTTCGGTTATGATGAATTTATAAACCAGTGGGATCTGATATAAATTAATGTTATTTTCAACATAATATGTTTGGAACTTGTCTTCAAAATACTTCAGGATGAAGTAGTTTTCAATAAATTTCCTGATTCTATATTTTTTCAAATATATGAATTAAAAATTAAAAACAATAATTTTATATTATAGTTTATAAATGTATTCGAAGGTAACATATTGTTACACGGGGCCACGACACGACATGGGTTATTCGTCACTGACCCTTCCCTTGGGCGGGACATGTGAAAACCCCTCCCCCCTCAACCACAGGAAATCATGGCACCCCAGCGGAGGGAAGGGGACCGACAAACCAGGCGCTGACACCTTCAGTTATGACGTCACTCCCGCCTGCTGGAAGAGTCAACGAGCTTGGGAGCCATCACGGGAATTCTGTCTATACCATTTGTGCTACTCGAGGTGCGAAGAACCCTTCTGGGCCAGGTCGCATCATCTATAAAGCAGCGGAGTGCCCATGTGTCGGCATTGGGAGAAGTGGCTCAATAGCGCCACTTCCCTCATTAGAGTGATGTGCAAGCATCATTCTGGTTAAGCCAGCGCAAATACAATCTGAGCCACAAGAACTCTCTACTAAAGCGATGCCTATCACTGTCATGGAAAAAAAACAGTACTGAGCATGAATAAATACTTAAAAACGACAAGCAACCTATGGAGAGAAAATTAATATATGTATACAACACTGGAAAATTCCAAGAGGGAATAGAGTCAAAAACCAGAACAACTAATTACGGTATCTATGTATGTGTGTGTGTGTGTGTGTGTATATTAAAATTTATATATATATATATATATATATATATATATATATATATATTATATATATATATATATATATATTGTGTGTGTGTGTGTATTTTTTCGTGCTCAATCCTGTTTTTTCCATGACAGACACCTGCATCGCAATGGCGAATTTACAAAAATCTCCACCTTGTCATTCAACCCCATTACACTATTCATTCAAAGGTCAACCCTCTACTAGTTTTTCATCCCTACTAAAAAAGAGCATGTTTTCCAAACACTCGGTCTCCTGTAGCATTTCTATTTAAAGCATGCAATGATTTTGAATTATTCTCTGTCGAAAGGGGTTTTACGGTGTCTATGCCGGTTTTTCTCTTTCTCTTCTTAGTTATACACTCAGGGAGGTAGTCATTGCCTCAATTGCCGGTCATGGCTGCCCGATCCCTCTTGCCGCGATGCATGCCTCCTTACTTTTGCTATAAAACTAACGACAATTATTTTTCTTACGATATACTTGACTTTATAAAATCTTATAACAGTTCGTGTCAACTTTAATATGAGCTATTATGCTCTAAGGCCACATTTCAGTGAATATCAGACTTAAGTCCAAATATGTCTAATTTGAGTCATTTTGTATATTTTATCGTTTGCGCTATGTAACTTTTGTGGCCACGATAATGATTTTAATAATTGCGTCAATATTTTGCTAAAACCCCTTTTCATATATACTAGTGTTACGTACAAATACCACATTCTTACTATAAACGTGCAAAATCAACAACAATCACTCCTTCAATGTTTTCGTAAAATATCTTCTAATATGGCACTAATCGTCGAAGTGTTTTACTTATGGACTGATAATTACAATTTCAGTCATCGCACATAATACTGAGAAAGTAAAATCGTAGTAAATTTATCAACACTAATTTGAAACTTAACCTCCAACACGTTTGCAGTTCGGAGATAATAAATACCTTGTGAAGGAAATGAAACTCAAGTTGTTACAAAGTAGGCAACGCCATCCGAGATCGAAAGAGTAGGAGGAAGAACAGGGAACCTTCATCCGCCCTTATTTCCTACTGCCGGACATAAACACAGATGGCGGCAGACGTGCAGTGCCGACAGAAGAGAATGATAAAACGACGAATAAAAAAGGAGGCCAGCAATAAAGCGGGGATATACAGTTACGTTCCTTTCGATTCTCCACAGAGGGATATTTTGCGGTGAAATGTTTGAGATTTATTTTTTCTTTTTTTTTTTTTTTAGGAGGCGACCACGAGGGCCGTATTCAAGTGAGTGCAGGAGAGTAAGAGATGAAAAGAGCTGACCTGAGGAAAAAATGAAAAGGTGGAGGACACGCACGAAAGAGGAAGCATGGCGAAGGACGGGAAGACGTGAATCGTAAACAATAGAAGGTGGGATGATGAGGGCCAGACGTCGATATTACAAGACTTGCCAAAGGGCTGTAAAGCTAACGGAGAAGAGGAGAAGATGAAAACGGTCCCAAAGGACTCGGCTGGAGGACTCAAGATGGAGTACGCCCGAGGGGAAGGGGTAAACAAAGACAGTAACAAACACTAACTGCAACCCCTTCGAACCGACGAACCACGTAAATTGCGGGCAACGTGCCCTTCAGAGGCTATAAACAATAAACACCTCTTGTTGCTTGAACATATCCCCATTCTCCATCCCTCTTGGTTCGGGGTGGCGGAAGCGTAATATGAACTAAATTCCCCTTAATCTCTCGCCTCCAACCAATCAGAAATGTCCAGTCCAATTACGTTTCAATAACAAGGTAGACGCGGGAGAGGGGGAGCGTGTAATTTTCCAAAACGGCACGCCCGACCCACAGAGGTTTTGGGCTAAGCCTTGCATGAATTTGGAATGGCTCGGAAACTCCCTCTTCTCCCACCCCTACTCACTGCCGAGGGTGTTTACGATAGGCCTATTAGCACGGGATTATTGCGATTTTATACATTATTCACGCGCCCTAAGCACCTATTACTTTGCACTCGCAATCCTACAAGCATTTACACCTCGCAACAAATGCAGCCTTAACAACGTTTAAGAAATAAAAATATCTGTACAATTATTGCCCATTTTGCAATGGTGGAAAATTATTAACGTTCATAACCGTAAGGCACTTGGAATATTATACAGCGAACAGCGAATTTTCATAATAAGAAATTATTCATTATTTTCAGCTCCTTAATGCTAAAGGCTCTTATAATATCCAACATTCCATCTTTAAAAGAAACGCTCTGAACTTTAATTTTTAAGTCGTCTGTGTTTCATTTGAAGGTTCACTTTATTAGAGATGAGTATTGGTATTTAATAATTTCTTATTTGTAATATGTATATTTCTGTTTAAAAATAATCTTTGCAGACATATTTGTTATTTCATCAAATTATTATAGCTCTTATTTCCATTAATTGGGATCTATAGATTACATAAATGCTCAGATACTGGAACACAAAAATTTGGTAAAAAAATTAAAAGTAGTACAGGTTTGCCAGTTTTGGAACATTTACCATGCATCAGAATTCGGGAATCGTCTGCCATCTGGGATGTCGCCATCTCCTGCTCTGTCATTCCGGTTCGTTCGGCGGCCATATTGTGGCCTTGACATTTCCAACATCTTGTTACTAGATTTTTCCACTTCATGATCTGCCATTCCATCTTGCATCTCTCTTCCACCTGTTTTATTTCTTTCACTGGAAATAACATGGCAAACGTAACTGAGCTTTGAAAAATGCATGGGCTCTTGTATATGCCTGTGGTGATTGCTGATCAAGTGCAAATAGCTGGTATTTTGGACTCGGGTGCTTCTTGTTCACTAATTAGTCAAGATTTTGGTATTTAACTTCTGAAGAACTTGCCCAAAGGTTGTGTGAAGTTTAGCCCAAGTTAAGATGTGTGGGCTTTCCCTCGCCAACGGAGGTGTTACAAAATCATGTGGCATAGTGGTGTTTAAGATGAAGACTGACAATTTCTCATGGAAATTTGTTTTTCAAAATCTTCCCAGGACTAAGTCACGACCTATTGTTGGGAATTGATTTCCTGGGGAAACCCCATGCCAATATTAACGTGGTACAGAAGGAATTGGTGTTTTATTTTTGCAAGGATCAACCTGTAGTAATAAGTTCAAAGCTGTTCGCTTTGCATGATGTTTTGGTACAATCTACTGTAGAGGTTACTGAGGTAAACCAGAGACAGGAGGCCCAACTTGCGCTATTACAGCAGGAGTTTGAGGATGTTGTTAAAAACAAGTTGGGACACTACACTAAGCATCTTATACAGTTGAAATTGAGAGATTCAGAGCATGTGTCCTCGGTACCCTATAGAGTGGCACCCTCTAAACTGAGTCTTTTGTGAAATAATTAATAACCTTCAGGAGGAACATGTGGTTGAACCATCAGACAGCAGTTATTCTAGCCCAGTGTTTTTACTCCCCAAGAAGACCCTGGGGAATATTGTGTCATATGCGACTATCGCAAAGTACGTAAAAAAAATTATGTAGATACCTACCCCTCCCGACCATTGAGTTGGTTTTTCAACACGTGGGAAAAGCCAAGTATTTTGCTATTTTTTATTTTAACAGTGCCTTTCTGAATTGCGAGTTGCATGCAGATTCTCGTGGTATCTTGGTCTTTGCCGACCCTTGGGGGCAGTTCCAGTGGACGTGGTTGCCAATGGGCATGAATTGTGGGCCTCAGGCCATGTCCTGTGTTCTTTTTTTCCATCTTGGGCAAGTATCAATATGAATTCCTCTTCATGTACATCGAAGATGTGTGCGTGTATAGTAATTCTTTTGATGAACACCTGGAACATCGCAGACTTCTGTTTCTTGCTCTCAGAGAGGCTGGCCTGACCATCAGCCCTGATAAGGTCACCTGGGCCAAAACGTATGTTTAATATCTGGGCTTCGTCATTTCCAAAGGAAAGTTGTTGATGGACCCGGCAAAAATCTGGCCAGGGGTGAGTTTCCCTGTGCCAAAGAATGTGAGAGGGGGGTTCGATGTTTTCTAGGGACGGTCAGCTTTTGCTCAAAGTTTATCCATAATTTTGCGAACATAGCCGAGCCATTCAATGCTCTCAAACGTAAGAGTGTTGATTTTGTCTGGGGCGAAGCCCAAGAAAAGGTCTTTTGCAATTTGAAAGAGAAATTAATCACTCATCCAGTGCTCCAATCACCCCAGTTTATCGAGCCATTCATCCTTGAGGGGGATGCAAGCTGTAAGGCTAATGGGGCTGTATTATATCTGAGGGGAGAAGGACTTCTAGTTCCTGTCTCTTATGCCAGTCGACTCTTTAATCCTGCCTAGCAAAGATTTTCTTCTTACATGAAGGAAGTTCTAGCCGCTATATATGGTATGCAGAAATTTAAGGATTACCTAGAAAGTGGTGAATTTGAGCTCCATACTAACAAGGCCTTGAGCTGGTTTTTAGCAACAAACAAACCTGCAGGCCATTTAGCTAGGTGGCTGGTGCGGTTGAATTGCTTTAATTTCACCATTTAGCATATCAAGAAAATCGATAACAGGGTTGCCGATGCGCTGAGTTGTATGTTCGACTCAGACAAATTCCATGTTAATACATTGCCTGCTGGGTCTGGGGTGGAAGAGGCGAGACTCCGTGCTAAGATTGAAATGCCAGTTGTACCACAAGTCACAGTCCTCCAGGATTTTCTGCAGGTGTACCTAAAGTTACAATACCACCATGGAAAGGACCAAGAATGTCAAGAAATCATGGCTGACATAGTCTTTCGGAAAGGGGGTGTTTCGAAATAAGAAAAGGTCTATTGGGGCAGGTTGATGCCAAAAGAGGAAAATTCAGGTTCTATGTACTTCAGGTGTTAAGAGGGCAAATGTTCCATTATTACCACACCTATTTCGGTGCCCACTTGGGTCAGAAGAAGACCATTACTCGAGTGAAGGAGATGTTTTTCTAGCCCTGGCTAGCAAAGGATGTTGAAAAGCTTGTCCATGAGTGTAATGAGTGCCAGCGTGCTAAACTGTGGAATGCTAAAGTTATAAGCCCTTAGAGTGCCGCCATTGCGAAATTCCCCTGGGAACAATTGTATCTGGAAATATTTGGGCCCCTTCCCCATTCCAATTCAGGGTTTACTTCGATCTTTGTGGCCATTGATAGTTTTAGCAACTTTGTCTTTTTCTTCCCCCTTGGGAGCATGAAGTCTTTGGAAATTTCCAAGGTATTGAGTCAGAGGTTATTTTCTGTATTTGACTCACCAGTACACATAGTATCGGATAACACTAATTAATTCACATCATCCGAGGTTAAGATCTTAGCCTTTTCCTGGGATATCAAGCTGGTCCAAACAACTTGCTACTATCCCAAAGCTAATGTAGTCGAAAGATACAACAGGAACCTCAAGGTAGTGTTGCATGCCTTTCAAACTGGTTCGCACAAAGAGTAGGATGTGGGTTTGTATCAGCTGGCTTTGGCCTTTAACAATGCCATTAGCTCAACCACAAAAAATGTGCATTCAGAATTATTTTTGGTCATAGTCTATTTCATCCCCTCATCAATATATGGGGTTGCATGACTTCTGCTAGGAGGCAGTAAGTCAAAAGGATTTGGATGATATTTGGGCTGAAACCACCCAAAACCTTAAAAAAATACTATTCTAGGTTGTCATCCAGGAAGGACTATCATAGTGATGTGGTTATCATCAAACAGGCAAATAAGGTGTTCTTAGTGACATATTATCTAAGCAATAAGGTGGCACAAATCAGCGCTAAACTGCCTTCGGAAGTTCTTGACACCGGTCACCATCTTCTTGGAAGTTGTGAAAAACCCGAGGCACCTTAATAAGGCACATGTTTCACAGATTAAGATAAGTGTGGTTCAATGACATGTTTTTCTGAGTGAAATGCCGGTGCAACCACTGGGATATGCACTTGTTTTGTAAGAGTATTGTGTAAGAGATTTGTTCTATTATTCAAGATTTTGGAAATGCAATAATGTCACTAATTTGTAATTGTTATAGGGGTTGTTCTATTATCTTCATCATTGTGTTTTTAGGCTTTGTTTTTAGGTCTGGTCCCTGTGGGTTAATCTTCTCTCACTCATGCCATTTCGTAGTGTTTTCATTTTCAATCTAGAATTAAGGTGCTCATGTCACTTTCATATAGTTCTAAGATGTATTTTAATGTTAAGAAAATGATTTCCTGTATTATTAACAATAGGGATACCTGTCTGAGGCTTCGGAGGTTTCCGTCATTGATATGCGAGTAACTGATGCTGAGGAGAATGCATCTCACAATTATGGATTTTGTAATACTTGCTCAAGCTTTGTTTTTTGTGACTATAACATTGCTGGAGTTGGGAGAAGCTGCTGCAGAAGTTTCCCCACCTGGATCTGCTGATGATCGTTTGTACCTCTTGGACCTGTTTGCTATTCGAACATCTGGAAAGGATGGATCTCTATATGGATCTTCACTGGAACTGGCCACTTCAGAGGAGAGACACCACTTGGCACATCTTGTCTACTTCAATGGATCTTCTGTCTTCTAATCTTCAAGGAAACTTCAAGATGCTACTGAGTTTCTGGACCATCTTCTGTCTTCTATCTCATGGAGGTAACTTCAAGATGCTACAGAGTTCATGGATCTTAAAATTGTGACATCTTCATTTTTCTCCAAGTTGCATCTCTGTTGATCTTCTTCTCTTTTCTTCTGATAATTTGGAAACTATGCATTTGGTACGTTATTTGGTCTTCTGTTAAGTCTCCTTTAGGAGGAGAGGATTGAGATAGGGTGTCTTAGAAATTTCAACAACTAACCCCACCCCTGTATTTTTCTCCGACACGATCAAAACTATTTTTGCCCAAAATGTGACTTAAAATTACTCTTCTTTTGAAACATGTACTGATTTTACAGTTTCATTGCTCTGCTGCTGTTATGAGTAAAAATGAATCTGCCACCTACATGAACAAAGTATCTTGATTAAACAATAATTTATTAACTTGCGCAAAATATGTCCTGAAACACGTTTTCTGATTGAAATTTCATTTACACATTTTAAAAAGGACGTTCATAGATTTTTCAAGGTAATCGTAAGTTATGAAAAACGGCTGCTGTATTGGACATTGGACAGAGTTCATGCCGCCTAAAAAGAAATTAATTTTTCCTAAAGTCTCTAATTACACAAATTTTCAAGATTGATTCTTCACGTACCTCCAATTTGGTGTAAATCTGGAAGATTTCTGCGATGAACGAATGAAACCTCGACGATCAGCGGAAGCTCATCGTCCAGGGCGACACAGCCTTCCCATCTCTTCGGCCTGCCAAGGCCATTCTGCCTGCGGGACTGCTGCCCCGGGGGAGGTCATCTGATGCATGTGCGCTGCTGGGAAGTCGACAGCTGACTCTGAAGCGCACCAGGCGGTGCCTTGCGGGCTGCCAACGGATCAGGCGACCATTGGCCGCGCAACCATGACCCGAGGAAGGACTTGCGAGTGATTGGAAGTGCCCCCTGAATGTACCCCACCATGGAAATTGTGTGTGCTTTCGTTGCTGATTGGACGCGCATGAAAGAGACGTTTGTTATTGGTTGTGCACTGTGTAATAAAGTTTGGTGACATTTTGATATTAATATTACCACTGGAGAGCCACTCGAGAGAGATGGCTGCTTCGCGGCATACATGTGGCAGTTTCATGAGATAAGTGTTTGGATCTTTTTCTATGAACACTTGAACTTTAAGCCCTTCTGGCATGGAGATTAGGTCGGACCAGATGGAAGTTCCTGGTAGGAGTTTTTGTGGATCTTAGAATCTTTTTGAACTTTCATAAGGAAATACATTTTTGTAGGACACTTTCATTAAAGTTTTTGAAAATGAAGAAAAAAAAGATCCTTTATTTGTAAATTTCAAAGCTTACGAAGTTTTAAATTGATAGCCTTTAGAAATGGTTGGCCAAAGTAATATTTTGCTATCTTTGTCTTTTAAAGTCGCCTTAAATGCCAGATTATTATAATGTTGTGGAGCATAATGTTCAACTGGCAGTCAACATAGCTTTTAAAATGTTTTTTTTTTTTTTGGTATTGCAATCAAAGCCCATTATGGGTTAATTTAAAGATATGCTATTTAATTATATGAAAAATGGCCTTGAGCCTGTGGCAATGGCCAAGAAAAAATAATATCTTAATTTTTTTTTTTTGTATTCCACAATTACTAGTATCTTACAGTATTTGCTTGAGTAAAATGGGCTTTAAGTTATTTTGATATGGACCAATATAAAGATTTTCATAGTAAATATGTATATATTTCACATAATGAAAAATTATAGTATCTTACAGTGTTTATTGGTTTGATTAATCTTTGCCTTCAGCATATGGCTATGTCCAAGTGTTATTTACAATACTTTTCACATTTTAAAATAATAATTTTTTTACTAATAGTTACATAGTCTTTTTGTTATGTAGAAAAATAAAGGCTTTATTGAATGAAATTGCCATGTAAAATAAAAATATAAAATATTAATAAGTATTTTACATACTTTTAATACATTCCATATCTAACCTTATTTTCTTTTTACTGTTATTCACAGTAATATTCATTGGTCTTAGAGGATGGCTTTTCAGCCTGTTGTGAAGGTTATAGGGAAGTAAGAACTGTCACTATGGTGTCAGATATATTATGAATTGCTTATGATATTTAGTAACTGGCTTTGTAGAGTGATCAGATTCAGATTATTTCCTGAGAATATTTTTTAAATGTAAACCAATAAAAAGGAGTTACATAGTAGGATTAATGTTGGACATTTTTGAAGTAAATGTTTTTATTTCAAATCTAGTATTTGAAGTAAAGGCCAGACAGAAAATAGAAATTGGTGATTTATAAAATATTAACAGAATAGTATATTTCCAGTCACAATTCAGGTTCCTTGTTTTAGTCTAGCTTTGACTTGGTGCCTCTTCGTTATTTCTCCGTACCACTCAATCCAGGGTTGCTTAGGGCGTTTGGACGGCCGCCTTTTTGTGGCCTCGGGATATATAGAACGCTGCAAAAGGATACAGTAAAAAAAATAAAAACAAAATTATTTTAATTAATGAAATATTTTTATTTTACACGTTACAATTTCAGAATAAAGCACTTCTTCACATCATGCCATATACTCCCTGACCTTCAGTTCATCGATAATTAAAGCTATCTTAACAATGCGTGAGAGATAGCTGCGTTTTTGCCGGTCAATAAAATGTTTCCGTCTATCAACAAGACAGCAATGATGCAGGTCGCGGCACATTGTTCGTTGAAGACAAAGGCAAGCTTTAATATTCACAATTCATATTCGTGGTATGATGACATAGCACTTCCAAATCGATGTTTGCCTCACGATGTAAGAATGACAACTGCAATTTTATATATAAACGCGATTATTTTTACAGTAAAGAGCATAGCTTGTGCCCACAAAATACCTTCTGCCATACAATATATATGAAAGAAATATGGAAGCACTCTGAGAAAATGCATATACTCGTTCAATCCAGAATAAAACATGCAGATACTATCACATATGCATATATAAACATACAGGTCTAAAAATACGAAAGGAATACACACAATCACGTATAAAACTATATATATATATATATATCTGCGTGTGTGTGTGTGTGACTGCAAGAATACTAAAATAACATTGTTATGCAAGAATGAAGAATGTACTGTAGGTTTTAAAAAATGCATGTAACTGGACGGTACACAATAAATTCATTCTGTTGACATGTACAAAGTTGGAGACAGTTGGCGAACGAATGTAATTTATATACATATGGGTGGGAACAAACCGAATGATTGGTCGAATGTTCGATCGAACCATTAGTGTTAGTGAGGATTGTGAAGGAATGTTGAGGAGGATTGCTAAAGAATGGTGTGTGGATTAGCATGGGTTAGTATGTGGATTTACATGTATTGGTGTGCGGATTGGTGTATGGATCAGTGTGTGGACTGTTGTGTGGATTGGTGTAGATTGTAATGTTCATTGGTGTGGATTTGTGTGTGGATTGTAGTGACGATTTTGTTGTGTTGTGGTGCTGAGTACGATGCATGTGCTACTTATTAGATGTGTGTGGGTCATTTAGGGGCCATTATGGGTCTTTTAGGTGTCATTTAGTGGTATTTTTCTGAGCGCAGAGGGGAGGGGGTGGCGAGGGGATGTGCATTGTCTGGCGTCATTCTTATGAGAGGTTGGTAAGGCAGTAGTAAGTTGTTTGCCATAAGCGTGGCAATGGGTTCAAGCTGAGCGAAGAAATTGCCTGGAAGAAACTGTTGTATGTGATCAAGGAACTTGATATAATTTCTGATTAATTTATAGTTGATTCACAATAACCTTTTTTGAAGCCCTGCTAATTGTCTACTTTTGGTTACTGATTACGCATCTTTCTGCTACACTATGGCGGAAACAACAGTAGTATTTTACCGGTTCTTATTAATATGTGTTTGTATAAGAATTAAAACGAAGGGGCAACCAGTCCAACGAAATGACACAGTAAATTCAAGCACACAACTCGTGCCGCTATATTATTGTACGTAGCATTGACAAACATAAAATATAGTGGTGAACATGCAAACACATTGGCATACCATAAAATTTATTCCACTAATATTTACATGCATTGGTACTTACTGGTTTGTAGGTTTATTTTATTATTTATTTAAATTTATCTGGTTGGGCTTAGTATTTTGCTGGGATTGTGGCAGCAATTCGAATCAAAGAAATATAAGTTCGTTACATAACTGTGTTTCAAACACCTACCACAAAGGTACATCATTTCGTCTTAACATCAGTTCATGGTTAAAATGTATAAATTTTCCGCATATTTGAAATCCACACACACCTGGCCTGCATAACGATTATAACACAGCCACCACACCCTTTCACATGCAGCGATCAGAACACGTTTAACCCTGCCGTGGAAACACATATTTTTCACAACATTTTAACTTGCCTAGGATGTTTAACAAACACGAGTACGCACTAGACGCATTGTTCAGAAACAAGCTGTGTCATTGACATGTCGCCACATCACTGCCAGTCATAAGGCACGATTAAACAGGATATAATAGCCCACCATATTGGGATAAGCGCATGGCTAGGGGAAATCTGATGAAACTCTATACTCTCCTTTCCACACCACGGCTGCCAACCTGCTGGATTTGTGAGCATTGCGCCATCGCATCTAAATAACATATAACAGGTATTTAAACAATAAAATCTCGTTTCAGTTGTAAATTAAAATTTCAAGCATCAATATTGTTGCTGTAATTAGTTTGAAATGTGCTGAAATTAGAAATAAAAAATGTATACCTTTCCTGCTACACTGGTGGTACGATCTTCCCGAGAGAAAGAAGAGAGAAGAGAGAGAGAGTGAGTGAGAGAGAGTGAGTGAGAGAGAGTGAGAGAGAGCGCGACACGAATAGTATACATAAAAACGAGGTTAAAAATATTATATGTGTGAACTATTTCTTACGACCTCTGCTAACATGTCGCTGCTCTCACTGTTGTTATTTCGTATTTAGGTCTAATACGAAATGAATATTACAAGTTAAAGAAGATACTAAGTAGATTATTAATTTATTCAAGAACACAGTATTTTAACTTTAATCACAGGGTTATATAATTGTGGAATACAAGTGATTGAACACAACAGGCTGACATGTTACGCCTAGCATGATTTTTCAAAGGTTCGATTCCAAAAGGCCGAAGAAAGAGTAAATGGACTATAAGCATAAAATATTTAAATCTCACTGATGAAATTTGCTAGTAAGTGTGTGTGTTATATTATATATATATATATATATATATATATATATATTATATATATATAAGGACTTCGGTTATTTTCAAGAAGATGGCACAAGCCAATGATTGTACCTCTATGAATACACCTTCCCCCACTAACTGAAAATTATATTGAAAACAGTGTTGTTACTGTTGAAAGTTCTTAAGTATAAGGTACCATGCTCGTCAAATTGAAAAAGCTAATTTTTAAAAGAGGCGACCTCCAAATCAGTATCATGTACCAACTGTGGTACGACAATTGGCAGAAGCGATAATTTTAAGAGACAATAGTATGTGTCTTTGCTTGACTCGAGACAGAGCTGTTAATACACTACATAAAATGTTCGCAGACGACTAGGGAAGTCGTACGATGAATTACGACAGCGCTTATATGCAGTTTATGCAAGGAGATACATTTAAGAACCACATAAAGAACTGCAAGGGTTTGTCTTTTGAGAGCCATAAAGTGTTGCCATCAATACCTCTTTCTACATCGGTGGGTACTGATTCGTCAGGTGATTATGTCGAGACACTAATGCTAATGATAGATTGAGAGGTTTACGAGACATGGTAAAGTGCGTTGATGGTGAGGGGGATGAGATATTGCAAGTTATTGGTGGGCTATAGTCGGGTGGTGGGTTGGTGGATTGCATTGATGTGAATGGCGGCTGAGCTATAGTAAGTAAATGGTGAGGGAAGTGGAGTGACGAGACGTGTGATGGCCTGGGGTATGAGTGGGGGTGAGAGATATGTGTTTAATGTAAAGTCAATAATTCGCTTTGTGAGTAGGAAGATTGATCGGCTATATAGCAAATGAAATATAGATGCTGCTGATTATCGTTCTAGGCAATGGCTGTGCTTTACCATTTTTAAGAGAATTGAACCCTTAGTGTCACACACATCCAACTTGGTTTGTTCCAATAGGTATGTAATATGTTCGGCGATTTTATTTATATATTATTATTATTATTATTATTTTTTAATTTTCACGATTTTTGAGTTTAAGAGCATTTGGGTTTTGGGCAAAGCGACCAGAATCCAACACGAGGGTCGCAGGCAGGATGTAATATGTTCCTAAACTTTTATTAGTTTCTTTCGATTTTTAAAATTTTTCTTCTCGATTTTAAGTTTTCAAGGTGATTGGTGTCAATGCCAAGGTCAACAACCAACATGGTGATCAGGAGTCATCAATGTAAGATTTTATCATTTTACATCTCATTTTGATTTTATACTTAATTATTTTTTGCGATTTTCTCGATTTATTATGATTGAAGTTGGGCAGGTAGGGGTAGGAGTTGATAGTTAGGGTAATGGGGTTGAGCGGTATGGAGGATGGGGTGACATTATATGTTCCTTTATTTTTAGAATTTGTTTGTGATATTTCTCGATTTTACAGTAATTGCTAGTGCGATAGAACGTGGAGAAGTTGAGGCGAGGATGGTGGGGTAAGTTTGATGTTAACATTACATATTCTTCGATTTTTAGAATCAATTTTACGATTTTTTTGCTATTATTCTCGCATTTTTATGACTGTGCGGGTTGCGGTGAAGGGGCAGCTGGTTGGTTAGAGTGGTGGGGTGAGTGCGAGGTTAAAATTATATATTTCTCGATTTATAGAATTTTTTTATATTTTTCTTGATTTTATAATAATTTGCAAGGATGCGGATGGAAAGGGGACGAAGTGAGGATGGTGAGGTCAGCAAGGGGCATGTTATTGTAAGGTTATATGTAATTAAATTTTTTAGAATTAAAAGAAATATTTGTTTGAAATTTTATGTTGTTGGTGATGGAGGGAGGAGAGGTTGCTGTGTGGGGTGGGGTTGGTTAGGATTGTGACGTGAGTGTAAGCTTAACGTTATATGTTCCTCGATTTTTAGTACTATTATTTAGATTTTTTGCATTTTTTTATGATTTTTTGGGTGGGTGGTGATGATAAGTGTTGCAATGAATTAACCGCATTTAAAACCTCACTTCCCTACCTGTATCGGTGGCCGAATGGTATAAGGCGTCCACCATGTTGGTGGCACAAGATCTGGCAGCTCAATCCCGCTCTACTCCAGACGATATTTTGAGCTCTGCTAAAATTAAATGGGAGCTCCCCTAGCAGCCAACTCCAGAACCAACATGGCAGCCGTGTGAGAGCGACACAGGTACCCCTAGCCGGCGGCAGTTAAACTAAGGACAAGTGGATACAAGATGGCGGTCGATGGTGGCACACTCTAACAGCAATAAACATAATGGCTGGCACTAGCGCCCCTAGCATGTAATGAGGGAAATACAGCAAATGACATACAATACGGCGGACGAAGAAGGTGTAAGAGAGAATATTATCTGGGAGACAGATGCAAGATGGAATGATAGATAGAACATGAAGTAGCTAGATAGAATGACAGAGCATGAAGTAGCTAGGTGGAATTACAGAGTACGAAGTAGAGAATTCTAGAAACCAGATGGTGAAAATGTCAAAGTCACAAAATGGTCGCCAGGCGACCAGAATGACAGAGCAGGTGGTGACATCATCCAAGATGACGGACGAATCCTGATGCATGATGTATGTGCCAAAACCGGCATTCCTATACTACTGATAAAACACTTCTGATCTTTGTTTATTACATTAATGTTAGCTTTTTCTTTAATTGCCTCTAGTAAGTCAATGTGTGATGAATCCCTGAATGAAGTAAAATAATTTATATTTATTTTGACACAGTAAACTGAACATGGAAACAACCTGTACCATTTACTTCAGACCCATCAATTTTACTTAAAAAGTGCTATAAATAATTTACCTATATTTTCATTTTTAGCTGTCGATCCACGAGAAACGACTTCTTTTTTTTTTTTTTTTTTTTGTTGTAGCAATCATTTTTTCCAGTCACTATAAACCCTAATATTTGAATTAAACAATATAAAATTTGATTTTATTGCAGATACATTATATTGAACACTTTATTGCTTTGCAAGCTCAACTTTTTTTTCTCCTAATTATAGAAATATTTTCATCTCTGTTGAATATAAAAATCAGTGAGGAATTATTAAATATCCGTCGTTGCCTGTTTCAGATGTCCGAATCCTTAGTTAAATTGTCAATTTTTTTTCTATATATTTTCCAAGTAATTTACTTTTGAAATTAAAAAAAAAAAAAACTGCAATACATTTTCAGCGATTTCCGATTAATTTGATTTAATGTTATTTATCTCTGTTATTTTGCTTTTACGATTATTTCGTGACCATAATCTTAGTTAGTTTTGAAAGGGGTTTTATGACCTTTCCTATCATTTACTCTTTTTATTATTGGTTTTTACACTGTTTGTTCAAATAATTCAACTTTCGAAGTGTTGCATAATTTTTACTGTGAATTCAATGGACTGGAGAAGCTTGAGCGGCTCTCAGCACCGGGGTCTTGGGAGCCAACGAGGGTTCAGCGAGGTTTGAAGCAGCGTTGGAATGCAAGGGCGCGGGCAACGTTAGATCCCGAGAAAACCTACCGACCAGCCAACATCGTCCGGCACGATTCCCACATGAGAAAATCCGGGAGCGACCCCTCCGGGAATCGAACCGATTCGCCTTGTTGGGGTTTAAGCTCGTTAGTCACTGTGCCACCATAGCCTCAGGTGTATTTAATGATTTAAAAAATAATTTCATTCTTTCGAATCTTTGCTTAAAAAAAGTTTCTTTATTTTAAGTAGTTATTGATTTTATATAAAATCAAGGCAGTGCTTGTTTTCGAATTTAAAGTCTATACCTGTTTTTAATAACCACTATTGTTTAGTTTTAAGTATATCGGAAACACCTTAATATGTAACTCTGCTCTTTATTACATTGCTTCGCTTTATTTCGTTTTAATAATTTTCTAACACGAAAATTGTACCATATTTATTTTATTGTTTCAAAAATAATACACCGTTGAAATTTTATTTATATAGCTACATATACTTAAATAATAAAGTTTTAGAATTTTTTTAATTTTCTTTCTAACTTTTACATTATATTTCAATTCAGTTTTTAAATTTTAAATGTTAAAATCTTGTTACTTCTCTAATTAATTTGTAATATAATTTCTCGATTTTCTTACAATTGTTTCCTTGTTTTTAATTATTCAAACTTTTTGTGCATGGGCCATCTAGCAAAAAGACTTTCTATACATTATTATTTCTAATTTACACTTTCTTCACAATTTGTGCATTTTTATAATTTTTAAATGTTATTTTATGTATTTTTTAAATAGATTATTTTCTTTTATAAGCTCTTCGCGGTAAAGTGAGAACATTTTAAGGAACTTCCATTAAGCATAAACCACCCATAAATATATTCTCTTGAACCTCAGAAATTAAGTTTTGAGATTGGTGAAATGTATAAACTGTGTTTATTAGTCACATTTCAATGTTTATATTAGAGAGTGGCGGCAATATAGAAATAGATTGAAAGGTAAATCATACAAGAGATGCTTGAGTTATTTTGAGCTGGTCGAAAATAACTGGTCAATTTGACATAATTGTTTATAAAATATTTCGTTTTCTGTTTATTTAATAATTCTTATACATAAAACAATTTTTTGTTAATAATATTTAAAAAATGTTAAATGATAAAACATTTTTATTATTATTACTCTTTTTAATTTGCGGAAGAGATTTTTTATGAATAGAATCACAACTAAATAAACTTTTTAGTAATAATAAAATTAATGTTTACCTATCTAATTTACATTAGTTTGTAGAAAGAATTCTTAAATTATTTTATTAAAGTAAAAGTTACATTAATATAAAACAAACGTTATTCAAGGAAATAACTTTTTATGTGTTTGTAATAAAATTATTGTGTAATTTATAAAAAAAATTAAGGAAAAATTTTAATTATGAAGGAAAAAATTTTTTTGCGATTATAATATCTGTGAATTAGAAAAGAATGTTCCATTTATGTATTTGAGCAAATTTTTAACTGTAAAAATGTTGTTTCGTACCTTTTTTCAGTATCCTGTGAATATCATCTTTATCAATACTTTATGATTTTTAATGCATACAAAAATTTCTAGAATTGGTTTTTAACAGTATATTTGTTAATTTTAGTTCCTGGCTATAGCTCTTTAACAGAAAACTATATTTAATCCCCGCAGAATCACTCGCGTACTACTCGAAGCAACCACTATCTACTTTATCGAAATACTTTTTTGTGGACGACGTTAGTGGTTTTGTTCTCACGTGTCAGGAATACAATTAACCTTACTCTGGGACAGGCCATTTAGCTGCCATATAAGAAGCAGTCCTTCCTCGAGTCTATTCCTGCCAGTTTTAGCGACTGTCCCTGGACCTAACTTATAGTCACAGTATTAAAAACATTGAGAGGGAACTGCAGTCTCTTAAAATCGAAAAGGTACTTGGATGGAATGAGTAATATGCGCAAACAACGGACTGAAAGTATAAAATTAAGAGGGCTTTCAAAAGTGCTCACTTTAACGTGAAAAACCTTTATTTAAGGTATGGCAAAGGAAAAAAAAATATTTATTTAGAATTATTAAACGACAGTTACAATACAGCACGAAATATATTTATAAATATACCTACCTTTTACGACCGCAAATAAATTTCTAACCTATAAAAATTAGATTTCTAATTATAATAATCTGACATTAAATTTCCTATTTTTAGCCTAATTTCCTGTCTGTTCAGGAATGTGCGTGCGCGTGTATATTCGGGGATGCGCACGCCTATGTCTATTTAGGGATTTTCTGTCCGACCTTATTTAGGTAAAAATATATTTATCTTCATAAAATTTTAGTAAAATGCTTGTTTAGAAAATCGTGCGAAAATGGCACATCTTAATAATGGATTCTGCTTTTAATAAAACAAATTCACGAAACGTTTCTGTAGAAGGCTCGTGGATTTTTATTGATTCAACACATTTTTTGTGAGTTATTCCCGTTTATCGAATTTCATACCAAGCGTCACGTATCAGTCTTTCGAAAACCCTCTCCGAAATTGATAAACCTGGAAGTATGGTCAATATATTCCAAATTAAATTTGCACCGATTTAACAAGAGTCGGGTTAAAATGCACTCACGCTGAGATACATATCTGCACATAGGACCGAAAGATGATCTCAGTCTCAGTATTGTTCTATCCCAAGGTTCGCAAGATAACACAATTATAAAATAATACGTTTCAATCTGGCACACTAATATCCGACACCATAAAATACCAAAAGAAAATAATACCACCACAAATTTTCGTATTTATTTTTATGCCATTAAAACATATGACTGACAATCTGAATCTGACTGAGGGACAAAAAAAAGGTACGCAAATTACAAATACGTTCCTTTAATAAAAACCTGCTACATTTATTAGGATAAACATTGATAAGATAAAATGATGAAATAATTCCCTTGCTAAATCTGTATAAAGTTCTGTACTTGCGTCGGGTAATCGGAGATTCAACATTGCTCACAAATTGAGGAGCAGATAAAAAATTTTATTCTAAAAACAGGAGTAGTTATTTCATAAAGACGAGTAGGGTGTAATTTATTCTCTTTATTCATTTATACATAAGACCAATTAGATGTCTAATAAAGAATACAAAACCTAGCAAAACTCATATTAATGGGGATGTAGCATTTTATTACTTCTTCTGTCCCTCTACTACTAAACAGGCGGTCTTACCACTGTCATTGGTGCAATAATGTATGCAAGATAAAAAAAAACGCCAGTGTCGTTAACGTCTCATGTAATACAAATTCAAGCTGCAATCAGTTAAGAGATACCCCCTCCTAAAGAAAGGTTGGCCGGCGAGCGTCTACCCGCTCCGGTTGTGCCCTGGAGAGAGACTAGGGGTATGGCTAAAACCCTGACCAGACCACACGCTTGGTTATCTGAGGACGAGGGTCTCAGAACCTTGTGGTAGGGTGCTCTCTGCTGTACTTGTGAATCAGGTTGCGACTCTGGATCTGGTCAACTCAGGTGCTAAGCTGGGACGCCTGCGATGGGAGGGCGTGAACCCTCTTCCCCGGCGATTGGCTGGTTTAAACGCTGTAAGACCGAGAGTCATCTTTGTCGTATGTCATCAGTTGTCACGTTTCCAACCCATAAGCAGCATCTTTAATGGTTATTGAGAGCACTGCAGGAGATTCATATTAAAGAGAATTATCCCTTGTAGAAATCTTATTCTCGTTCACCAACTTTCCTCGTAAGTAGAACCACGTATGAAATTCGTTCCAAGTAACTCAAATTTGACAGTTGACCGGAGGGGGACTGAACCATCAGAATCACCTGCGTATCAGTAATTTTAATGAAGGCTGATTTTTACCTATTTAATGGTAACTTCCGCAGATTTACACATACTCTAAGCACAGGTTCCCAGTGCATCCTACTATTTCGCCGGTTGGAAGTAAATGGTTTACTGAATTTACATTCTCGAATTAACATAATGGGTTCAGAGTTATAGTGTATGAAGATAGTGCACACGGTGATAATACACACACTGTAGTCCACTCATCGTTACTTCACACTTTTCTGAAGCCCTGCTAAGTTATACTTACAGGATAATCCCCCGCCTCATGCAAACAAAGCTTAACCGAGTCGAGAAAATTACACCAAATTAACAAGGCACCGAATCCATGTACACGCAGTTTAATAGTATTATGCATAAGAACTAGTTCTCATTTGGCAATACCTGCACACCTATTTTCTAACTGTTATATTCATATTGATTATAATTTAGGTATTATAATTTATCGATAAAATGCAAATAACACTTCAATTTAACCAACACAGCCACTCTTTTATGTTAATACAAATATCAAACGCTTGCGATACATTGCATATTTAGGAAACCACTAAACACGTCATACATGGGGTAATTTTTCAGTGGTTTGATTCGAAAAGTGTTAAAGAGTGGGATGGACCCCCGTGGGACTCTCGCGACCGAGGTGAAGAAGCGAGGGAGCGATACGGGCATTACTAATACGCACGCCTAGCGCCTCATCGCTCCTACGCGCAAGGCGTGCAGTGTTTCCGCCGTGGTCCTTTAATGTGCAAATTAGATCTGTAACATAGGGGTTTTATTACACGCAATGAAAGCCCACAGATTAAGCTACGCCCGTATCTTTGTACTTTTCTCTTGCCGCTTAAGGAAACTGTACAGGCAAACCAAAGTGTTTTCTGAGAAAAGAGTGTTATTGAAAGTGATGGCATCCCAGGGCTTGATTGGGAAAAGGGGGGGGGGGGTGTGTTTTGTCGCAGGCACAAACATCCGAGCCTGCGGTTTTATCGTACCGGACAGTAATTCAGTTAGCGTGCAATCAGCATAACGGTTATCGGGTCCTTGCGGGTGGTGAATACGAGGGGATGTCGCGGGGGATGAAGAAGGAGGGGTGTACGAGTGGTTTGTCGAAGGTGGAGAGGGGGAGACTGTTTTGTGCCTGGCCGAAACGTCTCTCCCGTACAGTGCGGACGCACGCGATGCGGTGGTTAGTCGTGGCGGTGGGTTGGGGCGTGGCGTGCGCCAGCGAGCGACGGAGCACAAAGTACTCGCCGCTCGCTCAACAGAAGTATCGCTGCCAATGAAGCGTAACCCCCCCCCCCCTCCCCAAGGGGAATAATGGCGCCGCCGAGCCGCGCCGGTCCGAGCGCGCGCTCGGCTGCCCGCGGGGTAACAAATCTTGCGCCCCGACAATGGACCGCCATCAATCCTTACACTACCAACCTGATTCAGTGCCGAAACGAGCGCGCTTGACCACTCCTCTAGATATTCTGAAGCAGCTGAGATGTTCGTGTAAGTTGGTCCCAAGTGAAAGATAATTAACACATTTTAGTTAATTCTCCACTGCAGTAGTAACTTCAATTCTACGTCGTCTGAAAAAAACTTAATAGATATTTACTAGATTTTGAAATAATTAATTAGGAAATTCGAGAGAGCCCTACGTAAGCTAATCAAAAGTTAATAATGCACTTTGGTGCCCAACTTTTATTGTGTTTATTTGAACGTAAACTACGGGGGGTGTATGCATTTTTGGGGAAGGCGAAAGAGACGAAAAATATAGTTTTTGATACTTCCTGGGGGAGGCTGCAACATAGTACAAAATTATTACAGCACCAAAAAATAAAATGAAAAATGTATTCAATCTATCATCCGAGCCATTTAAACTTATGACCAGCTCAAGGCTACTGTATAATTTTTAAACAACGTTAATGAAATTATTTAATTCTACCCTGACATATACGTCACTACAATTAACAATTTGCTAGTAGATAGTCATTTTAATGCAAGATTATGCTCAGTATTACACACAATTTTACATTTAAAATGTGAACCCCCAAAAACCAAAGTTCTTTGGCAATATTGAAAAATCGTCATTTACTTTATGATTTAACCATACTTACAAGTTTATCAATTTCGGGCAGCTGTTTCGAAATATTATTACTTGACAATTGCTTTGAATATCGTTGTATGGGAATAACTCACAAAAATGTACTGAATCAATAAAAATGCATGAGCCTACTGGAGAAATTATCTCTGTATGTTCAGCACAGTCAATCAGTCGTCCCACGGGTTAACTACGAAGTTTAGAGAAGCTACCTTCAACAGAGTATATAGACACTGGAATAAACGCAAGTTATTCCAGAAGGTTCGTAGTAAATACTTTGCACTGAACGAAGGTATAAAATGCAGTTTAAGAAGTTCTCAGTTAGTGTTTTTCATTTAGTTTATCATAAACCAAATCATCTTTCTACAGTGTCAAGGCACCCTAGTTCTAACGTAATATAAGAACGTGTTTTTTACATATATGGCAAAATATACTGAAAATAAACCATTCTCGCTTTCTGCGACTTGAATCGTTTTTGCAGAGCTACAATACAAACGTCAGTGTAAGAAAAATTAATGTTCGTAGGAAATATCTTCTTGTGTATAATGAGGGATAATGCTACTGCACATTTTAATTTTGGTGGTACGGAAAAATCCGCATTTATTGAACTTTTCTTCAGCAAATAGCCTTTGCATTAGCACTGAATAAATTCCCAACGCTTGCAAGAAACACAAACAGAATTCATTCTTATTTTCATATAACTTCAAAAAATTTAAGGGGGACAGTGCAGCCTTGATAGCCCTTTTCCTTCTTTGTATACACTTCTAACGCAAGCACCCGAATACTTACAGAAATATTTACAGCTAATTAGAGAAATTATTCACTCTCGCTTTATTAAAAGTTTAATGTTTAAATTATAGCCAACGCACATTCGTATAGTTTATTTACGGTTCACGGATCACTCTCGTCCTCATGTGCATCGTGTTTCCTCTCCTACCATGTATTCATTAACATTGCAATGGATTCGAAACTTGATTTACGATCACCGGCATTGCTGCTTCACGTTTGAGGAAGAACTTTGCAAAATGAACATCTGGAACATTCCTGCTGGTGCTGACATATATTGTTACGTACAATGAATTAGGTACTTTCACCTAAGTTGGTAACGAATTAGAAAGCAGAGTATTGTTTTCGTGTCTTATCAAAGTCTAGTTCAAATTAGACACAAAGAAACCAGTTCCATTTTAAATTTTAACTGTACAGTGCCAATCTAGGTAATAGTGACATGTTTCTGTTTCTGAAATCAAGCTGACTCTCGACAGCTTCATTGGCACCGGTCATTTCATTAAAAGCGAATTTAATATTTTACACGTGACAAGGATTTGCACAATAGAAGACAAGGCTTCTTATAGATATTGACACTGTCATAAAATTCTTTATTAAAATCAAAATAACTATACTTTGTCTTACTATGTCTCGTTCCCGCTAGTTTTCGTCACACATCGCGTTCATACTGCTCTATTTTTATCTTCTACCACTTAAAACATACAGTTTCAACTTTTAACGCGTGTCTTTTGTTACTTTCGTGAGGTCTGAAAATGTAATTTCCACCCTTAAACTAAATAGCAGCACCATCTCATACGGCGTCCGTCACCGACAGATCATCGCTTGGTTGTGGAACAGCAAGTATACATAGTTCGTCGCAGCCCAACGCATCGCAACGCAACGCATCGCACTATTGTGGAACCAGCTTTAAGCTCCTTGGCTACGAACTTCGTCGACTGACGGGAACGAATTATAATCCGTAGCACGAGGGAAGTGCGTGCAGCGAAAGTGGCGGCGCAGGTTACTTCACCCCGGTTTCAATAACCGGAGCTGTACATCAATATGCAACCCGGAGCGGCCCGGGAAGGGGGGGGGAGAGAGAGAGAGAGAGAGAGAGAGAGAGAGAGAGAGAGAGAGAGAGAGAGAGAGAGAGAGAGAGAGAGAAGAGTCCGGGAGGTCAACAACCGCCGACCCTCCGAGGGCCGGGTCGCGCACCAGCGAGCTCGCCGATCGGAATCGCGAAGAGATGATGATGAGGAGGGGTGGGGGAAGGAGGGGTTAAAGTAGCGTGTGTGCAGTCTGGCCCTTCGCAGCGCTCCTCGCGTTAAATATTTCACGCCGGCCCCTATCGGTTGCACCAGCAACCCATATCATCCACGCTCTTCCCCTCTACAGCTAGCTTCCACCCCCGCCCTCCTCATCACTACCTCAAGCCGCCCCACCGTCGTCCAGAACCAAACCCGGGTCCCTCGGCGGTACTTCGCATCTCCTCCGGCACTCGGGGAGGCGCGCCCCCACAAGAGACCGCCTCCTAACTCCTTGCTCCGCTGAAATACTCCGGCGAGATACGTTCCTGCCTCGGGCAGTCCCGGACGGCACGCGGGATGTGAGGAGGGTTGAATAAAAAAAAAAAAAGTATACCCACATCTCTGAACACTCCAAACACCGAAGGCAAATATAAAAGGTTACGCGTCTACTGCTGACCGAAACGATCGCGATCCCGTGAACTCTGTAGAAATCTCAGACCACGGGAGTTTTTTTATAAAGTTTTTAACTCCCGAAACTTTATGAAGTTGGTTTGGTTGGAGGGGATGGGCAGCTGGCATTTACCTCGGAGGTTGTTGCTCGGAATGTTATATTTCATGGAATGTGGGAAATAAAAACTAACGCAAGTAAACCTTGTTAGAGAAATATAAACAGCAAATAAAAAAAAACATGGCAACAAAAATGATGGAGGAAATTTAGCTGCGTAATTATTTTCTGTACTTTAAAGAGTGTAATAAAATGTTAATTAATAACTGGAAAATAACAGGAAAATATGACAACCTACGTAATTAGATAGTTTCCTGACTTTAAAAAAATGTCGTTTATCAATTACATTTTTGATTAAGAAAAGTAAATGGCGAGTATCCCGTTACAGTACGAATATAATTTCATACTTACGTTTTGAAAATGTTCATTTAGATTTAATGAACGTTTTAATGCATTTCCACGTACAATAAATCAGTATTACTTCCCAAAAATTAATGTGAACCTTTACAGACTTTAGATTACTGCACGCGTCTGCAAAATAAACAACTTAATTTTTCCTTTAAAAAAAAATTAGACGCATTTAATTACTTGCATTTCTTGATGATTCATTCGAACGTAAAATTGAGATGTTTTGGTCGGTGCTTAGCACTGAGGTCTGAAGCACCGGTGAGAACAAAGTGACGTGATGATGGAGGAGCGGTGGAATGCTAGGGTGGAGGAAGGATAAGTGCCCCGCGAAAACCCTTATGCCAAAAGCAACGTCCACCACGTTTCCAACATGCGAAAATCTTGGTGACCCCGCCCGGGATCGAGCTCGGATCACCATGGTGGTAGGCGAGTAGTCTAACTACCTCACCACCACGACCACTCTGAAAAGAAAAATTTGAACCACTTTCTGTAACCTAATAATTTACTATAAGATATAACGCAGATAAACTTCTGTTTAGAAAATCAAACAACTTCACTAAAGTAAATACAGAAATTGAAAAATGAAACCTCAAAAGCAAAGACAGGAAAGCGATAAGGAAATAAGCGAAAAAGGGAGGGGGGTGGGGGCGGACAGAAATCATTTGCTGTCAGTTGTTACGGTAGTGCTAATTTCAGCTCAAAAATATACTTAAGTGGGAATTAGTTATAAGGAAGCAGTGTCCGGCGTTTCTTCTGCTGTAGGCTTGGTAGTCAGACACGCTTTTTACCGGTGTTCGTCGGGACAGAGTGACGTAACCGTTTATTACTGAATTGGAATACTTTCTATTTTAAGGAACATTGTGGCGCAAACCTTACTTGTACGTAAATCTTTCCATATCAATTTATGGACTTGAGGAAACGCAGCAGAGGCGTGTCTATTATTCAGGACTATGTCACATGGTGTAGAATAAGTGAGCCAAGCACTAACGGTTATTAGTAAATTTATTTCGGTATGACGGAGTAATATTGTCAAAGAAATTGTATCTGATTTTGATACTCCTCTGAAAACTAGCAGTATAACGACGTTATGTCTAGTCCATTCAAATTGCAGTAGTAGAGTGATTGTGGCGAGTCTGAGGCAACAGATTCCAGAGTAGGAGCTAGACGCCGGCCAGCTCCCATGTTGTGACGTCGCACAACTGTCATCTTGGAGGTCGGTGACCTTGACCTTAACACGCGACCTTGACATCGCCCTTGAATTAACTTGATCCCAAAACAATTCTAAAAATTACGAAAAAAATTCTAAAAATAAAAAAAAAATTGTTTTAAACATTTATTAAATATAATTACTTAAAATTTAATAAGAAATTTTTATTAAAAATTGATTAAGAAACTTACCTTTCCGGAGGTTCCCCCACAGCACCACGTCCAGCAAACGACTGACTCCCCTCCAATAAATCACATTGTATTAACATTCTATTACACTTCTCGATCACCATTTCTCATTTTGTCGAATGCATTCTCCCGCCATATTGTTATCTTTTTGTTTATCATTTGTTTACATTTTCAACACACAGGTGGCACTAATAACTTCGACCAACATGTTAGATCTGGGAGACCTTCACCTTGATCTCGCATCTGTGACCATGACCCCGTGCCCACGACCTTGTATAACCTTGGACCCAAAAATAAATTCTAAAACTTCTTATAAAATACCAAAATTCAAAAGAAATATTTTTAAAATAATTAAAACATTAATTAAAGAATTGTTTTTTCATAATTCTTTTGATCGATCTCGCAATCTTTCCACCAATCAGCAGAGCAATTAACACCACAATCACCACAGCAATCAGCAATCCACACCAATCCCCACAACAATACACACACCAATCAACGTGCCAATCCACAGCAATCCACACACCAATCGACACACCGATCCACACGTACTTTTAAAAAGTTTTGATTTCCGCTTTTAATAAACGATTTTATAAAAATATTTTTACTAACACCCAGAAAATATTCAGAGTGCCACAATGATCCGAAACACTGTCACAAATACTGGAATGCCTAGACTTCGTAACGTAATTTTAAGCTTTGGAAGAAAGTTCCACATTGATGGCATAAAACGGCTTATAGGCTATTTACGATAAAGTGAGCACTTCCAAAGGCCCTCCCAAAAGACATTAACCACTAATAAATATATCTTATTGCAACCTTAGGCGTTAACTTTTGAGAGTGGTGAAATGTATACACTGTGCTTATTGATCATATTGCAATGCTTATATCAAAAATCCGTAGGAAAATATAAATTGGGTGAAAGTAAAAATTTAGAAGGGCCTTAAAAAGTGCTCATTTAACCGTGAACAGCCTATACATATCTGGTCAATACCAGCTTTAAGGTTCACTTTAGGGTTACTCAAATAATAGACAACAATAATTTGACTTCTCCCTTCACTTGGACATTTAAATTTGAATAGCTCAATGCTCTTTATATCACAACCTTTATAAGTTTAGTTAACTAATAGCTGAGGAGAGAATATATTTTCTTCAAAGTGATACATTTTCTATATGTTTGAGTAGCCTATTACTAAAGACGAATGCGTTATTACAATGCCATGTAAAAGATGCAGCGAATTTAAATATTTATTTTCATACTTTTCGAAGTTAAGAGAAGCATATATCACTTTCCTGTCTGTGCGTGCGCTCGCGCTTGCTTAGGTGTGTATGTGTGTCCCCTAAAACCTTTCGAATGTGGGAACCGAATTTAACCAAACTCAGTAAAAATAATAGTATTTTGTAAGGATATCCGACATTTATAGTTTCTGACCAAGCTAGGTGCTTACTTTCAGAATGGCAGCCAGTTGGATGTTTATGATGCTATGTTATGTATAGGGAACTAACCAAGCGATTCAAACCAAATTTTGTATGTTGACAGTACATTATATCATGTAAACATTGGATTTCGTCATGGATATTGTTGGTACACCACATGAAAAATAAATAATATATGTAATATCGCGAAAACAGCTTAGCCGATTCTCGCCAGATTTAGAAATTAGGTAATTAAATGGCGGGCATACAAATATTTTAGGTTTATTTGGTACATCTTTCATAACGTGGGGCCAATTTACTTGTATGCACATTGTGTATTCATCCAATTTATATGAAATTAACATTGTCATTTGCACAATTACTTTATTCACGCTCAGTCAAGTGAAACTATGAAATTATTATAAATTTAAATTTTTACATGTTTGAAAATTACTACAGTTACCTAACATTTTAAATTCGAAGTTAAGACAATTACTTTTCCTCCGTCGGTACCAACTTTACTGTTAACATCAAGGTAAAATGAGCACTTTTAAAAGCCCTGCTTGAGATCTACTTGTATGCACGTTTCATATTCTTCCGCCTTATGTAAAATTAACACTGGCAAAAGCCTTATGACTTTGTCCATGCTTCGGTCTTTCAAACTTGGAAATTACAAGAAAAGTAAATGTTTTACAAATGTGCCTATTTTTACACCTCGATACATAAGGAAAACAGAAAGCGAAAGAAATAATTAAGTTATCACAAATGGCCATCTAACTATTTTTATTCGACGTTAAGATATGGAACTACTTTCTATACATCGTTACCAACTTTACTGTGCGCATGCTACTCAGTGCGCACGTTAGAATATATGAAGACAGGAGCAGATAATATTTTTTAAGGTTGATTTCAAAAGTGCTCACATTATCGTGAACAGCCTTTATTCATTGTGGCCGTTAAAATGCACGCAGCTAGGGTCAGTGACATTCTTCAAAGGTTGATTTCAAAAGTGCTCACTTAATCGTAAACGGCCTGTAGCTATACACGAGTGTATATTGTCATGAGTGATTTCTTGGCATTGAATATTTTTGAGAATGTAATATTATGTGTGTCGTCTGAAAGCAGTGTGGTTGTGGTCCAGTAAACGGGGACTTCAGGGGAATCTTGCTGTAGGGACGCGGAAGGCGTTGGCAATGTTCCGGGTTCGCCGGTTGCAGAGGGCTGGCGAAAGTATTTGCTGTCCGCTGGAGGTTTCATTTTTTGCCTCTACAATGCGTGTTTTTGGCAGTCGGCGCCTGTAATGTTTTATGTTGATTACGGAACTCGCTGGGGACACTTCAGCTTGCTGGCTGGCGCGATGCACTTAAACTACCGGAGATCAGGGATTAAAAATACAGAGCTACACACCTCGAGAAACTCGAGCTCGAATCAGATGTGAGTCAGTTCTTTTGTATACAGTTTCTTGGAGTCTGTCAAGCAGAGTGTAGTCCCACGACAGGCTGAAGCTTTTACAATATATACATTTATTATAATTTCACAGTTTCACTTTAATGATGACTGAATAAAGTGATCAGGCCCATGACAATATTAATTTTACATATGGCAGATTAATACAAAATATGCACACAAATATATCTTTATCAAGGCTTTCAAAAGGGCTCAGTTTACCTTGAACAGACTCTATATACGAGTATGTATACTTAATATACAGAGAGTAGCAAAATACGCCAAATGCAAATGTAGGAGGAAGTGTTTTTTAAACTTTATTTTCACGATATGTATGTCATAGCAGAATGTATTTCATCTAAATATATTAATTTTACTAAATGAACAACAATACAGAAAGATCTGCTTCGGCACACTTCGATTTCGGCGTAATTATTACGTTACAATTTATTAACACTATATGAGTGTTCAGTTTGGCGAGAATCAGTTTATTGATCTGGGAGATATGGCACAAAACCTCGATTTTTTTTTTCATGTAACGATCTTCATAAGTGGTGGACAAAGAGGTTATGTATTTGCACATTCGATGGTTCCCATATATACTGCCAATACACAAAGGTAAGTTATAATCGGTTACATAGTTTTGTAAATATAGCATACTAAGCTAAAACGTTTTCATAGCCTCCATTTTGAAAATAAGTACCTGACCCAATTAAAACATACAAATTTCTCAACTCAATTAAACTTTTGTTAGTGTATAAAGTAGTTTAAAATTACATAACAGTGTTCTCAGCGATGTCTTTTACAAGAAAGTATGCGATGTTGAAGGGCTAGTAGGCCTATACAATTTTATTTTTATAGGTTATATGAACATAATTTATAATATGAATAAAATAATTTTATACACAATAATTGCAAAATAATATGAATGTAAATGCATATTATTGTTTTAGTTGATCATGCTAAAGAAAATGTGACAAATTTCATATCCCAGAGTAACTACTCATGAATGGGATTTACGGATTGCATACAAAAGTAACAGAAAAACTGTCTACGTCGTATTAAATACAAAACTATATAGCTTTTAGAGGGTTTGCTGAGACTTATGGATACAGAAACTAGAACGCGAATGTCTTTCGTACGCCTGCCTAGCCAAGAAAACAAAGCAGGTCGTGAGAGGGAGCATTCATTCCCAGACACTAATACGATCAGGAGAAGATATCAAAATCAGCTTTCTGAGATCCTGCTAAGCCCCCTGCCCACTCCGTCCCTTTTGGCCTGTTCACTACCCTCTGGATGCAGTTCAGTAACTGTCCTCTACTCCATTTTTAGCAGCACTGTGCAAACAGGGAAAATTCCAGGCTTAAAGACGGAACTTTTATGAAAATCTTTAAATGTATGCTTTTTTGAGTAAATTTGGCATTTCAGACAATGCACTGATATGGCGCAACAATCAATATACTAGAAACGATTTTATATTACGATGTATTTATTACCCCGTTTCGCCGTATAGGTGCGGAGTGGGAAGAAATTACCTACGAGCCTGTAAGCATCACAAGTGAAAATGTGATGTTTTGTGTTCATTAGTTGACTTTCCCAGATGTGCTGGTGTTTACTAGCGATAAAATGTTACCAAAATGTCGTGCCAATGTTTCGCCCCATTATTGTCGCTATTGAATTTATTCATGAGACGTGATAGATAATATCCCCGAAGTCTGCACTTTGGCCTTACAAAGAAATACAAATTTAAATGATTTAATTACAGACGTATTGCACTTGTGACCATACATTTTTTGCAGATAAATGAAAAATGGTGTGTGCTAGTATGGTTAAAGCATCAAATACCTGTCTTTACAGTTTGTCTATTAAAAGGTCATAAATTGGCCGAATGGATATTGACATACGTTCTTTAAAATTATAAGAAAAGTTTACAAAATTTGGTATAAAAAACTTAGAATCATTAAAAAATCATTCTACAAGATTTCATCGAAATGACCAAAAAAAATATCATAATTAGTGGTCACCTTTCTGTAGGTAGAATGAAGATATGCATTAATTGAGTTTTATAAATGTAGAATATATTGTTTTATAAACTTTGTGACAGGATAACAATTACTGGCATTGCAAACCAACAAATTATCAATGCAGCATATCCGATTAGTTATAAAAATAACCGCGGAGGTATGATACACAACAGCATAAGCATATGATATTTGAATGAAATGTAAAAACCTATTAATTTTTTAACATCCAAAGAATGCTAAAAGAAAACGTATTCCCCCAATCCAACGACTATTCTATAGCACTTCATTTGCAAACTAATAAATTTGTTTATATTGAAGCAAGTATCTCAGAATGTATTAGCTTGTAACTCTGACTTCTCGGCTTAAAGTCATTCCTGGTGCTATCTTGTCATTCGAGGTAGTGGCACATCATTGTACAAGTGTTCTCCGTCGTTTCGCCTCGCAATGCAGCAGGCATGGGACAGAACTGAATTCCTGATGATGCCTGCTACAACACTGATGGTGCCTGCTGCTATGCGAGGCATCAGACAGCCCTGCAACCCTGATGGCGCCTGTTGCAATGCGAAGCATCAGACAGGCCTGCAGCGCTGATGATGCCTGCTGCAATGCGAGGCATCAGATAGTACTGCGACCCTGACGATGCCTGGTGAAACTCATTTGGTGCCAGCTGCAAAGCGAGGCATAAGTCAGTCCAGCAAAACTCTGACGATGCCTGCTGAAACTCTGATGGTGCCTGCTACTATGTGAGGCATCAGACAGTCCTGCAACCCTGATGGTACCTGCTGCAATTCAAGGAATTAGGCAGTACTGCGACCCTGATCGTGCCTGCTACAAAGCAGGAAACATACAGTACAGAAACCCTGATCGTGATTGCTGCAATGCCTGAAATCAGACAGTACTGCAACCACGATGGTGTCTTCTGCAATGCTAGACATCAGACAGTCTTGCAATCCTGGTGGTACCAACTGAAATGGGAGGCATCAGACAGTCAAGCAACCCTGATGGTGCCTGCTGCTATTCGAGGCATCAGACAGTACTCCAACCATGATTATGCCTGCTACAATGCGAAGCATCAGACAGTCCGGAAACCCTGATGGAACCTGCTGCAATTCAAGGATTCAGACAGTACTGCAACCCCTGATGATGCCTGCTGCAACCCTGATGATACCTGCTTCAAACCTGATGGTGTCTGCTGCACTTCGAGGCAACAGACAGTCCTGCAACCCCTATGGTGTCTGCTGCAATGCTAGACATCAGACATTCATGCAACCCTGGCGGTGCTTGCTGCAATGCGAGGCATCAGAGAATCCAGAAACCCTGATGGTGCCTGCTGCAATGCGAGGCTTCAGACAACTGTATCCCTGATCATGACTGCTGCAATGTGAAGAAACAGACAATCCTCCAACAATAATGGCGCCTGCTGAAATGCGAAGAATAAGACAGTACTACAACCATGATGGTGCCTGCTGTAATACAAGGCATCAGGCAGTCTTGCAACTGAGATGATACCTGCTGCAACCCTGATGGTGCCTCCTGCAATGCGAGACATCAGACAGTACTGCAACCCCTTATGATACCTGCTGAAACCCTGATGGTGCCTGCTGCAATATGAGGTATCAGATAGTACTACTACCCTGATGATGAATGCTGCAACCCTGGTGTTGACCTCTGCAATGCAAGCCATTAGCCAGTACTGTTACCATTATGGTGCATGCTGCAGTGCGAGACAGCAGACAGTCCTTGAAACTCTGATGGTGCCTGCTGCAATGAGAGGAATATGACAGTACAGCAACATTTATGGTGCCTGCTGCCATGCGAGGCATCAGACAATACTGAAACCTTTATGTCGGCTGCTGTAATACAAGGCATAAGATATTTCAGCAACCCTGATGGTGCCAGCTGCAATGCCGCAGAATAATGACAGTACTGCAAACTGACGATGTTTGCTGCAACCCTGATGATGCCTGCTGCAATGGGAGCAATCAGACTCTACTTCAACACTGTTGATACCTGAAGTAATGCCAGGCATCAGACAGTACTTTAGCCCTACTAATGCCTTCTGCAACCCTGATGGAGCCTACTGCAATGCGAGTCATCAGAAAGTACTGCAACCATGGTGGTGCCTGCTGCAATGCGAGGCATCAGACAGTACTGCAATACACATGGTGCCTGCTTCAACCCTGATGGTAGCTGCTGCATCTCCGATGGTGCCTACCGCAATGCGAGGCGTCAGACATTACTGCAACCCTAATGGTGCCTGCTGCTATGCAAGCATAGACAGTCCTGCGAACCTGATGGTACCTGCTGCAATGCGAGGCATAGATAGTCTTACAACACTGGCAGTGCCAACTGCAATGCGAGGTATCAAACAGTACTGAAAACTGATTATGTCTGCCGCAACCCTGATGATGTCTGCTGCAATACTGATGGTGCCTGCTGCATGCGAGGCATAAGACAATCCTGCAACTCTGATTGTGCATGCTGCAATACGAGGCATCATACAGTGCTGCAACCTTGATGGTGACTGCTGCAACCCTGATAGTTTCTGCTGCAAAGCAAAGAATCAGTCACTACTGCAATTCTGATGATGCTTTCAGCAATGCAAGTCATCAGATAGCCCTGCAATCCTGATGGTGTCTGCTGAAATGCGAGGCATCAGACAGTCCTGCAACCCTGATGATGCCTGCTACAATGCGAGGAATAAGACATGACTGCAACCCTGATGATACCTGCTGCAACCCTGATGGTACCTACTGCAATGTGAGTCCTCAGGCAGTACAGCAACCCTGATGGTGCCTGCTGCAATGTGGGTCATCAGACAGTACTGCAACACTGATGGTGCCTTCTGCAATGCTAAGGATCAGACAGCCCTGCCAACCTGATGGTGCTGGCTTCAATACGACACATCAGACAGTACTACAACCTGATGATGCCTGCTGCAACCCTGGTGGTGCCTGCTGTAATGCGAGGCATCAGACAGTACGTCAACCCTTATGATACATTTTGAAACCCTGATGGTGCCGGCTGCAATATGAGGCATCAGACAGTCCTGCCACCCTGAGGGTGCCTGTTTCAGTACGACACATTACACAGTACTGCAACCCGATTATGCCTGCTGCAACACTGTTGGTGCCGGTTTCAAAGCAAGTCAGAGAGGACATCAAACCTGAAGGTGCCTGGTCTAATGCGAGGTATTAGACAGTACTTCAAAAAGATGATGCCATCTACAACCCTGATGGCGCCTGCTACAATGCGAGGCATCTGACAGTACTGCGACCCTGTTGGTACTTGCTGTAATATGTGGCATAAGATATTACATCAACCCAGATGGTGTCAGCTGCAATGCTGCAGCTTGACAACAGTACTGCAATATGACAATGTCTGCTGCAACCCTGATGAGCCTGCTGCAATGCGAGACATCAGACACTACTGCAATCGTGATTGTACCTGATGTAGTGCGAGGCATCAGACAGTAATTTAACCCTGATAATGCCTTTCGCAACCCTGGTGGTGCCTATTGCAATGCGAGTCATCAGACAGTACTGCAATTGTGATTGTACCTGCTGCAATGCGACGCATCAGACAGTATTGCAAACTTGATATTGCCTGCTGCAATGCCAGATATCAGACAGTCCTGCAAAATGATTATGCCTGCTGCAACCCTTATAATACCTGCTTCAAATATGATGGTGCATATTTCAATGAGAGGCGTCAGACAGTACTGCAACCCTAATGGTGCCTGCTGCTATGCGAGGCATAGAGTGTCCTGCATTCCTGATGATACCTGCTGCAATGCGAGGCATCAAATAGTACTGCAACCTGATTATGCCTGCTGCAACCCTGATGATGCCTGCTGCAAATCTGATGGTGCCTACTGCAAGGAGAGGCGTCTGACAGTACTGCAATCCTAATGGTGCCTACATCTATGCGAGGCATAGAGTGTACTGCATTCCTGATGATGTCTGCTGCAATGCTAGGCATCAGACAGTCCTGCAACCCTGGTGATGCCTGCTACAACCCTGATGGTGCCTGTTGCAATGCGAGTCATCAGACAGTACTGAAACCCTGATGGTGCCTTTTGTAATGCGAGGCATTATACAACACTTCAACCCTGATGATGCCGTCTGCAACCCTGTTGGTGCCTGCTGCAATGCGAGGTATCAGACAGTACTTCAACCCTGATGATGCTGCTGCAACCCTGATGGTGCCTTCTCTAATGCGAGGCATCATACTGTACTGCAACCCTGATGGTGCCTGTTGCTATGCGAGGCATCAGACAGTAATGTAACCTTGATGATGCCTGCTGAAATGCAAGGCGAAACGTCGGAGAACACTTCCACAATGACATGTCTTGACCTCGAAAGGCAAGATATCTCTAAAGACAATGGCTGTGAAAGCCTGCAAACCTCGTTCCTGGTCGTTACAGTTTGTTTTTATAATTTTATTACAAACACAGCTTTTAGGGAGTTACAATGATGACGTTTTCCAAAGGATTTTGTAAATGTACAAAAATGAAGGAGTGAAACTTACAAAAATAATTACAGTGTGTACACGTAACGAAAGTATGGATACAAATACAGAGTGTTCGGAAATGAGACTCAAACTGAGGGAGGTGACTCCTTATGAATAATAATGTAGAAAATATTTGGCGAATCCTTTAAAAGAGTCTGTGTTGCACCTGTGTGTAACGGAGCTAGGGAATGTGAGGAAATAAAGTCCAGTGTGACAATAAAATACCTGTAGTAGGTGCTGGAAGTGCTATCCATTGACCTCGAGGCAGGTGTACATACGACACCAAAAGTTGTGAAAGCCACGGGCGAGGACATGCTGTGGGAATGCGTCGATAGCTGTTATAATGTTGGCCTGGAGTACTTCGATCGTGTGTGGGTTGTTGCTGCAGACCTATCCCTTTAAAGCGCCCGACAAGAAGGATTCACAGACGGATAAATCTGGAGAACGGTGTGGCATAGTTTGGTTTGTTCCGCGGCTAATGACACGATCAGCCTGGAACACCGATTCAATTCCCGCGATCGTTGCACGTGCAGTACGCGTCGTGGCTCCATCCTGCTGAAAGTAAGCATTGTCACGTTCATCCTCCGTCAGGTGTTCCGCAAAAACATTGAAAATGTGTTGGATGTAACGAGCCGAGTTCACAGTCTCGTGCAAGAACACGGTGATGATACGGTGTGATGACACGGCACACCAGACAGTGCGTTTCTGAGGATGCAGTGTAGCTTCCGTCAACACGTGTGGATTGTCACCTGACCAATGGTGCATGATCTGGGAGTTTACGTACCCTGACTGATGGAACCATGCTTCGTCGGAAAAGAATACGTATACATCCTGCAACACCTGCGTAGCAGTATTGGTGAGAAACCACTAACAGAAATGCACTCGAGATGCCTTGGCCACATCCAGCAACTGATGCACCAAAGTAAATTGGTACGCGTGCAGGTGCAGGCCCTTTTTCAGGATCCGCATAGTCGTTGACTGGGACGGGACACCTGCAACTGTTGCGGCAAACGCCGAGACGATTTACGTGGATTGTGTGCCATTATCTGCGTTGCGTCGGCCACCCTTGCCTCAGTGCGGACAGTATTTCCACACACCGTTTGTTTATTCGGCACGGATCTAGTTCCACGCTATTTTGCAACCAGTTGCTACATGACTGATTAGGCGGGGGGGGGGGGGGGGAGCTTCGCTGCAACCCCACCCACCGCAAACTTCGTTTGAAACAATTCTGCACACTGCTTCCAAGAACCGTGGGGTGCATATGTCTCCACCACAAAAATACGCTGCTGAAACGTCAACACCATGCCGATGCACCGAAACACACAACGTTCCTTGTCGCTGCCCTTTACTCAACCGAACATAGCGCGCATGAACTGCGCGCAGCGTACCTCAAGGTCACTTGGCGAACACTTCCAGCACCTTACTCTATATATCGTTGTCACACTTGTCCCACGGGGCCTCTTTTAAAGGACTCATCCTGTATATAGGTCACCATAACAGAATATTAAAGGAAATATTAGTCTGTGAACATTTGGTTTTGAAAACGTATTTTCACTGAATGCCTTGTACTTTCTGTCAGCAGTAGGGATGGCGGCGATTTACCTACAGCACGTCCCACGCGGTTGAATGGGACAAGCTTATTGGACGCGCTATGGAGCGTATACTAGTGGAGGGCATGTCATTGATGTGCTGACGTAACACTTCCTCAAGCCGAACAATGCTCACAGACCGGGGACGGCCAGCTTTACGCATGTGTCTCTGCAACATGGGAAGCATAAGTCACCTAACTGTTGCGGACTTTGTATGCGTTATACAAGACATTCGGCAAAATTACGTTTTCGAAACCCAATTTTCATAGACTCATATCTCCTTTAATATTCCATTTAGATATTCGGTGTCGGTGTCCGGTATACTTTTGAGTTTATTTTTCACAAGAAATCGCCTCCCGTACTTTGGGCTTTAATTTCCGAACTTTCTGTACGAAAAGAAATGAATAACTGAGCTCGATCTCAGCGAGGTAAAAAAAAAAAAAAAAATAAAGGCCTACTGTGAACAGTAGTTGCCTCGGCGACAAGCGCACGTCACTCTAAATCGACACAGTGGCGATTTAATGATTAGCTAAAAATAGTAATAAAATGCTTACGTGCGGTTAATAAATCTAGTCATAACGTAACATTTTATAATGTTTCTTGGTTTGTAAATTTAATCTAACTGAAATAATATTTTAAGTACGTTTCATTTGAATTATATAAGTTAAAGTTATAACTTCATCGGCAGCATAAAGTTTGTTTCTCGTACAACTAAAAAAAAAACATAATTTTCTTACTTATTCAAAAGAATGGAACTTTGCACAATTTTTGTATAGCAAACACGGTAGCCACACAAGTTAATAATAACTCATTCTAGGTCGATAACGACATCCACAAATTTCACCGGGTCCTAACTACTGTCATCCGACAATTCTGTGTGGTATTTCGATGTTCCATTTGAGGAGTCATTAATAATTTCGTAAAGCCGACTAACGTCACTTACTTGCGAATGAACTCTAAAACTCTTCAGTTAATTAGAGTCGGTTGAAGTTAACGTAAAAAATTCAAAGCCAAAAGCAATCTACTACAGCTCAACACCTCGGAATGCATAAAAATGTAATCTCGAATGTTTGCTCGTTGTGACAGACGGGTAGTGTTGCAAAATTCCGCCAGGTTGGATTTGCCAATTTCACACAAAATGTATGACTTTTCATGCTCATTCGTCAACGCCTCGCTGACTGCGTTAATTACTTTTTCTCTATTGCGTACTGCCACTGGCGGATAATTCGACCCGAAAAAATTATCCTGCAATTCATTCCATGTTGCTTACATGACACCGAAAAATTGCGAGTATGCATTCAATGGCAACCCCGATATCTACACACCCAGATTGTTAACACAAGCGACCTTTTAAAAGGCGAAGAGAGTGTCGTTTTTAAGTTACATATATTGTTTCTAATAACTTTAATTTCAAGCTAAATATATAATGTTATGGCGTGGGTAGAGAGAGACTTGTGAAATTCACATTATTATTTAGTATCAGGTGAAAACTTAGGGATGTGTGGTAGTGGGTTTAGATAGAGATAGTACAAGGCTTCACCCAAGAAGCCCATTTAATCAATTACTTAGAATGATGCATTTATGAAAGTCTTTCAGTTGTGTATAGCCTACTGTAACATCGCTATTGTTCACGCATTTTTAATGATATGCTTAATGTGTGATTGATTTTTCACACATGTCACATAATGGTTTTTAGTAACAGTCATTGTAAGTCATTTGCATACATTTTAATTTTTTATTTTTATTTTTCTAATATTTCTGATGATAGGATATTTAATGCTTAGAAGTACGGATGGCAATTATTAATGTTTAACTTAGTTAGTTAAATTGTATTTGGTTTGTGTATTTTAATTAATATCCATTTATATTAATTTTTATTTTTGGTCCGACACATTATGTTTATTACATCCATCTCGGGAGCCCGTAAATCTTTGTTATTTTCAAATAGGCCGTTTGGCGTGAGTCATTTTTAGGGCTTTAGTATAATAAGCCTTCCGATTGGCCTGCAAGTTCACACCCTGCGCTCCTATTGATCAGAAAGCTTAGCATACGGTAGCTTGGTCCAGACAGTTAGGAAAAGCTCTCTCTTTGCCACCATCTTTCAACCATGTCAAACGTAGGCCAGGACACTCGTCCGAAGTGGACGCAGCTTAGGTTTTTAAATTAGTTTTATAGGGAGTTTGTTAGCACCGATTGTTTAAGATTCACACGTACAAGTAAGTACTGGCAAGTCTTTCCGTGTTTTTGCAGCTGTCAGGGGATTAGTTATGTAAACGACGGTACGTCCGTGTGATGTAAGCCACGTATTTGAGAACCCATACACCACATATGTTCTGAAGCCTGAGCTACCTGAAGATCTCGCCTATCCTGATCTTCCTACGAAATAAATGGTATTTTCACCTGGGAGCAGCATCACATCATCTGAGAAGTTGGTATTTAATATTTATACGTCTAGTAGGATAGCAGTTACTGATTACGCTCTAAAATATTTAAACCAACACCATGTTATCAGAGCGCCCATAATATAAGCTTCGGCAAACTTTAACCACAAGAAGCCCTGTAAGAAAACTAGTGTTTTAACCGACGAAAGCAAGCCAGGAATATGATTATTTTAATATTTTGAACTAAAATGGAGTACTTTGAGAGCAATCTACATTTTAATTATTTTCAAGACAAACATTATTCAGTGATTTTTAACGTAATACACAAGGGTATTTAAATACAGTAGAACGACCACTACCTAACGGCGCATAGATTTTCATTAATTCATTTGATTTACTATTACCATCTAGTGTCTTTTGCTTATCCTCAGTTTCAGCTAATAACAAGGCAATGATGATTCAAATTGAATTGAAAATAAATGGGCTAAAGCTGAAACTTAATTACCCTGCGTTATATTTCTGTTTATGAGTAGACACATAACCTCTCCCTACTTTTACTTATGATAACGTATTTTATTTTTGATCAGAAGTGTCCATGTTTGGTAATAATGTCAGCTTAAAGACAAATGAGGGTTTTTCTTCTACAAGAAGTTTCTACAAGGTAGGTTCTCTACTCCTGCTGAAGCTGTTCCTGAGCCTGATAGTATTCGAGCAAATTTGTTCCTCAACTGGAACATACGACTGTTAATTACACCAATTGTTCTGTTCTAATCGACAACACCTCAAACTCTGATCTGAACACAGTGTATGATAAATAAGTTATATCTTATTTTATGAGGTCCTGCAGTGGGACGCACGTTAACAAAGGGAGTATTCTTTTGATGTTGTGAATCACAAGTTATACTGTTCCTTAAGTTTTGTCTGATTTGTACACATACATACTGTTGGACATTAAGGGGGAACATGGTACGTTCGCACACTATAGCACATGCTCCTATGAACCTACATGTTTAATCATCCAGTGCCCAGTTCATAATTTTTGTAGTAGTGCGTATACCACATCACATATTTACAGTAATACTACATAATTAAGTGGCTATCCCAACGTGGTGGCATTGTTTGCATCTGTAAGTTACAGGGTTACTATTACAATACAAAGAAAATGCTACACAGGAGCATATTTTGCAGCAGTGAACAACCCGAACCGACGCGACAAGTACCTACGATATGTGTGATCTATTGACACGACTCCCCAAATTCCTGCAATGAGATTTCTGTGTAAATGCAGCTCCTGTTTACATCACAGTTCGATTGCACCAGTGCTGGTGGTTGTGTGTTTTTACCTTTCATTCTCGAACACTACCACGGTGACCTTTTCAATCACTCCTCATTTTCGCTTTCCCATGTTTAGTGTTTTCACATTATTTTCCACCTTTCTCTCGTTCACGAATGGTAGGCGGTGCCAACTGCCAAGAGATCAAAGTTATAACTTGTAGTAGATGGCAGACTCGCACACGATCGTTTATGTTTTCGAGTGTGAGGTATTATCAATTAAAATAAATAGAAAAAGACAACTAGCTATGGAATCGTTCTTTTCAGAATAAGTGACGGATAACTGAAAACTGCACCAAGTAAGATTTATTTGTATTTGTTGTAATTGTAAGAGATAATTTAAACGTGACTGAAATGCTGTTGGTTGCTGTCAAACCATGATATTTAGTCTAGCTGAAGGGAAATATCTGCACTGTCTTTTGTTTTCAGATTGAATACTTTAAGCTTTAACTACCAGTTTGTTTCATTTAAACTGCTAAACAATTGTAAAAGTGATAAGAGCTTGAGTTTAGAACACTTGATCTATTTGAGAAAATGTGACCTTTATGGTAACGAATACTAGAATCCCGAATCAAATTGCGCATAGCCAATATTTATTTTAAATACTTCTTTTTCAAATTTCTGTTCGTTTCGTTAATATTGCTTAAGAAAGGAAAAGTTATAAATGAATGAACTTAGCATTAAATCACGTTTTCAAAAAAAAAAAACGTAAATTGTATTAAAATGTATATGAATCTCAGTTAGACCTATATATTTCAAACTTAAATTTTAGGGAAGGTTTAATGCAAAAACCCAAAACCTAATGAAAATTTTATTATGACTGTGGAAATTAATTTTGGCAAAGCATGATATTTTTTTTTGAAATACGGTGAATAAAGTTCACGTTTTTAGAGAATTGTACCTCATTTTTCAAGAGAAAGTCATTGTGTTGTTCCTACTTTCTATAAAATATCAAAGGTCTTTTTTTTTTCTGTGTCACACAATACAAAGAAGACTGCAACTGTAAGCCAAAGTACAGTCAAATACTTAAATTATATGAATGGTTTTACAATTCCGTAAAATAATTATGGCAAAAAAAATTAAGAGTTCAGAAAATATAATACCCTCTTGACATAAACAATTTTAGTAATGTTGGTGACAAAGAGTGTTTTTTGAGTAATAATTAAATAAATATTAAATAATAATAATTACAAAGTTTGTTCAATGAGTGGGATCGACTTTCTTATTAGAACCGTATTATATTAGGACACACGTTTCATCATGTTAAGTATTTTATTATGTTTAAAATTAATTCAAAGTATTTTGCTGGACTTAGGATTTGTGGGCAGCTGATCAATATACTTACTAACTTGTTACTACGAAATATGGTTTTTACCTACCGAATTTGATTTGTGTTTTATTTATAGTAGCGCCTATATTTATCTACCTGTATTAGGTGCAGTCTGTGTTAACATACTATTTCGAACGTCACCTATGGATGTTATATGCATTATGTTTCAAACAGCGTTACAAACAAAGAAACACATGAAGTTGAATTCTTTAAGAAATTCTATGACCACGACAACGTGCTGATCCGTGATAGTTTTGTTTTTGTTTATCCGGTTGAATTAAAAGCACACAGACAAATGTCTTAATGCTGTGCCAAAAATATTAATGTTTCTATTGCAGTAATTTTTTGTTATCTGTGAGCCATCATTAACTAAGTTAATGTTGCTGATAATGTAATATAATGTTAAGCTACTAATGTAAATGTAACATTAAGTAGTTTAATAACAACATTACTTCCATTCTGTGGAATCAATATTAAGGTGGTGTTTATGTTGCGGCAAAACAGCTACCTTGTTCAATTAATGTTAACATATGTTTTAAAATTTCTGTTGTATACTGTTTGCTTGAAAAAATATTCCAATGTAAAATTAATTAAGTACGATTATTTTATTAAAAAATAAATATTTCCAACGAAGAAACAAACGACAGCCGGGAGATGAAACGAACGAGTGCGTTCCGTTCTCCACACTGAAAAAAAAAAATACTTTGTGGCTGCTATAAAATGTTTTGTGTGTATACATACAGGCAAATAATTTTATGGCAAGGACAAACTACATAGTAGCCACCACAAATTAAATTTCTAAAGGCCACACTCGTTTAGTGGTGTCAACTAAAAAATGATGTGTTCTCCACGAAATATTTTGACTGTGTGTGCACCAACAAAACATTTTGTAGTAGCCACAAAGTATTTTTTTCAGTGTAATAAGCGAGTGTGTTTCATACTGTGGGTATTCAATGCGGTGTAACGAAAAACTGCAGTTCTCTTTCGTAACGAGGACATACTTAATGCTCTAGAAATGTATGCATATTTTTGTCATACGTAAAAGTCTTTGCAAGGTTTGAGAGCTGTTTAAGCTGCATTCAGTTCTCACCCTATGCTTTAAAATTTCGATAGTGGTATAATTTTACGAAGTTATTGCTGTTTACTAGTATCCGCTATTTTTCGAGAAGTTTGTCTAAACTGGTGTTGGTTGGACATTTCTTTAATGTAGCATTACATAATTCAAAATAATTAGTTCTTCCTGTTATTTTTAGCGTAATACAACTTTAATTTGCGTTAACTATACTTAGAAGTTTTACTAACAGTAACACTTCAACTATATATTTGCATTATAGTAATATAAGATTTATTTAATCGGCAACATTATTAACTTTTCTAAACGATAAACTTTTAATTAAATAACTGCCTCAATCGTCATTTTTTGCAACAGCACTAGACTTTTTTATGTGCATACTGATGCTAGGTTGTTTATTTAAAAAAATAATATTTTTTGTATATTTTACCTTGAATTTTGAAGCTTTGCGCCCCTTTAGGAAGTAATTGCGGATTCCGCCGTGATCACGTGTACGTTTGTATTGCGTCTCTCACTTGGCTACGGTTTATCTGACATCCTAGATGGCTCTGGGCTAGTAAATTAACTCTTCACATTGGAGCGACAATCATGTACAATCCCGTATAAACAGCGCTTCGCAGTAGTCGCAGGCAATGAACAAAAAACAAAGAAGAGAATCAGTCTCGAGTACATACAGGTCTGTGATGCCTGTCCTCGTTGCTTGACAATGACGCAAATTTCGCAGGGTCCCTTAACACGAGGCAAAGCCAGAGACGCTACTACTTCACACGATATAACGCCACATTGTGTCACTCTTCGCAGTCGTCGAGCAGAGGTCACGTGTTCATTAGCTGCTGTCGGTACTGACTTTCCTGTTACACTCGTCTAAACGGATAAGGCCACTCGAGCGCTCTGTGATTCCAACTGCCTCAGATGAGACTGGGCGGGTCAGAGCAGCGAAGGCTTGACCGTATAAGAAATATTAACATGTTACTTTGTTACAGTAATCATCGATTGCGTCGTGAAGCGGTAGAACGTTCCTCGCTTTCTCAGATGGATTACTTACGTTGCGTAAGTCTGGCTGGTGTAACTATTGCTACATATACATACATCGGAGGTAAAGGACACTTATGTCACAAATATGAAAATTCACAAAAGTGCAGTTTACTTTGATCACATGACGGCACATATTGCCGTTTCCTACTGCCTAAATCACTTATTATTTCGTGTAGTATATAGTGCTTTGCAACTCTAAAATAGCGCGAAAAATACAATAAGACAATGTCTAAACCACGTTTTTTTTTTTAATATTCACGATTCCCTCTATCTGTGATGCACAGATATGATAACTTAATCGGAGCGTGATCAACTGTAAATTTCTGCCTTTTCCAAAAGAAAAAATTATAAAAATTATGCTTTTTTAATCGAGTTAACGCAATATGTTAAATTCTGTACAAAATTATTGCTAGGTTAAGTATGTAATCTTTTAGTTGACTACGATTATTTCACACGCTGTCACATGGCCATAGATTGTTCACATATGGATAAATGTAAAGAAATGCAGGGCCTATGCCAATCACGATAATTGTTCGGTCACACATTTTAAAGATGAATCACTGATTTCAGTCAGATTTGGCAAACAGATTTTCGTCTCTTGCGCACATGTCGTTAATATTAGCCTCACGGATTAATAGCGTAACTGTCAAAATCACAAACTCAAAGAATTAATTCGACATTTTTGTTTACTTGTCAAGCAGACGCGTTCTGATATTTTTATTTAAAAAAATATTTTACCTTAACATTTTCACTAGCTATAATAGCAACATGGTCATAGGCTTTATTTTGGCAAGTGTATAAAACAGTTCCGAGATCGCAATAATTGGTGTTACAATATTTATTTTTTAAATATTTTAACTAACGATGGAAAAAATACTTATTATGGCCTGTTTGACACAAACACTTTCTCAGCTACAAGAATAATATTTCTAGTGGCCTGAAAAGGATTACGGTAAATTTACTGAATTGAAATTTAGTGAGAGAACATGTACTTAAGCAGGTACTTGTGTATACAGAGTGATAATAATTAGTCTACGTCAAGTTGTTTTGACAGTTTTAGTGGCAAACCAATGTTTCATATTTGGCCGAGAAATCAGTTACTGAGTGAGTGATGCCGGTCGCACCATTAACAGCCCTGAATCACGATCACAAGATCTTGCTTCAAGGATGATATTCAGTTTGATCCGAGTTCAATGTACGAGTGTTGCACCAACGTGGACGCCGAGTTCTGATCGTAGATCACCTGATCTCGGTTCAAAACTAGAATTGAGATGAAACACTGTTTATGATTGGCTCTCGTTTCGTGACGTCATGACGCAAATGTTTATTTTGAGGTTCGAAGACAATTAATACGTATTTGTGAACATTAACTCTTAAGACTAGGGTTTTTAATATATAATTAAGTTGAATGCACTGGGGGGGGGGGTACTCTGTGTCAGTTGTTTTGTTTGGTTGGAAACATTTTGCACACATGTTATAGTTATTTTTAATACCAATATTATTGAAGAAGGCAGTGTACATAGAACTAGATGTAACGATGTTTTATTTGTTTTAATTAAAATAATTGTTTTACGAACTTTACTGAACAATATTCAAGTGTGTATAATGTTGTTTTGAATCAACAAGAGTAAAATTGTTCTTAGCGCTACCTTTTGGCGTATTTTTAAACTACATCTGCCAGCTGCGGCTGCTATTTAGTGAGCAATAAATTCGACGTGAGATTTAGCTCGTGCGGAAAATTAGGACAGTTTTTTATATTCAGAATGGCTTTTCCAGTTTTCCGTTTTGTTTAATCGGAGGGAAAAGCATGCATTTCGTTTTATATTAACAAAACATAAAAAAAAACTTTATTTCAATAAATGCATTGCATCTTAGGCCTTCGTAAAAGTTCTAAATTTACATTCTATAACAGTAAAAACAACCGAATCCATTTTTAAACGATTTAAATATTACCAAGTTTATTTCTAATAAATAAAAATATTTTACAGTGTTTTTATCTTCACATAAACTACATTCAACACAGACTTTTATTCTTCTCTGTTCACTTTATAAATCCGTACTAAAATGTATATTCAAGTGCCAAGCAGAGCTTAAATACATAATATTTGAATATTTATGTAATTTTAAAACAAAATTGCTTTTCAATATAACTTTGACACTTTAAAATAAAGCACTCGTATTTACTTGATCATTCTCCTGAACCGCCAAAAGGTACGGTTCAAGGCGAGGTTCAAGTTGATCTTAGTTTGGCGCGCAGATCGCAATGGTACAACAGTCAAATGCGCTGAACCAGGATCAAACCGGTATTTGAACCGAGATCATTGCTGAACCTCAATGGTGAAACCGGGCATAAGTGAGTGAAAAGATTTGGGTGGCTCTTAACAGCGAGGTCTTGAGAGCCGATGAAGGTGATTCAAGTGATCATGGTGCGACGCCGGAATGAAGGGGCGGGGGAAACGGGAGATCCCGAGAAAACCCGCCGACCAATGGCACGATTCCCACTTGCGAAAATCCTGTGACCCGGCTGGGGATTGAGCCCGGTTCGCCTTGGTGGGAGGCGAGCGTGCTAATCGCTCAGCCACCGTGGCCCCAAATCAGCTACTGCTTGACTGGCATGCGCTCTCTACCTCATATTTCCTCTGCGACCGAGCTGCTGCTGACTGGTGAATCAGTAAATACAGCAGAAACCATCATTAAATAAGCGATATTCAGGCAGTGAAATAGAAAGTATTTTCTCATTGATTCCAATAGAGAGTTTTGACTGGTTCGCACACTAAAAAAAAGTTTGAAAATGTTCCCGAAAGTAAGGCATTATTTTAACCGATATGTGCAGATAAGTAGGAAATCAACTATACACTAGTCGGTAGGTACAGAAATACTGAGCGTTGATACCATACAAATTTAATAATATTACAAATCGTTTGGCATTTTTATAAACTTAAGTAGGAGAATTTTGATCGATACATGAGAAAACAATAAAGGCTGTTCACGATAAAGTGAGCACTTTTGAAATGAACCTTAGAAAAAATCACTGTCCCTGCCTGCATATATTTTAACGGGCGTACTGTGTGACATGCGTCCAGTAGAGTTGGTAACACGGGATGGAAAGTTGTTCCATATCTTAGCGTCGAATAAAAAGTGTTAGGTAACCATTTGTGATAACTTAAATTATTTCTTTCTGTTTCTGTTGTTTTTTTTTTTTCATTGCATCGACCAGTAAAAATGAGCAGATTTGGAAAAATATTTGCGTTTCTAATAATATCACAGCTTCACTTGTTCGACGCATCAATAAAGTGATGAGGTCCGTGGCTATGTTAAGTTTACATAAGGCGGAAGAATACACAACGTGCAAATAAGTAGAACATAAAGCAGGGCTTTCAAAAGTGCTTATTTCGCCTTGAACAGCCTATATTAACACTTTATAATCACTCCTACGAACTAATGCGGTAAATATGTGAACAGTTTCTTGTAAAATGTTTCGGACTGTACGATGGATCAGCTACTAAAACTTAGCACTGCACCTGGCGTCGCGCCACGATTGGAGTGAGTGCATGCTGCTAACTCGTGGACGTTCGCGACACCTCCAAGCAACAATACTCAAATAACGTTAATTCTGCTCAGGTTAAACTTTATTCTACCCAGGTTGGGTAACTCAGAGCTTTAAGTTTGGCAACTCGAATTTTTTGCTTCCAGGTAAGCGCTAGTGTCGCTTGTGTACCGTATTTGTGTGTTAAGAACAGAATAATTGTAATAATCATAAATAAAATACGCACCTAAGTAAAATTTCTCTGTATTATTATTCACGTAGATTAAAATTGTAATTAAAAGTGACCTATTTGAAACACTGCGCACCTAGCGGCGGAAATATTACCTATGTCAAACTCTTCCATAAGAAATCTTGTTTTGTTCCTAATCTGAGGAGGTAGTAGTAGAGTTATGGTGGAATCACAATAGAGCGATAGACGCGAAGTGACGGGCGCGACACGAATAAAATTAATCTCCAGCCAATCAGCATTGAGACATCTGTGACGTCAACGTAACAAAAATGGCGAACGCGACAGGTTTTCAGAACAGAAAATATTTCTAATTTCGTCGCGTCGCGGGCGGGAGAAACTTGAAAACCATGTAAGAATTTGGTGCTCGAATGATGGTGGTACTGTTGAATTGGTAACACCACTGTTGTGTTTGTTTATTTCATTAAAACGTTCCATTTTCGGGCATAAGTACTTATGATGTGTAGTTCACGTTAATACGACCATATTTTAATATTAAATGCAAAATCAGTAAGCATGAAAATAAAGTGTTGTCCAACAACATCGTTTAAACAAATGTAAGCATTAATTACTGACGTACAAAAGACAAGCAGCTAGTGGCAAGAAACGATTTACGTATGACATTTTAGTATTTTTTGTCGCGAGGCGATAAAACTAGAGTTCACAATAACGCGAATTTTTCTTGTCGCATCGCGCTATTGTGATTGCAGCATAAACCGGTTCGCCCAGGTGGAAGGCGAGTAGTCTGGCCACTACAATACCGCGGCCCCAATTTATCTCCGAATGAACTGATTTTATTGAAGTAGTCAATAAATGATTTTAACGAAATTTTGTAAGAAATTAGAATTTTTTTGCAGTTCGGAACAATGAAGACAGAAAAGCATAATTCCTAAATAGAATATTTTGTGGCAGTCTCTACATATATGCATTACATACAACACTATTAGCCTCGCTAAAAAAGGAATAACCACAGTCTAATTCACACCAATATTCCAATTACAATTTTTAAAACCCCCTTTGTAATGTCGTAAAATTGGGCCACGTGCACATTTTAATTATTTACTTGTTTATGTACTTGTTAGATGTAATACGATTTCACAGATATTATTTTTCATTGGCACATTACTTATGTTCATCGGTACTTCATTTCATTGCTCATTTAAATGTTTATTTTATTTTGTCGTAAAAACATTTTATATTTCTCTCCAGTCTGTTATTTTCGTAATATGTTTAGAATTGCCTAATATCTGAGCAGTTATTTATCCGTTTCCATGCTAACTAAGTGACGTGATGAGTAATTCTTGCCGCTAGCACTCTCGTGATTGGTCAGTTTTAGACGGCGTTACAATTTAATTATGAATTTGAAATGCATTTCTAACCATCTTGCTGTTCGAAGACAGGGCGCTAGCCCAAGTTGGGTTTAGCCCCGCAGGGTATTAATTTAGTTTCTGTTATAAGAACCCGAATTCGCACCTGAAAACAGACCGTCTCGAAGGAGACGAAGACGCGACCTATAGCAAACCACAGTCGGTCGACTGTAGTTTTACTGCTGGCACAGCTGGATGATTGCTGGCCCAGTAAACTTATGGATCTACTCAACTGGCCCTGCTATGGTTAACTGCTGGCACCAAGACACTTGACATGCAATTTATGGCCCACTGATGGAATGTTGCTGGAGATGAAACTTAAGGCTGAGAGTAGGTGAACAATTAGTAGCCCATAAATGGCTTACCAACTCTATTCCAACAATGGCCACACGTAACCTATACTTATTGCTGGTAAAAGTATGGGTAGCCCTCTATAGGCCATTTTATATCTGTGAAGTGGTACATCGATGGACCATTGCTGGTGCAATTGCGCTTATTATGGGAATTTTTATGGCTCTCACTTTTCGCAGATAGTTTCTTCTAATTACACACACTTATATGTATATATGTGTGTATCTAATATAATTATAGATTATTTGTAACTATATAGTACAGGAAATATCTATGGCAAAGTGTTTAAATACAGTGATTGGTATTGAATTATTTGACTTGACTGCATATAATTAAAGTGAGAAGTTAAAAAAAGAGTATATATAACCACCTTTAGAAAATTAACATAGACGGGCTTTTATTGTTTTACATCACTAGAATATTCATAACTGGCGACTGCATTTCAAAACAGATGACTACCATCCAGGTGATAAACATACTGCGAAAGATCACATTAAAGGCTAGTTTTTGGGTTAATGTTGTGATTCGTGTAGGAATATTTCTGTCAACGAAAGTATAATTTTTTATCTGCATCTTTTTAAAGACTAATTTGTTCGCATGGTAAATTTTAAGGCTATGGAATAACTGGTGTAATTGATATTATATTAGTGTTTGTTAATAATTCAAGTCGTAATATATTCTAAATTAGGTCATCTGAAACGTAAAAATTTACACAGTGGAGTAATGGTTAGTATGCTTAGCTGTCAATACAAAATGTGTAGGTTCGTGCCTCCTCTCCTGCAGTGGCAAGTGAAATATTTTCATGTCGTATAATGTGTTTAATAGTGAAGTCAAGGAAGTTAAAACAATGTAAAGTTGATGTTGATGGTCAAAATAATTTATTTTATGAGATTCAGCTAGACATATGGAGAAAGCATGGCTAGCCATCTGATGGCTGTGAAATGGTACATCGATGGGCCATTGATGTTGTAAGCATATGGGCCATGCTTGGGCCATTTGTGTTCGCCATACCTGGGCCTGAAATGAGTAGAGTATGGCTAGTTAGTCGTGCCACTTCAGGACCAGCAATGGTGCCGGGTGCATGCCAGCTGTTGGCCAACTGTTTACCGGCTTGGCATCAATGGACCATATGTTATTTGCTTTGGGGAGGCAAGTTTTAGGAAGAAGCGGGCGTTTTTTCTGTCCCACGCGCATACATTTTCAGGGTAATTAGCTCGAAATACTGCGTGTGGTCTAATGTGCCGGGACTTATATGGTACTACAGGCCCGAGAGCCTGACTACGGAAGCCCGCGATGAGAGATCCTGCCGCATCCAGGGGAATGTGACAGCCGTTAACGAGATCACCATAAATGACTAGAACTTCAAACATTCTTCGTTCTTAAATTATAATTAGCTAAGTATAAGTACAATTTTATTAAGAAACAGAGACGAAAAAAATTATTTTTATCAATTGGAACTATTGCCAGTTTATTTAACCACAGACACCTTGGCATATGTGATATTTTGTTTAAAGCACTGGGCTAGTCTAGAGCAAAGAAACAAATCAATTTATTTATTTTTCTGGAAGTTAGAATTTTTCATTGTCGAGTCTAAGTTAAATGCAACACATCAGAGTCACAAGAGAGACTGGTGTTCTGAGGCCACACATAAATCTTGTCTGCAAACTGTACATTTTTCCTGTCATGACTCATCTGATTACAAGAAAGTTTATTAAATTCCACATTTTTCTCGTAACGTCTCTGCTGAGAATTCATTTCCAGTAGCAACATATATTTTCCTAGTGATTTTTTGGTTATTTAGCATTTGAATTTTGTTGTGCTATTTATGAGTGTTTTTCTGTCACGCACATACGTAAGTTCTTTACTTCTGTGTTGCACTGGTATCTGTACACGGGACGTAATTATCTCCATATCTCACCCGGACACACGTAGTAGTAGGCCTATCTGGGCGAGCCACTACATTTGCCTTCGACAACGTGGGACGATCTAGACCAGACACATAGGCAGCTGCACAATACGTTACATCTGGTGCGCCGTACGCGGAGCCTAACTACTTACAGTACATCCTTACACGTAAGCCCAGTGGAACTGTTACCTGCACTACACTTGAGTGATTAAACTTCTCAGAAAAATAGTTAACTTTCTGACACAGTGTGGTGCGTTTTGAGCTGTATTAGATACTGAAGGAGTTTAATCAAGTTAAAATTAACAATTTTTATGAGCTAATCTGATTCTCTATTTTTTTTGGAGTTTTTAGCATTGTCTGTATAGTTATTAAAAGGTTTTTTAAGAGAGTTACGTAACCGAGTGAATACGCAACTTTATTCAGCTAAAAAGTTCTTTAATTTTAAAGTTTAATTTAAATAGCAAGGAAAACGCTACTGTCCAGATTACTTAGATTAAAAAGACATAAAAACACATTTAGTTTTCATTGGATTTTGAAAAAATATGTAGTCCTGATTACGGGCTTCATTCATGGTGAACATTTGTATCGTTGTCTTAAGTTTTAAGTTTCCCACCACCTCGTCGATCATTTTCGGCCGTACGAAGCAAGTATCTTGTCATGTGGCAGTTAATTCGTTACCATTTATTTATCGATATTTGTAGACCTCAGCTTTCAGGTAGCCTAAACAAATTTCATTGGGTGAGATCAGTAAACGTTCTTGCCATCCAATGTCATCCTTAACGAGATTTCGTTCTACGTGAACAGTTCTCTAAAAACCTCCACTAATCTTAGCGCCATGTGATAGGCGGGCTTATCATGCCGAAACCACAAATCCCGGTATCCACAGCTGTTTATGGGCCATTTCCACCCAATAATGGAAATCTGAATAAAACAAAAACAACATTTATTTTCGTTACATTCGAGAAGACTACCGTTTCGTTAGTATTTCCCACGAAAAAATAGAACAAAAGTGAATTTCGGCAATTACGAGCAGAATACCTCTTTACAATATGCCATTCGGAGCATGATAGTGGCTGAAAGTTTGGAAAACATCAAACTTGACGATCACACATCAGCATGAACTTTCTGGAACAAAATGTCCTCAGCATTAAATAATAATAGTAATAATAATAATAAAAATTTGCCACTAAAAATATGGCCATATAATTACACATCTAATAGCAATGTGGTGTTTTGGTCTGGAAAAATAGTTTTTGAAGAGATATTGCAGAATTTTGTGAAACAGAAACTCACTGAACGGAGCAATCAGGTTTGTGGTTTCAAATTAATGTGATCATTGTTCGCACGACGAGATCACCTGGGATGTTGCAAGATTTGTCTCCACAGCATTTGAGCTCGTTGTGCGATGACGTTATGTGGCCTTCACGTACGTCCGTTCTCAAGGGCTGTCCACAAAGTGAGGTCTGCAAGAATCATCGAAAAACTTCGAAGACTGATATACGTCAAACATCTGCTGCAATACCACATTTGCAGAACTTCAGACATAGACTAAAATGTGCACTGCGATTAAAGAACACAATGTTGAAGGCGTCATTTTCAAAAATTAATTAAAATAAGCCGTATTCAATTAACTTTTCGGTCATTAGGTAGTTTCGTGAATAACACGTTCCACACCTACTTCGTTTATTTTTGTAATCCGGGAAGAATATTTTTCTCACAATCTGTGCACGCGTGTGTGTATGAGAGTGAAACAGACAGTAATTCGGGACTAATTAATGTTCCCGCTCAGCTGCGGCAAGCTAATCGTGTGGCGACTCACACAGTAAAATTCGAGAACATACGTATAAAAAGATCGCGCACTAAGCTGGCGTCCAAACCAACTGTGCCACTGAGGTTAGGTACAGAGACGCATTACGGCTCGCTGCAGGGTAACAAAATATTTTAAAGCCGGAGTTTTTTCGGAAAGGGAGGAAATTGCGATAGACATTAGGAATATCGTGCTATTTCTGCCTCCTATTTTTCAGCAGTAAAAAAAAAAAACACACATCCAGCCGGTCCCGAGAGTGCGGCCTGAGCTTCGACGCACAGTTTAAATTATAATGTACCCCGTAAGCTGCTTGGCGCCGCAGGAAGCGACGACGGACGCGTCTGAAATTACCGTGCTCTGTAGAGTGGTAAAAGGGGTTGGTAGGGAGATACGGCTTTTACCGGCGGAATGGATTTAGCTTGTATGCGGTGAGGCTGTCTTGTTTCCGCCGCCAGCCAGTCGCTTGGAGGCTCTCGGAAAGAGTCCACTAATTATCAAACCGCCTGCGCGGGGTGTAACGACCACCCCGACAAATTCGAAGAAGAAATTTTTCCTCCCGCAAATACAGAAGTTTTTTTTTTTTTTTTTTCACTGTCCATTTTTCTCCATTAAATTCCTTTAGTTTTATCCTTAAAAAAACTCCGTTGCTAGTGCTACTGTGATGTTGGCAACCGATTCCAGTGATCATGTGTTCGGTTTCATTTAAGGCGTGAAACTTCTGACGTCACTCATTGCATTACGTAATGTAGAGCTTTAAGCTTAGCAGTGTGTTGTTAAGTAAAGTGTCTCTCTCTGCACTCAAAAAAGTGCTGTCGAAAAATATACGAAGCAGAAATAAGTACGAAGTCATCCATTCATTCATATTACTGTGTAGGTATAACCCTAAAATCTGTAAAAATTATATAGGACCTATATATATTCACTGCCATATATATATATATATATATATATATATATATATATATATTCACTGCCAAATATATATATATGTCAGTGAATATATATAGGTCCCATATGTATGTATATATGGTAGATTGTAAATGGCGAATGAGCTCGTGGTCCATGGTAGCCAGGCCAAAAACAAGAATAATGAGCAGAGGAACCACCCCTTTATCAGGGACAGTAAGGGTGTAAATCCCCCATGAAAGTGGAGCTGAGGAACATTTTAGGTGACAATAAAGCAAAAACTATTTGAGATGGAACATTCAACTTCTGAATTCCGTTAACTTGCATGGATATGAAACTGGGTTTTGCGACCCTTATTACGCATGTAATTATGCAACTGTAGGAAATAAGAAACGTATCTAGGCAGAGTAATAATAGGCATGTCATGATTAACAAAAAAGGTTCTCCTGTTTCAACTCGTTCAGGCTAACCGTTTCTGTGATAAGAGCACGTAAAGTTTGAGTGCCGTATCCATGCCTGCAGACAGCCAGCCCTTTCAACATGCGCATCACAACACATGCGGCCGGGGAAGATTAGCGGTCATATCGGACACGCAGTTCACATCCTGCATACTGTATGTCTACACTGTTAACATTGCCCGTATAACGGAAAATGTTACCGAAATTAACAGTAAATACACGGAAACGCAATCCGTACTTACGTAAAACCTATCTGAGTCTGTAAATACAAAATACGGAAAGTCTCTGTATTCCCTATAGCTTCGGGTTTCGGGAACGAACAATGTCGAGTCTGAACGATGCTATTTTCGCCATTGTAACCAGAACTGTTACCGTTTCTGTGGCAGTTAAATTATCCACGCCACTTAGATCTATTCGTTCAAACATCACAAAGTAGCATAAGGTGTCTGTAACATTTGGCATCACCTAACATTTGGCTGGTAACATCTTTTCAGGGACGGTAATGGTAACATAGTCGGTCAGGCTACTTTCAGATGTTTAATGTACGTTATAAATAAAAAATACTGTAAATTATTTATCATTTAGGCCAACACTAAGACATCAATGATCCAGTTAGACAGAAAATTTAATATTTATATAATTAAAAATTGTCATTTAAGTTTTAAATATTCTGTCCACTTTGCCATAATTATTATGTCTTTCATTCTGCGCGTTGCAAATACACACATGCAATTACTACTGAGAACCGAAATTTACAGTATGACATCAATGTTTTAGTTACACAGAAACAATTAAGGTTTACATTTAATAAAACTTGCAATTTAAAGTTTTCAAAATTCTGTTCACATTACCGTAACTATGTCATTCATTCTTCACGTTGCGAATACATACTTACGATTACCACTGAGAACAGACATTTACAGTTAGACATCAATCTTCTAGCTACAAAGAAACAATTGAGATTTACAAAAAAATTAATTTAAGTCATAATTTTAAAAAATTCTGTTCACATTGCTATAATTCTGTCTTTCATTTTGCACACTGCGAATACTGATATACAATTACCACTGAGAACAGAAATTTACAGTTTCTTTACACATTCATGAGCAGTATTTTAGAACACTATAAACAATTCAGTGTTTCACATTTGATGCACTTGTAATTCGTCATTCTGTGCTTTCCATATGGACAATAACGGCAAGATTTTCTTTTGTCCAATCCGTCAATTTTCGCTGTTTTTCTTCCGCCGTCCTGTCCATAGCCCGGGAAAGTATCTGTTACTATGTACCTTATTTCTGATGGCAAATTTGGAATCTGCGGTCATTTTATCATGTGTTTCTTTATTAGACTGTTTGCCAGTAGTTTCATGAAATCACATCTTGCCAGTGTCGTTCCATGTATAGCTGTGTGTATTATATCTGCGTTTACACAGACTATTTGAATCATGTTAATATAACATTGCTCACGACCACCTCCTGGTTCGCAGATGTGGCACATTTCTGATTCACTGTGTCCACGCCAGATTTGGTGGAATTATGAAAGGATATCATTCCTGGTTTATTGCTACTGGCATCTGTATATTGTGATTGGTGCATTTATGATACTTAAAGCACCCCATTTTGATTTTGTTGGTACGTGGGAAAAGTGAGTCATATATTCTGTGGAGCAATACATCGAAGAACCAACGTATATAGTTCTGGTAAGTAAACATTGTTTACGAACTTCATTTTTGTTCTTGTTCAATGTCCCAGTGTAGGTGAATTGTCAACTTCCCAGTTCACTGACCAACTCTACACAAGAGAACCAATTGTCTGTTGTAATATTGCTGTTACTGTCCGATATTAGAACAGCGAGGCGCAGAACAGACTGTGTATGTTTTGTCAACTTCCTTTCTTCATCGGACGAGGTCATTCCATCACTATTCTTCCCCACTATCTAGGAATTCAATAAGTAGGAGTTGTGCGCATCAGTAAGGCACATAAGTTTTATACCATACTTTGCTGGTTTATTAGGCATGTACACACTAAAACAGCACCTGCCACTAAAAGGTATAAGTGTTTCGTCTATACAAGCGTGTTCTCCAATGTTGTAGTACAATTCCTAAGAATTAGAAACCAGTTTGTTGGAAATAAAGTAATAGCTGCAGCTGGATCTCATTTTTCCCTCTCCGTTTTGAGAAGGAATCGTCAAATCTCAATGCCAACAAAAGGACTTGGCATCTATTAAGAAACATCACACCTCGAAAAATCGGACGTCCGAAGGTATCTGTAGAGAAAGGTGATTGAAGATTCTCTTGTCTTGATTTGAAAATGTCGCAGAGTATCATCAAACCAATCAGTGCTTCAATTTCATCACAATCAGTGTCTTTGAAAGATGGAGAATCAGTATTTTTTAGAGTACTCCTCATGTGTGCTAATGTAGTGTTCGTATGTATTACGATTTCAGAAAATAACCTCACAACTGAGAAATAATCGCCACACTTCAATTACATTAGAATGTTTATTCAAATTCACAGCAGCACCTTACAATGACGATAATTTCACTTTTACTACATTGCGTTTGCTTACTTTGTGGCTAGCTGGTTCTTGCACGTTCCAAGTAATGTAATTATTTTTACCATAATACCCTTGTCCATTGCGCGATTCTACAACGTCAGTATTACAGTTATTTTCACTTTCTTGTTCAGCGGAATTTTCCACATGTTGAATGTCGTCAGAGTTTCCGAGTGTGTCTCATGACTGAAACATGACCGAACCTCATCCGCATGAACATACAAGTCATCGGAACCATAATCATCGTCAATAGTATGTGATTCTTCCACGGATAACTGTACCGATATTTTGTAACGGTCCTTCACATTCACGTGTCTTGTAATTTTCATCCATACTGAAAGAAACCCAGACAATAATACATAACTAATAATAACATTGTATTAATAGTGAAACAAGTACTTGTAGAACTAATATAGATAAGCTGTAAAATAACGGAATACACGAGCATTTATATGTATGTATGAAGTAACATATACCTGTAAGGCAGATAAAACAAACGTTCTCTGGTAGTAACATCAGCCTGTGAGGCCGATAAAAATACGTACACTAAAAGTAACATCAGTCTACGAGGCGTATACAGATCTTTCGCTGCCGATGACGTCACTCTCTAAAGCACACGGTTTTAAATGGCATGTTCCCACATGGATGGCAAACACTCGAATGGCGCATAGCTAGGAGTTCACGGTTATATGATAGCCAGTGGAACTAATATCGCAACAAATGAGAATAGTATAAGCGTGTGGGAATGTTACCAGTAAAGGGTTAAAATACATTAACTTTAATATAAACTGTAAAGGTTGCTTATGTGACTGCAATATAAATATAAACGTTATACCGCAAGAATGTGTATGATGTTTGCAGATGAGTGGTAAGAGTTATGGCATCTACGTCTTTAACACGTGTTCACATCTCGCTCAGGCACAGTATACTAGTTCCTTGAGGAACCCCCACAAAAAAGTCCATGGGATTGAGGTCCGGTGACCTCGGTGGCCAAGATACCGATCCTCCTCTACCGATCTACCACTGCGGAGAGATGTGATCAAGATCCCTGTGATCTGCTCCGATGTAGCGAGGTGGTGCCCCGTCATGTTGGTACCACATAACTCTTCGAACGGCCAGTGGAATGTCTTCCCACAACGCCGGTAGAATCTCGCGGAGAAACACCGCATACATCCGTCCAGTGAGTGTGTCTGGCATCAGATACGGTTCCACTAACCAAGTTCCCAAAATACCGCGCCACACGTTTATGCTCCATCCTGCCTGAAGTCCTCTGGAACGTGTTACATGTGGATTACCTTGATGCCAATAGTGGCTGTTGTGCCAATTAAATATGCCTTCGTGGGTAAACTGTGCTTCGTCCGTCCAAAGAATGTGACCCACAAAGTCTGGGTCTTGTTGAAGTGATGTCAGCATCCTTTGACAGTACTCGAGGCGGCGAGGCCGATCTCTTTCCATTAAATGATGCATGGCACTGTAGCAATAGGGGTAGAGCCCATCGTCGTGCAAGATGGTTAGTACGAGGGAATGGCTCACACCCAGGTGCCGTCCGGTAGTGCGCGGACTCAAAGTGGGATTCCTTGCCAACATCTGAAGAGTTCTTTCTCCGACCTGCGGCGGTCGTCAATATGGTTGCCTTCCGCGAATTACACCCTGCCTAGGCATAATTTACCCCAATTCTAGTGCCCGTTGATCCAGCCTTCTGATGACACTGGCTATCGGGTGACGAATACCATGATACTTCTCTCTGTACAACCACGCTGCGGCATTCGCATTACCACAACACTCGCCAATTGTGCGGTGAATGTCGCAGTATTCCTGTATTACATATTCCAATGTGCTGCCTGCACCTTCGCACTGTTCGTCTACTGTGAACGCACAATTAGCGGGAGCACTACTCCACTGCGTACATCTGTCCCGTACAAAGCCATCCATTGTTGGGTGTGTTGTATATCACCAAGGCTGGAGAGTGCTATTGTTTGTGTGCATTACCACTAAGACGGTGCTAAACGGGTTGCCTATCTGTAGGCATGGACACGGCGTTCAAACTTTACGTGCTCTAATCGCAGAAACGGTTAGCCTGAGCGCGTTCAAACAAGATAACTTTTTTGTTGTTAATTATTACATGCTGATTATTACTCTGCCTAGTTATGTTTCATATTTACTTCAGTTACGTAATTACATGCATACTAAGGTTGGCAAACCCAAGTTTTACAATGACGGGTTTGGATGACAGTCTCCATTTGTTCACCATGTGTGTCCATGCAAGTGAACGGAATCCAGAAGTTGATTGTTCCATCTCAAATAGTTCTTGCTTTATTGTCACCTAATATGTTCCTCAGATTCACTTTCATGGGGTATTTACACCCGTACTCTTTCTGATAGAGGGGTGGTTCCTATGCTCATATTTATTGTTTTTGGCCTTGCTACCATGGGCCGCGAGGTTATTCGCCATTTACTATCCACCTTGTGTGTGTGTCTATATATATATATATATATATATATATATATATATATAATATATATATATATATATATATATAACACACACATACATACAAACATACACACACTCACACGTCCACCTAAATAGATGTTACAAACTACAGACTTTGTAAGTCGATTCCTGATGTAAAATGAGATTGAAAGCTTAACACGACTTATACTCTAGTCATTACTGAGAAAGGGATGCGTCCCCAAAACATTATTTTAATATAATTTGTAAAAACTAAGCAGAAACTACACAAGATTTAAAAAAATAATACAACCACTTTTACTTAATAAAACATCTTAAACCTTATAAAATTGAGTCCGTAAAAGCATCTCCTCCATAAATTAAATTGAGGCTGCTAGTATATGATAGTATATAAAACATTCTAACCGCTGGTAGTTTTGTAATTTTTTTTTCTTGAAGTTAACATATGCACATTAACAAATTAGGTCAACTTGCTTGAACACACTCAGGGAAACTGTTGCCAAAATTAATGCACTAATTTTCAAAAAGACCAGCGATAAGTTGACGGGGGTAGACAATAACATTGAAACCGGCGAAGGATTAGGTTTGTTCCAGTTTATTGCAAATATGTTACTGAAGGTATGTAAATCATAGTGTTTGTTATAATTCGAGATTTTTACAATAAGTAGCACTGGCAATTTTACATAATACATATTTTCATTGTTAAGAGGCATTTTGATTGGTTCGAATAAAATATATTTATAATAAAACTAGTAATCGCACAGTACCATTGTATACTGTCGGAATTAACGAAAGAGACTTTGCAAATAAGTTTACGAAATGTAACTGTCAGATTACTTGACGAGTTGTCCCGCGTTTCGCAATGAACTGCCTCACGTTCGAATATCGCGGATGGCAGGGTTGTTGCCTACCCACGCAGGCACGCGACTGCACACTCACTTTGAAAATCAGTAAATTCGTTTCCTAAGTAAGGATGGACTCATTGGGTTTCGCCAAGGCAACATTATTTATTAATGTATACCTGTTAGCCTCAAGCATCACGATTGGAGAATAATTACAATACTTTAGCATGTTTAATATGTAATCGTATATGAGCAACCTGGATTTAATTTACGAAGGGAATGACTCCAAGAACCAAATATTCTGAGGTTTAAAATATTTTGTCAATTAAACATATTTATATTATTTCTTTACGAATGGTTAGTAGTTTCTGAAATGATTTAATACATTTATTTAAAGTGTTTATATTTCTAGGGGCACGAACCTCCTTCAGCGATATTTTTAAGCTATGAGCTGTATTATTTTTTCTGCTTCATATTGAATTAGGAATCTCCCTACCCCTCCCCTAAGTATGCAACTTACGTTCAGGAACACGTTGTTTATAAATAGATTCTTTGGCCAAACTACAAAAATTTCACCACTAGCGCCAATGACGTAAATTACTAAGAACTACAGCCCCCTCCCCCAACACCCCACCCCCCAAAGAAAATACTAATCGTTTTATTAATATGATTTTGGTAACACTTTGGCAAGTGCAGTCTTCTCTGTGGTCCAGACAAGATTCAAGACACTCAATAAAATTGTAATTATATTTTATTCCATTACAGTTCGGCCACAAAATGTATTGTGGTGAACTCCCCGAAACAAAACTCAAAAAATTCTCACTCTTGCCTCCATGCTGGTATAGAACTTACAAACGCTGGTCGAAAGTACTGCTTTATGTCGCGTGGGTGAAGAGATAACTCGAAAATGGAAGACACTACTTTTCAATAAATGATCATTGAATCACATCCAAAAACTGAGTCATTCCAGAGCTAGGGAGCGGCCCATAAACGGTGCATTCTCCTCTCCAGCCAAGTATTTTACCTTTCCATGTACGGTAAAGGGGGTTCTGTGGAAAACCGGACTACGAGTAATTTTAAAAGTCCCCAGGAGACAATGGGAGGAAACACTCAAGTGTTTAGAGAACAGCACGGTGCCGAAAACCCTCAAGGGATCGCTGAAGAACTTTTCCTAGTGGATGCGATGGGACTAACCGTGACACCGTGTTTGGGGACATCACCAACAGCAAACAGTTGACGGGAAAGGGAGAAGGGGTTCTTAACTTCGTCCCGTTTACACACGAGACACAAGCTCACGTGACGTCAAGGTTCTCCGCCTTTCTCCCTACCTCCCAAACCCACCCTTATCTTCTGAATGAGAAGGGGGAGGGGGGAACGCAAGTATTGGCTTTCTGTCCAATTTTTCACGTCGCGACAGCCTGGAAGAATCGCCTGCGACATCGCCGAGACGGCAGGTAGACAAGAGCGACAGGCAACATCACCAGTTCCGACGGAACTTCTTCCAACCTCAGCTCCTACCAGTCTGCGAGAACGAGAATAGTAATATATTACTTAGGTACACCTACCATTTCACGTTATAGCAAATAACCGTGTCACACTTTATAAACCTTACCCACGGGAGTCCGGTGGCCGGGCACTCCGAAGAGGCCTTATCACTGCCTTGTAATTAAGATATATGGGCGGCTCTAAATTAGATCTTGAGAGTCCGTGAGGGTGAAATGAGGTGAGAATGGAGCAGCGCCTGAATGCAAGAGCGGGAAAAGAGAGATCCCCAAGAGAATACGCCGAACAGCGGCATCGTCCGGCACGTTTCCCACTTGCAAAAATTTGGAGTAACCCAGTCGGGGATTGAACCCGGATCGTCTTGGAGGGAGGCGAGCAGTCTAACAGAATTAAAGAAATAAATCTATAAGCTAAGTATTATAAATTGGCAAAAGAGTACGATGCAACAATAACCGGCCCAAATATAAAAAAATTTATTTTAAATATTTAACAAATGTACAAAAGTAAAAACAATATAAATAAGAGTGTAATGAAAGTAATAACGTGATACTGCCAAATTAAAGAATATTTAGGTAAAATAAATAAAACAGAAGACGACAGTTGTCAATGTGAAAGGGAGCTCAGACGGTATACCATATTCTGTTCTTGTATGACATGTTTAAAGAAGAAAGGAAAAAAATTAAAACAGAAATTAAAACCTTGTAATGACAAATAGGCATTACAAAGACATAATATGTGTGAAAAGTAAATTGTATAAATAATAATTGATAGTATTTGTAAAATATATGTTTTGGTAAAAACTATGAATGATGATTTCACTGAGTTGTCTAGGAAGCGATGAGAGTGTGCTGGAACTAAGGGAATTATTGAGTGAGTGTTTGTGTTTGTTAGTGTTTTATCGTTTAAATTAAATAAAAATTGTAAAGAGCTCTTTCTTCTAGATAAGGAACAAATTTTTCAGTAAATATTACAAATTGAAAATCTCCAAACACGAAAAAGTTATAAAGAACACCAAATCTCAAATGAATGCGAGAAGAATTGAAGGAAAATGTGGAGAAAAATAGAAGATCAAGAAGGAGGAAGAGAAGAAAAAGAAGAGAGAGAGAAGAAGAGGAAATGAAATGGGCAGGAGAACAGAGAAGGAAGGTAGAAGAACAACAGAAGAGAGAAAAAAGAGGATGAGAAGCAGCGAGGAAGAGAAGAAGAAAGACAAGATCTGAAACTGATGAAAGAAGAAAAGAAGAACGGAAGGAACTGCGGAGAAAAATCTGAATGAGGGAAAGATGTAATTTGTGATAGTATGTTGGTTGATGCCTGTGTATGTATCTGTGTAAAAAATAGGGGAGGGGAGCACCCATAGGATCAGAGTTCAATTCCCTCGTCCGCTGGGAAACGAAGGCCTGGGTGTCCAGAAGCGATACTTCGATGTCCTGGCCGATGCTTTGTTTGGAGCAAAACGGTAGGCGAGGTAAAAAAAAAAAAAAATAGAACAGTACAGATTGGGAGGGGGCTGGGGGCCTTCAGGCTCGTGGGCGGGGCCATTCGACCGTTGGGTCCCATGGTGGACCGGCCGAAAGGCTAGTTAGCTGTGTGCGGGCCCGACGGCGTCTGGTCGGGTTCGTGGGAATCCCGGTCCCTGGTCTGTTCGGGCAGCGGCGGCGAAACGGGGGGCGGCCGAAAGGATACCCGTTGGGGAGCTGTCTCGGTCGCGGCAGAATAGCTCACTACCTTGCTAGGGAGTGTGAATGATGCTTTCGAATAGAAATAAACTTTGTTGCTTAAATTACGGGCGCCCAAACAAAAAATTTAAAAAAAATTGTGGATTTAAATAACTTCTATACTGTTTGTTAAACTTTAATATTCATTATATAACTGAAAACCCTGGATGGCTGTACTGCTAAGTAGGGTTAATGAAATAAATTAAAAAAAAAAATCTTAACAGTTCGGTCACCGCGGCCCCACCACTGCCTTATGTTCGGCGAGCACGTCGTGCCAGCCATTACAGTTGAGATGATTGTTAAACAGTGGACAATGGATAACTTCTGTTTGTTGTCTATCAGTTTTTTCCGGGGCGATCCGTTTTGAGGCGATCCTCCTCGCCCGTGTTTCGAGGTCAAAACAGCCGACCCGGCAACCGGTCCTCGGAGTGGGAATACATGGACATTGTAAACAGCTGCCCGCGCAGTTCGGCGTTAAAGGTGGAGGTAGTTGTTTCCAGAAGAAGTGGTACTTCGGACAGCTGTACGCGACAAAGCCGAAGCGGGCCTTCTCGGGCAAGTAGGTCGAGTGTATTTTGACATGCAGTGAAAAAGGCCGGATCGTGAGAAGAGAGCATCGTCTTGGAGTACCTGCTCTTCTTACAAACACGGGTCAGTGAAGATGCCGTTTAAAGTATATCATTCATATGGGGAATAGGAAGGATCAGTCCAACCTCCACGATTACTCACTTTATGAGTTTCAAATTGGTGCATAATGGATCGCAGCTGGCTGTACTCGCGGAAATTGTATTACCTCGAACTATTCGTGACACAATCGTGTGATGAGAAATCCACATTTAAAACTAAACACCTTCCTCACGCACTCGAGCACAGTCCACTTGATTACAACAAATACGCGTCCTGTTATAATAAGCTACACGAACTTGATGTCCTGATTTTTAAATTTCAACTGGCCATCAGAATCTTTCCAGCTCGTGTAATGAGCGGAGATCCAATTATGTAAATAAACTAATATATAATTTTATGGCGACTACACTGGTAGGCTCAGGAATAACAAAGATATATGATAATGTATATGCACACATACATACACGCAATAACCGAAATTTGTAGCCGTAGGAAAATATCTTACGGAAAGAAATATCAGTTACAACACAGGATTGATGTTTTGATTCCTAATTGAAAGAATTTAAGAAAATCACAGAATATATGTAAATGATGGTGAACCTACACCAATTAATATAAACCACCCACTGTAATGACGAAGTATAAAATGAAGGGGAAAAAGTGGAGTCGGGTGGAAAGGTTTGGGTGGCTCTTAAAAAAGGAGCTCTGAAAACCGATGAATGTGAATCGAGTTGAGTATGGAGTAACACCGGAATGATTAGGCGGGGGTGAGTGGCGATTACTACGGTTTCTGCTGCTACACCTGCGGCCCACAAGTGGAAAAGTGAGCACTTTAGAAGCCCTAGTTACTTTTCTCTCTCAGCCATTTTGACGTGAATGCGTCTTTAAATTTGCAACCATAGTGGGAGGCAATCCAGAAAACCCTATGATAACAAAATTAGGGGTACAGTTTAACGATCAATGCAGCTCCGAATCTATCGTATACATTCAAAATTAAACTACACCTTCCGATTGCCAAAGGATCAAAGAATATTTTACACTGAGTGATGACTGCGAAGCATTGTGCGTGTCCCGAAGGAGGAGGGGTGGGGGGGTTCGTCGCAATTTTGAGTTCGTTTCACCACGTCTCATAAATTCCTCGTAGTATAACTCTTGACTAGGAGAAGCTACGACGCTCGTTTAGGTTTCAATTGACAGCTCTCATCAGGATAAATCGATCGCGTGTAGTAAAAACATTTGTGTGGCGTGGTTATGGTGTAATTGTGTGCATTTAATGTACAAAATTAAGAAATCTTTACACAATTGCGGCCTATACTCGTCAAAATGCCAAGTCAAAATACAGAAATCGTATACGGTTGGAAAGAGCATCTCAAAAACAATCCAGTGATATCGATAAAACCCCATGTGATCGAGTGAAGCGGTGCCAGGAACGTAAAATAAACATCAAGGCGTCCGAGCAACGTAGACGTATTCACGCAAAACAAACGGCCGTATCCCCAACACAGCCAAACCCAATTTTGTTATCCTTTAACCACCTTTTAAAATAAATATTGCCATGTAAGTAATAAACACAGTGTCTATACTCCACTGTACTCGAAATCGGACGTCTAACGATAAAATAAAATAAACTATTATTCCAAATGAAAGGGCTTTTAAAAGCACTCACTTTACGGTGAATAGCCTATAGTTTGTGTCCCTATATACAATAAATGACGGAATTGAGATGCAGTGAATATACACGGTTCTCATCTTGATATTTCTTATAATTATAATTTTTGTACTTGTAATAACAGCATGGCAGTAACTAATTAAACAAATTTCTTCATAATGGATATAAAAGGCTGAAGTGATATTTAAGTTTGTTACTTTTATTATAGTCATGATCTCTTTAATAGTTTAACAGGGTGTGCATAGTGCTAGTGACGCTGTATATACTAACCCGAATACAACCATATCGCAGGAAATTGGTGTCCTTGGCATTTTTTGGGTTAGTGAATGGACCTTTAAAGTTTTGTTAAATAGGTCAGTTATAGTGTTAGTCCCCTGAAGAAATGGAAAACACCTATGCTAAACCAGTAAAAATGGGGCATACCCATTTTCATAACGATTTCACAATGGTGATCGAAATTTCAACAGGGCATGTTTTTAAAATGACACAGAAGAAGAGGGTGGACATAAAAATGTAGAGCATGAATGCTGGTGGTATCAGAAATGAGGTGTGTAAGTTCGTTACTGAAAACGATCGTATACGTAACAGTAAATCTGATAGATGTATGACACGAATAAGGAGTTAATGATGGAACTGAGGCAATTTTTCATGAAGGACTGCTTGATGAAAGATAAATCTAGAAAGAAAAGTCTTCCTATTCGTAAGTGCAGCCTATGATAATACCACGTCTACATACAAATAGTCCATTCCCTACTGGAACATACTTATGAAAATCTACCTTTGAAAAAACATCCTAGATATTAGCTGCATGCATAGCTAGAATGTTTTTTCAAAGGTTGATTCTCATAAGTCTTTTCCAGTCGTGAATGGACTATTTAATACGTACTAACAGAAAGATAAGGAAATATTTCTACCTGACTCACTTTTTTTTATTATATAGCTCTGCCGAAAGAGTGATATTCATAATAGTCTGTGAATTTGCATTTCAAGGCGATGTTGAATAATATCTTTCCACGTTGTCATAATTCACAGATAAATGTTATCTGTGGACATGCGCAAAGCTGTGTTCGTCGTACATTATGTTAACACGAAACTATCCGATTTAGTACTCACTGGCGTTTGCTTTTTAATAATTAAAAAAAAACACGTGAAACGTAAACAAACAGTAACAGACATCTAATATAGGCTACGAGTTGAACTCGCCCAACCTTCAGTTTTTGTTCTCTCAAGTTCTCTCAAGCATTATCCTTATTCGCGTACCCTGGCGCAATTTTCTTTTGTCAAATCCACGTAATCTACGATCAATAGTAGCTAATCAGTTGGAGTTTCCCATATAACTATATGGAGGATTTTTCTAGGGCATGCACAGCTATAGTGCCAAGTGCAGCATGCCTAGGCCTCGTCGCGGCTCCTGTCTTGTCTTTAGATAGCATTTCTCACACTTTTCACTAATATTCACAATTCAGCTGTGAGTACTCTGGCCACAACTGCACGCCAGGAAGCACTTCTCGTAACAATAGGTAAAGTCTTAAGAAAGCCTAATATCGGAACACACTATACCCCGTAAAGGGTTTAGTGTAATCAAACATTAACCGGCCATATGTCTTCACTTCGTCTCGATATACTACCAACGGGTCAGACTCCTACACCTATAGCTCCCTGTTAGATAGTATAACAATGTCTGATAATCCGTGGCAGGGTGTTCTGGGCGAGCAACATCCTGTCCACAACCTCCATTCTTGAGGAAACTATCCTTTGTGCGCCTTCCATCTGCCGAACGAGCATAGCCAATGCCGACGTCAGTATGGCGGGCTCCTCTAACCGAGAGAGCTTATGATTCCACTCTGTTTCCTCACAATCTTCTACCGGACTCTTGATGTCCGCCCACACCGGATCAGTCTGGGCCAGCACATCAATCCTGTGGTTAATCGGCCAAGCAATGTAAACTACTGCGTCCCCAGAGCAAAAAAAAATCGTCTATACTTTGATTTGTTCTCCCAGGTCTTCATTTCCTTTTCGACCTCTGCTGTATGAGAATCAGCCACAATAGGACTCACCTGCACTGCACTGGGGCCTGGTGTAGGTTCATCCTCTAGCACCCCTCCAGTTCTTATTCGATGGTCTGCACGCCGTCTCGCATCACGAATCAGCCTTGCTATACTTTGGAATACTCCAGAGATGCTCTCCCTTACGAAAATAACAGGAATATATGTACACGGCCAGCCCTAGGAATTCCAACCAACCCCCTCAGTAGCTATCTCTTGTACATACATTTTAGTGCATTCCTCTAGATTAATCACTTCAAGATTCGTCGCCATTGTCGGTGTCGTAAAACTCCCTAGACCTTGGGGCATCCAAACAGGACCACCAGACGTCAAACTCTTCCAATCTCATTCCCATATATTTGAACAGCTTCATTAGATCCCCAATGCTGTTCTTGTCTTTGAGCATCCTCGACACACCAGTCACCATGTGCGTCCTTATATAAGCCAACTGCAAATCCTCAACTTTACCAATGTCATGAAAAACATGATATACAGTGTCCAGAGTTCTGCATACCAATCAATCTGGTGAGTAAATCAGAGTGCATCCGAACAAAATCGCCCTGAAGTTCCCATGTCCTGTCAGGTACTGAGCAGAATAGTATCCTATGCCCAACTATTTCGATCTAACTCTGTCAGCAACATTGGGCAGTACACCATAGGTATAACTGCCCTTTATAGAAGTATCTCATCAATTTTGCCACTTAGCTATTGTTGTTATCTGACAATCTCAGCTTGTCTCATGTGGTATTTTATTACCATGAGCAAGCTCAAACATATTTCCTCTCTCCTCAATGAGGAGATCGATGGAAATCACTCCTGCCAGGACATTTAGAGCATCATCGGACACTGTCTGGTAAGCCCTGTTGAACTCCAGAAGGTATATTTTTTGTGCCTTAATAAGCACTCTCTTTGCATGAACTTGTGATGCAGTCCGATACCAAACTGCGCTCCCATATGTGATGATGGGAACAAAAACACTCTTATACATAATGCTTAACATCTGGGAGTCCAGCCCCCAATTCGCAGTTGCCATAGCCCTCAGCTTGTGAAAGAGAGTCACAGTCATGTTCACCAGATAGCATACATGAGTCCGGAAAGTGAGATGTTTGTCAATTAGGCTACTACCCCCAGGTACTCGAAAAACTTCACGAACCTTACTACACGCCCATCGAAACGAACGATAGAGCGCTTCTGAAGCCTTCCCTTCAAAAAGATGACGCTCACCTTGTCTGCTGCAAAGGACAGTTTGACATCCTTGGACCAATCTAGAACCATGTTAAGAGCCCAATCTGCTTTATCTTCCAGGCCTCATCTAGACCATGCATCTACAAGCAACAAACCACCATCAGTATATACGACGATCATGCAGTCTACTGGTAGACTCAGCCGCAGCATCTTATCTAAGAGAATGTTCCACAACACTGGGCCCAGAATAGATCACTGAGGACAACCCTTGCTGAATCTCTTTTCGAACTTACAGGATCCGAGCTCATACATACATGTCCTTACACTAAGGAAAACTCTAACTACCCGTTAAAGATTCCTTGGACATTGTAGCTGTCATAATCTCCACAGTATGTATGGCCACCATGCATTATCGAAGGCTCCAGAAATGTCAAGTGATATTACCATAACATATGGCTCGGTAAAGCTCTTCACCTAATTCACCATATCTAAGATCACGAGCTCTGTCCCTTTGCCTCGACAAAAACCATATTGCCTGCAGTGAATCCTATCAGTGATTTCCAGAAACTGCAAGAGCCTCTGGTTTATCAGACATTTATAGAGTTTATCCATAACAGACAACATCGTCAGGGGCCTGTAGGACTTGGCAATGGTATATTTTAACCATTTCCCTTGCAAAGCACCTTCGGCAGGCCTTGTTTCCAGGACCTGGGGAAGATGACTTGTCTCAGGCAGTAATTAAACAGGCCAACCATGGCATCTTTTATCCTCAGATATGCCCTCAACAGGATTTCTCCAGTTAGCACGTCCATCCCCGGAAACTTCTTTAGCTTGATCTTTTTAACGATCACTTCTAGTTCCTTTATTGAGAATTCAGCCAAGTTCTCTGAATCAGGATCCTTGCTACTTTGAGCCTTGATGAACTGGTGATAGTGGTTTTCATTCGCCAGACAGTTGTCCGGCAACAGTACATCCAAGACATGTTGGGCATTCTCTTTTATAAAAATCAAGGTTTTTCCCCTGTTCAATAAGACTGGCATTGTGCATGTCAAGCAAAGTTTGTTGGCACACAAATTATATAACAATCCACATGAGTCCTTGCTTCCTTTTTCTGATACCAACTGATGTCATGCAGTTTGTCTCTTTTTCCTGCACAATCGCTGATAGACTGTGCATTTGACATTATACTTGTTGACTTTTCTGGTTTTCTAGCCCACTCTTCTGGCTCATGAACTTGCTTGAATTCCTTGTGGAGAGACCGAGCATATAGCCTGTGAGCTTCCAACTCATTATCCTACCATAGATGATGGTGTTTGTCTTTTCTGGAAACCTTAGTTAAGGTTTCCTGGCAGGTACTAGAGATCTTATCCTGGTCTATAGTGACATCAATATATGATTCACTTTCATGGGCAGGCGACCGATAGGTGGCAACATGATTGGTCGTGTTCATAACCTGTAGATTGTTTGCTATCAGGAACTGGCATACCTCCTCCCGGAGTCATCGTACACATGTAAATTCCATAAATGCGACATTGCATTTATGTTTGCCACAATGATATATTTCTTTACTCTAAACATGTCTATAATTCTCGCCCACTTCCTTAGATGGTCACAAGTGGCTCTCATAGGCTGGGGAAGTTGGATGAAATCATCATTACCTTTAGTGATCCCTACTTGATCAAAACACTCACAAGGTGAGTGTTGTTGATCATAACCATTTCAATCCCAGACAACTCTGAGTTTCTCAGCCACACCACTGACATCAAATTCTCGCCTCTCATTAACTGACTTCCACGAAGGTTTGGCATCCTACAATTTAACAGATATGGCTCCTGAACCAAAACCCCATCGTGTTGCCGCTCCTCTATGACTTTGTGCAACTCTGCAGTTGCTACAGTGGACCTTTGCAGGTTAATCTGTCCCACCCTAAGCCAGGGCAAATCTCTATTCATATGATATCTTTTCTAATTCCAGCACCAGTGCTTTTTGATACACAGGGCAGTCAGGAGAACCGACCCTGTGACCAACCTCCTTCAGCTTTTCTTTTATACAACTGGCACACTTATATACTCCCTCCTCTCGAGAACACTCACTAAACTCTTGCCCGATTTCAGCAGACTTTGTGCAAACCATCATGGTATTGAATTTTTCCTATACATGACCATACTGGTGGTACTACATAATACAGCACCCTACATCTCTGAAACCCAGTGTACAGGTGGGTATCAGCAATCAATATTTTTCAGATGTCCAAGTACACTTCCAAAACCAAGTTGACTTTTTAAGAATCTCTAGGTCTGGTTCTAAACCAAACCTTCGTTCCCTTCTTGAGATGCTCCATGGAGCACTCGTCCTCTCTGAAATTCTGCAAACTAACAGTTTCAAGGAAGTAATTTTTGTCATACTCCCTCGGAACATCGTAAAATGTGATCTTGGGACACTTCCTCTTAGGCTGTTCTATCTGCAAGCCCAGCTTTTTCATGCAGAATTAATTAAACTTGGCTAAAGTAGCCTTGTATTCTACATGCACCAGGACACCACCTTTGCCCACTAGTTGGATATTGTCTGACTTTAAGCCATGTCATTGGATTCATTTCATTGGGTTTTCCCATCATCGCTTTGCTTTTACCTTCTCCTTCCACAGGATAGACGATAATCGTCTTCCTAGGAATAAGTTTCCTACCCTGAACAACATACAATGCCTCCTCCTGTCTTTCTTGCCTTGCTTCTCTTACAATTTAGAGAAGAGATGTGTTACTTGCTCTCTTGCATTCAAATCTTCTGAGCTCATAATATATTTCGCCTTCATATCCTTTAGGAGATCAATCTGTTCTTTCAAAACTTCATTTAATCAGCACAGCTCTGATTTCCGGACCATTTGTTTATCCAACACTGATTTCAGGCGCATGACCCTAGACAATAGGAAATTCTTCTATTCTTTGTTGACCTTCTTGCGTTCGTCAGTGGCATATGCCACAATCTCTTCATAGATTACACTGGCATCATGCTGAGTGTCCTCCAAACTGTAATCCTCAAGATTTTCTGAGGTCTGTACCTCAATCTCAGACCAAGTGACAAAAACCTCTTCCTGACCTTCACTATCCTTGATGCCACCCTTGTATTGGGAACTCTGAGGTACAATTTGTAGATGACAGCTCTCATGAGACTCACCTCCTGTCCCCACACTATTGGGTGAACATACTTGATCCAGTTGAATTTAGAAGCTGATAGAGTCGGCACCTGACTCCACATAGTGTCGACATCGAGTATAGACTCTACATAATAGATAGTTGTTTTCTCATCTATCCCGACATGAGGTGTACATTCCGCTAACAGTCGCTTGCTTTCCTGTTTTCTGAAATCTTCATCGCCTATTGGACAGGAGTGGCTTCAAAATTTGATATTTGATCAGAATGAAGATCGAGTGGTACTTCCGACTAGTAGAAGACAAGTTCTACAAGTGCATCGGCCACCATTTTAGGCTCTTGGTTTTGAACTTATTTGCCCTCAAGCCACTGTGTGAAATAGTCTTGTGCTACCAGAATATGCCGAATTCCCCTCTCAGTAACTGGTAATGGTCTGAGAATGTTCATTGCCATCCTCTCAAATGGAGCCCGAACATTGTATTTGTGAAGGGGAACTCGTCCTTTAATCCTCTAACCCTTTCTTGTGGTAAATGCATCATATAGGTGGAACCAATTCTCGATCCTCTCAACAATGCAGCCAATAAAATCTCAGTTGAACTGTGTCGAATGTCTTATTTACAGCAATGTGTCACTGGCTCAACAGGTGGCTTGGCTATCCATGCATACCAAGGTTCTCGCCTTTAGGTGGCCGTATGGGCCATGGTCTTAGTCTGTGTATATGGGCTGAGGGTTCGAGTTCCTCTAGCAACTAACGTGTTGTAGCCAATGGCCAGGGACCGAGGTCTCCCAACCACACGGAAATCAGCTGCCCTCTTTGATGACTAGGGGATCAGCAGATGGAAGCTGAAATTATATCAGCACATGGTGTACTTTCGCAGGCACTGGCCGACTTGTAACCCTAACATCTTGTCGCCACTCGGCCTGCTTTGAGGGGAGGGACAACGGCTCAGCTCTTCTACTGTATCTTTTTCTTCTGTCCTTCCTCTAAACCTCACTTGGCATCAACTTAAGTAAAGAGCTTTACCACAAGGTAGGCTCAGGTATCCATGCACAGTAGCACTTTACTCGTCGAGTTCGCCCTTTCGACCTTCCACCTTCCACACCACACACAATCGTCTTCCATCGTCTGGCACACTCCATTGTCGACCATCCTCTCTGCTGATTTCCCTCGTTGTAATGCAATTTATCCGATTGCCACACTTCAGCCAGATGGCTTCTACAAAAAAGTACTAAATAAAATTATCCTGGTTGTATCTCGTCTCGTCATTGTTGATTGGCAGAGAGATGTATCATGTTAAGATGACAGCCAGTCGGAGGACAGGAGACAACATAATTAAGGCAGGAGTAAAGCAAGACTAATTTTTTCTGACAATAATTCTCACCACCTCCAAAGGTTGATATGTGTACATAAAAAGAAATATAATTATTTAGAAGTAAGTGCTGCAAAATGTTTGGAAAGGTTATTAATTGACTATGTAAAATTAATTGAATTAGAATTTGAGAAGATAAAAATAATGGTTAAATTTGTTTGAGACAATGAAATGATTTGTGTAATGTGTTGGAGAAGATGAACGTAAATAAAATAAAATTATGACAAGAATTTCGACTTGTTGATTCTATGTAAGTTCTTCATATCTGATTCTATTGAAACGTTACAAATGGGCGCCCAATGTGAAAATTGTACATTTGTGACTTATCTTAAATGTTATAACTTATTCAGAAAGAATATGAAAGACGATGATGTCAGTTCATGCAGCTGTCAATCATCCCGCCCGTTAGACGAGTAAAGGTTGACAGGTAATAATGACTCATCACCTCCCCAACACTGCGGGTTGGCCGCAAGCACCCCAAGCCCAACACAGTGATCGGTGCGTAACAGTGTTCCCTCCTCAATTCTATTCGCCCCGAAAAAACTCCAACTTCTGGGCCTTCGAGTAGCGCCAGTCGATCTATGTAAAAACGACCTTGAGCTTTGACTGAGAACCTTGTCGACAAATATGGTAGACCACCCCATTGATATGCTTTAGAATTCTGTTTGTGCCTTCCCAACATTTCTGTAATTTCGGACAATATCCTTTCCACCTTTATGGGGTTGTAAACTTACACCAGAACTCCTTTGTGAAAAGTCTCCTCAGGCATTCTCCACTTATATGTTGTTTTCATTTGGTTGCTGTTAATTTTAAGGTGCCTCTGGGAAAACTCATGGAGGTAGATTAATCTCTGACGGAGTTAACTGGCATATTTTGGAGTGGCTGAAGCTTCTTTCCCTGGACGTCCAGATGGCAGAACACCATTAAGTCGAGGCTCTCTCCCAAATAGCACCCTTAAAAGTGTAAGCCTTGTTGACTCGTGAACTGCTGAACAATATGCCAAGAGAAATAAGGGTACCCAGTTTTCCCAATCCTTCTGGTTGTCTTCCAAGTATATCGAAAGTTACTGTTCCAGGGTACAGTTTAGCCTCTCGACCATCTCATCCGAGAGGTACTATAATGCTGTGGTACAAATTTTCATTCCGGAAATCTTCACCACCTCTTGGAAAAGACTGGCTCCAAAATTTGGTCTTTGATCAGAATGAAGATCAAGCGGTACTTCCGACCTATAGAAGACAAGCTCTAGAAGGGCATGGGCCACCATTCTAGCCTCTTGGTTTTGAACTTGTTTGTCCTCGAGCCACTGTGTGAACTACTCTTGTGCTACCAGAAGATGCCTAATTCCCCTCTCAGTAACTGGTAATGGTCTGAGAATGTGCACTGCCATCCTCTCAAATGGAGCCCCAACATTGCATTTGTGAAGGGGAACTCGTCTTTAATCCTCTAATCCTTCCTTGTGGTATATGCATCATACAGGCGGTACCAATTCTAAATTCTCTTCGACAATGCAGATAATAAAATCTCAGTCGAACTGTGTCGAATGTGTTATTTACAGCAAAGTGTCCGCCTGTGGTTACGTTGTGCAGTTATCTTAGAACCTCTAGGATTATGCACTCAGTAAGGACTAATTGTAAGAGACAGTTTCCCATCATTGCTGTCTTAGTTACAGTAAAGCTCACCATTTCTCAGTACAATGGAATTCCACTGCGCTCAGTATACCTTGACTGACAGGCCTACACTGGATATCACCTCTCATCTTGCTCGACACCCAGCTTCTTGCGACTCCAATACTCGATGCCAGGTAGGGTCAGTTTGCCGATCATTTCTAATGTCCTTGTCGTCCAAGTAGGCGACCCATTGCACGTTACAGAGCCTTGACTTCTTGTATTTCTTGATTTCCATATAACACCACTTTTTTTCCATTTGGTGTTCACAATGACGACAGAGTGGTTCGCATGGTCTCCTGGAAAGTGCATCTGTATTGCTGTGAAGGCATCCATACTTGTGATGTATTTCAGAGACATATACTAGAAGGAGCTGTATCTACCTGGTTATTAATAGGTTTTGAAACCTAGTAGCTACTATAATAGAGCATGATCAGTTCCTAGAATGAAGTGCCTGCCTTAAAGGCACAGGTGAAAATGTGCAATCGCCTTCACTAGCTCCCTGCGTGTTACACTGTAATTTATCTCAGACTTACTGACATATTCCAGTGGCCTTTCATTTCCATCCTGTATCTGAAATAACACAGCACCGATACCTACATCAGTATCCAGAATACATTCATTCCTTCTATTCGGGAAACCCAGCACTGTGGGAGATATCACAATTTCCTTTAATATATTACAGCAATTTTGCACTCAGGGTTCCAATAAAATTATCCTTTTGCCTGAGTCACTCCATGAAGAGGCTTGGTGATTGTGGTAAACCCGGGCACAAAGTGACAGTAATAAGCCCATATGTCTAGGATATTTCACACTTCAAGTTTATCAGTTGGTGGAGGCGAATCCTGTTTTGCTCTGTTCTCCTCAGGGTCTGTTGCAATCCCATGGGCCAACACAACATGGCTCAAGGAATTAATTTTCTTTTGGAAAGTTGGGATTTCTTAAAACCAATTTGAGATTGGCTGTGGCTACTTCCTGAACCATGAAGTATAGGCATCTCGTGTACTCTTCAAATGTCCTTCCTGTGATCACGATATTGTCTAGGTATACCTGGTAAATGTCAATGGTAGGACTTTCTCCATCAGTCGTTCAAAGGTGGCAAGGAATTGCATAGCCCATGTACTTGAATATACTTACATATACTTGAATTGGCTGATTACTTTCACTTGGACATAAAAAATGCAGTATTTTATATGTATTCTGGGGTAATTTCGCATTGCCAGTGCCAGATCTTCATGTCCAAAGTAGAATATTATTGTGAACCTGCTAGGGTGTTCATTGTGTCATCTAACCTTGAGAGTGGATAAGAATCTTTCTTGGTCACCTTAATTTGGCAGTAATCAACACAGAATCTCATATAGCAATCTTTACCTTTAACATTCATAATGGGAGGGGGATAACCAAATACTGAATGATGGTTCTATCTCATCTAAACACTTCATATCTTTCATAATACCGCCAACCACCTCGTGTGAAGCTAGCAGTAGTTGCCTTCGTGGCTGCTTTATGGCCTAGAATTCACTTTGTCGATGTGATGAGATGCAACATTAGCCTGCCAAGGTTATTTGGCTCACAGGAGAAAGTATCCCTCTTTTTCTGTAGTAATTCTGAGACACCCTGTTCTTATTGCTTGGTCTTGTTAGCAGTTCCCCCAGATAAGCTGGTATATGGAATTCGGTATTTGGTTGTATCGAATCTTCAAGAACATTTTGGATATACCAGTAAGGCTTGCCTGCAAACCCCTATAGTGTCTCCCTCCTCGAAACAGATAGTACTGTCAGATAATATAATCAACCTTATTCGCAAACTGTCAGAGTTTTAAAAGGCCAAAGTGTGTTACCACAAGACCATCTGGTAGAATTCCAACTTCCTGGGCTGGTTCAGTTATGCCCAACCACCTGAGAAATTTTCCCTGGCATCTGCCTGGAATAACCATTTTGCTAGAAGCAGGGAGCACAATCGACTGACCAAACACTATAGAAGCACACTAGAGAAAATAAACCTCGCCATGTTGATACTACTAACTCGGTGTTGTCGACCCATAGAACTCTCAGCCGAGTATCGATAAAGTACCCCAGCTTACATAACACATCAAGTCCCAAAACCCATTTATGTTCTATTATTGCTATGAAAAGTGAAGAGATTTGGGTGGCTGTTAATATGGAGGTTTTGCCAGCCGATTAGAGGTGAGTATGGAGCAGCACCAGAATGCAAGGGTGGGGTAAATTGGGGATCCCCGAAAAAACCCCCGACCAGCGGCATCGTCCAGCACAATTTCCCACATGTGAAAATCCGGGGGTGACCTCACCGAGAATCGGACCCGGTTCGCCTAAGTAGGAGACGAGTGGTCTAACCACTACACCACAGCAGTCCCATTTTTGCTATGTAAACATTGTGCTCTTTGCTAAGGATACCAAACTACTCTTACCTCTGACTGTGTGGTCTTACTCAATACTGTAGTTAAACAGTAGTGTTCCATGCTCTCATCGGTCGATTGCTGGGGCGAAGCCCAAGGTTGCTAGATCTTGCCGCCATTATAGACACCCCTGTGTCAACGACCATCTGACAAGAAACATCAATCAGGCTGCCATCCACCAGCATGGCATTCCACTCCTGTTTCACCGAGTGCCCCTATAACAAATTTGCGGCCTTCCCTCCAGAAATCACTGGCCTTTGCCTCTGAAGGTCGGTGCTTGCAAGTTTCCCGAAGATGTTGCACTCCCACCCGCCCCTCACTGCCTGCTTCCTGGTTGCTGCTGCTGAGGGTATTTGGCTCAATACCCTGGCTGTCCATATGACCAACATTCAGGCTGTTTTAATGCGGAGTGGCAAATCTCTGTAGCGCAGACCTTGGAAGTAATGCCCCTCATGGTCGTCTGCAATTCCTACAGCGTCAGATTGATGCTGTTCTCATCTTCGTTCAGCTTCACTGCCCGCACTGGACGTCGGGGTACTAATACCTGTCTTTCTCACTCCACCTGCATGGTGTGAAGCGCAGCTGCATGGCGTCGACAAAGAAGCCGACTACAATGACATCGAGTGCCTTCACAGAGCACTCCTCCATAGACACGTGGGACAGCCGTACGATGTCCTGCCACAGCTCCTGCAGTGGTTATCCTGGTCGCTGGGTGTGAATTTTCACTTGGACATTGTGGGTGTGCCGCAGTATCGGTCGCCGAATCGCTGCTCTAAAGCCGACACCAGTGTGGAGTACTCCAATCGATTTCGTTCTGGCAGGGACTGCTGTGTGCTCAGTGCAGGTCTCCTCAGAACAGCCGCGAGGTAGTGCGTCCGCTGCTCGTCAGTTAAACCATCCAGTGCGGCTGTCTCGAATTGGTGGTGATGTTCGCGCCAGGGTGTCTGTTCATTGTAGGGGGCAGGCTTAATAGTGACGCCTTTGCCCATCCCTGTATAAGGCATACTCAGACTGCAGAACTACTGGATATCTCCTGCAACGGTTTTATTTGCGGAACCTCTACATTCTCCTCGCTGCCCACATTCGTCGGCTTGGTGGAAGTCGATCTCAGCTCCTCCCCAGCCACTGCATGTCTTCTTCCCTGATGCTGTAGGAATTTCTATCATTCCTTCGTTAGGGTGCTTACTTCCTGTTTTATTTTTTGCTCAACACTGTCCACTCACTCTTTACTTTGTCCTTTCTTTCACTAACACATTCTAGTTTCCTGTCTACCATTTTGTTAACGTTGTCAATCTTCTTATTTAAGTTTTCAACCACAGCAGTAACATCTTGTATTTTTATTTACATTTTAACTTTTGTCTGTCTTTAACACAGTATATTTTCTTATCTGCCAGTTCACTAACACTACTAATTTGGTTGTTTACAGTTTGGCTATTTACATATTCACGAGCATTACTAATTTGACACTTTCGTTAACACCATCTAGTTTACTATTTACGTTCTCATTAATACGATCTAAAACACTATTTAACATGTTATTTAAACTAATTATTTGGATACTTAATCACTCGATTAAAGCATGCAGTGCTTCCATATTTGCTGACATTTTCCTAGTTCTTATTAACTAGGAAACAATACTAGTTATGTGACCTTATGCTATAATTTCTTAACAATAATTCAATACCGTGGAATTTAATAGCCTACTGCATGGAATATTTTACAATTCGATTATTGAATTAATGCCTCCGTCCCACTACTGACACCAGTGTTACAACTTCTCAGTGTCGGTGGGCTTAGCCATGTTATTTAAGTTATTGAGGTCTTCATTATAAATTAAGAGAGTTAGTAAAAATTTCCTAGTATATTTATAAACGTTACAAATAAAATGCAATACGTTGCTGTCACCTACTATTTATAAATAATATTTACATAATCGTTCATCATCTCACAGAAATTATGTAACACCCCTAAAAATACGTTTTCATCCATATAATTACCCTTCATTGTTTTCTTATTTTTATCGCTACACATATTGTCATGTAAGATTATATGTAATATTTTTTTCACATCTGTCACCTATATGAGTTTATCTGTTTATGACATTTTATTTCATTTTTAACACATAGATTTTTTAAAACATAGTTGTTTGGAGGCAATATTTTATGTTAAATTGGATAGTCTAGTTCATTTTTCATTGATGTATTTATTTTTATATTATTAATACTTATTTTTGGTGTGGTCTAGTCTTTGTAAGCGTTTCGATTTATTATATTATTGTATCTCAGTTCCGAGATCACGTATTCTTTGGTTTTTCAGTAGTAAGGCTGTTGGAAGTGGTTCATGTGGGTGGTTTAAATAATTTTATCCCCATTGGCCCACCGGTTTAAACCGTGACTGTTGATTGGCTTTAGTACGAAATATTATACCAGGCTAGTTCTCAAAATTACAAGCAATACCAGCCTGCACATTGCACATCGACCGATTTACCAACATTTGACTTTACTAGTTCTGGTGTCAAAAATATATTTGCATTTGCTTGAGGAAAAATACGATTTAGCTGTGTCGATAACAAAAAATAACCGCAACTCTACCGATGTGTGGAGTCATCCTTCACTGGTGTAGAACCCAGGAACATCTCTCCCGCTCACCACGGACAGTACATCTCCGGGTGGTGCTCAGCGAACTCGTCCTCTGCGGGCCGGGACAGCGGAGGTGGGTGCAGAATCGGAACCTCTCCAGAATACGCAGCCAGTAGCACTCCTCTCACAGAATTGGCTCTCCAAACACCAGACACCGCGTTCGTCCTTGGTGCGAAGTCGAAAATCCCCAAAGTCCTCCTTTACTAGGCCGTCCTTCCTTCCGGGCTCGTTGCTGTACAAATGTGAATTACTTCTTCTTTTAAACATATATAGGCTCAGCATTTCAATAGTGCGTGAATAATGATGTATCTCCGTCGTAAATATAAAATTTTGCCAATCAAATACAATAGATTATCCTTCATACTTAGGGCTATCTTCTTTACTAGCTGGCCTCCCACTGATTCCAAAAGTAGAATTAATAAGTCTTTTGTTCTATCAACTATTGTTCTAAATAAAATAATATATGATAGGCCGGCTGGTGTGGCCTGATTATTTTGAGAAAACAAAAGGTATTGCTTGTCACAAAGACAAATAATCGTGCAAAGAAACCATAGATAATCATTAGACTTACATGGCTTATACGACGCAACTGTCAAAATAAATAAGCTTATACATATCACATTGAACATACGCTAAAAATCTTGTACATTGCATTAATGTTTGGCATTTGAATCAAATTTAAAGACATAGAATAATCATTATAAAGTCATAAATATTGAAGTGTTACAAAAGATACCCGGTAAGAGAAGCGCTGGTAGGAGAAGAATCTCCTGGCTGATAAACCTCAAAACATGGACCTTTAAGACATCTACGGAGTTATTCCGAGCAGTATTAATGGAGATAGCACAGCTGAGATGTTTGCCACATCCGGAACGGATAGGAACTACAAGAAGAACACCCACCAATTGGCAACGAAGTGAATCATTAAATATCGAGAGAATTGCTGATCTAACGAGTGATTCTGCACAGTCCGTACGAGTACTTTCAAGTCCGTACGAGTTGTGCTCTATAGCTAATTGTGGCGAAGTAATGAAGTACAGGAGTAGTACATCACGTAAATTAAATTAGCTATCCCAACGTGGTGGCATTGTGTGGTATCTGAGTTTTTACTACACAATTAATGCAATCAAATAATGGAAATCATTCACAATAAACAGTGTGTCAACAACTGCTGAATTTTTTTTTAACTTATATGTCCGTATTTGATAGTTCCAATATACGAAAACGGTGGTTTTCAGCAGTTGCGACATCACAATCGTTTTTGTTAATTTGGCCATACTGCTTAAGAAACCAACATCATCCGCTCATAATTCCTGACTGTAAATCAGTTTTCCGCAAGAAGAGGGTAGCCAAAACTGTTATTTTCAATACCGAAGGGGGGGGGGGGGGGAGATATTAATGAGAGTTCGCTCTTTAATAATCCTGATTACGTAAAACAACGTTCGGAGAGTAGTGATTTAACCCTTTCAGACGCACTTTAATTCATGGTTTCAAGTGTTGCATCCAAAACATACATGATGTGTGCTGTACTTAAGTCGACACGACACTAGTTTCAGTGTCACAGCTAATGAGCTGTAGGCTGTATGTTCGGCAGCAATTATATGAACCAATAATAACCTAGACCAGTAAGACGGTTTGCGAATAATATACCCACGGGTAATTGCATTGGTTATTGGGCTTTGCAGTGCGTAGTGCAGACAAAAATTTACATACACGTGCGTAATGTACAAATTTGTTCACTGAGTCTGAATTCGTTAATTTCTCTTCGTTACCTATATTTTGAAAAAAATGCATTAAAAAAATAGATTTTCAAGAGCTCGTGTTTCACTTAGTACTCACTTTATGTAGAAAGTGTCCTTGATATTTTCCCTTTGGTTTTCCATTAGGAATATCCTCACGAACTTAGATGTCGGTTGAATCCCGCCCCTTTCTGCATATACAGATACACACACGCTCACTTCAATCTTAGTGACGATAAAAAAATTGTTTTGTCAAGTTATTTGTATTCATACAAACATTTTCAAAAGTTTAATTGACAACAACTACTTTTCCCATTATGAGTTAAAAGTAAAGTGTGAGATACCAATGTCAGGATAACAATTAGTGTGCTTAGAGTTATTTTAGTCGTTTTGAACAAACGAACATTTTAATATACGCTCACACTGCAGTATGTAAAATAAATACAGACGAGAAATATGTCATATTAAGGAACATGCAGAAATTTTTATATGATTAACAACTCATCTATTACAAGTTTTGTTTCACAAAAGCTAATTAATATCAAAATAATTAGTAGGCAAATATACTATTTTTTAACACGTCAAAACAGCTGAACATTTTTATTCACCATGAAATATCAGACCGCAGGTAAAACATGTGCTTAAAAAGATGAGATGTCCTTATGAACGTTTGGTGACCATACAGTATTCGTAACAGTTACAACAAACGAATCTTTTAATTTAGTTTTCTCCAGTTTACACTCGAAAAAGAATAGAAGGTACGCTGTCTTGATTGTCGGACACATTCATTATCTTCCCATTACACTCACAAATTTTTACGTCCTTTTCAACTACTCTCCACATGCTCAACCATAAGTTCTATGAGAAGACGCATTATTCACTTTTTGCTTCTCTCAGCAGCTTGCTCCATCTCTAATGACGTCGCTATCGACGAGACGCCAAGCCTTATCTACTTACTTAGACATGGATTTATTATAGGTTATTTACGGTGAAGTGAACACTTTTGAAAGCCCTATATTTGGAATAATAGTCAATAAATATATTTTTTTCAGCCTTAGACGTTAACTTCCGAGTGCGTGGAATTTACACACTGTGTTTATTACGTACATGGCAATATTGATTTAAAAAGTTGGTCAAGGGAGAAAAAATGGCTGAAATAAAAAAAGTAACTACAGCCTCGAAAGTGTCACTTTACCTAGAAGAGCGTATAGAAGAGGACATCTTATTTTTGGTAGCATGCCAGTGGATAATAGTAATTTTGTAAACAGTATAACTTTTGCCAAATGTTGATTATTTACACAGAAAGGTACCAAAAATTAAGTTTTAGACGAAGAAACGACACAAATGAAAAATTAAAATCAAGCAAATTTAAAATTCCCATAACGTGTGTTTATTTATAATTGCTAAAACAGGAGAATGCTTGATATTTCTTTAAAATGAATTTTTACGCCATTTAAATATAAATACAAGGAATTGAATCTCACGCCATCGGGCATAGATCGATCTCGACTTCTCACCACAGGTATGTAGTCAACAAAACAATTATTATGTGAGTAAGAGTAATTCTCATGCTAAAATAAAATTTATCTTTCCCGGTGAAACAAATTATATCACGAAATATTTATTTGGTAGAGAATGGAAAGGAGATATGTAGGTGCGGGGCAGACGACCAGAATCAAGAATTCTGGGGAATATTATACCAATCAGGTTTTTTTACGAATTGCATGAACTATTTCTTAATAAATGTGGACATGATGAACCGATAATACAGATAATAAAATAGGTAGCGTTCAGTACATAGCGTTGCAAGGTTGCTCTATTACTTGTAGTTCCTATTATAAATAGATTATAATAGTTTTCGGACGACTTTGAATGTTTTCGGTGAATTATCCATATTTGTAAGGTCTTTCAAAATACTTAACATAAATATTACAATATTTACTTGCAAACATGCTCATATATTCCAATGCCGATCTAAGATTGCCCTTTTACCAAACAAGAGCGACTTCCAATGTCACGAATTCCTTATAATATGCTCTGAAGCCAAGAACAAAAAACCTACAAAATAAGCAAATGCCATTGATGAAATACCTCCGAACAACAATAAAAGGCCCTGTTTCCTGTTGTTTAAATATAATTAAGGAGAACGAAAATGTCTCTGATAATTGCACATGACTGGTTTATATATCAGACACGAAAAACTTTTTTGATCACTCACATTAGTAAGTAAGGCTCTCTGCGTGCATGATTTGAAGAAAATTTATTTATCGCTCCATCGACTAAGATTATAATTAAAAAACTATTCCTTACAAATGCAATTAACAAATACTCTGCCTAAAATCTAGTGTGCACATATTCTATCATAAATCTTAGCATTTTGTGACATGGCCCAAAAGGGAATCTGATACAGACAAGTCACACATGAATAGCCAGAGAATCTAAACCACACTTGTCGATTTTCCAAGCAGCCGACCACAAATGGTAGTTGGTGAACAGTGATCAAAATTGCAGCATTTTCGATGAAAGCCGGATCCCGTACGCCACCACACCGTTTGAAGCACTAATTTAACCACTGAGAGACGGGAACTCGGATAATATACCGTCCTGTTTTACAGTTTGCGGTGTACTGCCATTAAATACAGAATACTAGTAGTACAGATAGTTGCATCATTAAGTAGTTTCATTGCCCAACGCTTTAGGCTCCTACCGCTGCTAAACCATTCGCGTCATCAAAATCTCTCACTGATACAACCGAAAAGAGAGTGAACCCTACGCGTCAGACAGCCTCCACTAAGCTGCGCAAGGATAGGCTGATTTGCCCGTTCTGCTAAGCTACTGAAAATTCCATTAAATAACGGCGTCTTGTTTCCTTGAGCCGTTTATGTACCAAAACAGGGCGCGTATTAACGGAACACACAACTAATTTCCGTAAATAGAAAGAAAGATACGAAACCTCCTTCAGCAACGATAATTGCAGATACAACAAGAAACATTCGTGGCCCACTGGTATATGTGTATTGTACGCTATTATACCTTGTGTTATATATACTGTGTACCCAATATATTATAAAATGCGTGATATATTTATTTAAAAGATTATATATTACATGCTATAAACAACGTAAAGAGTGTGAAGAGATTTGGGCGGCTCTTAACAGCGAGGTCTTGAGAGCCGATGAGAGTGATTTAAGTGAATATGGAGCGGCGCCGAAATGAAGGGGTGGGGAAAACTAGATATCCCTGAGAAAACCCGCCTACCAACGGCATCGCCCGGAACGATTCCCACTTGCGAAAATCTGGTGACCCGGCCGGGGATACAACCCGGTTTCGCCTTGGTGGGAGGCGAGCGTGCTAATCGCTCAGCCAACGCGGCCCCTACAGTAAAAACAAATTGTAGAAACTCTTTGTATACGACAAAAGCACTTCAGAACTCACAACAAGGTTAGAAACTGAATATCATCCTTTTTTCTTGTTTTTTTTCCAACATTTAATACAATAATTCTTTCACAGATATGATGCTTGCTGCCTTATTTTGTTAACTTTGTGACGGACAAAAAAATTTGTCTTTTTAAATATTTACTTTTTACTGGTCTCCGAGGTACTTCGCGGTTCGTTGCCAGCGATGATGCAGACGGGAAATAACATCGGCTGCATGGAATCCGTCAATGTGCGCCACGTCTCGTCGAAATTCTGTGACGATGTCTGCCTCATCGCTGGCAACGAACCGTGGACAACCTAGGAGACTACGTTGAAGGATGTTAAACAGGTTATACATGTACGATACGTGCCCGTTCAAACGAGTGTACTCAGTTTGTATGAGAATATATCAATTAAACGGTGATTTCAAGCAGCCATGTTTGTTTTGATCCTTGCTGGATATTCCTGCATCCATACCACATGTGGTGTCACTTTTAAAACGTACTTGTCGTAAACTTTCAATTGTACACAGTACATTTCCTAAGTTGGTTCATTTTCGGGAGATAAACAATAGTTGCCATGACTTCTGAATCAGCCCTCGTATGTAATCCGATCATTGATAAAAGTTACATGCATTTTTGGAAGTTTTGTTACTGGCTATAGATATGTTTCCGTGAAGTTATGCAGTTATTACATCGTACTTTCAGAACTAATACTTCCCTTTCAATTATACTGTACGTAAATTTACGAAGTGATACGTGCATTTATGTGCCGGCAGCTTACTTTTCCTTAATTTAACTTAAATTTTTATAATTAACAGTGTATTAAGCGGGCTACCAACACTACAGACACTAAAACTACATCCTAATTACGCTATTTTTCTTTACCTGCATAAGCTAATAGAAAAAAATTGTCCCTTGTGTGTGTGTGTGTGTGTTATATATATATATATATATATATATATATAATATATATATATATATATATATATATATATATATAACACAGTGGTTCAAAGAAAATTTTTTTAAATCTGATGAAAATTATATTTTATATATGCAGTGGATTTGTGAAATTCGGCGTCTCTTAGTCTAACGGCATCCAGTTTTTGCAACTTTTTAGTATTCAGCGATGACAATGGAGTGTGGAAGAATTGAAAGGTTCGGCGCGCATATTTAAGTTTTGGGCTAGAATCAGCATTTTTACAGTACTTATACTGACTTCTGATCGAACTTCAGAGTGTTATTCTTACTTGCGAACTTTAGAACCGCTTCGTTCTAGCTGCGTAACTCTACTGTATTTTTTTCTTACCAGCGCGTTCTCCGAATATTTTCGTTTCTTTTGTCCCGCTGCCGCCGTAACCCGACGCAGGCGATGCCGTATTTTTTCTTCCTCTCGGCCACTTTGCTACCCCAGAACACGGAGGCTAGATGAAAAATTTCCTCTCCTCCGGCGGACACACGGTTTATTCCCGTCCCTGAGTGGCCGTAAGTAATGAAAACCCCCGGCGGTCCTGCGATCGCCATCACTTATTAAAGCCATTTAATTCGCGCGCCACGTCCTGCCTCGCCATCAAATATTCCCGCAGGTCCTGCGGGTTCGGCCGGCCGCCGCCAGACTGCGCCGTGCTGCCGCGCATGCGCAGCAGCTCTCTCGGCACCACCGCTGCGGAGCCATATGGGGCCAATCAATATGGCGGGGCCTGTAGCACGACGCTCGCAGTGGACGTTTGTTGCGAGATCAGGAGCTATAGTCTATTCGCGGTTTCTTCACACTTTTTTCCATCAAACCTTTGAAAAATCACCCCTTGGACAGGATCAGCGAAAAAGAATGGCACAATTAAAAAAAATCACAGCTTCGAAAGTATTTGACCGATTTGGTTAGTTCTTATTCCAAAATGAACAGGAAGAATTAAAGTTTTGTTTACCTTAAAATGTTTATATGTGCGCTCTATGTAGCTTTGCATATGCCCAGGCAATATTCGACCTCCATCCACGTATTCCGGAGCACTGCCAGAGTAATTGTCTCAATGGCAGCAGTGATTATCTGATGTAAATACTACAGATATTGAATCTTCACAGTGTAGACATTGTTCTCGACATATCCCTAAAAGAAAAAGTCTAGTGAGGTAAGATCGGAGCTTCTTTCCGTGTCCTCTTCTTTTAACATGAAAGCAGTGAATGCAAAACGTTTGGGCCGATTTTCCGTGTTATTTTCATGCCTCAATTGAATCTCGTAGACATGCAATCTCAAAAATTTATGAAGAACATTTTGCATGGTGGTCTTCGGAATGCCAAGCTCCAAACTGTGGCGGGCAATTTAATTTTTAGGGCTGCGCACACAATATGGCCTAAGCTGTTCCACCATTTTCTCGGACGTTTGGCCATCCTGATGAATGGTTTTCTTTATACGGTAGGCCCTACCGGTTTCGCTGTAACTTTTGACCCCGTGACAAATAGCTCTCCGTTTTGGTACACGTTGTCCTGGATACTGTCGTCTAAAATTATGTTGCACAATCTCTACAGACTTGAACTCCGCGAACCACACAACATACTGTTTTTTCTGCCGTATGGTCGACATCTCACTGGAGGGGTCGGCGCAGATGTCAGATGGCGCTCTCGCCCCTGCCACAATCTCAAGGTCGGTGTGCATCTGTCAAACACCACCTCCCCCCCCCCGCGAACTTTCTTCCTTCTACTACAATTTGGTGCAAGAATCAGCTAACTCAGTTAAATAGTTTTGTCGCTATAAAGTTATGATACTGTACTATTCTTTTTCGATGATCCTGTATAACGTGCTTGGTTGCCTCCAAAAAATTCCCTGGGTAATGGTCCCATATGGGGGCCGTTCAAAGTACGTGAGGAAACGTGGTCAGAATGGATAAAGCGAGATACTCTACTAAGTCATGTATTTAAAACGGATAAACTTATAAAGTTTTGCATTATAATATAAAAATCACTTTACATTATGTTAACTACCTTGGATTGCGTCTTGTGAGCTCAACATGTTAGTTACTATTTAGCTGCATGTATTAATATATTAACTAATAAAGTTGGCCACGTATCTCGGCTAAGAGTCTCCCTTCTAATTACCGGAACGGCTTTACCTTCATGATGTCGAATACTGATCACTATGGCGGCTTACGGCGGACGAAAGCCCATTCTTCGGCCCATTTCATTGATATTTTATTTAAGAATTACAATATTTCATTCATTATTAATATTGTAACACTTCCCCTCCCCCAGTCTACTAATTATCACCGGTATCCAACTTCTCTATACGTAATCCAACATCAAATACTAGATCACTGTAAGGAGGTAAGGGGTGTTACAGGGTGTGCTTGTGATGGTAGCTAAATAAGGTAGATGGATTATAAAAATAAATTATCTAATATTATTAATTTCAAGTAAGAAACGCAATACATTTACGCTATACAACAAAGGCATACAGTTACGTTACAGAACAAGGAGATTACAATTACGTTATGAATTATACCCAACCAATAGTTTAACAGGATTCACAAATATGTCGCAGGTATGCCCTAACCTTGCCATACTTAATACAAGGGGGGAAAGGGACGATGACTCGGTACCAGAATGGCTCCCTACCGCAAACGCGTTAATGCTCACCAAATATCGTAGTACTGGCTGGCCTCAGAGCTCCTCTGTGACCTAGGGTCGTCTGCTTCCTTCGTCTTCAGCCTGTAATCTCACTGACAAGTTAACTGCCTCGATACGTAGTGCCGTCTAATGGGGGGGGGGGGGACAGCGCGCCGCGCGGGGTTCCTTTTCTATCTGGGCGAAGTAGGGCACGTCTGCGAAACCGCTGCACTCAACTACCAGCTATACCCGGCACGACCTTAGGCGGTGTAGCGATGCCAGGTTATCGCTACAATATGAATAAAACAGGAATTGGTAATGCGTAGTAGGAAATAGTTTTCATGCAAAATATGATTACACTCAGTGCGCACGAATGTGGTGCGTTGTCGCTTTTCATGTAATTTTATATTTTCGTCTAGGGTTTGTTTGCATTAGACGGAGGAATATCCTGGAAGTAGAACTTTACCAGGGTTTCAGAAAAATTGGAAATAACCGTGAATGAAGTACATATACAGACATCAATTATAGGTGCACTTAAATCAGAAAGCGCGTGCACTCTAGAAGTACTCAGCACTATCTATGTGACATCTGTGGATCCTAGGTTTGCACGGAACTCCTACGCTCAACCCGTGAATCTTACAGCTAAGCTTATCAGCTACGTGTGCTTCACACAAATATACGAGATTAAGGCTGGTTCTATTCCGTTACTTTCATTAATAACTCAAAGGGTCGGTTTGGCGGTTAACGCCGCAAAACGAATGCAAGCAAACAATATTATTACATCAATATGTGGTGGAGCCTGCGTAGCTTTTTGCTATGTGTTGAACAATGTGTGATTACATCTATAGACTGTTCACGCTAAAGTCAGCACTTTTGAAATCAACCTTTGAGAAATGTTGTTTCCTCCATGGGCTATTCACGGTAAAATGAGCACTTTAGGAAGCCCTGCTCAAGATCTACTTGTATGCACATTGTGTGTTCTTCCAACAAATGTGAAAATAACATGTAATGGGCCTGATCACTGTATTCATTCGCCGGTCAAGGGCAGCTATGAAATTATAAGAAACGTTAATATTTTTAAAATTATACTGTTCTTGCACTTATATGCAATAAAAAAACAGAAAGTAAAATAAAATATTTTAGTATTCGCAAATGTTTATTTTACAGTTTTAATTTAACGTCAAGACATAGAAATACTTTTTCTTCTTTCGTAGCCAACCATGACAGTCAGTGTGTCAGTTGAAAGGCAAGGGCGGTGACATTTTTCAAGGGTTGATTTCAAAAGTACTCATTTCACCGTGAACAACCTTTACTACCTGCATGTACTTCAATGGGCCTGCTGAATGGCAAGCGCCCATTAAAGTTGGTAACGACCAAGGAAAAATAGTCCCCTGTCTTAAAATTGAATTTAAAGTGGTACAGGCTGTTCCCGGTAAAATGAGCACTTTTAAAAGACCTGCTTAAGATCTACTTGTATGCACGTTGTGTATTCTTCTGCCATATGTAAGATTAACATTGGCATTGTGGCATGGGCCTCATAACTTTATTCATGCGTCAATCACGTAAAACTATGCAATTTTTATAACAGTAAATATTTTACAAATCTGGTCATTTTTATACTTCGATGCACAGAAAAAAAAACAGAAAGAGAAAGAAATAATTTAAGTTATCACAAGTGGTTACCTAACACTTTTTATTCGCCATTAAGATATGGAACTACTTTCCCATCCATCGTTACCAACTTCGTGGGCGCATTTTAGTTAGTGCGCCCGTTAAAATATATGCAGGCAGGGGCAGCGACTTTTTTTAAAAGTTATTTCAAAAGTGCTCACGTTTTCGTGAACAGCATTTAGTTAAACATGCTAGAATTATCTCTGTTTTTTTAAATTCATATATAAGTAAGAATTAGCAAATTTTTAAAATATTTAATTTTACCATAATTTCGCAGTTTTATTTCTCCGATGCGTGAATAAAGTGACCAGACCCACGTCAATGTTAATTTACATGTGGCGGAAGAATACATGATGTGCATACAAGTATATCGTAAGCATGGCTTTCAAAAGTACTCAGTTTACCGTGCACAAGTTCTACGTGAATGTTCCAGTAAACACTAGCGTGTAGGTAACCGATTAAGATGGGAATGAATGAATAAAAACAGCCCTAAGACTTGAGGCAATGTTTAGATGTATGGCCACTTACTGTTGGTATTTTCTTATTATACGTACTGGAGTACGAACTTGTGTATCAGTAACACATTTAAATTCCTAATATTTCCACAGCTTCAATAATGGTTATAAAGGTAGGTCTTGCAACTCGCTGTCGTTTTGCGTACCCTTAATGAAGCCCACCGCGGCGTGCAAACTAACGGCGCTAGATGTAACTTGACCCAAAACAATCCGGTTTGTCCCATAAGAATATACAGCTTATGCATCGAGTGTCAGACAAGTTAAAAATAACGCAATTTCGTATTTTACGATTCTTAAACTGTAATAATTTCTATGTAAAAATTAAAACAAAATTATATTTGTATAATTTGTGTTATAGTACTCCGATTTAACGTAAACAATCGTGTTTATCCGGAATGAATACATGGATAGACTAACAAGTGTCAAAAAAGTTATAATTAACAATATTAAATGTTTTTTTACATTTAAAACTATGATATGGGTTTTTTTTTCCTCTGTGACACTGTGACATGAATTAATATTCCTGTGTCATTGCGTTATATGGGAGTTACGGAGATTGTTAAATAATAGTAGTTTACGACTTCTTATTTTTATATGTCCATTCGTTATAAAGAATTGCCATATGTTTAGGTGCGTCTGAGGTTGGTTTTGTTTACGCCAATGTTTTGCTGGCGCAGTTTACCGAGATCATGAAAAGCTATGCCTCGGAGTGGCTAGAGAACCCAATATTTATTTCAAGTCCTAAATTTCATGCGAGTGATGCGCGAGTAAAATCTAGTTGTATATATTTGTACAGTAAACAACTGTCTTTTGCACAATGTATATAGATATTATATACTAAAACTATGTTATACAATATTTATTGACGTGTTCTATATTTTTGTGCTGCTGGGCACGATGTACTACATTACTGGAAAAAATTGAACTTGAACTGAACGTTGAGCCATAATCTTCATTACAGTAGACAATAAACAATAAACATGGTGCGATACAACTCCGAGGCATAGCTTTTTACGAACTCGGCATACTGCGCCAACAAAACATTGGCGTAAACAAAACCAACCTCAAACGCAACTAAATATACGAAAATTCTTTATAACGATCGGACATATAAAAATAAAAAGCTGTTAATTAATATTATTCAGTAATCTTCGAAACTCCCATATACCGCAATGATACAGGCGGGCCAGCCTACACTAGAGCTAATAGTTCGCAAGCCGCCGCGAGCTTCACTAAGCGTACGGGTTACATCAAGGCAAAAAGATAGCAGTTGCCAGATCTTACTTTATGACCGTAGTTTCACTTCTACGGCGCATAAATAAAGACATTAGATCCATGGCAATGTAAATTTTACATATGGCAGGATACAAAAAGAGAAGAAAAGTAGACCAGAATTGAAAACTTTTACCTTGAACAGCCAATAAAGCTTTGTCATTGAACTGAAGAAGGGCGGATTCCAACGTTGTAAAACTTAACAGTTGTTCGCCAATATAGTGGAGAATAACTGGGTAAGTTCTCTGAAGGTAAATATGGTGCCATGATAAAAACACAGACATCTCTAAATGTAACAACTTGTAGAATATAATTACTTTTTACCTGAACGTCACTGACTTAACACATTACTCATTGGTATAGTAGCTTTTAAGACAGCCCCCTCCTTTTAATTTAATTTTGTATTTGCTTGTAATTCAATTGTGCAATATTTAATACTAATGTAAACCTAATTTAGTGCAACTTTGAGATATTTTTAACTTTTATTCTATTGTAACATCTGGTAATTTGTAAATAGTTTTATGTACTTGTTTTGTTAATTTTAGATAGGATAAGCTAATAATTTATTGAATTGCTCTATGCTTAAAGAATTATTATAGCAGGGTGTGTATATATATATATGTTAGCGAAACTATTGTATTATTACTATTTGTTGTTGACGCAGGAACGTTTGCTTACACCTCTATGAATGTATTGCTAATGTAAAGAGGCGACACTTCTTATGAGAAATGTTGTTTTGGTTCTGCTTATTTTTTATTTTTGTTCGGAATATTATTATTCGTTTTCAGAAGAGCAAAAAGAATGTCGAGGAATCGGCCAAACTGCTATAAAAAAGTTGATAAAGTAATTTCTTTTTTTGCTGCCCAGCCCTGATTTAAAGAAGTAATTGTTAGGATATTATTGGTTGATATTAACTTTGGATAGTTTAAGAGTTAATGAAGGACCGTGAAGAAGTGGTTCCAATCCAGGAACTGACGATCTCTCAAGAAGGATGACTGTATGTAACCACTAGGGATCCACCGCTGCATCTGGAGGGTAACAGCCTACCAACACTTCGAGCCACCACCATCAAAGGACATCTCTAGTCGGTATTTCATATACATGTCAATATTGTCGTTTGTACGTATATTTAATTACAGATTAATCAAAGGTTAATTTCATATTTTTATGAAAATGAATATATTTTATTTTCTCTTACTATGCTAGGCAAATTATTAATTTTAATCTGATCTCCAAAATGTATTGTCGCCTCTGAATTATTGTTTCAGTAATAACGTTACTTTTGAATGTGGCTTAGATTGCGAATATATGCCACTTTGTTCATATGAAAGTTTGATATAGAACACAATAATATATTCTTAATGATATTCATTAAAATTTCCTAACATATTCACCTTATTCTAGTCCTTGTCGTTGGTGATCTTAAGATGTGTTAATAATTGTGTCACTTTTTTTGCTTAGTAGTTATCAGTATATTCTGTCCTATTGACGAACTCTTGGGTTGGTATTGTCTATGCTCGAATGAGGAGTTTTTTTCTCACTTTTGGAAAGGTTCTGAAGCTAGCCGAGGCAGTAATATATAGTAAAATTTAAATTTGTGACGTTTGAGAAGTGAAAGATAAAATTCTCAAACCTTATACGTTACATAGAAAAGGTGTGCACCGACCATACGTGGGGCATGCACTATATTAATTAAGTACCAATCACTTCCTATTTGGTACATCATCTCAAAATACAAATTTAATGCTAGATAAACAGTATTGTATCAAACGAGAGCTATAAAATACGCTGATGTAGCGAAATTAAGGTCAAAGTCAATGCATTTCCACCAAAATAAGGAACAATAAATCATACCTATTTGATTCAACAGCTCATCCAAAAGCATTCATATTATGTTTTTACCACCCTTCACTCAAAGAGTCAGTCTAACAGTAATAAACCACATGAGGTTCGAAGCGACTTATACCACATCACTGCCCTGATGTATGATGCCGTTCTAATAATAAGACTGTCCGACAGTTCTTAGATCTAAGTCTTATTACTGTACCAAAACTATTTGAATTTTTTTTTAATGGTTTGTAGTGGCACTGGACATTCCGCAATACAACATCCGAAAGCGTGGCGAGCATGCTTGATGCGATTTATGTCGGGGAATCAGGCCAGCTACTCCAACCAGATGGTGGACAGGGTTTCCATATATAGTCCATTTTCGATTGCTTGCAACTTTTCTGAAGCCCTGCCAAGTTATACTTTCAGGATATTACTCCTTCTCGTGCAACAAAAATTACCGCATTCGTGCGCGGTCAGTGCAATACTTTTTGTATAAGAACTACTTCTTATTGGGCATTACCGATATACATATTTTCTTTCTGTCTACACTCTTATTAGCAATAAATGAAATAATACAATTTATGTATAACATATAATTGAAAGTTCCATTTAACTAAAAATAAAGTAAATTAATGTCAACACATGTATAAAACGCTTGTGATACACTACAAATTAAAAAGTCGCCAAACATGTCATAGGCCGACATAAGAAGTTTCATCAAAGGTTTGATTCAAAAAGTAAAGAAATCGCGAATATACTATAGTATAGTACAGTTGTCATCCATAAGCAGTGACTGGGGAGGGGGGCTTGGGGGAAAGTAATGCAGTCTTACAACTTCCCTGTTCAGTAAACTGTCTAACATAAACACATTCAAGGTTCATACTCTATAATCAAGAACGGAAGTTTTTGAACAAAAACGCTGTTTTTGGAGGGCCGCTGTGGGCAAGCGGAAGGGAAGGGAGGGAAGCCGACCCCCTCACCGATCTCCATTCTTCCTCTTTGAACCCCCACCCCAAATACCTCCACTCACGAACACTGGGAGGAGTTAGAGGAACAAGGAGGGTATGTTTTCAATTTTGTGGGATTGGGGTCGGCCTAGAAATCGTATTTTTCTACCGATTTCCTTCAAATTTGGGAGAGGGTTGCCTTTCGGTTCCCCGACCTCCCCCATTGACAGTTAGGTCCTTCGTAAGCCTAAGGCCTAAGTCTTAAGTCTCATGTCCTAAATATTAAGTATTAAGTCCTAAGTATTAAGTTTTAAGTCTTTAGTTTTAAATCTTACTTTTAAGTTTTAAGTCTTCAGTTTTAAGTCTTAAGTCTAAAGTAGTACTTTTACTACAATTGTAATTGCATGCCGGGATGTGCCAGCGAGCGCGGACAGGCGCAAGCGAGCACGTGCCGAAGTTCCCAGACGACACTGCACCATAAATACTAATTCGTAGGGTTACCTGTTTCATCTTCGGTGGCTCAGCCCACGGTTTCCGCGGACCCGACTCCTGGTTTCTCTTGACTCATCTTCGTACTACGGAATACGAATGTTCCAGTAAAATGGTAAACCGAGATGTGGGTAGTCAGGCCGTGAACCGAACCCAGACCTTTCCAAATGCAAGTTCATTGGCTTACCACTGCACCGCTTCGCTCCGTTTAACGCTTAGGAGGTTAAAGCGTGGGTGGATAAAGTCACAGTCACTGCCTGAATTTTCGGCAGCTAAGACGACTTATCATATCTGTTAAATTTCGTATTCAGGCTAGTTTCCCTCGACGAATGTGTTCAAGGACAGCAATACAAAAACCAGGCTATCGGCCTATCTCCCTTGCCATCTTCTGTGGTTCGCGTCATGTTTCTCATGCGCAATAAAGTGAAAAAAATATTTTTAAATAAATATTTTTAAAAATTTCAAAAACAGACGATAAAGCAAAGAGTATTTTTTAGAGTAAAGCAATACTTTTAAAGAATATAATGAAATGAAGAATTTCCCTAGATCGGCAACTATCAGCAACAAAATCTTCGTGTATGTGATACTCGCGATTGCGCAGCTCAATAGATTTTTCATAAGAACATTTCATTTACGGAAATTCGCGACAACCTATAACTACAGATTACTTAACGATACAAAGGTGAAACAACTGCTTATTCCATGAACTGCAGCGTCACGTGCTAGTGAAATGAGTCACTGGCCAGCGAAATTCTGGCGAACAAAAGGGGCTCCGTTGTTGTAATACTCGTACATACTGCCAACATACAAAGTTGAGACGAAATTGATTACATACTTTCGTAGATTTCCCATACTAAGCTAAAATGTTTATATGCCCACCATGTTGTAAACGAGTGCCTGACTCATTTAAAACATAATTGCTCACATCGCCTGCCGTAGTATTAATAGTTTGTTTTATTGCGTCCGTAAGATAACTTATCAATACGTAGCTGTACAAAGATATTGGACAAGTCAAATTACAGTACACAAAGTTTAATAAAGAAAATCTTAAGATGCGAAAAAAAAAAAAAAAAAGTGCAATAAGATTAACCCGAAAATGGATGCAGGTTTGGAAGGAATTGGTTGTTTGCCGAGAAATGACATAAAAATCTTACGAAATGGCTGATAAAAGTGCCTATGGGTTGACATTGTAACACTTCAATTTTACAAATGTTATGATAATACTATGGATGTCCTTGATTTAATGTAATTTTCGTAAGTGTTTGAAGTTTGAAATGTTTTGCATGGATTTAGCATGTAAGAGGGTTTATTTTGACAGTTTTACTGTTTCGTAATGTGTAATATTGTTACATTGATTCAAGATTTATGTCTATGCCAGTGAAAGTGTTTTGTTAGTTGAATAATTGTTATAATGTTCTCGTTAAATCACGCTACACCAGTTAGAAATAACTAAAGTTTGTTTTATTAGGAACCATTAGTAAAATAGAGCCTTACAAATCTATTCTAAAAGTAGCTTTCTTGACACACTTATGTGAAGTACTAAGGGCTATATTCAAGATTTGTGTCTGCAAACTTGTCAAATAGAGATAATTTGAAACAACTACATATTAGAAGAAGAAATATTACATAATATTTGATAAACTGACGCTTAGAAGAAAATAACTGTAACAGGAAAATAACGAGCCCGAAGAATATGATTACGTCAGTGGTATCCGACTAAGATTGACGGTATGTCGACGTATGTTGAGCGACGGCTTCGAGAGGCAACAGTTCCAGGACCAGCTGACGTCTCCATAAACCGAATAGTACGCCGTCCAGAGGTCGAGGGAGCATCCGCCTACATCATCGCCGTCCAGCGTTCCAGTTCTAGGTTCGACGCCGAGAGTCCTGGGTTGCGGAGCGACGTCGGGATATCTTATCACCCCGTAGGACCACACGCAGCGGAACGGCAGAACTACCATACGGTTCATCATCAGATAAGTTTTAGTATGCCCGAACATAGCTAAATAAGTGTCATACCTTTTTTCGTATAACGTACCATTATTCCTGGTATTTTTGGCAGATGTGCAGCGGCAGTTCTTCTGACTGGTGTAGTGATGGTCTAATCTTTCATTAGTAATTTTAAGTTAAGTTCATTAATTCTCCCGTTTAGAGTTGAAAATATTAATTTCAGTGTAGTACACTATTTGGAGATTTGGTTCTCACGAGGATAATAACTGCTTTGTTCAATGATCTTGAATTTTACTGAATATATTTAACATAACGGAAGTTGAATACTGTGATTATTAATAACTTGTTCTAATATTAGTCGCCATATGGAATTTTAAGGTGTTTTCCATATCGACACATAATTGTTTGGTTGGCTTTCTTTTTTGAATATTTTGGTAGAAATCCTATTTTCCATAGCCGAGGCATACATACATTTTCCTATCTTATACAACTCGTTTGATATATTTGCATATGCCAACTTTCAAATAATTGTGTAGCAGTCGTAGGTGCTACAGCATGTTTGCAATAAATACTTCAACATTTGTAGCTATTAATTGATCACTCGCTGCACCTCTTAGTTGGATTTCGCATGCACCACCGTACACTACTACCTTTCTCTGATGAATTTTGATTGGTTTGGTCTCTTCACTATCAAAAATAAAGAATAGTAGACCACTGCTGCTCTTTGGTACTCGTTGGCAGCGGAACCACCATCTTGACATTACTGCTGCGCCTTCGTGTAGCGTGGCAGCTTCATTCTGCCATTTGTAAGTCATGCGTCACGCTATGCCCATTTCGCGTACTATTTAACTGGACATTCTAAGAGTGTTTTAATTTGTGATCCCATCTGTAAGGCTTTCTATTGAAACACTCTCGCATCTCAATGTTATTCTGTCATCCATTTGTATCATGGAATAAAAAATAAGACAAATAATGCTGTCGTAATTGTCAAAATGATGATGTTGACTTCGAGCGCTATATCCACTTATAAACCCAGATTTTATGTTAATTTGTCTCTTACATTATTTAAATTTTGCTAACAAAGTGGCACCACATTAGCGCAGTTATAATCCGAGAATGAACAGGCGCGAACTAACGGGCGACTGTCGTGTAAATGGGCGGACTTCATTCTTCACATTTCACGCAACGACATGTCTGTTATGACTGTTCACGATAAAGTGAGCACTCTAGAAATCAATCTTTGAAAGAAAGAAAACACTGCCCGTAACCGTGTATGTATAACCATGTGTGTCGCCGCACAGGCTGGGGATGAACATGCCCTCTTATTATGCAGATGCCAGTTTATTATTCACCCATGTTTGTTATTTGTCAGATTTTTGTGTTGTAGGTATTGCCTCACCTAAATAAAATTGTCTTTTTCTTGCATAATAGCAAAAGTTAATATTGAAATGTGATTGCATGTTAAGATAAGCTAATGGAGATTGAGTTACTTAACATAAACGTAATTATAACATGTGTTTGGAACCTTGTTCAAATATAAGTATAATGAGAGTTTTTACATCTTAGAAATTACGTTTAATATTATTGTGTCATTTTCAGAAGTACGTGACTCTATGGTTGATAAAGTAACTTGCCTTCTATTGTTACTTTTATAATGTGTCCTTTATATAAGTAATTTTCAGTCGTTTTGAGCATGTATTTATTTTACATTAATAATGAAAAATTCTTTAGAGCTTTGTGTGCGCGTACACCATTGATTGTAAATACACTAATTATATTTAAAATATTATTTTTTCCTTTAAGTATTTAGTTTTTCTACAGTAGTTGCCATGAAGGAACCAAAACAACGAAGAGATTCCATGAGCTTCGCATATAACATTGGTTTCTTGAGGTCTGTGAGGGTTTGACAGAATGGACACGTCGCACCCATTTGGACTACAAGAGACGCTGTAAATGTGGCCATTACTTGACGAGTATTTCACTTTTATAAAAAAATTATACATGATTTATTATTTTAATTATTTTTGCCATCTGGAATGTAGGTGGTGCCAGTTACAAGTCCTGTTGTTCCCCTCTGTGACCACTTCAGTTCACAGCATAAAGAATCAATTTTTTTGAGAGGAGGCAAATTTAAAACGGGTATTAACATTATCACAGCGTAACTGTCAGAAAAAATATGTGCATGCAAACATGCATGTGTTTATATTTATATTTTTAGTATTTTTTGTGTTTTATAATATATACATACATGCATATGTATATTTAGGTACATTTAAATGTACATAGAATATATGTATATATTTATTATGCAATGTACTGTATATATAATGTAATAATATATATAATACGTATTTGGGTATACGCATTTGTTGTATGAGTAATTCAATTATTATATAATTAGTTGTAATTGCTCGTTGCCAGTGACGGAATGTAAACATTGATTTTGGCAGATGTCAATCACATGGCAGTCACATTTCACTCACATGGTAATGTTTGTTTCCGTTTGGCGAAAGGATATCTAATGGACATGGAAGTATAACTTTAGCAGAGCTTTCAAAAATGCTTATTTTACCGTGAACCACCTTTAAGAACCAGTAATAAAACTTTAGGCACGAATAGTTAACGATGATTTGGGGGAGAGTAATAACGTTTAAGATGAAAGGCGTGTATTAATTTTTAACAAACGCAATCTTTTTTTTTTTTTGGTTTAAACAAACATTGTAGTGGAAATGTAAATGTTGTTCGGGGTAAAGTGAGCACATTTAAAAGCTCTGCCTATTTTCAACTTTTAGCCCATTGCTTATCCTTTCGCCGTATCCCAATGTAAACACTGGCATGTGGCGTATGTTTAATCAGCTGTTCAGAAGTCCGCTGTATTTATTTACATAACAATGCAACCAATATATTGTATAGTACACTATACATACATGATCTTAATCTCAGTAAATAATAACTATTTGTGAACATTGATGTTTGTGGTTTTTTCAAGTTTATAAATAGTCTAATCTCGGAAGTTATTATTTATTTTATGACGTCTTGAGAGTCGCAGAAGAGTAGTACATTTTATTTATTTACAATATTCTTCTTTAAATACGTGTAAGGTTCAAATTTTCATCCGTTGTTAAGGTAATTCTAAGTATTTATTCCATACGGCCAGCAATATGTATAAAATTCTCGTTTAATAAAATGAGGATTACTTTAAGTAACATTAAGGGAACAACTAATGAAAAAGGCGTGTTTTAAGGGTTTTAAATGACATGTTAATTAATTTCAGTATAATATTACAAAATACTGTTCTCACACAGCATTCATTATAATCGTGTCAATATCTGTCAATATATCAAAATCCCTACTAATAACAGTGTGAAGCTTTAGGCACAAATTTATCCTAAATTAAAATTTGTATACACACATTGTAAAAAAATGGCTAATTTTCATACAACCTCGGTGGCTGAACCAAATTGATCCGAATTTTTTGCAGTACACTCCAGCTGACATATTTATCATAATTGCAAGTTTCATGAAAATTCGTTCAAACGTATTTTTCTTAATGACTACAGCGATGTAAAAGTAATTTCACTAGAATATTAATAACCTATAACGACGTACTACATGAAATGGCATTCACGTATTTAATGCATAGTTCGATTTTAATTACCTAGATTGAAGTTATTCATGGCAACTGGGAATACTCATAGTTTATGTTGACCCGGACACATTGGAAGGTTCAACAAAACGTCAAGGAACTGTGTCAAGATATCAAATGTAGAGAGGGAATGTTTCACGTGTAATATCAAGCAATTTGTAGCATTATTTGCTGAAAGCTAATTAAATACGTACCAACTACAGAGGTATCGACTCGTAAATTGTTCTCGACAGTAAACGTAAATGATAACACACACGCATTGAGGCTCAATAATTGCTTAACAACACATATCGCAAATATAATTAAACTAATTCGACCTATGTTTATTATAGTTTTGAATCATTATAACCAACTTAAATTTCTTGTTGACACTATGGCCAGGTAGGCATATTACGTAAAATGCTAAAGAATTCTTACGACCAGAAACAACGCCGAAACACAGCAAAACACAATTATAAAATTTATCCCTTCACTGGCAATAGATATAGTCCTAAATATTTTATTTATTAGGTACGTAAATATTTTATGTTTGGGGTTACGAACTGTCACGGCACTTAAGAAAACTAACCAGGGTTGCGGGACAAAAACTGCCGCATAAATTCACGGAATTCGGATCATGTGAAAACGGGAATGGGAAAGAGGTAAAAAAAAAAAAAAAAAGAACAAACCAAACAATAAACCCGATAACATGAACGATGTGTCAGCCAAGTGATGTTTTGAATTTGTAAATGTGTAATTACGCCACTTTAATTCTCAAGTGCATAAAACAAAAAGTAAGTAATTTGAGTTGTTAATGTTCGGTATTGTGTATATAGCATATGTACAGTCACTTCCAATCTTTCTGAAGACCTACTAAAGTTCTACTTCGACGATATTGCTCCACCTTGTCACAACAAAGCTTAGAAAATCACACCAGGGCCGAAGCGCCGCATTCGTGCGCACTGAGTCTAATAATACTGTAGTTTGCATAAGAACTTTATCCTATTAGGCATTACCAACACACACATGTTCTATCTTTCTTTATTCGTAATAGTTATAAAAGAAATATTACATCCTATTTTACAATAAAATATAAGTAAAAGTTCTATTTAATCAAAAATAAGATACTTCTATATTAACACAGGCATTAAACGCTTGTCATAAATTGCATATTTTGAAAAACCAATTTCGTCATACATGGGATGTTTTTCCAAAGGTTTGATTCAAAAAGTGTGAAGAAACCGCGAATAGCTCATATTAAGGAGTTTAAACCTGCAAAAACTCGCCTAATTTGCTCCCAACTTTTCTTTGAATATTGAAAGTCATTAGTTACGCTAATATGTATGCAGTTACAGGGCAGCGATTTTTTTCTTCAAAATATGCTTTCAAGAGTGCTCATTTTATCGTGAACCGCCTATAGAAAATCAGCCGAGAATTTCATTATTGCATTCTAGAAAAAGTAAGAAAGGTACTACGCGGGAGAGGATATATCGTTCTTCCCTCCCCCCACCCCTTTTTCGACTTCTTCAACACTACAGAAGCGGCAAAACTTGTAGTGAACGCATAGATGTTCCCTTCCCGCCCTAACTGCATTTCTGACGAGTTTTCGTTCCCGTATATCATTTCTGTTCCCAGGGAGTATGGTCGCCTACAGGTTCAAGATCAAGCGGTACCCCTATTCTAGAGCACCCCCCCTCCCACCCATAAGTAATTTACTCAACCACGCGCTCTTCAATACAGAGGTTTGTAGTGAGCAGAATCGTTAATGACAATACTACATTGTACGAAATTCCGTACAAGCTTGTGCAAGGTTATAATGTTATGTTGGGAAGATCAATGTTAAAAGTTTGGCAATTATAACATTTCCGCCACTAGGTAAGCGCTAGTAACGGCAAAGTATAGGCTGTTCGCGGTAAAATCAGCACTTTTGAAAGATCTGCTTAAGATCTACTTTTTTACACGTCGTGTGTTCTTCCGCCTTATGTAAGATTAACATTACCATGAACCTCATGACTTTATTCATGCGTCGGTCAAGTGGAACTGTGTAATTATTTGAAAAGTAAATTTGTACAAAACGGCTCAATTTTACACTTCGATGCATTAAAAAAATACAGAAAACAAGGGGAATAATTTAAGTTATCACAGATGGTTACCTATCACTTTCTATTCAACGTTTCAATATGGAATTACTTTCCCTCCATCGTTAACAACTTTACTGGGCGCATGTCACTCGTTGCTACCGTTAAAACATATGCAGGTAGGGGTAGTTACTTTTTTCTAAGGTTAATTTCAAAAGTGCTCACTTTATCGTGAACAGCCTTTACCAGATTTTCTCTATTTTATCCTTTTAAAGAAATCAGGACAATTGCACTGATATTTAATCAAATATAGAATAACTTCGTAACTAGGTTAAGTAAAATCTTTCTCTTTTTATTATTCTCGTGGCTTAAAATTTTCATTAAAAGTTGGAACACTGCGCCCCTAGCGGCGGGAATTTTCCCTATGCCAAACTTACACATAGTAAATCTCGTTGTGTTCTTAATCTGAGTAGAATAAATCTTTGTTATTCCATATACTATGGCAGCCATCATAGCATTTGATGCCTTGCACTATCTCATTGCATACTATGTCTGGTAAGAGAACCTCCAGCTTTCGTACTTCGCCAGTCGCACAGCAGGTTCACAAAATATACAGCGCTGCGTGTTGCCACTCATTTAAACGAAGTGATGACAAAACCGAAAGGGGACGCCTTCCGTGTTGGTCGTGCGTCCATGAGGTTGAAATTCATCAGATTGCTTTAAAACAGGACGATGTTAAAATGCTACTGTCGAAATTTTTATAAGACTCTTTCAAGGAATATTACAGACTTAAATCACTATTCACGTAACGGTACATTCAATACGAAATGTTTTCATATGCCACTTTATGTTTTAACTCGTGTATATTGTATAGTTCTGCTAGCGCAATGTTGAGGTTCTTGCTATAGATAAACATAAGTAGGCACGTAGATACACACACAAACAGATAAACGTATTTCGCAGCTTTTTTACAAAATGTTATGTGATGGAGTTGAAGTGCAGTAAAAGTTTTGCAGGAGGTGAGGTTCTGCAGTATAGTTGTAAGCGGAGTGTGCTCTGATAGGCCGATCCGAGTAGAACCAAGCTTCCGCACACATCCTCCCTCTTGTGATTTATCCAAAGACATCGCTAACGTCACTAACATTATATGTTCTTTCATTTGTCAGTGTTCAGTTGTTTGTACTGAATGCTGAAACACGGATCTTAGCTACTATCGGTTGTTCGCGGTAAACCGAGAGCTTCTGAAAGCGCTGCTTAAGATCGTCTTGCGTGCCCATTGCGTATTCTTCCGCCATATGTGTGTAAAATCAACATTGCAGTGGACCAGCACTGGGATTCTGTAACTATCTTTCACCTCGTTTCGATCGAGATCGTCTTTAATTTCGATCGAAATGAAAAAAAAATGCTATTCTGTAACATGTTTTTCTTTCATTTCAATCGATTTCCGGTATTTCAATCGAGTTATTATTTCGATCGAAAATGTTAGTCATTTTCAACATGGTGTTGGGTTATAAGATCCGCATTTGATTAAGATTTAAAGATTTCAATTTGTATGGGGCTGCATATTCACACATTTCTGTTAAAGAATGTATTTATGGATCTGGAAAACTATATATACTCTAAATTTTTATTTGTAATCGTATATGAGTGTAAATTATTAAAATGGGTAAGTATTAATTTATTAAGCATAGGAAGGTTCAAAAGATGTCTACTTCTTAAAAACAAAGTACTTTTATTTAACGTTACTCTTATTACGCTACTATATTTACGATATTTCAAAATATTTGTACAAAATCGTACCATTATTCATAATTTGTATTTTGTCGATTAGTTCAAATAACACTTAATTAACTACTTTGCTAGGTGCTGGATGTGTATTGCCAATAATTTATATGCCAACTGCGCCGCTAGACTAATATTTAAATAAAATGGATGATACAGATTACGAATAAAAATAAACACACACACATTGTTAGCAATGTTCTTCGCTTATAAATATATTTATTAAATGATAAGCATAAAATACGTGCAAAATCTCTGTTCTAAATAGGTACCACTAACCTCAACACTTAAAATATAAATAAATATCAGTGTACATACAAATAAGTGGTAAAGAATCTAAATTCTGATTGGCAACTGTTTGCCAAGATAATGCAGTTTCATTTTCTCCAATAGTCATTAGAGAAAGCGATCGAAATTTTTTGTACCATTTCGATACACTGGAAGAAAGTTACAGAATAGTTATCTCACAAACTGATCGAAATGGAACTCGATCGAAATCGAGACGAGAAGTTGTTGCGTTACAAAATCCAAGCGTTGATCACTAATTCACGCGTCGGTCAAGTGAAACTGTGAATTTATTAGAAAAGTAAATATTTGACAAATTTACGAATTCTTACACTAATGCCCGTTAGAAAATCACAAAGCAAAAGAAATTATTTCAGTATTTACACACGTTTACCTAATATATTGAATATTATCGTTGTAACATGGAACTATTTTCCTTCTGCCCTTGCCACCTTTACTGAACCTATACCAGCCGGTGTTCGCGTTAAAATATATGCAGATATAGGCATGACATTTTGCAAAGGTGATTACAAAGAGCTCGCTTTACTGCGAACAGTCTGTGGTAGCCGCGTATCCCCGTACGCACTAACACGAAACTCTCCGCCTTGAGGCCTGTTCGGCTGGCGTCGATCAGTTGGCCATTCCTAGCAGCGCCGTTCGCAAGTACACTGGGAATAGAAATCAGTGGGTGAATTTTCTCCTGAAAGGGGGTGGAGGTTGCAGTATGAAGCGACGGGTGCGGGTGTCAAATATCAGTTATTACAGCGTGTCGCTCGCTGTTGCCGGTGTTCATAATTACCTCTCTGATTCAGATATCCAGCTACTCCCCGCTGCGCAGCCAAATGCAATTACTACCTTAAAACCTTTCTCCCCTTCCTTCCCTTTCGTATCCAGTACTCGCGCCCTTATTCTCGTACGGAGTTCGCGCCACGAGTGTTCGTTATATTTTAGTACTAACAGCTGTGGATAAGGACTGTGATAAGGAAAGGGAGAAAGATATATTAAATAGCGAAGCCGTTTCCTCGACAAATCCTTTTCCTTTTGAATGCCATTAGATCGGAGAACATCTGATGGCCTGCGGTGTATTTTAAAGGTAATGTTAAATCACTTAAATATTCTGAATTTGATGTACTAATATTAAAAGTTGTGTATGTTTGTATTGTTGAAACAAATAATTACAAATAGCGATTTTGGCGAATAGTAGACCAACACAAGTTGACTAAATTTTTTTTAAGTGCCCGTTAACCGTAGTGCTATGAAAAGATACGTGAATATAAACTACTGATTTGAAAATATAAACAAAAACAATATTTATATTATACTGGATAGTTAGCAACTTTTATGACGGGGCGAAAATACACATTCGATGAAGGTCGTTTTGCACATGCGTGTGCACATTTAAATCCCAAAGCAAATAAAAAAGGGATAAATAATGAGATTTTAACTGTACTTACATATTCTAAAAAAATTTTCTTATGTTTCGATTTCACGTTTTACTGTTATAGAGAGAAAGACTGCATAAATATGACGGTACATTCCAATTGTAGTATTTAATTATTTAAACGTTCAAAATTGTCTGGATATTGCGTGGTAATATTTTAGAAAGTAGTTTAGCAAGTGAAATTAAAACTTTTTAAGTGCAAGTACAAAATTTTCAGATTTGCAATAGAAAGTTATTCACGTCTGGAATAATTTCTCTACTTAATTGCTTTTCCAAATTGAATATTTGAAACAAGAGTTAAATGTCCTCATAAAGGTAAAATTAAAATTTTAAAAATAATAAAACTTGTAATATGAAAAGGACATACATAATGAGGCAAGTATAATCGAAACAATTTTGACCCATACGAAAACGTAGCTCGTAGCGAAATAGCACTTGTAGGAACACCAGTAAACGACTGCCATCTCCGAATCTTACTCCTATAATGGGGAGAAAAACCTATAGGTCGTCGGCAGCTACAGGCCATCTGCAGCGTCCGTCACGTTTACTGCATGGGATTCGAATATATTGGATGTTAAACTCGGATAACCGAAAATAATAATTGGGTGAGTGCAATGTGCTGACAACAGCTCGTCTACAGAGGAAAATGTAATTATTGAGTAGGCTATGTGCGAAGAAAAGTTTTAAATTATGTCTCATATATGATGGAAGCGCGTTAATCAAGAGCGCTTACGGTATGTTTTAACACTAAACAGTTTAACGCGATGCGAAGAATTGTTCTAAATAAATTTGTAAAGTAGAGATCTGTTCAGCCAAAATAGATTCTGTAGTTACTAAAGATTGTCGCTAAAATGCCCGAGAGTCACCCTGTCGACGGCGGTTGACAAGAATGTGTTAGTTGATGACAAAAATACGCCATGTGTCTTCTTCATACGATTTTGAGAAAATCGAGAAAAGAATTTCTCCTTTTTCGTATGATTATCATCTGTACGTATACCGGGGTAAATACACTCAAATAAGTGACATTTATGGCGTCATTTTATCACGACAAAGAGTAAATACATCTCACACCGTTATTAAAATCTCTGTCTGTCATTCTGGCAGATGGTGAAGCTTGAAATATTAAGCAAACATAGCCTGTATAAAGAACTATTCCTGTAATTTCCACCCAATTTGGCACTGAAATGGTGCTACAACACACATATTAAATTTGCAAAATTTTCACCGATCAGTTAATTCCCTTTTATAAAATGGCATTCGTCCGGATGTTTAAGAGGTATGGGAAAAAATCTCATCCTATAAATAAACTAATTTATACTAGCTGAACTTGCTCAACTTTGAATGTGTCACTTTTAAATTTATGCTTTTATGTTTTATTTAACAAACTACATACCAAATTCGGTATTATACACTATCGACCAAAAAGTAATTGCGCACCCGTGAAGATAGGTAATTCAGTACGTCAGTTGACTTGTGTGGCTGCCATACGCTGCAGGCCGGTGTAGAATCAGTTGACAAAGAGATGGCACGAGGTACAGAGCTATCGGACTTCGAGAAGGGCGTGATTGTGGGCTGCCATCTCAGTGGGCTGTCTAACCGGGCGATTGTACGGAAGGTAAACAGGCCCATATCAACGGTCGCATTCGCCCTGCGTAAGTGAAAGGTCGATGGGCATTGAGCCAATGCTGCACGTTCTGGGCGACCTTCAATCTTGACCGACAGAAACCGCACAACCCTGAAACGTGAAATTGTCAAAAATAGGGTACAACCCATGACTACCGTCCGAAAGGAGTTTCATGCAGCAACAGGAGTATCGGTTTTCATTGGAACATTGCGTACAGAGGCCCACCGACTTGGATATTTCAGAATAGCAGCTGCACATAAGCCACATATAACGACAAGCAATAAAGCTCGGCGACTCAGGTGGTGTTTGGACCGTCGCAACTGGACACTGGAGCAGTGTAGATCAGTTCTGCCGAGTGACGAGTCAAGGTTTACATTATTCCGGTCCGATGGACGTGTATGGGTGTGGCGTCTACCCTGGGAACGACTTCTGCCGGAGTGTATAGCGCCAATTAGGAAATTCGGTGGTGGTGGAGTGATGGTGTGGGGCTGTTTTACGGCCTTCGGCGTAGGACAGCTGGTGTTTATCCGTGGTAGCATGAACACAGAGGCCTATTGTAATATTATGGGTAATGAAATGCTCCCAACATTGCGGCGTTTTTACGGAATGGACCTATGTTACTTCTAGGATGACAATGCCAGGTGTCATGTTTCAAGGGCTACTATGCAGCGGTACGTCGACAACAATGTTCGCCGATTGGATTGGCCCGCCCAGAGCCCCGACCTCAACTCTACAGAATATCTTTGGGACGAATTGGATCGCTAGGTGAAGGCTTTTCAGGCACGGCCAAAATCCATTGTTCAACTCTTGAAATGGTTGGAAAAAGAATGGTGACGAATCCCCGTGGATGTCCTGCAAACACTCGCAGAGAGCATGCCAGACAGGGTGGCTGCTGTTATAGCCGTAAGAGGTGGCCCTACGAGATTCTAACGGGGTGACAACCACCGAGCAAACATTGTGGACAGGTGCCCAATTACTTTTTGGTCGATAGTGCAGTAGTGCTATGAAAGTGTCGTGCTATTTTGTATGAAAGTCTCGTGATATTTTGTACAAGTTTGAATAAAACTTGATCTGTTCACAGTACCTATTCAATATATCAAATTTATGTTTTAATAGCCTCTTTCGTTTGGGCCTATTATCATGGCTCTAATATGTTCACGTCATAGGCTTCCATTTTCCTCATGTATTATATTTTCATCAGTAATAAAAAACACCAACAACACCTATATAAGCTTCATAAGCTTTTATTTAACTTCGACTGTTTGTATGTACGGTAGGAGTCTGTGAGATGCATGTCCGGCGCCCACCGAATCACTAGCAATCACGATGTATTTGTCGGATAAGTTGTCGATTACTGATGACATGTAGAGCTTCAGTACCGGAGAAGTCCTCATTCACACATGGTTGGGTAAAAGAATATTCAAAGTTTGAAACACAAGAAGGAAGTCAAATGACCGCGTGTGTGTATGTGAAATACCATTTGAAGATTCCGATCTGAGCGAGCTCGTATTGAAATGTCAAATACTTCGACATACACACTCGTGTGAAATGAATAATGAATATTCAGCATGCCGGTTCAACTACCCACGAAAAGAGTGATGATCGCAAGCGATACCTATGACGGACGAGTCTTTGAATCTATAAATAGTATACGTATATAGCAATACTAATAAAAAATAGGTAAGACTAAAAAGAGAAAAATTAATTAACTGCAAAAAAAGTTTTAAAACCAAGGTTTCATTATTAAATGAACTAAAGACATAAAAATAATTACAGGCGTAGCTACAGAATTGGTAGAACTTGAAAGATGTGGTCGAACAGCTGTAATAAACTTTACTAAAAATTTATATTTTTGTATAAATTTATAATTAGTATATAAAAAGCTTGGCGCAACTAGTTAAGAACCTTACGCAAAATATGTGCTTACTACGCTTATGCAAAAGAGGTGTTCGTTCTATACAATAAATACAATACAATAAAAATACAATAAATAAATTCCTGAAGCGTTAAAGTGAGACCATAAAAACATAAAAAAAGTAATTAAATTAAATCAATTACACATAAAAATACAAAATTTAAGCTATCTGACCTAACTCAATTAAAAATATAAGATTGTCATAGCAAAATCTAAAGTCAAAAATTCTGTATGCGAAAATAATATAAAAATAAATCAATTATGAACATACACAATATATTTACATATTCGTAGATAGGAAATATTACGTAGAGACAAGATGTGTGAAAAACAACAAATGTAAATTCAATATGCAAACGACATTCGTTTGCGGGTGTTACAGCGTGGCGTTTCTGTTTACGTGGAAACATTTATAGATGAAAAGCACTCATGCTTTGTAAATTTCTAGTGATTCTTTTTTTTCTCTCCCCCCCCCCCCCCATGTTTTTTGCGTAAACAACTTAAATATTTCTATGTGGGAAAGTAATTCTCCACTACACCAAACTAAATATTTCTTTAGGGAACTAATTTTGTGCCTCAAAAAGAATTGAATGCCTCACGATAGGGCATAGCGTCTTGTGCTCACATTTTTAACGGAGTAATGCATGTCGAAAGAGTAATGTTTTTTATTCACTTTTAGAGTTTTAATGATGGTGGAAATTGTTTGCATAAGCCCTGATGGCCGTCAGAATTTTTCCGTTACACTTTTTTATGTAATAAAACTCGCCATCTATTTGACCAATATCCGGTATTGACAACTTCATCTTTATTGGCGGAAATTGGAGAGTGATGATATCCCGCATGAGAATACATTTCCATGGTAACAGTAAAATTAAATCTGTTGAAACTGAAAGGAGCAAATGCCTATTTAGACATAATATGTGCTTATTCAGTAAAAGTGATGACAAAGGGCAACATCGGCATTTTCTTTCGTAAGGCATCTTTTATTCGTATACCTACGAAAATGATTAGACGTGTTTTATATAAGCCTCTACAAACTGTTTGGTACTCAATAAAAATTCATTTCAAAATTGTGCGCCTACATCTAAATAATTAAGAATTTCTTGTTCAAATTAAACAAATTTATTGGAAATGTTTAAAAATTATCTTGTAACAAATAGCTTTTGTTATGTTATGCCACTATCTTGTTTCAGCTGTTACACATAAATGTAGAGCAAACATATGATTACAAAAAATAATGTATTTTTATAATCTACAATATTTTTTTATGTTAGTATATATTACATATTTACTACATATTTCACTATATTTATTATATTTCGCTTTAACGTTGTAGCTTATATGCATGCAAACCAACAACTACCAATGTAAAATTATTGGAATGAGTACTTTTAATTCCAGTCAGGTAAAATAATTTTTAATACATTTTACTATACATAAATATATGATTTCAGTTTTATCTTATTTCATTTAACTGTAAAACAACAAGGAATACGCTTATATTTAATAACGTCGTTAGCATTTCTCGAGATATGTGAAAGTTCATTTTGAAAAAAAAAACTTTAATTTATAACATTTAGAGCCATTTAAATTCCCGTAAGTTAGTATGCAATGCTTGTATGTTCATCTGAGAAACGCCAGGTTGCTCGGCTACATTGTAATGCAAAACAACAAAACATGTATATATATATACCAGGCATTAGAATCCATTTATACAGCTTTCACTATATTAATATCTTAGATTAATATATTATATCTTAGGAAGTACATTGCTGTCATTAAAATTGCATCATCAAGAAGGATACACCTGTAGGGCCCCGCATTGGAGGAATACGTAGATCTGGGTAGCACAATTACGTGATTAGTTGTTCAGCCAAATGGCGCAGCATGTGCGCCAATGGCGGCACTAATGAGCGGTATATGAGTGTAGGTCGAGGAGCCGCTGAGCTCTAGTGATATTGTGTTTCCCAGCAGTCCGCGTGCACAGACGGAGAGAGACATGCAGAGCCGAAGAACACAAAAACCATACGAACAGGTTTCCGGCTTGGGCCGTGAGAGAATAGTAGACTTTCGGCATTATGGATTATCCTACCGTAAAATTGATTCTCGCATTGGAAGGAGTGCAATCAGAGTGAACAGGACACGAGGATACTGGGTCGGAGAGGTTCGGGCTGAGTGAATTGCAGGAAACCAATTGCCCCGTTGCACCAACAAGCGCGAGGACAGGCATCTGGTGTGCATGACTATTATAGACCTTTCAACCATATCAAACAGCCTCGCTCAGCAGTTTAGGCACGTGGCACATCCATCTGTGTCCTCACAAACTGTGCGTCGCATCTCAGTACCGGCATCATGTCCAGGAGTAGCGCGGGCGGATATGTCGTACTCCAAATGCATCGTGCACCGATGCACATGCACTTGCACCTTGCACCGCACATGCACATGATATTTTGTATAATGAATTGCGTAAGCACCTGCACATGCACTTCAGATGTACACGCACTTATGGCAGGTGCGTGTGCATCCGTACAACGGTGCATGTGCAACGATGCATTTTGGAGTAGGACATATTCGCCTGCTCTACTCAGGTTCCCAATACTACGGCTACCACTGACTGCTCACCCCTGGCACCTGCAGCTGCAAAGATGGGTCGAACATCGGGTCTGGAGGAATGAATGAAATGCAGTCCCTTTGTCAGACGAATCCCGCTTCTGCTTGCAGCACCACGATGGCCGCATCTGTGTCTGGCTCGCACGCCTTGCAGAGTCTTGCATTTGCACCTTCATACTGTCCCACCACCTGGAATTATGATATGTGCCATCGGATTCCAACTCCGCTTGCAGTGAGCAACCACTACATTGCGAAGGTGTTGGAGCCTTCTGTTGTCCCCAATCTTCAGGGTCAGCCTAGGGCCCTTACCAACAAAACAATGCATCACAGTATGTGGCACGCTTAGTTCTACGGTTCCTGGATGACCATCATGCCACAGTACTTCCTTGGCCCGCACGTTCACAGATTATCTATCCCATCAAAAAAGTGAGATCCATTGTCGGACGACGACTGGCATGTCGTAGGACACCCTCGGCTACAACGGATCAACTTAAGGTAGGCATTGTAGCAGCATTGGCGGATATATCCGAGACGGACATCCAAAGTCTTTCCATCTCAATGCCGTGTCGTGTAGTAGCGGTCATTGCCGCCCGTGGTAAGGCCACACGGTATATACTTCCCCATGTCCTCTACGTCATACCGAACTCAAGAGCAATCATCTCAATTGTGTATAATGGGTATTCTGTGCAAAATTATTTGCGATAGCTCACGTTCATCTTGTTAATATTTTAATGGCCAACAGGGCATTCAAGCGAATATCGTCAAATTCGGCATTCAGATATTGTTTGAAATCAATAATTTGTATGAGTTCAGTATTAGGCGCTTATTTTTAGATAGACTGCCGTATAAATATTTTAAGTTAGCATACCATATTTGTCAAACAATTGCACTAACTTTAATCAAACTTTATTTGCTGCCATTTATTATTGCGATTGTCAACTTCGGTAATTTACAGCCAATTTGTAACATAGCGCCAACATAAAACATGAATCTACTACATCATGTATCGGGCAAGTTCTCAAACGATTCCCATTAAATTTGGCATACACGTATTGCTATGGTAACCCACCCTAAATGTGTACTATTTAAGCATATCGGAGACTTATTTACAAAATGACATTAGATTAGAATGTCATATTTATGTAAGCATTGGACCAATTTAAACTGAATATCGTGTGTCGATTTTATCTACTAAGATTATTTTTCAAGGTAATTCACACCCTCTTCTGACCAACATTTAGAAATATAGTGCCAGCTTAAAAATAAAGCGATGACGTCATGTCTCCAGAACCATTTAACTGATTATCCTCAAATGTTGCATACATGAAGTGCTATATAACCCACTTCCAGCATACATGAACAATCCAGAATGTTTGAGTAGCTATGATGAAGAACTGGGACTCCGAAAACAGAAAGGTGCTTGGCGATCTTATTTTCAAAGTTGGAGACATTTGCACTTCATTTATTTCTGTTCGGTGTTGAGTCATATGTTTGTTTGTTTTTTTTCCCACATTAGGTAATGACCGTGACGTGGCTTTAGTTTTGTCGGACGTCAGGATATTTCATTGCCTGACGGATATTTGAGAGCTGGGTAGAAAAAATTCTGATATGGATATTTTCGAATATACCGTATAACAAAATCTTGTACAGTTCGTTGCTCATTATGTTGGTTTTAATGCACTAACTCACATTACCCTTATGATTTCACATCAGTGTACGTTGCGTTGTTTCTGTAGGATAGCATCACTTCGGAATCTTTCAGGACTATCAGCCAATAAGTAATAAAGTATTTTTATAATCACGTGTGGGTAAGCAAACTAGGGAGAGGATCTGAGCATATCTATCTCTTCTTATTATAAGTTTCCTTTTCAAACTATAATACTTAAATGCGATGTGGTCTAATATGTGTCCGTTTTTAAGATGAGTTTCTTTCGTGGAGTATTAAGAACTTCGTTTGCATGTACATGTCGTGATAGTGATTTTCATGTTTCTCAGTCTGCGCGAACATCATACCACAGCTGTGTGCCAACAACCTATATTTCTGAGGTAAAAAATAGCCTTTTCTTCCGTTGACGGTAGCACCTCTGTTTCTGTTTGATTTCCCCCGAGTTACTGCAGCTATTTTCCTTTCACGTCCTGCCTCGTGGTATTGAAGAGGGTCATGATGTTTGTCGGGCGGAGGGAGTTTGGGGGGGGGGGAGGTTTTTTGGTCAGGTCCCTCGCGCTGTTTGTGTTGGAAACAAACTTTTGACGTTCTACCGTGATTTATATTCGCAATTTATGTGAAGTGACATTTTTTTATCGCCCACGGTGTTTTTTTTTCCTGTTCGCTCCAAACATTACTCATGCATGCTCTCTGAGCGCCCCTGGAGCAGGCCATTTCTCTCCCGGGGAAGGAGTTGGGAGTTATGTGAGGAAGAAACGATCGCATGTAGCAGTTGTACCTTATTACGCTTTCTGATGCGGCTGGACTCTCGTGAACACTGTAACAGAACAATGGTGGGATTAAAAGGGCGCGAGGAAGAATATTTCATTTTTTACAAACATTGCTGTCAGTGTCACTGACATTCGCTTACTTTGTGAACATGACTACGAACATGAAGAGTAAAACTGTCCGCGACTTTACTGTATAACACGCATACGGCGTTTTTTTTTTCTCCCCCATTAGTCAAAATAATAATATTTTAGATTTAATTTTAGTTAGCCTATTTCCAGTGAAATTACTGCTAATGCACATTTATTTGAACATTCAAAATGTAAGCTATTTGAAAATTAAATACCAAAATTCTTGTAAATCAATTCACAATATCAAAACCAGAGTATCGTAAGAAAAGTGTGAATTTTGAGTAAGGGGCATCCTGCACTGAAAGGGGTTAAACATCCGTCTATATTGCGTACGTTTCCACGTTCAATGTTCGAAATTCCTAAATAATCGAAGAATTTATAACGTTAACCTTGCACTCATCCCACCTCCCTCGCCCCAATCCATTTCCGCATCTACCCCCTCCCAATCATAAAAAAAAAACTGAGAAAATTCGAAAAAAATGGAAAAACTGGCTCTAGAAATCAAGGAACTTATAACTTTAACCACACACTCACCACACTAACCCTCCCCCATCCCTCACCTCCACCCTCAACTCACGTCATAAAAATCGAGAAAACAATTGTAAAAATTGAAAGACACTAATAAAAGTGTAGGAACATATTACATCACTGAGTCCAACCACAATGTTGAATGTTGGTGACCTTAAGCTTGATTCCATTACCCCTTTCCCAAAATTCATGAAAAGTGGAAGAAAAAATTCTAAAAATCGAGTAACATATATCATTAGACCCCCCTTCCCTTAATCGCCCAACCAACCCCGAAACCCTCTCACCCTCCACAAAATTTAATCATTGACCTTACATGACAAAAATTATCCCTCCACCCATACCAATCAATCGTATCTGCCCATTGGACGCTAAATTGCGACTTTAAAACAATTTTTCTTTTTTCTTGTATAGTGTTTGCTAGTTAATACTCATTTTAGTATCTACCACCAGACAGTTCCCATGTCGTACATTTACTAACCCATGACCTCGGTGACAACGCATGCATTATTCGTCTTTACCGGCCTGACCTAGATTCGGCTCAGGTGGATTACAGCACCGCAAGACGCCTCCCAGCGTTTAGTAAGCTTTCTATGTGAGGATGATGAGTGCTATGTTCACCTTTGCAGTTCGCCCTGGCCGGACGAAATTACCGAAAGCTGTTACGGTATATGGCACGAAAGGCGTGGTAGAAAACACAGCGGCGGATGGATGTCGACATTAAACACACCTTGTGCATAACGTTTGTGTTCTGCGCACAGCGACGAATTGTTGCGTATAGTTACATTCAAGTCATGAAATATTGTTTCTCGCCAGTGCGGTACATAAATGAAACAGGTATACTCTAAATTCGAATCAGGGGGAAACCACTGATACGCAGTGAAATTCAGCTACTATAATCAGTGAAAATGGCTCCACTTATAATCAGTGGAAAACCACTCATTGTTTCAGTAAAAAATTTTCACTGATTGAATAAGGGACGGCCGACTGCAGTGGCGAATTAAATATTGCTTTAATTGAGTGTAGCCAAATAATTACGTTAAATAAATATATTTACCATAGTATACTATTTATATTGTTCAATTTACCGTAAATTAAACAATATAAAAGCTCTGTAGGTGACCGGGATTGAACTTGCGCAACCTTCGACTCTAGGCCGTTGCCTTCCCATCTGAGCTGCCAAGCCAAGTTGAAGAGAGAGAAAGAAAATATATGTCTTATAGTTCCGCTGAGAAATTTTATAGTGAAGTTGTATGTTCATACGTTTCGTGTTTGGTTTGATTGGTACCGTTAGGAATATTAAAGCTAATAGTATATATGAGTGCACTCTCTTCACCATATTAAATGCAATTTAAAACTTCAAACATAACGCTGTGATGATTAAATGGAATCGAAACGAAAGACGTACAGACGAATGAAAGGCCGTGTGCCCATATTACCTCGTAAAATAGTGTTTTGAAAGACGAAACGCATTTCAGAAAGTTCGAGGCCATTTTCACACGCAGTTTCACTGATACATCAGCCAAAAATAAACCACTGAGTAAACAGTGACACGAATAAGTGGGAAATGTCACTGAATCAATCAGTGAAGGAAATATGGCATTTTTTTCACTCGTTCATCAGTTAAATTCACTGAAGTGACTGATGTATCAGTAAGATACGTTTGACTGATTGAAGCAGTGAAATTCTTACTGATTCAAATTTAGAGTGTACATGTTCTGTAATATGTATGTAATTGACAGAGCACTGGCTTGGATTCAGAGCACGCTTGTGTGTCATCCAAAGACGACGACATAGACAGTATGGACGTGGAAGGCGAAGTTACCAGCAGCAAATATAAATATTTAGTTACTTTTAGCGAGACCGTCACAAGGTACCTGTAACTGCTTGCCGAGATCGTGTAACGACGTTGTGACCGATTTCCAACATGGAGGCATCGTCGCTATTTTGTAACCATTCCTATATAAACCAGGGCCCGCTACATCGACGACCATCCAGCTCGCGGCAGACAGACAACATGGCTGGCTTCCATCCGGCAAGAATGTATCATTACATAAAACCTGGAATAAGTCGCGTTGCTTGTAGTTACTGGTCCGGTAGCAAGTTCAAGGAGTATGAATAGATGTGCGATGGACATTTGCACTGGATCGGTGCTGGGAATCTCGGCTCGTTCGAGCCTTGCCAGCAGGTGACCGACTATACCCCATGCTGCGGCAAGTGTTGTGTTTAATACATGCGCGAAGACACCAGACATCCGTGATCGCCTGACGACGTGGTAGCTGCAGCAATTTGTCGAGACCAATCACCCTTGCATGCGCCAAACTGTGCGTCATCGACATCGGGTCTTCATATCTCGAAGGCAGCCATCGCAGATCCATCTACGTTGAAGTTGGTAGACTCGGCCATCGCAGTACATCAACCTGTCACCTCGCATACACGAGCAGACGCTCAGAGACCCCGCTCCAAACGCAAGACTATGCCCGAACCAAGCTCCTCCCAGATGGGTAAACTTCGACGAATATTTGAACCTGACCTCAACATCGATCACGCGGTGATTTTGCTTTTTCGGGAGGCAACCGGCACGCTTCCGAATGCGAGTGATTCAACTTCCAAAGCCGAACTTAAGTCGATTTTAAAATTCATCATCTTTCAGTTAATCGATGCTCTGTGAAGTTTGTACCGCTGCTGGACAAATGTAAGGTACTGCTGGTCCAAACTCCAAACAAATTTCTGTTTCTGTGTAATTTATGGTTAAGCTATGCATTCAAGAATGAATATGAAGTTTTTACAAGTTGCAAATATTATATGTTAGCAGTGTGTTTTTGTATATAAATTTATGGTTCATGTAAAAAAAATTGCATGTATAATACTTACTAAAATTTTATTTACAGTGATCCCTGTGTCACAAGTAACACAGCGCTGATTTAATTTTGCATGCTAAAACTCGTAAGTATTTAGACAAAACAGATAAAGAGTGCAGTACATTCTGTTCGTGTGGAACGAACACTTGCAATACGTTCATGTGAAGACAAGGAACTTAAAAATAAAAAATGGCCTTCGGCCCTAAATACTGATGGACAAACAACTCCTGCTGCAAAGAAAAGTAAACTTGGTATTTATGGTGAAGCAGGAAGTGAAGACGATCATGAAGATAGCATTGATGATGTTTACGGCAACAGTGTTGACAGTGAAGACGATGATGATTCCCTCGACGTTCCCACACATTTCACCAACGCGTTTCCTTTGAAAAGTGACGCAAAGAAGGTAGAAGGCGCTGAGAAACACTGGCTACATGTTACGGAAGACCCGAATTAACTTGTAGACAGACTCAAAATTTTGATCGATAAGCAAAGGTGTGGAGATTACTCGAACATGAAAGAGGTGGTTGCGATCATTAGAGAACTTAAATGGTCGGGGTTATAGCAAATTATGTGATGAACTGCTTTCTTCTGAAATTGTAATTGCAAAATAATAAATTATTATTATTAAAAAAATTGTTTTTTCCTTATTTTTTGTGTGTCATATCCGTTTATCCCCCACAACTTTAAAGTGGTGCTATGAGCACTCGTCTATTAACATAAATATCTGCATATAGAACTATAGCAAAGACTTGTCGACATGTACTAATTTCGGAGACAGTAGGTGTATCGTTTTTCGTATATGTATGGATAGAGGCAGACGGCAAACCCATGGATTGCTAGAGAGGATTGAGAAGGATATGGGGGAGGCTTGAGGAGGATTGAGGAGGATTGATGGAAAGATTACGATTGAGGTGGAGGATTATGGTGCTGATTGTGACTGCGGTGCTGATTGTGATTGTGGTGCTAATTGCGGTGCTGATTGCAGTTCAGATTGCGGTGCTGATTGTGATTGGGTGGAGGATTGCTAAAGGTTGATGGAAAGTCTGTGATTTCGGTGGAAGATTGCTAAAGATTGATGGAAAGATTGCGATTGTGGTGTAGGGTTGCTAAATATTGATGGAATGATTGATGAAAAAACAAGTCTTTCATTAACTTTATATATATTTTTGAATATTTTGGGTGAATATCAGAGGTCACCATGTAATGGTCGAAGGCCAAGGTAATCTGGGTCTAAGATGGTGGTAGTAATCAGTAACATAATATGCTTACTGACTTTTATGTACTTTTCTCGAGTTTTTGTTTTCAAGGTCATTAAATGTTATGGGGTCAAGTTCACCTGCATCCCACATGGCGGCAGTAGTCAGTAATGTAATATGCTTGCTAACGTGTATGATTTTTTCCTCGAGTTTTGTTTTCGAGGTCATGGGGTCAAGGTACATGTCACCTGCATCCAATATGGTGGTAGTAGTCAGTAATGTAATATGCTTGCTGACTTTTATGTATTTTTCTCGAGTTTTTGTTTTCAAGGTCATTCAAGGTCAGAGGGTCAAGATAAAGGTCACCTGCACCCAATATGGTGGTAGCACCCAGGAACATAGTATGCACATTAAGGAAAATGATCGCCAGGGACTGGTATTTTTAAATAATTTTTTGCTAATTTTTAAACTAACGGACGGAAAGTAATAATATTTTGTAATTATGTATATCATATTACTGTTGTTACGACACAAACATTCGTAAAACAATATACTAAGCTGCAATAAAATTGCAACTACGCAAATATGCAAACCACCTGCAGACTTGTAATGTCATTTTGAATCGAAGCAATTCTTTAAAGTATTAACGTCAATTCTTCCCAAGTGTTAACATTATTTCATTTTTGCATACATCTATGTTATTTCTTCATTTCTTAGTAAAAACGAGAAAAAAACTGTTGTAATTTAACTCGAAAGTATTTTCACTTCTCTCCTAGTTATTCATCACATTTTCCTACAGCACAAAATGTAATTTTATTGGCTCTTCTCAAAAGTGCAAGTCATATCTATATATAATTACACAAAAGTTTTTGGCATCGGGTTTTCTAAGGGTTTTTTTTGTAAAAAAAAAATATATATAGCGTGTACTGTTAAGGTTTTGTGCTGCCTAGTTCGTATCTAAATGTGTTTGTAAACCGTGTTTAGTTAGTTAGAGTCTCGTAAGTTTAAGCGTTTAGAGAACAGTTGGAAAACTGACATTGGTCTACATATGCTGAACGTTTCGAAAAACCTTTGTAAGCAGACTTCATCATCTATACTAATATAATACAGAGATAATGTGAATTTGTTTGTTTATTTTAACGGCTAATCTCAAAAACTTCAGGACCGATTCTTATAGTTATCTCACTGCTAGGAAGCTACATTTTTCCAGATAGACATACGCTATGTTTAATTTTTTTTTTAATTAGTAAGAAATTTTCAAAATTTGTTAACCAAGTCGGAGAAACATGCGCTACTTGTGTGCTTTCTAAGCATATTCTACCAAAACTACAGTGCCGATTATTATAATTATATCACTGTTAGAAAACTACCTTTTTTTCAGATGTACATAGGCTATGATTAATTTTAAAAAATCCAAAATTTGTAAACCAAATCGGAGAAAAAAGAACTACTTGGCTACTTTCTAAGCATGCTCTTCAAAAACTACTGGGCCGATTTTTATAATTCTTTCCCTGTTAGAAAGCAACATTCCTCCACATGGACAACACCATTAAAGAAAAATTGAAACAATGTTAGAAGAAATTGTGTGTCTTACTATAAAAAATACTTAAGTAGTCGCAGGTAGTCGCAGAGAGATCTCAAGTAGTCACGGGTATTCACGGGTAGTCGCAGGTAGTCGTGGGTAGTCACAGATAGTTATGGGCAGTCGCAGATAGTCACGGGTAGTCGCAGATAGTCATAGATAATCGCAGGTAGTCACGGGTAGCCGCAGATAGTCATAGTAGTCGAGTAGTCAGGTAGTCGCAGGTAGTCACTGGTAGTCGCAGGTATTCACGGTTGTCGCGGTAGTCACTGGTAGTCGCAGGTATTCACGGGTAGTCAGAAGTAGTCACTGGTAGTCGCAGGTAGTCGCAGGTTGTCGCAAGTTGTCGCAAGTAATCGCAAGTAGTCGCGGGTAGTCGCAGGTAATCGCAGGTATCCATGGGTAGTCGCACATATAGGTATGTATTTCATTAACTCCATAAAAACCCGAGCGAAGGAATGGCGGACTGCTAGTAAAATATAAAACAGTTCTCCAAAAAAATTTATTGAAGCTCTACATACCATTTGGCGGCTTAGAAAGGTGGCCACCTGAGGAACATAAGATATTTTTTTAACTTTATGTTAATAACTCGTTGCGGTTGTCTTTATTTAAGCATGTGTGTGTGATATTGTGTTGAAAATAAACTGAACTGAACGTACTGAATATGCCTTCGTTCTGATAGCCCATGTTATGGCCCATTCGCGGTTACTTCCAACTTTTCTGAAGTCCCGCTAAAATTCTATTTCCATTATATTCCCCGCCTCATGGAAACAAAGCTTATCTAAATATAGAAAATTACACCTAATAATATTTTGTATTAGAACTATTTCTTACTAGGTATGAACAACACGCCTATGTTCTCTCTTTTTTTCCTTCATATTGGATTGGAAATGTCATATTAATGTCCCAGGCGTTATGCATGAAGTCTTATCAGGGGCCGGTTTATAACACAACTTATGACCTAACTCAAACTAACACCTATACCTTACTTAGAATTCGAACTCAGAACTCCCCGCACCCTATACCAGTGGCGCACCAACCGAATGCTCCACGGGAAGTTGGCTTTATTCATATTACTCGAAAATATAAAATATAATAGTTTACAAATAACATATAAACCAAATTTAAATTAATAAAGAATGTATTTTCGCGTTAACACACGTATAAAACGCTTGTGATACATGAGATATTTACGAAAAAACCAAGCACGTTACACATAGGGTGTTTTTTCAAAGGTTTAATTAAAAAAGCGCCAAGAAACCACGGATAGACTATAGTTTTGCAGGCGCGTGTCTTATGTGGTCAGAGCTCCCCAGCCGTCTCCTCGCACCCACGTTCGCAAATAAAATAGAAACTTTTTCAATATTCGGACCGGGCGGCTGCGAGACGGGGCTGATGTCAGCTAGACTGCAGGCAAGAGGTAAACCGGGAACTGCCCCCCCCCCCCCCCCCCAGACAAACTCCTCAACGAGGCCGCGTCAGCGCCTATTCTCGTTGCTTCCCTCGATTTCCCGGCCGTAGCATCGCCCGTCCCATCCGCGGCACAGCGCAGTCGAATATACAGAGGTCAAACAGCCGTTCATAATGTGAACCTCAGCCAGGCCCTAAAACTTCGTGAAGACTAGTAATTATTATTGTGTTATTAATTTTTCGTTATTCTGTGTCCTCTCTATTGGTTGATGTATTCTTTCTTTGGTTATTTTTGCGGTTCCTGTGTTGGATAATTTGATTTCATAATCTGACAAGGAATATTTTCTCCTGGCTTTTGTGTTTAATTGTGGATTTTGTGTGTGTTTATAGTTTTTATTGTTCAGCTGTGTCCACTGATATTGTTTACGTACTGTTTTGTTCACTTGTGTCGTGTTTTCGTTCTCGTCATCGTGTTGTCTTTTATTTTGGCTTGCTTTTGTCGCTTGTCCTGTTTTGTAATAACAAATTGTTCGTCCATCTTTTTTTGCCTTTTTAATGAGTAAAGTTGGTAACGCCCAGTAAAGTTGGTAACGAATGAGGGGAAAGTAGTTCCATATCTTAACGTCGAATAAAAAGTGTTAGGTTACCATTTGTTATAACTTAAATTATTTCTATCGCTTTCTGTTTTTTTTAAATGCGTCACAGTGTAAAAAATTAGCAGATATTTAAAATATTTACTTTTCTAATAATTTTACAGTTTCACTTTACCGACGCATGAAGAAAGCGATAAGGCCCACGGCAATGAAAATTCTACATAAGGCGGTAGGACACACAACGTGCACATACGTATATCTTAAGCAGGGCTTTCAAAAGTAGCCAGCAGCTCCAGTGAATTATTTTTATAACTACTCTGTAGTTATTTCACGGAGAATAGAGCTGATTAACATTGAATTTGGCTGTCCTAAGCAACAATTTATGGCGTACAACACATATTCACCTATTTGCCAACTCTCAGCATTGCGTAAAACCACCTGAGTATTATAAGAACCTCTTATGAGTTTTCTTTTAGCATGTTCTATTTCATCGAGGAAAGAGGAAGCTGTTTTTATAATATGGTTGGGCTGAGAAGAATATGTTTAAACGTAATATATAGAGCAGAGTTTATACTAGAAAGCCTGGAATGATTAGTATTCATGCTTACTCACCGGAAGACTGTCGGGTATGAATTGTCATTTGCAGTTAGAGGTTAATATTTAAGTTACGTTATGTTAGCTTATAAATAAACAAAATCGTTAGCTGGATTGTATTATAAAGGGTTTTTTAACGTCCCCCGGTTCTATGCTAGAAAGCTTAGCAGGGGACGGCTTACAGACTAAGTTATAACCTGACTTAAATTAACACCCATGCCTTGTCCGGGATTCGAACCCAGAGCCTTCCGCACTCCAGATCGGCGACGCACCAACCGAATGCACCACGGGAGGTCGGCGGTTAACTGAAGAATATTAATAATGTTAAACGTAATTGCCGTAGTAAAAGACGAAATTTCTGATTTTCCCGCAGCATTTTCATTTTATTCACGGGCGATTTTTTTTCAACGGCGTAGCAACCGGACGACAGAGTCGGATTAATTTTTTTACAGCCTCTTTTGGCAGCAGGCTGGACCTCGTCGCTCTTCTTTTATGTCCGCCGCCGCCATTGTCGTCTACTACTTTCCTTTGCATTACGCGCTTATTTATTTTGCCGACCTCTGAAACTGGGTCCGGCCGACCGACCTCTTTTATGTATCAACGTGCGTGGGGAACTGCCCGGAAAATTGGCTATTCACGAAAGCGAGTGGACGGCGGATACTGACGAGGAAAAAAACAAGTAATAAGTTGCGGTTGTAGGCGTTTAGTGCCGTGCTGGAGATCCTAGGGGGGAGCAAAAAATTTCATTTAGTGTGGCTTTTCAAGAAAGGAGGTTTTGCAAGTGCCGCGGTGGTGGCGGCCATATATAGTCGTATGCTGTCTTAACATTCAACAATACTAGCCAATTATTGAAGAAAGTAAAGCTTATAAAATTGTTTATATTGAACTGGGTACTTTTAAAAGGCGGTTAAATACGCTTCTGCCGTATGTAAAATTATGCCACGGACATACGAATTATGTCGTTGTTAAAGCAACTCTGCAAAGTTGTAAGCTACGAATTTGTTAGTTTAGACATTCCGCTTTTTATAAGACTTAGGGACATGAAATTACATTTCCTAATTTGTTGCCTATATTCAGCTCTACTTTAAATACTCCAGTGGGTCTTGTGTTAAAATATATAAAATGGCGGACAGAAATTGTATTTCAAATTTTGATTTCTAAAGTTATCTATTAATCGTTTAGCAACTATATAAAATAGCTAGTTGAAATCTCATACGTGTATCTAAGTTAATGTGCAGGGATTATTTTTTAGTAAAGTAGGCCCTATCTAATTGCATTATCATGTACTTAGTTGCATAGTATGTGCTGTCGCTCTAAACACAAACGTGACCCACCTGTGTGCATGTAATTTATGAGGTTTCAGTTACGTATTGTCATAATTTTCCCCTTTAAAAAGAAACGATAGTGTTTTTAAATTTTAAAAATATAAATAAATTAGATGTACGTTTTACTCGTTTTCATTAGGTCAAGGCCAAGCACATAAGAGACTCGATTACATGCATAGGCTCGACGGCCTTCTTCTTCACACAGCGAAAACATCTCTTGGCACAACTGGTCACAAAACATCACAAGAAAAATTGTATACGCTGTTCACGGTAATATGAGCACTTTTGAAAGCCCTGCTTACGATCTATTTGCATGCACGATGTTGTGCTCTTCCGCCTTATGTAGAAATATCATTGCCATGGGCCTCATCACTTTCTTCATGCGTCGGCCAAGTGAAGCTGTACAATTATTAAAAAAGTAAGTATGTTAAAAATCTGATAATTTTTACACTTCGACGCATTAAAAAAAGCGATAGAAATAATTTAAGTTTTCACAAATGGTTAATTAACACTTTTTATTCGACGTTAAGATATGGAGCTATTACTTTCCCCTCTATCGTTACCAACTTTACTGGGCGCATGTCACTCAGTGCGCCCGTTAAAATATATGCAGGTAGGAGAAGTGTTTTTTTTTCTTAAGTTGATTTCAGAAGTGTTACTTTATCGTGAACAGCATTTATCTGGAAAAACTGTCTCACCGGATAGTATCGCGTCGTAAAAACGCTAAATAATGTTACAAAGAAGCACGTTAATGTTATTTACAAGAAGCGAAAACCATTCTGCCTACGTGGGGCCGCGGTGGTGTTACGGCCAGACTACTCGCCTCCCACAGAGGCGAACCTGGTTCGATTCCGAGCAGGGTCTCTCCCAGATCTTCGTACAATGGGAATCGTGCCGGACGATGCCACTGTTCGACGGGTTTTCTCGGGAATCTCCCATTTTCCCCTCCCTTGCATTCTGGCGCCTCTCCACTCTCAACTCGTGTCACCCTCATCGGCTTTCAATACCACGCTGTTAAGAGCCGCCAAAATCTCTCCACTCCACTCTACTGCCTCTTGTTACGTTTCATATAAAAGGGTGTAGGGTTTTAATGCTTTATGTTAAACGTACAAGTTTGGGGTTAGGTGTAACTCAAAGGTGGACACTATTTACCTCTATATCGTCCTGTATTGAAACCAATTAAATTACATCTCGTTTACAAACCTTTCAGTTAGTCTTTAACTAGGAGGAGTTCTTATTATGTTTACTTGGTTACTTTACATGATTATTATAATATAATATTTAATTACTTAATTACTTTAAAGTCACTCTGAATAGTTTCTAGGAACATCATCTTGTTCATGATGCCGTAGGTTGATGTCTAGACGTATGTCAGCGGACGGCACGCCCCCATCTCTGGACGTCTTCCTGGTGCAGTGTCTCGACGACAAAGACCTCGTTTGCCGTGTTTGCAGCCGTCATATTGGGCCATGTTTAGTAACAACTGGCCCTGCCTGGAGGAGTTTGTTTTTAAGCGCTCAAAGCTACATTCCACTTCCTCGTAGTATGTTTGTGCTCTCGCAATCAGGCTAGCATGCCTGTTGCTGCACACAACACCCTGTATTGCCGTGTTTCCAGCCGTCATATTGGGCCATGTTTAGTAACAACTGGCCCGCCTGGAGGAGTTTGTTTTTAAGCGCTCAAAGCTACATTCCACTTCCTCGTAGTATGTTTGTGCTCTCGCAATCAGGCTAGCATGCCTGTTGCTGCACACAACACCCTGTATTGCCGTGTTTCCAGCCGTCATATTGGGCCGTGTTTAGTAACAATCGGCCTGCCTGGAGGAGTTTGTTTTTAAGCGCTCAAAGCTACATTCCACTTCCTCGTAGTATGTTTGTGCTCTCGCAATCAGGCTAGCATGCCTGTTGCTGCACACAACACCCTGTATTGCCGTGTTTCCAGCCGTCATATTGGGCCGTGTTTAGTAACAACTGGCCCGCCTGGAGGAGTTTGTTTTTAAGCGCTCAAAGCTACATTCCACTTCCTCGTAGTATGTTTGTGCTCTCGCAATCAGGCTAGCATGCCTGTTGCTGCACACAACACCCTGTATTGCCGTGTTTCCAGCCGTCATATTGGGCCATGTTTAGTAACAACTGGCCCGCCTGGAGGAGTTTGTTTTTAAGCGCTCAAAGCTACATTCCACTTCCTCGTAGTATGTTTGTGCTCTCGCAATCAGGCTAGCATGCCTGTTGCTGCACACAACACCTGTATTGCCGTGTTTCCAGCCGTCATATTGGGCCGTGTTTAGTAACAATCGGCCTGCCTGGAGGAGATTGTTTTTAAGCGCTCAAAGCTACATTCCACTTCCTCGTAGTATGTTTGTGCTCTCGCAATCAGGCTAGCATGCCTGTTGCTGCACACAACACCCTGTATTGCCGTGTTTCCAGCCGTCATATTGGGCCGTGTTTAGTAACAATCGGCCTGCCTGGAGGAGATTGTTTTTAAGCGCTCAAAGCTACATTCCACTTCCTCGTAGTATGTTTGTGCTCTCGCAATCAGGCTAGCATGCCTGTTGCTGCACACAACACCCTGTATTGCCGTGTTTCCAGCCGTCATATTGGGCCATGTTTAGTAACAACTGGCCCGCCTGGAGGAGTTTGTTTTTAAGCGCTCAAAGCTACATTCCACTTCCTCGTAGTATGTTTGTGCTCTCGCAATCAGGCTAGCATGCCTGTTGCTGCACACAACACCCTGTATTGCCGTGTTTCCAGCCGTCATATTGGGCCGTGTTTAGTAACAATCGGCCTGCCTGGAGGAGATTGTTTTTAAGCGCTCAAAGCTACATTCCACTTCCTCGTAGTATGTTTGTGCTCTCGCAATCAGGCTAGCATGCCTGTTGCTGCACACAACACCCTGTATTGCCGTGTTTCCAGCCGTCATATTGGGCCGTGTTTAGTAACAATCGGCCTGCCTGGAGGAGATTGTTTTTAAGCGCTCAAAGCTACATTCCACTTCCTCGTCGTATGTTTGTGCTCTCGCAATCAGGCTAGCATGCCTGTTGCTGCACACAACACCCTGTATTGCCGTGTTTCCAGCCGTCATATTGGGCCATGTTTAGTAACAACTGGCCCTGCCTGGAGGAGTTTGTTTTTAAGCGCTCAAAGCTACATTCCACTTCCTCGTAGTATGTTTGTGCTCTCGCAATCAGGCTAGCATGCCTGTTGCTGCACACAACACCCTGTATTGCCGTGTTTCCAGCCGTCATATTGGGCCATGTTTAGTAACAACTGGCCCGCCTGGAGGAGTTTGTTTTTAAGCGCTCAAAGCTACATTCCACTTCCTCGTAGTATGTTTGTGCTCTCGCAATCAGGCTAGCATGCCTGTTGCTGCACACAACACCCTGTATTGCCGTGTTTCCAGCCGTCATATTGGGCCATGTTTAGTAACAATCGGCCTGCCTGGAGGAGTTTGTTTTTTAAGCGCTCAAAGCTACATTCCACTTCCTCGTAGTATGTTTGTGCTCTCGCAATCAGGCTAGCATGCCTGTTGCTGCACACAACACCCTGTATTGCCGTGTTTCCAGCCGTCATATTGGGCCATGTTTAGTAACAATCGGCCTGCCTGGAGGAGATTGTTTTTAAGCGCTCAAAGCTACATTCCACTTCCTCGTAGTATGTTTGTGCTCTCGCAATCAGGCTAGCATGCCTGTTGCTGCACACAACACCCTGTATTGCCGTGTTTCCAGCCGTCATATTGGGCCGTGTTTAGTAACAATCGGCCTGCCTGGAGGAGATTGTTTTTAAGCGCTCAAAGCTACATTCCACTTCCTCGTAGTATGTTTGTGCTCTCGCAATCAGGCTAGCATGCCTGTTGCTGCACACAACACCCTGTATTGCCGTGTTTCCAGCCGTCATATTGGGCCGTGTTTAGTAACAACTGGCCCGCCTGGAGGAGTTTGTTTTTAAGCGCTCAAAGCTACATTCCACTTCCTCGTAGTATGTTTGTGCTCTCGCAATCAGGCTAGCATGCCTGTTGCTGCACACAACACCCTGTATTGCCGTGTTTCCAGCCGTCATATTGGGCCGTGTTTAGTAACAACTGGCCCGCCTGGAGGAGTTTGTTTTTAAGCGCTCAAAGCTACATTCCACTTCCTCGTAGTATGTTTGTGCTCTCGCAATCAGGCTAGCATGCCTGTTGCTGCACACAACACCCTGTATTGCCGTGTTTCCAGCCGTCATATTGGGCCATGTTTAGTAACAATCGGCCTGCCTGGAGGAGATTGTTTTTAAGCGCTCAAAGCTACATTCCACTTCCTCGTAGTATGTTTGTGCTCTCGCAATCAGGCTAGCATGCCTGTTGCTGCACACAACACCCTGTATTGCCGTGTTTCCAGCCGTCATATTGGGCCATGTTTAGTAACAACTGGCCCTGCCTGGAGGAGTTTGTTTTTAAGCGCTCAAAGCTACATTCCACTTCCTCGTAGTATGTTTGTGCTCTCGCAATCAGGCTAGCATGCCTGTTGCTGCACACAACACCCTGTATTGCCGTGTTTCCAGCCGTCATATTGGGCCATGTTTAGTAACAACTGGCCCTGCCTGGAGGAGTTTGTTTTTAAGCGCTCAAAGCTACATTCCACTTCCTCGTAGTATGTTTGTGCTCTCGCAATCAGGCTAGCATGCCTGTTGCTGCACACAACACCCTGTATTGCCGTGTTTCCAGCCGTCATATTGGGCCGTGTTTAGTAACAACTGGCCCGCCTGGAGGAGTTTGTTTTTAAGCGCTCAAAGCTACATTCCACTTCCTCGTAGTATGTTTGTGCTCTCGCAATCAGGCTAGCATGCCTGTTGCTGCACACAACACCCTGTATTGGACGAATTTTCAACATTGCAGAATTAATCTTTCTATAATATTTTTTTTTTAACAAACTGTTATTTTTTTCTTTAGCTTTGTTGCTACCCATTTTCTTTGTTACGGAGTTTATGTGCATATGTAAACGACAAAACAGGGATTGATAAAAATTATTGAAGGAACACAACCTTTTTCAGAAAAGAGAAATAGCATTTGTTTAAGGAGCTATTTGACATTACTCTAATTGGAAATTTTGGACACCTACCAGCTACGAAACATTCTAAATAATGGTATTCCAACGAAACACACACGGCCTCCAATGACCTTATAATAAAATAAGACAGTCCACAATTTAACTCAAGCTCATACTGTTATTGCTGAGAGAAGCCCGGCCTTCTCATGTCTGGCACCGACGATTTTCCTGCATCGAAAACTACGTTTTTTTTTTACCCGCCTGCACCAGAAATTTTACAAGACGTCCACCCCTACCTTGAATGATAATTTTCATCGCTGTTCGGCTGTACTGGCTAGCCGGGGCGAATACGTGGATCGGCCGGCGTAGCTGGTGTCCGACGACGGTTGACTTCGAGGTCCGATAGGGGCCGACGCATGAACACCGAAGAAGTGTAATATAGCCGATTCTGGCATAGTGTATTTTAATGGAAGCTGCAGCAGCTTGTGCGGCTGGTGGTCTTCGGCTCGTCTCGGACGAGCTCGGCATCTTCGACTCAACTCAGGGGGTGCTCGGAAACCTTCAACTCGGTTTTGTCGTACGTATCCGAAGGTGCTCGGTAGTTACGTTTCCTAATTTTCGTCAAATATATATATATATATGTTTCTGTTAGCCATATTGGTTTTATAGGCATAGGGAATGTCAAATCGTAAATCCGTATTTTTATTCGATTTTAAAATTTATTTTTTAATTTAAAAAATCTTCATTTTGTGTCGAAATAGTACACAGAGTGTAGCAAAAAGTTATTACATTCCATCCCTTTCTCACTCTCTTTCGTTTCTCTCTTTTGCCTCCCTCATCCAATATATTTATCTTATTCCATCTCTTTCTCTCTCACTCTCTCAATCCTTCTCTTTCATTCCCTCTCTTTCTCCCTCTCTTTCGTTTCTCTCTCTTGCCTCCCTCATTTGATATCTTTCTCTCATTCCATCCCTTTCTCCCTCTCTTTCGTATCTCTCTCTTTCTCTCATTCCATCTCTTGTCTCTCTTCCTTCCTCTCTTTTGATTCTCTCTCTTACCTCCCTCATTCAATATCTTTCCCTCATTAAATCCCTTTCTCCCTCTCTCTCATTTCTCTCTCTTTATCTCATGCCATCTCTTGTCTCTTGACTCTCTTTCTTTCTCACATTCGTTTTCTCTCTTTCCATCCCTTTCTCTTATTCCATCTCTTTCTCTCTATCTCTCGTCTCTCATTCCATCTCTTTCTCTCTTTCGCTTCTCTCTTACTCTATATCAGTACGTAGGTTTTCTCCGAGTTCTCCCATTTTTTGTTGTTTTGTTTCTCTCTTTTATTCCATCTTGTCTTTCACTCTACATCTATGTTTACATTTATCTTTCACCACTTTTCAATCAATCATCACCAGTCATTCACCAATCATCATCAATCTTCACCAATCATTGTCCAATCACCACCAAAGGTACTGCACTTAGGGGTTTTTAGGGGTCATTTAGGGGTCAGTAGAAATATTATAGGGTCATTAGGGTCATTAAGGGTCACTTAAGGGTCAGTAAAGTTATTTAGGAATCATTGGTGGCCATTTAGGGGTCATTGTGGGTTATTTAGCGGTCATTGGGTGTTATTTAGGGGTCATTAGGGATCATTTAGGAGTCATTATGGGTACTCAGGGGTCATTAGAGGTCATTAAGGGGTCATTATGGGTCATTAGAAGTAATTTAGGGGTCATGAGTGGTCATGTTGGGGTCATTAGGGGTCATTAGGGGCCATGTTGGGGTCCTTTAGGAGTAATTTAGGGGCCAGTCTTTTGAGGGGTCTGTACGACAACAGGAGTCAATCTGCAACTTGAAATATTCCTGGCTCTTTGTGTAGACGCATAGGTGTGTGTGTGTAGGTTCATGTATGTGTGTAGGTGCGTGTATGTACATGGGTGCGTGTGTAGGTATCGTATCTTCTTTTTTTCAGAGTGTCTGAAAACAAACAATTAAATTACAATCACAACACACCACAAGGGTGTATTGTCCCTATAGTTCACCTTAGAGATGAACAGGTTTTGCTGTCGTTGGTCCCAGTATATATGCGTATAACATTTTGTCACATGGCACTCACATGTCATTGCTAATTCGTTGTATATAACTTTAAGTGTTTCACATGGTGGTCATGTGACATTGCTCGTTCATGACGTGATATCTCGGGCTCTGGGGGTATATGAGGCGAACAGATTCGCACATTGTCTCAGTTCTTCTTCTGATGTGACAGGTGATGGATCGTCTTTTCTCTCCTGACCTTCTTAGAAATCTGGCAGGTAAGCATTTTTTATAACCAGCTCTTTCACAAAATTATGTAGAGAATTATCATTCATGCTCGTAAATATACCTAAGTATATTCCATTTTGTATGATTCAGATCCCTTATATCTTTCGATTATCAGCTCTATTAATTATAATAGTTTTTTCTCCTACAACAATCAAGATGAAACGTGCATTTCATGGCGTGCTAGCAAGAAATGTATCAACTTCGTCTCTGGCTGTACGATCAGAGGCTCCAGATGAGCTGCATATATCGCCATCGATGTCGTTCGTGGTACCCTCGTCGGCATTTTCAATTACATCAGTGCCATCTACTGAACTATTACATCGTCACCCATGTCGCTTCTGCGATGAAACCTTCGTGTTCAACCACGATGCACGAAGGCACGAGAAGTATGGCTGTGCGATGAATACAGATCGAGTGGTACACAAGTGCACGGATTGTGGACTGTCATTTGCTAGGTGGGATAACTTGCAGAGACATGCGAAAACCTGCAAATCTGTAGGACCTTCACCTACCAAAAGCACTCATGTACAGTCTCCTTCACCACAATGTATGACTGTGCATCTTGTAAAACCAAGGTACCAAGATGTTAACCCACCTTCGTACCAGCGACCATCGCGTCCAAGAATCGTCGCTGGGTCTGGGAATGTTAATGCCAATGGTTTCGTAGAATCCGTAACTGCTATCCGACGTAATTTAAAGACATGCGTGGCTGAAAACGGAAATGGTTCGTCAAAGGACATTTCTAATTTTTTGGCTCACATGAAGAAAAATTTAATTGACCAGCTCACCGACGAAGTACAAGGGCAGGGTCCAATTAAATTTAATGTGTGGCTTGAGTGTAACTATACGAAGCCAGAACTGTTCGTCGAAGGGGCCGACAAGAGGGCTTTCAAAATTAGAAATGTAGCAGTATTCGAGGCTAGCGATATTGAGAAGGCGGTACGAAACAGCTTAGAAAAATATGTGAAGAAGAGGATGAATACAAAGAGCGTGGTCCGTGGAGGACACTGTCGTCAATCACCTGTAGCTTCGCATAAACAAGCTGGACCCCCTTCGAGTCTCGTCGTGCATTGACTTGCCAGAATCTATCAAGAACAAGAAGACGGTGATTAACCCAAAAAAACAAAAAAGACCACATGTGCTTTAAATGGACCGTTCAAGCAGGTTTTGAAGAAAGGAAAAACTGTCAGCAAATCGACCATCGTTACAAAACTCTCGAAACCAAATTTGACATTTCAGGCCTCGAGTTCCCTACACAACTACGGCATATCACAGTTTTCGAGAAAAACGATGCATTAGTGTCTGTGAACATTTATGGTATAGGCGAGAACCAGAAAATTTATCCCATACTAGTAGCCGAGGAAGAAAGGATCAGCATGTCGACCTCCTTCTCCTCACCACCTAAGATGGGAACGCTCACTACTGTTGCATAAAGAATTTCGAACGTTTGGTAAGTTCGCAGTTGACAACCCATGGTCACAAGATCCACATATGTGAGTGCTGCTTCAAGTGTGACGGCGATCAGGCGAAAAAATTTGGGCTGGCAGGACAGCAGTGCCTAGAAGAACACAAACAACACTGCAAAGAAAATGTTCCACTACGCGCAGAAATGCCACAGTCAGGGAAGGATGGTAGTCAGCCCATTTTGAAATTCAAGAATAACCACCACATGAATAAATTACTAATAGTCGTATATGGAGATTTCGAGGCAATACTTATGCCGATTCAAACCTGCGAACTGGACTTCAGCCATGCGTACACACGTGACTATCAGAAGCATGAGGCCTACAGTTTTTGTATTTATGTGCAAGTCGACAATAGTGTAATTCCAGCAGCACTAACACCCACGCCGAGACAGAGCCCATTATATACACGGGTGAAGATGCGGAAAATAAATTCATGGACACCATAGTGAATATTGGCACGAAAGTAAAAAATATTTACGCCACTTCCAAGCAAATGGCACCGCTCACGACCACAGAAAAATCAAGCTACTCACAGGCGACAAGAAGCTGCTACAGTGAATCACCGTTCACACACGAAAATAATTAAGTAAAAGACCACAACCACTTCACTGGGCGCTACATAGGACCTGCATGCACCAGCTGCAATTAGCTGCGTCGCCGCCTTAAAAAACTACCTGTATTGTTCCACAACATCAGTCAGGACGAAAAATTTACTATCAAACATCTTGACTACGACGACAAGGAAATCTTCATCATCCCACATACAGAAGAAAAAATAACTACGTTCTCGAAATCACTGGGAGAGAAGTTTTCTATACAGTTTATCGACACCTTCAGCTTCATGGGCCGCAGTCTGGCATCTCTGGCTGAGTACCTACCACCTTCAAAATAAATCAACACTGCAAAATTCTTCACCCACAACCAACTGTCGAGTACCCCACGTCCTTGCACGAAGAACATCGTGATTTACAATTTCTTCCCGTCAACCAGTGTCCACCTGGCTCCAACCATTCGAAACTAATAACGACTCTGGAAGACAAGAAAAAATACATCGTTCACTACCGCAATTTAAAACAAACTATCACCCATGGCTTGAAGCTTACAAAAATACACCGTGTATTTGCATTTGAACAAAGTCCCTGGCTAAAACCCTACATCGAGCTCAACACTACGAAGCGACAAGCGACCACCAACAACTTTGAGAAGGAATTCTTCAAATTGGCGAATATTGCAACATTTGGAAAACATATGGAAAATAAAATAAAACGCCTAAAAATGGAGCTAGTGTGCAGTGAAAAGCTACTTAGAAACTGGTAACAAAACAAACATTCTTAGACAGGACAGTATACAAATAAAATCTTTCTCTCCTCCATCTACAGCATGACTTCATTCTCTTTTATAAGCCTATCTACGCAGGGTTCACTGTTCTCGACCTGTCAAAAACTTTAGTGTATAATTTCCATTACGATGTAATGAAGGCTCAGTACGGAGATTATCTTGAGCTCCTGTATACCGACACCGACTCGTACCTGTTAGATATTCGAACTCCAGACTTTTACCAAGATTTGGCCAGCGATCACAAATTTAAAAACAAATTTGACACCAGTGCTTACCCTACCACACACCCCTGCTACTCTGACACAAACAAGAAAGGGGTTGGCAAGATCAAGGACGAGTGCAGTGGTAACGTTATGACAGAATTCGTGGTGTTACATGCAAAGCTGCATACGTACAAATGCGGAGGAAAAGTCTCCAAACGAGCAAAAGGTATTCAGTCAAATGTGGTACAAAGTAAAATTAATTTTCACGGCTTTATATCAGTTCTGGAGCAACACCGTACGATGCGAGTTAATCCCCACACTATACGATCACACAAAAAGTAGGTGTATTCTGAGTGCAGTAATAAATTGGTACTGGTGAGTATGGACGACGAGTGATGTATTTGTGAAGATGGCGTGCACATACTCCCACATGGTTACAATGGTTAAAAAACTTTTAACTTGTGATGAGACCTCACCTTGTTGTGGTAGAGCTTAGTAGTACCTAATGATCCAGACGGCCATTCCAGGGAAGTCTACTTCGGTAGCTTGCTAGGAGGTAAGAGGAGAGGGGAAACAAAAATTAATTGACAAACAGCAGGTGAATATGACTGGCTAGCTGCAGTAAAATTGTTTTTTTTGGCAAGAATTTCAGTGTTCAAAAATTATAAACTGGCTTCTAAAACACTGTGTAACATATACTTGTGGCTCTGATATTTAAAAAAAAATTCTTCATTGTTACAAGTGTTGAATGTGCAGCCCGTCCCAAGATGTGGAACCATTTACATGGTTAAGACATGTACATGGTAAGTTTGAGGGGAATTGGAATGACAAGTTCAGCATAGGAAGCAAACACATCCGGAGATGAGGTAATAACGCTATAGGCTCCTTACACCCTGTGCTAAAACTCACACCTTTGTTTATGAACGTAGGCGGTTTCCTTTAAACACGCTATCAATTAAAAACAATTAGAGTCATTAAATTAGACCCTTTCCCTCCGTCCCACGAATATACAATTGCAAAAAATAATCTGTGTAAACCACGATCTCCATCATCCTACAGAAACTCAAATCGAGCTTACTACCGAAGAAAGCGTGCCAGACGTCCTTCCAATAATTATTAATCCGTGCATACGTCAGGCAGATGCAGGACTAACCATCCAAGAAACTACAATACAATCACTAAGCATCCCTAAAAATGCGTTGGATTGAGTAGGGTGCTCACCTCCGTATTTCCATATTTACAATAATTCTGACATTATGGACACTTATCAATACGGCTCACATGTGGCGTACCTGAAATGCGACGAAAAAATATATTTTCCATGTTTTTTTGCAAGCGTCTAGCTCTATTGCAACACTCGGATCAGTAAACTTACTCGGGTATGGAGGAATTTGTCAACAAAATTACAGGAAATTGGAGGTGCACTAGACATAGCGCTGAGAAGTAGGGTACCAGTCACCCTTCCTATCACTTTTTCCGCTAGATGGGATCATGAATCTAGGTACTTGATAGACAAAATATCAGTCAGCAGGATGTTTTACTGTGTCTAGTTCAGGGAGAAATCACATACAATAAACGAAACCAAGTCAAAGAGAAACCTAACATATTTTGTAAGGTATGGGAACACGCCGAGAAAACCCACATACCATACTTGCACACTGCAACAACCCCCGTATACTGTTCACACGAGCAGGAATCTTCAAACAATACACAGTTATCTTCGCCATTTCTGCGATTTAATTTTATTATATAGTGTGTACATATGTACAGTTAGACATTCTGAAAGCCACGTGCATATATCTACAAAAAAGCTAGGGTCATTATTCAAACTGTGAACTTCACTGGAATTTATTTATAACACCATCGTTTCCAAGCAAGGGGGCGCGAATAGACCAACCACCTCGTCTCTGCAAATCCCCGTATGAAAATCATTATTTGCATTATACTTGCTTTTTTAACGAACGCTCTTCCAAAGTTCGACCTCAGGTTATATAAATATTTAATTCTCGCGTCAGGTATGTTACAATCATCACGCTAACCTATCGATTCACATTCTCGTTATCTGTTTTATCGAGTTTTTTTATGTTATATATTCTTTAAATATTTTAAAATAATTTCCCAACACATCGCTCGGAAAAATGTCGTCCGATATTTACTAAGTTCGATAGAGAAAATTAATACTTTTTAATAGTTTCGGGTCGTGAACACAGGTCCTTACGTCGTGCCTAACAGTTACAGATTTATATCAGGTGCACATGAATACTAAACAGTGAGAAATTAATGTACGAACATCGCTAAAAAGATTTCCAAAACTCAGGTCTTTAATCGAATCGTGAACCTCTTATCTTACCCTGAATCCTATACCCGATGCCTAAAACTTCCGTTTCGACTTTAATATAAATTCCTATAATATTCAGCGAACAATGGGAAAAATTATCTCATTTTATGCCAGACATAACATCTTACCTTGAAAATTAGCAATTAATATTTTTGAATAGTAGTTCTCTCAGTAAAGAGAACAAGAAAATAAATCTTGTGAAGGTTGTTGAAGATTGCCAGCAGTTTGAGATGAAGGCGTTGATATTGCATGTGATTATATTTTTTGCAATTCATTGTTTAATTCAAGTATAAACTGGGCCATAACTTTGGACGAAATCTAATATGACTTCCATCTGACCAGCTGGAGTATATTGTACATCTATAATGGGGAGAGGATGTGTATTTCACCCTTATTGGCGTCGTTGGCTTGTAAATGTGTCCCCACAAGCATCGAATCAAGCTAATGTGAATAAAAACATCTTCAAGTTAGTGCCGATGAGAAGACCCTATATATCTTAATTAATTGATTTAACAAATTGTTTTAGTCGGGTTAGAGTGGCGATGAGTAATAGTAGAACCCAATCTCCGAAACGTAAAGCACCGAAAATGTTTACAAAATTAAGTTTTAATGATTTTAGTTCAAATTTGTTCTTAACACTTTTGAACGTTGGAAAAAGTATTATAAAATAAAAGATTTTTATTTCAAGAAAAAAAATTGCTTTTATTTTTAGGCTGCCAGGGTTACAATAAAGTTCACCCAGGTGTAAGTGCAAAGTTAAACGACAAACATTAGGGCAGGCATGCCTGAGTTAATTCAGGGATTGTAAAGTAAGCAAACTAATGATTGAACATGGACAGTGTTGGGTATGTCGGCGAAGGTTTAACATAGCTGCCGTGAAAATAAAACTGGCGGCTACCTTGATTACCCGAGATACGATTCCAAAAGCTTTCATACCAAAGTTGGCATCCCGGCACACTACTTCCTGGAGGTGAACACTTGATATACAATATGATAGAGCCTTATATATTTATTTAGCCTGAAAGTCATTTAAATATGACTATAGGAAAACTATATACATTCTAAAGTCTTGGTCTAAAGGCCACTTGGTATACAGGTCTAACTTATTTTAACTAACGTTGCTTAAATTGCTGTTTTTTTAAAGTTAATTGGCCTAAATTCTCTTTGGCTTAAACTGATTTCGTTTAGCCGTACGGCCTGAACGTGTCTGAGCAGGAAAACTAGTTTGTTTAAAAGTCCCAAAGATTAAAAAGTTTTAAGCCAAATTATGTCTACTTATTAGTTATGGTAAGCCTACCATTAAGTACAATAAACTATGTTATAATAAATCCCGTTAATAGATTAACCTGATCAGTAAGCTGAGATGATTAAGGGTGCGCTTGTTTTATTTAGAAACCAGTGAATATTATAGACAACTTTGTGACTGAATGACCCAAATATATGTAACTCAAATAATACAATAAATTATGTCTAATTTACTGTGTCGTTGATATCCAAGGACCTTACTTTCTGAGAATAAGCGTGCAGTATGCCTTGAAAAATCGTTACAAATATTATATCTTAGGAAGCAAGCTTAAGTTTAAGTCATCGTAATAATTTTCATTCCTCAAAATTATGTGAAATTTGATTTCAGAATTTTTAAAGCTGAAGGATTTATTTTATTTTAGACGTACAAAAGTGGGAATTTATAATTGAAGTTTAAATAAATAACATAACATTTTATTAACAAAGCATAAAATACTAGAATATGTTTTTTTTTTTTTTTTTTTGTAATTCGCGGTATGCAACAAATGCTGTGAAACAGTGTGAGCAAGGCTGCACCTCAGCAAACTGCGCCGATAGTGATATTTAGAAGTAATCAAGAGGGGCGCGAAACCCGTTCGTGCAATTCCTCGCCTCTTGATTTGTACTAACTGCCCCTTTCCGGCCTTGACGGCCAATCTAGACTCGACCTTTAACTGGTTTGTAAACAAGCTATCCCGGCATTCTCGTTTTTTCCTGTAGCTAAATGTGTGGTGCTGTGGGGTCGTGCACGTATATATGCACTCTCCCGCGAGCGTCCGAGCAGCATCGGAGATAAAGTCCAATTATTCGGCTCGTAATTCTATCCTTCGCCGCGTTGTTTCCCAGATGCCGATAAATTTCCCTTGGTAATTAAGCGCTGCTACTTTTTTACCCTTTGTTTGTTAGCCTGAAATTGGAACATGGAGTTTGTAGATTAATTAGTGTGTGGGGCATGGCGAAAGGGAATCACAAGGGTGTCGTATTTATTATTTTACCTCCCTTGCCTTGTACACGTCTAAGGGGCGCCCGTAGAAATGGACCTAAAAGGGTGGTTTAATAAGTGATCATATTACATTTAGTGAGTAAATAAAACGATAAATTAAATTAAACAGCGATCAATTGTCACAATGTGCGCGGAATTATATTTAACTCATTTTTCTGATAATAGATTTTTAACGTGAAAATAAAAGCTTTCTTGTTGTTTCCTGTTTGGACAAGGTCAATGTTTACTAATTGAAGCGGACTGTATGGATAATACTCTGTTTATTTTCGTGCCTATGTTTATTATTCCTAGATCACGTATGGCATAAATGTACTTGATCACTGAGAGATAATGTTTGTTTGAGTAGACAATAAATCTTGTTTCTACATGACCCATGACCAAAACAAATATGAATGGTTGACTGAACCACATATTTTGTTGATGGTCAAATGTCCAGCAAATAATAATTTTTTTAACTCGTGTGTATTTTGTTCCATAAATAAATTAACTTTTGTTGCTCTTCAAGTTTATTTACTCAACTAAATATTTGCTGGAGCAACTAAATATTTGTTCGACCGTATACAAACAAGTATTTCGTTAGTCGGAACAAAATTTCGCTCGGTGGTTGTTTATCATAATGTGTGTCCATTTCTGTTAAATTTTGAAAATTTTAACGGGTGACTCAATCTAATGTATGATATAAAATATATTCAAACGCACTCATGAAAAACACATGTCATCTTGAAAACACTCTTCACTCATGGTGGCGCATAACTTAAAACAACAGCAGTGCTCAGAGTTTTGTTGTATGCCCTGTGTTCGGAACTGATTTCACTTAATGTCAGCATTTACCTGATATGAAAGAAGAATGCTTCGGGTGAAATTCGTTGTAAGAAAGTAACTGCAGATATGAATTTACCGAAATGTATGTATAATAAATTTAAATGAGTAATAATAGGTAATATGTGTTGCCTGCAATTATATTTGTGGTTGGGAAAATTGAACCTTGAAATATTTTCCGAAAAATGAAATACAATGTAGAACTCTTGGGAAATTTCATACAGCATTTCATAGACCTATTTTAGAAATGTGCTTTCTTAAGAAATATAATACGTACCAATGTTTATAACTGTAATTGTAATGCGTTAGCAATACTTCATTTGTTATTTTATAAATTTTAAAGCTAAATACCGCTTTCAAATATAATTTGTATGTATCCACATTATGATTATTTTATTCTTTCATATGTATCGCTATTAATGTGTAGCAAATAAGGAAGTCACAGCATGCACCCCGTACTAGGCAATTGATTGTTTACCAAAGTAACACGGTTTAAAAGGCAGATTTGAAATCAACTAACAAGCCTTTAAGGAAAAGCAAAGCTGGTGGTTGGCTAAAAGTAAATATTTATTTAATCCCGTTGTAAATTCAGGAGACGTCCCCATAGTGAATTCCGGGAACTGGTTAACAACACTACAGTACATCGCCGAGTGCGGTCATGACAAAATTTTACAATTCGGGTAAAAAAGGAATCTCAGGAATTGTGTCAGGAAGGAACTAAATTAAAAGAAATATTATATAATACGCAAAAAGAGAAACAAAAATGTTCTCTTTACAAGAGAAAGATTTTATCGGCATATTTTTCTTCTCTTTGACAGCGTACCAAGCAGCAAGAATGAGAGAGGAACAGAAGAAGCGGCCACGACTCGATATACAAGAGACTCAAAAGACATAGACTATAACGACATACAAATGCGCATTTTAGTCCCTTACTGTGTTGCGCTTGACTGGAAATGTCATTTGCCCACCATAACTCCAGTGTTTTAGTTTGATTGAAGAAGAATTGAGATACCCATACCCACGGAAAAGTTAACAGTCGCGAGTAATTTGTAAACTATTAGTTTTTTTCCCTTTTTTCTGTTAAAGATGAATTACTATAACTTAACTGGCATAAATAACCCGCCTGACTTCACTGAACACGCTAAGGTTGTAAAACATTGTAAATTAATAAAATATTTGTGATTTTGAAATCACGGCAATTCTTCCTTTAATTTTACCGAATATATTCACGTATGGTTTACAAAATAAAAACGCCGTTTAATAAACCTAAGCGGTAGCTTTAGTAAAAAAAAATATTTTTGCAGTTTATTTACATGTTATTAGATTGTCTCTTGTATTGCCGTTGTTGTCGACCACAAATCTTGATCTTAGTGTAGCTCCAAGAATTGCTACATTACAGTATATAATTATCAGGTGCTTGCCACACAGAGAATTTCACAACACTCACCTCCATATGTACTGTTTGAACATTATGGTACATAATAATTAGTCACTCACATAAAAGAAAGGGGAAATGTGAGGAGGTTTGTGTGTAATAAATCAGTTCACTTAACCTGATGACAAGGAAATATTTGTGCAAATGTTGTGTGTTAAATACTTTTTGTAGAAAATTTATTTTTTCTTCTATTTTGCTCTTCAATCTGAAACACGAAATACATGTTTCGAAATATTTATGGGTACTTTAACATCCTGAATTCACGCGGCAGGAAGGATGAAATTGAAAACTTTGGGGTATTTCCATGGCGACTCAAGTTTGATCCCAGGCGAATCGGAAACATTCTAAACATCCCATTTAAAACGTTATAATTTTTTCAAAACGTAAATAGTGGGAAATTTCGCAATAATGAAACGTTTCATGAAATAATACGTGGGCACCCGAAAATGGAATACGCAGAAAATTTTCGTCATATGATGTAAATAATTCTTATAGGCTGTTCACGGTAACTTCCAACTTTTCTGAAGCTCTGCTAAAGTCTTACTTCCAGGATAGTCATCTGCCTCATACAAACAAAGCTTAATGTAATATAGAGAATTACACCAGAGGGACAACGAAGCTTCATTCATGCGCACTCAATGTAATACTATTTTGCATGAGAGCTATTTCTTAGTAGGCGTTAGCATCACACCTTTTACCTCCTTGCTTTTAGTAATATTAATTATAATTTAAATATTATAATCGACGGATAGAATATAAGCGAAAGTTACAATTTGACTAAAAATAATGTAGTTTTATTTTAATACAGGTACTAAACGATCGTGATACGTTACATATTTACACTCTAAAAAATTATTCGGAAATTTACCATACCAGTGTATACGTTTAGCGAGAAAACGGAAATGGGAGTTCCTCCCCCCCCCCCCTACTATACATTTATTGTAACATTCCTACATTTGCTCAGGAAACAGTCAAATGCGTAAAGAAGTTCCCAACTTTGTATAGTAGCAACGCTAAACATTCCTATATCTGCAGCTTGATGTGTGGTATTATTTCCATACACTGTATAGATTAAAAACTTCCATTAACAATTACGAGATCACTAGGAAAATTTTTACAGTGTAGGAAACAACCAAACAGGTCATACATGAGGTGATTTTCAAAAGGCTTGATTGACAAAGTGTGAAGAAGCCGCGAATAGACTAAACTTGTGAATTTCATAGACGCAAGTTGCGACTACAAGATCAGCGTGAGCACGTAAGATTGAAAGTTAACGGACCAAAGTTTTGTTCTGTGGTTCTCAGTCGCCACGCAAACAGATTCAAGTCAAGTGGAAGGCTAGGAATGCTCGACCTTGCGTCGTCTTCGCCGAGGAGGTTGTCGGCTGACACTCGAGTGCCTTATGGAGGCCGCACGAAGACCCCTCGCATTGAGCGTTATCGCAGTTGAGGGAATTTTATGCGCCAGTGCCAAGCACGATATCTGCGTTAACGATGTCGTTCCTCGCGCCAGAGCCATCTCGAGTGGGTATTGAGGCAGAATCCAGGAGACCTTCATTAACCGCATCTCCAAGCCTGGGTGAGGTTGCCCAGGAGTTTATGCCTCCCCCTGGCACTGCTCGTTCGGCACTTGCGAGCTCCAGCTTTATCGATCAGTGGCGAGTTTTACTAACTAAGCGTTTCCCAGCACAGGATAAATATATAATATTAAAACATTTCTATTAAAAATATCATGGGAAAACATTACTAGTTACTCTAATTTCTCAGCTCACCAGTTCTATGAAGTAGCCTTTAAGAACAGTAAGATTTCTGTCACAAAAATTTATTTTAGTATTTATCATACACATTTGAATTAATTGTTTCAGTGCCTGTAGGCTATGATGCGTGCACTGTGCGAAAATTTTTGTGAACATGATGAGTGTTATTATTAAGCCTTTTATATCCGTACCTTTTTGATACCAACCCCTGCTCATTAAAATCTTAAAATATTGGATTTGTTGCGGGAACAGATCGTGATAAGTGAGGTTACTACTCAAAACAATGCAGTTAAAATTAGAAACGCACCTGTTCATAAGCTTTCCAACATTTCTGGACAATCTTTAGCCAAATGGTAAAAATATTTTTTCTCATGTCGACCTCCGTTGCGTAGTTGGTTGGAACTCCAGCTTTTATGGTTATAATCCCCCGGTACGAATTCCGAGTAAGATTTGGTGTATTTGATGTTTTCAGTTTTAAGCTCAGATTTGGTTGCATGTGTCAGCCGCTCTTCGATTGGCGTGCTGGCTCAAAGCGAAGGCATAATGAGCAATAATTTAAAAAAAATCTTTCTCCCTTATTTGTATAAGCACAGTGTCGAACTTAGGAACCATAGCGGTTTTTTGTGGTTGTTACCAACACAGTTTAAAAAACCAGATAATATTTTGGAAGACTGTATTCAGTTTACATTTCATTCACAAAACATCAATAAACTCCACACATTAATCAGCGTAATATTGGCATTCTATTTCGTAAAAATCTAACATTTTTTCTATATAGGTTTAATGAGCAAGATCCTTTGTCTTTTTTTAATATATGTTGTTAGTGTCATATTTTTGTTACCTGTTAACTCAAATTAATAAAAAACCACCCATTGTACTCATTCCGTCGGCAACATGTTACTCACAAGTATTATATGAATCGGAGGGTCCAGTTTCTCACTTTTGGAGGAAACACAACTATCCTGATTATTTGGCGTTATTTAGCAGTGTACGGGAGATGGAATCATGAAAGTGAAGCCAGAATGGAAGACTACGATACATGAAAATAGAGGGAAATGGTATAATATTCTTGACCATATTACTAGCTTGTGTTTAATACATTCTGTTTTTGTGTGGCCATTGTGCGAAAAAATTGTTTTGTGTAATTTTATATCAAATAAAAAATATGTATACTCTCTTAGCGAGTTTAAGATTACACAAAACGTTTAAATTAGTTGTTAGTGGTAGTTCACTAAGTTGCATGTAGTTTTCTCGTAGCTTTTAATTGGTTCCTAAACAGATGTTTGTAAAAATATATTTTGTTAGTGCTGCTAATACGATTTCCCGGGTAGCGAATTTTACTCTGATTTCATGCTATAATTTCTATCCCGATTGAATTATCTTCAACTGTGACATTTCAGTAAATGACTTTTACTTCTGTTCAAATAGCTTCCCGGTTGAGGTGTATATTTACAAGAACGTGGTTTTAAAATGTCCCATTGTTAGGAGTACAGTATACGCGGCGGATGTTGCATGAAAGCGTGATTTACAGTATATGTAAAAGTGGTTCAGACTCCATTGTTAGTGACATACATAAAATTAAAATTTGAATAAAACCGTTAAACGCTCGTGCTTGTTATTCGGGACCGCTTAAAAATTTGCGCTTATCTATTTACAACTTTCATTTAAAATTTAAGTACTGGCTTTCCGTACTGTATAGTAAGTATCTTTGGGTTCTAAACACGCGGTCTATGCCAAACTTGAATCTCTGATAATTTAATCTAATTTTCATCCTGGCAGGCATTAGGTACTTTAGGGATGACGTTTGCAAACGATGATCAATAATTCCTTTAAAATGGAATTGTTTTGTGAAGAGGGGAGAAGAGAAAGTTATAAATGTTTTAGGGAGTGGAGAAAATCGCGCGCTTAGTTTGTATTAAATGTGAAAATATGAACGCTTTTCTCGACTGAAGTAGGGTTGGCAAAAATGATGCGTGGTTGGTGTTAAGAGACACCAGTTGATTTACCAGGACAAAGACATGTTTTGGCTCGTTTATACTGATAAATAAAAACAGTGAATGAATAACGAGATCTAAAATATTTCCCCAATTTTCTGTGTTCGCGTATCGAATCGCGGATATTGTGATGGAATGTAAGCACTTTACCACCGAACCTTCTTTTGGTTCAAAATAATTCAATTTCTTACTCCAAGATGCTGCTATATTCATTATTACGAACAAACCCAGACAAACTACAGAAAACAGGAAGCTTAGTTTACCAACTAAAGTCATAGTATGGCCGAATAAAAGTACTACTTCAGACAGCTTTCTTTTATATATATAAAAAAAAACGAGCAGTAATGTCAGAACCAAATAATTTGATTGAAAAGCAGATTCAATTTGTGTGCCACTGAAATCTTTCATATGTGTATTCAAAATAATTTTTTTTGATGTAACGAAGTCCATTTTTTTGTGCTTTCGATTTTGTTTGGCGGCATTCAGTACGATGTAGAGCTGGCTTATGCGATGTCCTTTTTCATCCAATTCTGTTATCATCCATTTAGGGCAGGTTTTATCAGCTCCTGTCGATCTCCCGGTCGAAAATTAGCTGCTGGCTAGCACTGAATTTTGTTTTACCACTTCAAGCCAACGTCTAATAGCGACTTAAGCCCCCAGTTGCTGCCCATGTAGTAAGCCACAGTCGGCCAACTGTGGTTTTACTGCTGGCACTGCTGGATGATTGCTGACACTGAATACTTATGGGTTTATACTAATGGCCTTGTTATGGCTTACTGCTGGTAACAGGACACTTGGCATGCCATCAATGGCATGTTAATGGGATGTTGATGGAAATGAAACTGATGGCTGATAGTATGTGACCTATAAATGGTCCATAAATAGCTTACCAACTGTATTCCAGCAATGGCCGCATATAACCTATACTTATTGCTGATAAAATTATGGGTAGCCATCTATAGGCAATTTGATGGCTGTGAAGTGGTACATCGATGGATCATTGTTGGTGCAATTTGGCTTATTATGGGAATTTTTATGGCTGCCACTTTTTGCAAATAGCTTCTTCAAACTACACACATACACACACACGCGCTCGCGCGTATATGTATATGTGTGTGTATGTCTTATATAATTATAGATTATTTATAAATATATAATAATATATTATATAAAATGCTGTCAATAAAGTGATTGGTATTGAATAATTTGACATATGTAATTTCTTCCGTGTATGACTGCATACAATTAAAATGAGAAGTTAGAATAAAACCACACATAACCACGTTTATAAAATTAACATTCAAGAGCTTTTGTTGTTTCACATCATTAAAATATTCATAACTTGCAACTGCATTTCATGACAGATGAATAGCATCTAGGTGATACTGTGAAAGATTACATTAAAGGCAAGTTTTTTTGGTTCATATCACGATTCACGTAGGAAGATTTCTCTCAACGACAGCATTCTTTTATCTGCATCTTTTTAAAAATTGATTTGTAAATTTTAAGTTTATAAAATAACTAGTGCAATTTACGTTATGTTAGTGTTTCTTAATAATTCAAGTCCGAATATTATATTCTAAATTAGTTCATCTTAACACAAGAATTCACAGCGGAGTAATAGGTAGCATACTGGGCAGTCAATGCAAGGGGTATGGGTTTGTGCCCCCTCTTTTGCAATGGTAACCATAATATTTTAATGTCATAAAATGTGTTTAATAGTGAAGTAAAGGAAATTAAAGCAAAGAAAAGTTGTTATTGATGGTCAGAATAATAATTTTTAAAAGGTACAGTTGGGCGTATAGTGAAAGCATGACTAGCCATCACTAGGCCAGCTGATGGCTGTGAAATGGCACATCGTTGGGCCATTGCTGTTGTAAGCATATGGGCCATGCTTGGGCCATTTGTGTTCACCACTCCTCGGCCAGTCATGGGCAGAGTATTGCTAAGTTAGTGGTGCCACTTCAGGACCAGCAATGGTGCCGGGTGCATGCCAGCTGTTGGCCAACTGTTTACCGGCTTGGCATCCGACTGTAAACCATCAATAAGCCATATGATGTGGTTTGCTACATGGGTGGTTACCGAGGATGAACCAGCGGGTTATATTATGACCGCGACGCTAGGAAACGCAAAGCAGTTTTGCGGTCGACCGCGACGCAAAACCGAAATTTGCGTCAGTTCTCATTACGATCGCTTAGTTTGCAAACCCAGAGGTTGAGTCGAAGATAAAAACGGTAGCAAACTTAACGCGGGAGACACAAATCTCGCAAATCACTTTGCGCCCCGGGCAGCAAGAGAAAATGGCGGAACAAAAAACTGTTATAATTAAAGTACTCATTTTAATTTCCAAAGTATTATAAGGTTACAGAAGAAACTGATGTTAGTTTTCAAAATGAGTACGTGTATTTTCAAACCTCCGTGTCGTACCATTGTGTGGAAAATACTTAAACTATTGTGAGTAAAGTCTGTTCACGATAAAGTGAGCACGTTTGAAATCAACCTTGGGTAAAAGTCACTGCTCCTACCTGCATATATTTTAACGGGCGCAATGAGTGATGTGTGTCCAGTAAAGTTGGTAACGATGGAGTAGAAAGTAGTTCCGTATATTAACGTCGAACAAAAAGTGTTAGGTAACCATTTGAAATAACTTAAATTATTTATATCTCCTTCTGTAGTTTTTAATGCATCTAAGTGTAAAAACGAGTAGATTTGTACAGTATTTACTTTACAGTATTTATTTTTCTAATAATTTCACAGTTTCACTTGACTGACGCATGAATAATGTGATGAGGACCATGACAATGCTAATTATACATGAAGTGGAAGAACACACAACATGTATAAACGTAGATCTTAAGTAGGGCTCATATTACCGTTAACAGCCCATAGCAAAGTTGTAAAGTGCACTGTAGCGTAGGGGATAGGGTTGCTGCTTACGCATCAAGCGTTTTAACAAACTAGTTCTTTTAATTTTTTTCTCGCCCTGTGCACAAATTATGAACACTTTAAATCATCTGGAATTTATATCCACGTAAGCCTACGCTGTTTTTTTTATTATGTACTACGCACGGCTTAAAAATACAATGCACATAATTACAGCTTTTTATAACGTATTACGAGTTACAAATTACAATGAACTAAATTAAATATGGTTCATGGTATGGAGTATTTGTTATTAATTAACACTTGAAAAAGAGAATATTCTGTTCCTTAGATTGCATTATTCGAGTGAAGTTCGCGTTTCCTGAGTTTTAGGTGAAATGTTATGAATATACTTGGTATGTTAGCGTTTGAAAGCTATGATTATACACAAAATATGAAATATCACAGTTCAAAACGTGCTGCTAGATGACCAGGTTTCAATATTTTGCTCGATATTTGTGGTATGTGTATTGTTTAACTATTTGCTTCTTTGCGCACGTGTTGTTCATTTAAGTTACGTCAAAAATGGCTTTTGCTAAACGTCGAAGACAGAAACATACCTCGATTTTATTCAAAAAGGAGATATTTTTCAAGGTAAGTATTGCCAACTGTCGTCGCAAAGCGTGAGTTGACGCAAAAGGTTTGCTTTTAAGCAAATGATAGCGATCGTCGCAAGGAGAAGTGGTCATAATCGCTAAAACGTTATCTGGGACACGGTACAACTCAAAGTAGCGTTTGGAAGCAAACTAGCGTTCGTGGATCATAATAGGCCTCCTGCATGGGCTATAGTCAATTCGCTGTTACTTCAGCATTTTCTGAAGCCCTGCTAAAGTTTTACTTCCAGTACATTCCTCCGCCTCGGACAAACTCAGCTTAACTAATACTGGAGAATCACACCAGGGGGTCAACTCACCACATTCGTGCGCACTCAGTTGTAATGAAATTTTGTATAAGGACTATTCCTCACTAGGCGCTACCAACATACCTATTTTCTCTCTGATTTTTATTCAGATTATTTATAAATGAAGCAATATAATTTATAGATAAAATATGAATAACATTTCAGTTTAACAGAAAAAAGTAACTTTTATGAACACAAGTATAAAACGCTTGTGATACAGGGCGTATTTAGGAAATAACTAAACACGCCATACATGGAGAGATTTTTCAAAGGTTTGATTCAAATGGCCGAAGAAACTGTGAATGAACTATGGTTGTTCCAACCGGAGTCGGGGAGAAAGAAAATGGCGTCATATATGGAATGCACGCCAGAAATACGACGATTATGAGTATTTACGTCATAATAGGTACAGTTGTGTGATTTGTAAAACTCCCCAGTGATGTGTTCATTTATCTGCGTGTCCACATTATAAATACTACCATCGAGTAACATTTTAACGTAACTTTAGGCAGTGGCATTTTCGTTTCGATGATCAGTAATAGTTTTGGACGTTACTGTGCTGTTATCTTGCAGGTAATTGTGAACCACAGAACATGTAGCGTGGCGGCTGCACAATGCATCATAAGTACTGCTTTTTGAATAAAGTAATGTTGTTGAGACGTCGGCGAGTATTTATACATTAAAACGAATCCTTAAATTAAATATACTCAAATGATATATTCGTGCATTACTCATATAACATTTCACATGGAGAGAGTAGTTTTGTGAGATTCTGGGGACAACTCCACTTTTTCGTTTTTTTTTTTTTTTTTTTTTTTGCCCGTTATGTGTGGATGTGCTGCCATCTGCTGCGTGTGGGAATAAAACACAGCAACGGAGACGTAAACATTGAAAATATCTGTTAATATTTGTTTATTTAATTATAATCGTTTGGGAGTAACAGATAACCAACTAAATATATTTCGTTAGTTTAAATAGAAATTAGCTACTAATAAATCTTTAACTACCTAAGTTATTTGTTTACAATAGAAAATATAAAAAAACTAATTAAAATTGTTAAAATGATGTTCTGGGAAACAGTACAATCTCGAAAAGTCACTGACTTCTAATAACTTTTGTTACCAACATATACAAATTCATACACGAACTGTAAGATTACAAACAGGAGGCTACACAATCGTGATAAAACACTAGCTTCTGTTCAGCAAACAGTCAAGCTCAACTACGCTAGCGAACCTCCAGATTTAGTGGGAGGTGGTAAAACACTCCCTAAAACATAATTAATATTTCCACGTGTATCAGCTAGACCAACGCCTGATATATAGATGACCCGCAAATCAAATTAGTGTCGCGTGTAACCTACAATATAAGTTTGCAGGCGCTCGCAGCAATCGACACGCACAATTGATAACAGAACTACGCATACAGAACTAAAAGGAAGAGATCACGTCGGTATGGTAGTAATCCCGGAGGGTATTCAGTATAACAAGGGTTATTTGTTTATTGACTGTTTGCCGTTGTGTCGGAGCCGTTTGGGGAGTTTCTAGTTAACTTTGGTTTTAAGTCCTATAAACGTGATTCCCCTCGAGTCATTCAATCTCACTCTCTCTCAGCCTCAAGGGGCTGTCTCGCGTAAAATTAATGCCACCTACGTTACATCCACAGGTGGCCTGCGACAACCCCCATTTGCCCCTGGAGAATTCGTATATATCTCGGCGCTTCGTAATAACAACGAATGACCTCAGTATTTTTCGACTTTGTAATAGACAGATTATAGAACAAACATTTCAACTACATCAGTGAGTGTCTGTACTTAGTCATCAAATTATAGTTTCTGCAGTACATTGGCCTAATAAGAAAATTCTTGAAGATGAACTGTAACAAAGGACATATTTAGTTGTAAATGCGATGCTTACTCCCTCTCAAGACAAATGAAAAGTGCCTGCTAGGCAATGCTATACATTTACGTTTGCTACGTGCAAAAATTGGTTTCATCCCTGCTTTCTGACAGACTAAACTAGCACGGACAATCTGATTAAGTGTGTCTGCATTGATTGTATCATCTGGATGTGAAAATAATATGCCATAACAAGATTCTTCTGCATTACAGTAGATTATTTAATAAAATGAACATTTCGGAAAATACTGTGCAGACGAATATCGCTCAGAAAAATTTGACCATGTCATTTTATTAGGGAGAAAAAACGATTCGTTTATAGTTGGTGTTATGTTGCGCACAGTCAATAGTTCACAAAAGTTTAAAAAGTACATAAGTACGGCCACTTCAAAAAAATTTTACCGGAAATGTATGCCTTTATCGATGCTCACGTTTTCCCACTACTAGTGACTAAGATAAGTGATGTCGAAAATCTATCTGAAAAATAAAAAGTGGAACCAGACTTCGTAAAATTCTAGCGTATTCTTGAAATGACTGATAGTCTACTTTAATTATCAAACTGTTCCCGTACGATATAGAATGTGTACGACATGAATATCACCTATCCGTTTTAGACGTATTACTGTAACAATAATTTTTTTAGGATTTTTCTATATTGCGTGCACATCACTGTTTATGGGATCGTGGGGGAAACAGAGCATGTAAGCTAACATTCTTATTTCTGCCTTTCTTTGCGGCCTTTAGCCTGTCTGGAGACCTCGATTTGCGGGTGATTTATGATACAGTCAGTGGCACTAAACATCACGTGCCTAAAGTTGCGCAACGCGGAAGGGGCAAGAAGTTGAGTAGGTAGGAGAGTAGTGGTTCAGACAAAGTGGATATATAAAAGATAATAATTGTTGTAATCCCTTTTATGTACTCCTCCATATTCACCAATTGACAGGATTTTCTAGAAGTGGCCACGTGGCGATGCGGAGAGTTCCTCCTTGGTTCGCACAAAGTCTGAAAAGCTGATTGGCGAATGACTTCTTTTCATATCGCTGCTAAGCGGAGGGGATTTGTCTGGTGTTCTCTGAAGTTCTGAATAATGTGCGACAGTTTTGCTTGTATACACTTAGTTATTTTGCTGTTGTGGAGCTTCATAGCCAACGATGTAACACTTCGGTCACTGAGCAAAGAGGAAGGTGAGGGAAAGGTTGCGCGGTGAATACATGATTCCTTATTTTGTCTTTATTCACGTAAGACAACTTACGATCATCTTAAATCTAGTCAGTTACAAAATTGTTACTTAAATATTAGGATCTCTAGCCTTCAATTTCTTCAGACAATGTCCGGCTTTAGGTTTCGTTTCATGTTATGGCCATGGCCAGATATTACATGGATAATGTGTGCAAAGTCTGTTCACGATAAAGTGAGTACTTTTGAAATCAACGTTAGAAAAAAGACACTGCCCATAGCTGCATATATTTTAACGGGCGTACTGAGTGACATGCGCCCAGTAAAGTTGGTAACGAAGGATGTAAAGTAGTTCCATACCTTAATGTCGAATAAAAAGTGCGAGGCAACCATTTGTGACAGCTTAAATTATTTCTTTCTCTTTCTGTTTTTTTTAATCACTGAGGTGGGAAAATGAGCGGATTTGTAAATAATTTACTTTTTAATAATTTCACAGTTTCACTTGACCGACCCATGAATAAAGTGATGAAGCTCATGGCAATGTTAATCTTACATAAGGTTGGAAGAAGACAACGTGCATACAAGTAGATCTTAAGCAGGGCTTTTAAACGTGCTCATTTTACCGTGAACAGCCTATACATACATATATTTCAATACTTGCATCGTTCCAGCATACTATTCGTGCGCCGCCAGCTAACTGAGCAAATGCCATCGGTTTCTTGCGTCTGCAACGAGAGCCACGATCATTACGCATCGCTTGCGAATCTCCCCAGCCTCGTGTTTCCGAATAATCTTCCACGCGGCGCAGCGAGGTGCGTCTTCTTTCGCTGAAAGGGAAAGCTTCAAGAGTCACCCCCTCATGTTTCGTGGCACCAGAATAGGAGAGGGTACGGAACTTCATAATGCCTTGTCATGTGTTGTTTGTGTTTAAAGTGATGCAGGAGGGAAAGGGGGCAGTTAGGGGGATGGGATACGAGGTGGTGGCTCCGGTGAGGCGAAAGGCGATAGGATAACACGATAAAGTCATAACGTCGCACGTGACACTTCGCCTTGGATAGGGAAGGGAGGAGTGCTGGAAGCGATCACCCTCTCGCGATAGAATGAGGCTTTGAGAGAGTCTGGCGTGGGCGGCGCAGGGTTGAACCAGGATTACATCAGATTCCTACGACCCGGGGACCAGAGTCTCTTCGGGACGCCGGAACTACCGCTGGGGACCCGCTCTTAAACATTCCCTCGGGGAGGTGGTGCGTTTTGATGTCTGCACCGCCCTCTCCGAACTGCAGCTCGTCTCTACGGCGTACCAATTCGCCGGAACGTCTTTCCCTCCCGTGAGCAAGAAGGGGTTTCCCGAAATAAAAAATAAAAAAACACAATCGACCCTCTTATCAGCAGCGTTGCCTTAGTTGGCAAGTTGGCTTATCCCACGCTGGGAATATCTGGTTTCTGTCCTACGCTATACTATTTTCTGCTTAAGTAAAACCTAGGCATTACCCATTCAATATGTTATTTTCGAAGACCTTCAAACGTCGTGGCTGTTATTAGATTCTACTTATGAAAGCTTTTGTATACTTTAGTAAAACATGAATATAGCCATGCGTCTTTAATTTCGAACCAATAGGCAACACACCAACTCCCGACCCATTAATGTATATCTACATGGTCACACATGAGATGATATAAAGAAGGAAACAACCAAAAATACCTTCAGTAAAATGAAAAATATATATATATATATCCCCGTCGTTATAAGCTCACGAAGAAAATTATTCGAAGCAATTTTAAACCAGCATTTAAAATATTAATATTTTACATATTTTCTATATATTATATATGTGTTTTTTTCGTGACCAGCATGTTTAAGTATTTCGGAATTGTCCGTTTAACATCTATCAAGGTGAAAGGGAGCAAGATAATAATAATCACTTTCGCCAGTAACATTCGACACCTAAGCATGGAAAACCAAAAACCATGAGTAATGATGATTTCCAACGTCCTTAAAATCTCCATGTTGATTACCTCGCAACCGTTTTGACGGAAATACAAATATTTTAACAATAAATTACACAAATGTTCGAGAGCAAATTAAAATAATTTTGCCACAACAATGCTATGTATGGCCTGTAATGGTCCTTTTTATGCCATGAACCAGCAACAGGAATCATATCTTCGAAATCTCACGTGACAAAGGTGCTTGTGTTCAGAAACTTGCTTTCCATTTTCTACAGATTCTCCACTCGGGTGGCAAATCTCATACAAGAAGGGTTTTTTCTGAAGCCTTGGGGATATTATCCAGGAGAAGTTCACAGAAATGTCTACCAAGCTTAATTCAGTAGATGGGGGGATACGGAAGATAAGCTGCCTGGCATCGTTTCAAGCCACATACAAAGAACTTGTATGGCGCTGTTGTAATCCTTCCTCAGTCTTCCAGATCAATAAGTATTCAACAGCCAAGAATATTCTCCCAAACATAAATCTCATGAATGCAGGCTGTTGTCGCCTCCTCTACCACTACCTCACAAAATTACTCTCCTCTACCCAAGTGAAGTTCGCGATGGGGACCCTGCTTCCCACTACGGTGAACTAGGCTCATTTCCCGGCGTACTCGAACTTGAACTTTCTAATATAGGTAAACGTGACGGACGTTACCGCTGGCTGGTGGGTGTTCTCGAAGTACTCCCGCTCTCGTCACCACTGCATTCCGTCGCTGTTTGAGAGGACACGGATTCGACTTCCTGCCTGACCATTCCGATTTCGGTTTTCCGTGGTTTCTCGAAATAACTTTAGGTGAATGCTTGGATGGTCCATTTATACAGGCCGTGGCAGATTCCCCCCCCCCCCCCCCAGTTACCACGTTCTTTCTTCTCTGAGCAACTTGCTCCTTCTCTAAGGACCTCGCTATCGACGAGACATTAAGTGTTACTTACCTACTTATCTACGTACCTAAACTGTTAAGGGGCGTCCCTAGCAAAAACTTTTTAAAGCCTTAAGGTCTCGTCCCGCCTTAAGGAAACGTTGAGACAGCGATGGGAAATATCATAAATAAGTTTCACGTGCGTTTATTTCCTAAAAATCTTCATACAGCAATCTGTTGAGAAAAACACAGCTTTGTCGCTATAAAACTCTGTTTTACAGAAGAATCAATATTGTAAAAATAGTGCTTACAGCGATTTTCGCTGACTTTGACACTTAACGACCACTTTTATGTTTCAATAACCAATCTTATAAATTGGAAACAACATATGGACTTTAATTTCAGTCCTGATTAAAGATTAATATTCACATATTCAACTCATTTGCGTAAATAATAATAGGCAACAGTTTGCAATGGGACCACCATGACTAGGGACACTCCACCGTAACCTATATCTTCCTTTCTATCCCTCTCTCCTTCTCTACATACAAGGTTTCCTGCTTTCCATCAGTAAAAAGCGGTCTCGCGGGTGACTTTATTGCTGCAGGGGCGGGTATATTTCTTCATCCCACTAGCATAAGCGCATCAGCAGCCGTCACGCGGCCAGACGGATCTCGTGGACAGTAGCGAACCGCGGTATGCGCCATTACCATCTCGGTCAATACGGGACTTATGAACTCGAAATATCGCATTCGTCCTTTTTTTGCTGGGGATTACTCGTTCGGCGACACCGCCTTGAGGGAAAACCCACAACCGTTGCCCCTTCTATAGTCCACAGGCGCCACTTACAAAATGAAGACACGAAACGATAAATTCAATATTTTACTACTGATATTGGAGCATTATTGCAAATCGATTTAAAGCTGAAAACCACTAGCAGTTATGTAATTACTTTGGCTTAACACTGCTAGAGAAGACGCCACAAGTGCATATGTGTAAATTTATACTGAACAGTGGTGTGTAGTGAGTTTTTGTACGGGGTAAGCAATGTAATAGTCTCACATCTTTGAGTGTTTTAGATAACATTTGCTAGTGCGGGGCTGTGGATCCATTTTCAATTTCAAACTGAATATTATTTAGAGAGCTTATTACAAATTATAAGAAAACTCTCATTTCCCGCACACTCTCATTCTCTTTCCAAGGAAATGTTGCACTGGAGGACGCAAACAGAACGACTGCTTACCATGCCGAAGGAACGCGCAGCCTGCGAGTTCGATTCATCGCTAGTCGCTCCCGTTTGTGGAAATAAAATACTAGATATCAGCACTATGCGTGTACGGTACGGGAGTTACGAAAACTCTTGTTTCTCGAGTCGGAAACGGGAAACTCAGATTTAAATGTGTTTGAATTTAAAGTTAAGGCGAAAACTATAAAGGATCAAACATTTCCAATATGTATAGGGTAAGTATTGCTTACCTTGAGTCTATGGAATAAAAGCCATTGATACAGATTAGTGTTAATAGGTTTTTTTATTAATATGCATTGCATATAGATTTCGTTTTCTTGTTTCTTTTTTCTGTTGTTTTCTCCCAGGCTGAGACTATTTTTATTTACGAGGGTAAAAATGCTGTGTCCTGTAGAATTATCACGTTAACAGTATTTTTCAGAGTATTGTAACCGTGTTAGGAATGTTATTAACATTTTGCGAGCCAGTATTGGCACGTAGAGGGCAGATCTCATCCGGCCTTTTCAGAGTTTCTATTCGATTTATTGTCTTTTAATATTCTTTAAGTATTTGTACTCACTGGTCGTGTAATACCGTACATGTGATGTTATGATTATTATTTGGTGCTCGTTATATTGCTGGGTTAAAATGAGACTGTTTTATTATGGTCGAATGTTTTTGTGTGTTTTTTATTTTGTAAGTTTTACGCCATATTATTTCAATTCTGTCATATCGGTTCTACTTGAAGGCCAGTTTGTGAATCTCGTATCTACTGACTGATTTTAGCCAATTAAGAATTTCAAAATAATAGGTGATTTGAATTAATGCTTTTATATCCAAAATAATATAAAATTATGATACATCAGTTTATTTAAATACGATAATTTGATTGTGGGGTGATAATATAATGGAATTAGGGAACTACTGTGATTCATAAAGCCATTAAATTTCTGCAGGTGGTCTGCACATACGCACAGTTGCTGTTTTATAATAGCAAAATTGAATGTGCGTCCGAACATAAGTTTTTTAGCTTTAAACTCCTACAAAATATTGCTACAACTTATTCAGTAAAGAATAACTTACTTATTTTAGTTTATTGATACTTTTTAAGATGTAAAACATTATATTGGTTTAGTTGTTTTAAGTATTTCGCGTTATCAACACTTCTACTTTTATGAATGCAATTACGCTTTACATCACCCATAATTGTTGCGGAAACTGCTATGGTTTGAGGTTGTTGAGTATCCGCCATTTAGTTTTAGATCGTGGTACATGGTGTAGTACAGACATTTCTTTAGGTTTGTTGCAAGCATGGCTCTTGCAATTTTACGAACGAGTAATTCTAAAAGAGAAAGTTTTGTACTTTTACAAACGTTTGTAAAACTACACTCTAAGGAATTTTTCGGAAATTTACCATACCAGTGTACACGTTTAGTGAGAAAGCGGGAATGGTAATCCACCCCCCCCCCTCCATTTATAAATTTACTGTGGTATTCTTACATTTTCTCAGGAAACAGTCAAATGCATAGGGTAGTTCCCAACTTTTTATAGCAGCGAAGCTAAACATTTCTTTATCTGCAGCATGATGTCTGGTATTAGTACCGTAAAAATTAGAAGAGTTTTTTAAAAAGTACATTTGCATTGATTCGGAAGCCAATATCAGAGAGGATCACTTTCATATGGTAATGTATATAGAGAATTTTAAGTTAGTGCTACTTCTATAAAGTTATGTTTGCGGATTATCTACACGGTTACAAATCAAGACCACCTTATGAAAACAGTTTTTCTTTAAGTCTCATTCTGTCAGCGTTTGTTAGCCAACATTTTTTATTACTTTAAAAACACATCAGAAAAGTAAACAAGAATGTGAATACGTGAGATCTGACAGATTTATTGAGGGAACTCCCGGAGTGCGAACATGCCATTGCGATTCAAGAAGAATGTTAAACAGTAAACACAGGGAAAGGGACAAAAAAATTCTGTGCACGTTCTCTGGACTTTTGCCAAACGGTTATATTCAAATAAAATTATACTTCATATATTACGTTATTTGCGAAGGAAAACGTTTGCTTTACCAACACGATAAAGTTTGTATTTTGATTTATATTACTTTTTTTAAGAGATATGACTAGCTGACCTGCTTTTATTTCAGTGTTATAAAATACCTAGCAGCAATTGCTTCTATTGTAATATACTTAATAGAATATGCGGTGTACTCGTCTGGTATACGAATACATTACGATTGAACTTGTAACCGGGAATGCCAGTAAATATTTTTCAAGTATATGTCTACTTTATTATATTTGCCGAAGAACATACTCTACCTGACAATTTTGAAGAATTTACGTGTACTCGACTCGACCTACTACAGAAAATACTATAAAAAAGACAATATTATATGTAATTTTCTGCTGAGACTGAAATAGCATTATGCACGTATAACTGAAATGTTTATTTAGTGTTTAAATTTCCAGCCTTAAAAAGCTATAAAGAAACAAGAAAAGGATCAAATATGACGAGCATTACAACAACAGAAGCAAGCACAGTATGAAGTAATCTTGTTTGTTAGAAAAAAGTAATGTCTCTGGGTGTTTAACTTAACATTCAGGCTGCTCTAGGAGTTATTGTGTAAGGACACAGATATGTCTCTTTTAATATTACATTGGTTTTTTTTCCTACACTTTACAACCGTATGGCCTTGTCTTCATGCAACAGTTTGTCTTTGATACTTCAGTAACTTACATGACGCATTAAGAGTGGGCTGGAGCTGCGCGCTCAAGCTCAAGAGCGAGGGAGCGATACGGGCGACACTAACACGCACGCCTAGTGCCTCATTGCTCCTACGTGCAAGATGTGCAGTGTTTCCGTTGTGACACTGTACTACGTGAATTAAATCTCTAACAGTGCGACTTTATTACATGCCATGAAAGCCCACAGATTAAACTACGCCCTTATCTTTGTACTTTTCTCTTACCGCTTAAGAAAACTGCATAGTAAGTTTAAAGAGTGCTATATACCAGAAGTGAGAGAGGCGAATGCAGTGTCTTACGCCTATCTATTTTACAAGTGAACATGAACACATAGAAATTAGAGGTTTTTTGTAGGAAGAATTAAAGGATGTATTAATGCTTGGAACATTTGATGAATGGATTCGGAGTTGTGATTTAATGCGAAAAAAATGCTTGATTCTATGATATTTGCAGTTGATTTTCACGTAAAACATTACTCAAAATAAAAAAAAAACAAAATGCTCCAAACATAGAATGCATAATTCTGAACGAAATTATGTAAACATATAGTATGGTCACAACTGAATATTTTTAGTTATTTGAATATAACGAAGCACATTTTTGCTATCTTTGAGCGCTGTTACTTGGCGCATCCTGGTGACGGCGACGCCTAGCGGACCTTCGGGAGTTGGAGGCGTGTTAGAGTGGGGGAAGACAGCGACTGAATCAGAGGAGCGGAAAGGCACAGATTCCCTGCTGGGCATGCACCCTGAGTGGTTTACAAATGGACAGGGCTGCTAGGATTTTTGCTGCGGTCCCAGGCACTTTCTCGAGACTAGCTCCATTACTTACGAATAGAACATTCTTACGCCACTAAAGTTTGTGTCTAGCAACTGCGCATTGTGAAATGTGTGACAGAACATTACTATAATTTTTCCTGTGGAATCTGGCAAGCGGCAAGCGGTAGGCAAGTGCTATTTGAGTATGCAGTGTGCCAGTAAACTGTAATACATTTAGTTTGAGAAAATAAGTGACAGACAGTTATGTGTTTACTAAGAATGAAGAGTTTTGTTTTATTTTCATATATTTACTTTAAATCATCTAAATTTGTTTTATTGACATTACTAAAAAGGTTTGGTATTAGTATGTCGATAATATTGGCGCAGCTCAGCAGACAATAATACCACTGAGAATTTAGTACCGAATTAACTTTACTGGAACAAAAGTTTCATAGCAGTCCGATATAATTTTTAACAGAGAGGTATTATTTTCCTTCTTATACAATATTTTCTTTCTGGACAAGTAATCTTTACGCGGGAATTAATTAAATATAACCAAGAACAATCAATGCTATAACAATCGTAGTAATATCTTCAGATACACATTTACTGTTGCAATGTTAATTTTAGAGATTATTATCAACTTTGAAATTTGGTGGCTTTTATTTTAGACATGTCATAGATCTCAGTAAAGTGGCAGTGACTCCGCCGCATAACTGGGCTTGAATTATCTACACTCGTTTTTTTGCATAAAAATTAATTACTGCCAAATGCTCTTAGCAAGCATAATTAACATTTGCTATGGGCAAAAATGTAACATGCAATAATTAGTTCATTTAAACTGCAGTTGAAATAACTACTTTGTTGAAAAATTATGTACTTACAACGTGTGTATAAACTGTTTTCAATAACATCAATGGAAAGTTGTGAATAAACATTACGGGCGGGATAGAGCACGAGAGAGCGCAGCGAGTATACAACTTCGTGCTCTGTGGTGCTCTCGCTCATTCGAATTCTCTCGAAGCAAATTGGAACGGCCAGAGATCGCTCTCTGTGACGTATGTGTGACGTTTCTGCGAGAACGAGAGCAGGGGAGAGATGCTCTCTGGGCGATTTGAGACGCGGCCTAAGGCCGTGTCTCAATTGACCCAGAGAGCACTCTCTCGTGCTCTCACTCTCGCGACGACGTCAGAGATAACGCTCTCTTGTCGTCTCAATTCGTCGGAGAGCGCGAAAGAGCGAGAGCACAGAGAGAGCACGAAGTTGTATACTCGCTGGCGCTCTCTCGCAGGCGCCATAATTGTTTACATTATTTCCGTGTTTGAGTAAGGTTATAGTAGCTTTCTGGGCCAAAACCACGTTGCAGTTTAACTGTAAGTCAATAATTTCAAGTGTTTTATACAGAGAAATGATATACGCAACATGTATTTATAAAAATATAAATACGGATTTCTGAGTAAGTTTCGTTTTTTTTTTTTTTTTTTTTTTTTTTTGTAACATGAAGTTAAAATATAAAACAAAACTAATAATATTGTATGTCCTAATGATTATTCTGGTAGTGCTATAATTATTTGTGAATTATTTTGAACACACATAAATTACTTACAGTAGCTATGACCGCGATTTTAGCTTATCATTATTTCCCGCCTTTTAGCGTCAGCTGTGTTCCTGACGTCGGAGAGACACGAGTGGTTGTCTCAATTCCGAGAGCCAGAGTACGAGAGAGCACAAAGCAATGCTCTCGCCAGGTTGTGCGAAAGAGTGCTTTCTCGAGAGTATATTCCTTAAATTGAGAGACGGCCTCTGTGTGGGAATGAGACATTTCAGAATTTAAAGTTGCTAATGACGGTTTTGCCGCGCCGTCGCGAAAATTATGTGAAAGTGATATTGTTTTCATTTCAACAACAAAGTTACCGCCTCGCATCTTACTAAGAGAAGTTTCGTGGAGAGAGAAACAGTAATACATATACGCACCCCATGTTTCATTTTATTCACAGTTTATGAACTATTAGCTGACTACGAGATTACAGTACAGATTGTACCGGCAGAACAATTAATTCAACACAAAAAGTATGCAATGGAAGTTTTCAAACGAAATAACAACCTTGTCGAAAATATTTCTTGTCGACTCAAAAGTGAATCAATCACTACTGAGATTCTCGACATAGGTCATCAAAAAGTGTAAACCATTAATCAGGCACAAATTAAAACATGTTTTGTGTTGTTCAAACCCTTAAACGGATTTTTTTTTTAAATTCTGTCACCGTATACAGATAATTCCTAAAAATAAACAACGAATAATCAATCCTGCCGATACTGCTGCTTGCCATATTCTTTTCTGTTTTTATTCAGTAAAATTTCTGTGATTAAGATCTTCCATGCTTCGTTATTTTGTCCATAAGATATCTATCGTATACCTTGTACTTTTAATAAGTTTCAACTTTGGCATTGCGTCTTTATTCTATTTACATGTTTTCGTTGGATAATAATCCAATCGTTTCTCTTTTATACTTTTGTTCAAGCATTCTACTCCACATTCGTGTTGCAAGAGAGGTAAAATGTGTGAGCAAGTGCTCAGTTATATCAAAGTAAATAATAATCGTGAATTTATAGTATTTATATTTTATACATTCATTTACTGTTTTTATTATTTACTGTCACTCTTCGGCAGCAATATACCCACTTTCACGTTTTTTTTCTGATTACTGCTATTATTATACAAAATACGACGTAGTAACTACGTAATTATAATAGTGCAAACATGCGCATGTAATCTGTTACTTAACACGCTCAATATAAATACAGTAAAATTAATCGGTACTATTTATAAATTAGAGCATTGAGATTTGCTGCCAGACATTGATACATAAGGGTAACGTAGTATGCACATATCTTGGTCACGGCTCTTAACTATTCGCGCCAAGCTTTTATATACTATATATAAATTGATACAAAAATATAAAATTTGTATTAAAGTTTATTACGGCTGTTCGACCACGTCTTACAAGTTCTACAAATTCTGTAACTACTAGTATAATTATTTTTATCTTTTTAGTTCATTTATAAATAAAAGCTTTGTTTTTTTAAATGTTTTTACAGTTAATTTTTTCACGTTTGCTTAAATGTCTGTTTCACAGGAATCATTAATAATTGCGGTTTTTAACAGATCAATTCACTGCACGCCAGGGTTAGGGTAACATGGACGAAAGCAACGATCCATATGTTCTAGAATCCAACGATGTGGATGTTGAAGTTAACGTAACTGGGTCACCTGATAGGAATCATCTATTGCAGCGTTTTCCAGAAAAAAAATGTTTTTCCTGTTACCCGGTTATTTTTATGATTCTTTTTTTTGTGACCCACTCAAACCTTATTGCCTATTATGATATGTGTAGGTAAAATAAAACATTATTTGGATGTCATTTTAATTTTCATGCACTTTAATAATCACTTATAATATAAGTTTTATATGTAATTATTACAAATATAATTGCAAACGTGACATTAAAATAAGATAAAATTATTAATGAGAAATGTAAAGCTGTTTCTTGCGACCCGGAAATTTTTTTTCGTGACCCGGTATCGAGTCGTGACCCACTATTTGGGAAACACTGATCTATTGTCTTCTCCATCTCCATCAACTGAAAGAATTCAAACCAGCAACGGAACATCTGTAGGAAAAAAAAGAAGTGTCGGAAAAAATAAGTAGTAGCCTAGGACTGAAACTTGTTCAGTCAGAGGAGGAAAAAATTAAATTAATGAGAGATTACATCCACAAGCAGCAAGACAAGAAAATGTATTTCTTCGGTAGTCTGTTGCCACGTATTAAAAAACTACCAAACGTCAAGTAAATGTTACATCAAATGGAAATCCACCAAGTGGTGTACACAGACGTGTCTATGGCCAAATACCGAATACCAACCATTATCCACGCATTTCATCCAGCCCACAAGCAATCGTCTTCCTGCATTTCCACCACCTGCAGTAACCATTCCAAACACAACGATTCTCTCCAACAATGCACCTGCATACTTCACTACTTCTGGACACACGAGCAGTGATATGGCGACCTCTAATCCTGAGACTTATGTTCGCAGGGACTGGTAAAATGCAGGCTTTCCATGCAACTGGTACGAATGTCTCTAATAATGTGCCTTAAGTAAGTGTTTTTCATTATTTGCTTACTATAGTCCATTCCCGGTTACTTCTAACTTTTATGAAGCACTGTTAATGTTAAACTTCCAGGTATTCCTCCGCCTCATGCGAACAAAGCATGATACCAGATACCAGAAAAATTACACCAAATGGACAATACACCACATTCATGCGCACTCAGTGTAATAATATTTTGCGTACGAACTATTTCTTACTAGGCATTTCCAACAAACTTATTTTCTTTGTCTTGTTATTCGTATTAATTATGAATTAAATTTTATAATTTATAGATAAAATATAATTAAGAAGTTAAAATTAACCAAACATAAGCTACTCTTATGTTAAAACAAGTATAAAAGGCCTGTAATACACGCTATAAGAACGTGTGTAACAATATTGTCATGAAATACACTTTAGAGATTTTAGTTTCAGGTTTTTTCCAGAATGTTTACATTAAAAAATATGTATCACATATAAAAATGTAATAATTATGAGTACAGAAAAGGAAACTTATCTTATTGTAATAAATAATCATTGCTTCACCTCTGCTGGATTCCGTATAAAATTGGCTATCTAATGATTATTCTCTGCTCTACGATTTGCCGGATGTAATCAAATGTTGCAACTGATATCCTACAGTACAGAAAGAATTTGTCGGGATATGAACGTAATTTCTCATACAGTCGGCTGAATTGCCCGTCTTCTGTTCTGTCAGTGTTCATTGGTTGGACATTCCAATTGCGGTAGCAGCTACTGTACTTCTTACTTCGGCAGTTGTCGGTGTATGTCGGAATACCTCGCTTCTCCGACCGCGCTACTCTCCGCGATGCTCGCCTCTCCACTATAAACACTACACACTCTCTCCTCTCCTCTCCTCTCTGTTACACGCTCAGGGAAGACGAGGAAATGGAAAAAGACTCGCCGGTTTTTGTCTGCTCCAAGGAAGAAAAGAAAATGCAATGTTGCTGGCTACCAACGCGAAAGATAACTATATCGTTTTGACTTCCGTGAACCCACATGTTTCTGTTATTTGTATAAAAATCCACCAAACAGTATGACTAAAAGAATTGTTTTGAAGGGTGATTTTATAAATAATTAGGTTATAATAGCATAAAGTTATTACGCCCAAAAAGTCTATATTTAAATAAAATTATACTATCCTTCAGATATAAAATATCATAAATGTTGATTACATTCAAACCCTTTACATTAATGTTAAAAAAACACTTAAATTTTATTCCTCCTTTAGGATTTCTATGTAAAGATTCTAAATTAACAAACATTTGTAGTTTTGAAATGACTATGAAAATAAGTTACATAAATGAAGTAGTGTGGGTGCTGAAATGTTTTGTTAGTTTCGGTTCGATTAGTCATAGAGCTAACAGCAGCTTATAGCTGACTAATAAACATGTGTGTAGGAGAGAGTGAAAAACAAAGGTATACTTTAACATATAGGGCCTTTGATTAGCGTAGACCAACAGCATACACACTGCAACAGTTTGCAAAATGGCAATAGCTAATGACACATTAACAGTCAACTTGTAAGCTTATTGCGCTTACCAGAATTGCATACAATTAACAGAACATGCAGCAGGCATATGCCAGGAAACCTGTTCCGGGCAGCATTCAGCTCCTCAAACCAGCTATACACATGTTACTTTCAACCAAGCACAATATGGATGCAAAGGAACTAACTACTTGTGTAGCATTTAAATCAGAATACCAGGTCAATGATGAAGTGTTAAATTTGATGGAATAAAAGATTTCATTCATATGACGTCAGACCATCACCTTAAAGCTGCGTATGACAAACATGAGGAAATATACACGCAGCAGCTGACCAATAAATTGAAATGAATGCACCTCCCTATTCTCCTAAAAATAACAAATAATGCGGACAAATGTAGTAGCTGAAGATATAGTCTTTCTGGTGTGCCTCACGTTTGTATTTAAAATTGAAATATATTGCAGTGTAAAATATATAGTTCAACACAAATTAACACTTGTTCTCACACCTCCGTTGATGACTGACTCAGCTATCTGTCTCTGATTACTCTTCTTTAATTACCCTGGCTAGCTATATACGTATCAGTCAGTGGAGTAAAATTAAACACAGTTCTCAATGTATGGGCGATAGGCAAGAGAAATATTATTAGTTGAGTGCAGCTATATTTTGTAATAAATTCCACATTACCGCTGCGTAAATGTCAATGTAAGTGACAATGCACAATACCTTATTCAGATGCTGTATATTAGCTTAAATAGCACTCAGCTACCTTTATTGGCGTTTAACACATACGCCTGCGTTCAAAACCACTGAACGTAACATTTCGTTGGGGTCAATTCACATTACAAAATTAGCATTTAAAACTGAGCTTGGGCCCTCCTGGCGTCTACGATAAGGACCCAACAAAGACAAGATGGAGAACGGAGCCTTCGTTCACCATTCCACTTAATTGTCAGTTATAAATTATAATTTAACGTACAGGCATATGAAATAACAAGGGTGAATTCCTTAAGTGTATAAACTAAGTGATATCATCTGATATTGCCAACTTAAGCTGACTTGCAAATTATTCAAAACTTAACAACATAAAAAATACAAGACAATAATCATATTATCATTCAAACATAAGCTGGCTGCTTGTATCCTATATAACATAAAAACAATCAGTATATTAAATAATTTTCCTATATGCTAGGACACATCACAATAAGTATGTGTATACTCGAAATTTGCGTATCGTTTCAAGTTAATAATATGTCAATCAGATGCGTCACCTAATCAAATGACACAGGGTGCATAAACTATGTTGAATATTCTCACTGTGTGGGCAGAAGACTGTAAGAGTATATATGTCGTGGAGGTTACCGTAAGTAGGTTAGTTGGCTGGGTTCTTTGGTGCATATAATTATGATTATAATCAATCTCTTATTGATGTAGGAACTTATATTTATACTGGCTCGTTTCTTAGCACCAGGCCGGACCAAACTACCTATGGTGCTCACACCTACTGTGGAACATGCCATTGCCAAACAACACGTGAAAAATAAAATATCGTAGAATATGTAGGCCAAATGTAATGAAAATAAATTCCAACTGTTTTTATGTGCGTGTGTAACAAACCAAGTTAGTAATTACACTTACCCGGTGCTCACCTGGAGCCGAGCACGAAATACTCCGTCTAAAGTGGACACCTATGGCAACAGACACATTTTACCGTATACACCTTGTGCATCAAATCGCTCAGCATAAGTTTCAAAATAATTAAAATCTAACATGAAGACACTGACATATGGACCATAGGAAATGTGCAACACTACTGAGAAACAAGGACACCTGGCTTAGCTGTTTACTCTAATTATATTTATTAAAATTTCTTTTAGCCTTTATGTAACTGGGGTTAAAAAATCCTGATGGCAATCAGCAAAGGGTTAATTCTTTTGTATCAATCAAGTTTTGGTTACAGCTACAAAGCCGCGTGAAATTATTTTGTTTACTTTCTGGATATAACTATTTAGAATCCAGATCTTTAATTTGTGTATTGTGAGATTATGACGTCAGTTCCACACATATATATGTATATATAATTATAATATATCATATATTGTCACATTAAATCAAGATAGTTTAAATTATAGGACAGAACTTCTCATTTCGTTTCCTTCAAGATGGCTTTTGCCATTTCCAGGCTAACCCCTGGCCCCGACCCTGTGTAAGACCCTTAAGCACCACAAAAAGTTTATGTGAGAACTCGACTATTGTCCTGTAAGTTTAGACCAGACCGTCCCCACCCTGGGTCGAGCTGCAAGCACTGGACTTGGAACAGGTGGTCTGGGGTTCTCCGTGGCGATGTTACCCCGGGCTAATGCCAGTCTGTCCCCTCCACGCTCCTAGCTCTGGCATCACCTGCCTTGACCACACCCCGGCCCCGAGATTCCAATCAAGTGCGCCGTTTTTTTTTTCATGCCTGAGAGGCGAACACTGAGTTCAATGTTCCTGTATAACACTCTTAAATATGCGATATTTGAATATTTTCACGGGTTTTTTCCTTCAAGAATGCATTTAATATAACAAAGGTAAAAAAAATAGGGGCATGGATAATTGCTTTTTATCTTTTCTGACAAAAATTCATATTTACAGAACATTTATTTACCGAGATAAGCGTATTCGCTCAAACAACTATTTCACAGAAAATGTTTCAGTCCATGCCCCTCTTTAAGTACGAGCTAACTATATACATACAGATGTCTCGTGGTTATTTTAATATTACACAGAACCTCTAGTATCTGAAACACTTCACGCCATCGCTCCTGCTATTTCTAAGATAAATTTGCGAGGGTGAGTGGAACAATAACAGACGTCTCGTGTTATTTCATTTTCTTCCTGCAGTACGGCATCACGAACACAGAGGTCATTACAAAGGCTGGCTTGTGCAAGTCCTGAAATCTCGTGTTATTCATTTTCTTCTGCAGTACGCATCACGAACACAGAGTCATTACAAAGGCTACTTGTGCAAGCCTGAATCTCGTGTTATTTCATTTCTTCCTGCAGTACGGCATCACGAACACAGAGTCATACAAAGGCTAGCTTGTGCAAGCTGAAATCTAGTGTTGAAACACAGATATTTGCAGCTTCGCTTCTATAATTACAAGCTATTATTTGACTTGCCTTGTTAGTTTGTACGTCCGGGTGAAATCTTGCAAGTCAATTTTAAACCACTTCCCGTTGTCCAATTGAGATGATATTTCGCATACATGTGTAGTTCCCATGACAATACAATGTTGAAGGTACCACTGAGCTGATCTGATGATGGAGCCGGAAGGTGGCCATAGGAACTCTACAACTACATACAGTAAACTTCGTATCGAGTTTGTTTTACAGAATCGAGTATCAGTAAAATGGAGATTAGAAGTGTCACTGCTGTTGTGCGCATGCCTTTTTGTGTAGCGGCAAATAATTCTGAAAACTATTATTATAGTTTGCTTCTACAGTATATCCCGTATCGGAATGAAAGCGAACTACTGGTCGATCACGATACATCATGGGGATCTTTCTTAGCAAGGGAAACCATATTCGTGATACAAACACATGGTTGGAGACTAAAAAGTGAAAAATAATATAAATGTAAAAAAAAAAACTTTTAAAACCAACCTTTAATTTATAAATGCACTAAGAGGACAAAAATAATTATAATAGTTACACAATTTGTAGAACTTGTAAGATGTGGTCGAACAGCCGTAATAAACTTTACTACAAATTAATATGTTTGCATCAATTTATATTTAGTATATAAAGGCCTGGCGCGATGTAGAACGAATACCTCATTTGTGTAAGCGTAGTAAGCACATATATTGCGTAGGCTCTTAACCATTCGCATATAGAACGTATATCACATTTGCGTAAGCATAGGAAGCACATATCGTGCATAAGGGCTCTTGACTATTCGCGCCGAGCTTTTATATACTAAATATAAATTGATATAAACATAGTAATTTGTACTAAAGTTTATTACGGTTGTTCGACCACATCGTACAAGTTTTACAAATTGTGTACTATTATATTTTCTCTTTTTAGTGCATTTATAAATAAAAGCTTGGTTAATTTTTTTAAATTTATTTTATTTATCATTCTTTGTATTGAAAAGTTGAACTTTTTTGGGCACATTTCGACTAATTGGTACCAAATTCTTAGCGAGTAATTGCTAAATATTATAATAGTTTGTCTTTAGTTTCCAGTTGATTGGAAACGCTGAATATTTTTTGAAGCATACATTAATTAGCTGATGGCACTATAACTTGCTGGCTATGATTGATTACGAATCAACGAAGCACAGATTCTGAGGCAGGTCTCGAGTACAGAACACTCGTGAATACAGAAGTGCAACAAAGGCCTATACTGCGAACTGTAGCAGCACACGCCAGCAAGATGGAGTCACTTGCCAGCAGCATGTCAGAATGCCGTTCGCTAGTCAGCGACTGGTTACTTCCTTGCCAACCGGCTGGCCAACGAATACAAGATCCTCCGTAACGCACAGGGGCTTGTCAGAAACACAAGGCCGACTTTAACAGCATCGCGCACTAACCAGCGAGTGTATACGTCCACATCAACACAGCCTCCCGCCATTTCACAAATGATCATCTACCTGTTCTGTGTCTCGAACCTGCAAATCAATTAAAACTATGTATGACCCGATTAGCAACAGCCGAGACCGGACTAAAGAAAACATACGTAACATAGTCCGACGCTGCAAATAGACTATTTATGATCCGTGCTGTACTTTAAGCCGAAGTAAAACTTGTTTCATTAACAGAAACAATGAGCTTTAGGCTTTTTGATCTCTGTGTAAGAAAGAACCATTAATTTCCTAGAACCGTACATGGTTTACAAATCAATTATAGGCTGTTCACGGTAAAATGAGCACTTTTGAAAGCCCTGCTTAAGATCTACTTGTATACACGTTATGTACTCCTCCGCCTTATTAAAATTAACTTGACATGGGCCTCATCACTTTTTTATGCGTCAGTCAAATTAAATTTTGAATAATTAAGATAGTAAATACTTTATATTTTGGCTCATTTTTAAGCTGCGATGCATTAAAATAGCAGAAAGCGAAAGAAATCATTTAATTTATCACAAATGGTTACCTAGTACTTTTTATTCGACGTTAAGATATGGAACTGATTTCCATCCATCGTTACCAACTTTGCTGGGCGAATGTTACACAGTGCTCCCATTAAAATATGTGCATGCAGAGGACAGTGGCTTTTTCTAAGGTTCATTTCTAAAGTGCTCACTTTATCGTGAACAGTCTTTATAACAGGAAGATTATTGGGCGCTGCGCCTGGCATTGTGGGTACTGACGTCAAATTAACATCCCGTGCGTTATGTACACAACTGCACAGTGGGTCTGAATGTGATATGCAGTAAACCATATTCTCTGAAAAAGTACAATAAGAGATTTAACGGATGGGAAGGGAGGGTATAGGGCGCTGGATATTAAATTTTCCTGCATCCTCTGACGGTAGAAGGAATTTGCATGGCCGCACCACCTTCATGCCGAATTTACCCCTGATGAAACACTCCATATTGATTGTTGAGGATCTGAGTTGGCGACATTGCTGTCCAAATGGAAGGCGAAAAAGTGATACTTAAAAATGCAGTACTGGTGATACTCTCGTGTTACCCAAATCCAAACTTCGTGTCCCGAAGCATTTATAGGAATGAGATTCAAGGCAAAGAGAACCTATGGTAGTTCACCGTAGGTATCTTTATGAAGACACAGGACGCAAATAACACCGAGCTAATGGACCCGAAAAAATTCATACCACTGAAAATGTCCTTATGCATCAAACAAGGGGGAATTTATGTTCACCATATGCCCTACTAACACAGTAAATTATGTTAATGATGTTACACACAGCCGCGTCACTTTACAAACTGGTTCGTCTCCGTCCCCAGGGGCTGCGGGGGGTAGTGGTGGGATTACTCGCCTCGGGTTCGCTTCCCAGTAGGGTCGCTCCCGGATTTTCACAAGTGGGAATAGTACCGGACGATGCCGCTGATTGACGGGTTTTCTCCCGCCACTTAATTCCGACGCTCAACCATCCTCAACTCGCTTCGCCCTCATCGGCTCTCAAGACATTGATATTAAGAGCCGCCCAAATCTCTTCACTCACCTCCGCCCCTCTCCAAACTGGCAGCCATAGCGGATTGCTCCTCCCCAAGACGTCATCGGTGCCCGTAGGAAGGATAGGCCTTCGCTACAACTGAAGCTTATCACCCGTGGGGATGACGTCACTACCGCCTGCGACTCAGGTTGCGAAGAAACTCCTGGGCCAAGTCAGCTACCTGTATACAGCCGCGGTTGCCACAGTAAGCGACGTGGACGAGTCAGGAGACGAAGAGCCGACAGTGCAGGGACCAGCGAGCGTAGTGCAAGAGCCGAGAAGTGCGGGCCGTAAGGAAGCCGGAGAGTTGAGTGTGGGATTTGGGTGGCTCGAGGTCTTGAGAGCCGACGGTGGTGAAGTGAGGTGAGTATGGAGCAGCGTCCGTAATGAAGAAACGGGAGAGACGGGAGATGACCGACAAACCCCGCCGACCAGCGGCGTCGTCCGGCACGATTCCCACATGCGGAAATCCGTGAGCGACCCCGCCGGGTATTGAACCCAGTTCACCTAGGAGGGAGGCGAGCTCTCTATCCGCTGCGCCACCTGCTATAAAGAAGTGGTACTTGTTTCGTGAGCGAAGGACATCCTGTATGTATGAATGTGTGTGTGTATAATATATAATATAATTAATATATATATCAACACACACACACACACACAATGGACAATGCACAAATTGCTGGAGGCGATTACTAATGAAAAATAAGGTCGAAAATATACAGGACACCGTTTAACTAAACAGAACATTAAAGGAGATATGAACCTGTGAAAATAGTGTTATGAAAACGTATTTTCGCTGAATGCCTTGTACTTTCTACCAGAGCGGTAGGGATGGCGGCTATTTACCCACAATCTGTTCTAGACGGTTGAATGGGACACGCCCATTTGATACGCTATGTAGCGTGTACTAGTGAAGGGCATGTCGTCAATGTGCTGACGTATCACTCCCTCAAGCCGAACAGTGCGCACAGACCGAGGACGGCCAGCATTACGCATGTGTGTCTGCAACACGGGGAGGCACAAGTCACCTTTCTACTGCGGACTTTGTAGGCGTTGTACAAGGCATTCGGCAAAAATACGTTTAAAAAACACAATCTTCATACTCTTATATCTCCTTTCATATTCCGTTTAGGTATATGGGGCCCCTGTATATTTTCGAATTTATTGCTCATAAGAAATCACCTCCCACAAGTTTGGACGTTTAATTTCCGAACATTCGTTATAGCAATGGATGATTTGATCGGCTGTTTGTAATTAATGAGTATACCTCACACACGTTACTTCGCACTTTTGAAACGAACCTTTGAAAAATGACTCCTGGTTAACATGCCTGCCTTTGTTTTAAACAATTATAATAAAACAAAAATTCAATACTGCTATTAACATTAAAGTATTATAATTTTTACTAAGCGAATTATTTCCTTGCGTATTGTCTTTAATATATAATGTTTGTTACAAAATCAATATGAAGTAAAAAAAAGCGAGAACAGTCCTGCGCTAGCAAAGAATAGTAAGTAATAGTTTACGCATAAAACCTTATTATTATTAGTTATGATACTGTTGTGTACACCGGGACCCGAACCTGCGACACGTCGGTAGGCGAGCCTTATGTCGACCATACTGTTGAGGTCATGGCAGCGACGGTGGAAGGCAGGGCGAATTGCAGAGTGGCAACGACGTCATCAGAGGTACATATAAAACGGCGTTCAGTTCCGGGTCACGTATCACTCTGTACGATACTGAGACGTGACGGACTCCAGGGCAGGTCGTCTGCAAGCCGGTGAGCAGGAGACACCGGGCGACGGAGGACGTCAGCCAGTCAGCGGCGAGGACATCTCGTCATCCGATGACGGAGGAGCTTCGTGCGTGGTCGAGATATTATTCAGTGATAGGTGAGTCTCTTTTCCCAGTGCAGGCGGTTCAGTTAGGGAAAGCTACGCGCCACGATTTAAGAGTATAAAGGCTGTTCACGATAAAGTGAGCACTTTTGAAATCGACCTTAGAAAAATATCACTGCTCAAACCTGCATATATTTTAACGGGCGTACTGAGTGGCATGCGCCCAGTATAGTTGGTAACTATGGATGGAAAGTTGTTCGATATCTTAACGTAGAATAATAAGTGTTAGGAAACAATTTGTGATAATTTAAATTATTTCTTTCGCTTCCTGTTTTTTTTTAATGCATCGAAGCGTAAAAATGAGCAGATTCGTAAAATATCTACTTTTCTAATAATTTCACAGTTTTACTTGACCGGCAATGAATGAAGTGATGATGTCTGTGGTAATGTTGATTTTACATAAGGAGGAAGAATATACTACGTTCATATAAGTAGATCTTAAGCAGGGCTTTCTAAAGTGCTCACTTTACCGTGAACAGCCGATAAACTAATTTGAATGTAAAGTAGTATATCAGCAACAATACATTGTCCTTTTGCTTGCAGAAAAATTCAGAGGATTCCGACAAAGCAACTATAGTCCATTCACGACTAGAAAAGACACGCACCCGCCACTTTTTGTTTCTAGCCATTCATGCAGCTAATGGCTAAGAGTGTTTTTTTTCCAGGATTGATTTTCATAAGTCTGTTCCAGTCGTGAATGGACTATAGTTAAATTTTGTCTTTGTAATATTCTATATTTTATTGTAATTCAAGCTGAGTTTAAATGTGTAGTTTTGTAAGTTATCTGAATTATTATTTGACGCCTTCAAGCTCGTACCCCCAGGTAATTATATAGTTAGATGAAAGTCACCTTAGTGGGGTTTGAGATAGTAATAAAAGTCTGTTCGAGGAACCAGAACAGTACGCTACATGTAAAGTAAGTATCTCTTGTTTAAATATTTACATACTGCGTAGCAATGGCGGGAACATGTTGCATTGCAGCATATTAAAATTATTTACCTTTTTGCTGTCTAATCGGTGAAAAATACGACGCGTTGGCCCTAGTCTCTTTGCGTGTTTTTTTTCCATAGATTCTGAGGTTTTTCTCCGTGAAGAAAAAACTTCAGGCGGGGCATGTCGTTTATTTTTCTTAAGCGTTTTTTTCTCCGCATTTCTTAAGTGCTTGAAGCAGTCGGTTTTTATCAGATTCCACACTTTTGTAATAAATATCTGTGTCTGAATTTGTGATCTATTATTAAAACATGATTTCAATGCTAAAATACGTATTGAATTTGTATTCAGATATTATTGCTAGGCGGTTGCTTCGGAGTTGGCAAAATTCTCTACAAGAATAATTGCTTCATCTCTAGTGTTTATTTTCTCCTTACGGCGAAAAATATTTACTGTCATCAAATAAAGTATGTTTCCGTACTTTCAACTTACCTAGTTAAGTGACAATTTTGTGATAAACGTGTTTTCTTTTCTTAATTCAGGTGTAAAAATGTTTCACAGTGTGTCGTTTCTGTTGGCCGATGAAGTGAAATTCTAATGAAATGGCCACTTCGGGATCCGTGGTTACGCCTATGAGGACGTGTTTAGGACGTACGACGTTTATGCCTGGTAATTATTTAAAGAGCACTGACAGATGTGCAACACACGTCGCATATATGCAAATGCGAATGTTGGGTAATATGCGTTGGCACGGTATGTCGTGTATTCAAATAACCTCACCGTTGAAAAATCATTCATGTAAGGTGTACGTACGTGAGCCCCAAGAAAACACCGTAGGCCAACTTGTAAATCAGTCGTATGACAATACGCTTTGAATAGGTTGAGTGTGAGCTGTAAATGAATAGTAAGTAATTTTTTTAATAGCATTGATCACAACAATAGGCACCTTGATATAGATCACTGCGAGCCAACCCAGCTATTTAGAACGCTGTACCAGGTCGTTCGGTAGAGCGAAAATTATAGCTACTCATTGTCTTTTTTCCTTGGTAAATGTATCACCATTCTTTACTTTTACTGTGTGATTCAATACAGTGTTTCAAAATCATATGAAATGAGTACTTAAGGACAGTATTTTTACAACCTGACGGGTAACTGCAGCTCGGAACCGTGCATGCTGCTGAACAGAAGACACGCACAATTTTACTTACCGGTTCACTACCATTGCACGTATACAATTTGTACGCTGTCTGGAGCACACATGGCATCAAAAAGCTTTCAATCAAGAATATTGTAGCTATGCTTAGAACAAGTATGGATAGGTATCTCACTACTGAACGAGGAACAGTAAACCATGCACTTGTTTTCAACTTATGATCATTTAATGGATTCAATTCCTAACTTCAAAAAGAAAAATGATTTAAAATGTTGAAAAATGACCCTAGATGGCGACTGGAAAAATAATTTTACTGGAAATCAAAACTGAGATCGTTGTGAGGTCGCCGTTTAGTTCGTACGCCCATAAGACCTAGCGTGAAAAAATGTCTTTAAACGTGCACTTAAAATATACTGAAATCTTCCAAAAATAAAACTGTTTCCAGAAAAATTATTAAATCTTGCATAACATTTTCCAGTTCTAGTCAGCCGAGGCACTGAAATCAATGTCGGGTTTGCCATGGTTAAACTCTGGGAGACGCATTATTTAATAGAAAACAAAATTGCATTCGACCTAAAGCTTCTAGAACAACTGTATAGACTTACTGGTACGTGTTACTAGGAACTTTATTTGCAAATATAATTCCGTCTTAGCTGTTGTAGCTTGAATAACTCGTATAAACTGCTTTACTAAACAGGAATTCGACGAATGCGAGACTCTCCCGCAGCAGGAAACAATTAGCAAATAGGGGAATCTTCTTATATACGTAAGCTTCCAGCATACGGACCAACGGTCATCTACGGCTAAAGGCTGTTCACAATAAAGTGAGCACTTCTGAAATCAACTTTAGAAAAAGTCACTGCTCCTACCTGCATATATTTTAACGGGCGCACTGATTGGCATGCACTCAGTAGTAGAAATTGCAACGGTACATGGAAAGTAGTTCCATAACTTAACGTCAAATAAAATGTGTTAGGCAACCATTAAAAATAATTTAAATTATTCCTTTCGATTTCTGCTTTTTTTTATTCATCGTAGTATAAAAATTTACCAAATTTGTAACATATTTTCTTTTCTAGTACTTCCACTGCTTCACTTGGCCGACGCATGAATAAAGTTATGAGGCCCATTTCAATGTTAATTTTACATAAGGCGGAAGCATACACAAAGTGCACACAAGTAGATCTTAAGTAGGGATTTCGGAAGTGTTCATTTTATCGTGAACACCATATACCATCAACTCCTGACCAGCTAAAACTCGGAGGGAGCTCGCTCGGGCCGTCTTACTTTCCTCGCGACGTACAATAATTTTACAAATCAGAACTGCAGCCAGGGTGAGGTCCGGACTCCCTATACAGCTAATTGAAAAGCCAACTGCACGACCTACACGGGTGTGCGGTCTAACGTGGTCCTGCCCTGCTGATGACCTCGAGATGAGTGACCGCTAACATACTAAGCTAGCCTGTCTTAAGGAAGGCTTCGAACCTTCTAGCCAATCAGATTGCTGCAAATCCAAACCTATTTAAACGTATCGCTCCAATTATCGTAACACCCTACTACCATAGAGTATAAGGTCTCGAAACGGCGACAATACAAAATAAAAACCCTGGAACATTAACAAATATGTGACCGAAAAATAAAATAAAGATAAAGATTTATATACAATAAAAAAACTCTGGCTAACCTGGCATATTTAAATACAGAGATGATCGCCATCTTACACTCTAATAATAGAAAAAATTAAGTCTAATATTAAAAAAAACCCACATCAAAAAATTTTTAATAAATAAATTATTACGTATAAAAATACGAAAACCATTACGTGTGAAATACAAGAATGTATAAATTAATTAGTTATTCACAAATACGGTAGATTTAGTGTGCTACACCACGTCTGTTTATAAGTCTATATCACAACTTTGAATCTGTCCTATTTGTGTGTGAAATGTACTTGCGTAACCTGCTTAGACGTTTCAGTAAATTTCATATTTGCCAAAGACCAAATAAATTTGTTAAAAATGATAACACCCAGTCAAGAAGAAAAAAAATTAATAAAATTCATGTTGAAAAAATATGAGGAAAATAGAAGGCATACTATTAGGGTGTGTATATAAGTGCTACGAGATTGTTGGCATGGTTATCCACCATCAAGTTGGTCGCCGCTTAAGATATATAATAAAATAAGCAACACGAGTGCTCCAGTTTCCTCTTTTTCTCGTTGTGGTGAACGCAGTCCTTTTATCTAAGTAACCTAACGTCTGTGGTTCCCTCTCGCCTACCCAGTTAAACAGTCACGGCAAAATTTGTGTGATGTGCAATATCGTGAATTAACACCAATCGAACCATTATCAATATAGACACCGTTGAAAGCCGTAAGACCGACCAAAGTACTGTCAAGAATTGTGAACATTTGTTATGTTACCCTCTTTGAAATCTGCTAGCATTGTTGGGACAGTAAATAAAATTAGACATCATATGGTATTGTTTTTGTTTACATGTAGGGACAGGATACGTAATCGGAACCTGGAAGTAGAAATTAAGCAAGGCTTTAGAAAAGCGTGAACTAACCGAGAATGGACGGTAAGAATTAAGTGGCTATAGGTTTCTATAAGGACAGCGAGTGAGTGAGTGAAGGGATTTGGGCGGCTCTTAACAGCGAGGCCTTGAGAGCCTATTAGGGTGATTGAAGTGAATATGGAGTGGCGCTGGAATGAAGGAGCGGGCGAAACGGGCGATCCCCGAGAAAACCCGCCGACCAACGGCATCACGCGACCAGGGATTGAATCCAGGTTTGCCTTGGTGGGAGGCAAGCGCGCTAATCGCTCAGCCACCGCGGCCCCTTATAAGGACAGTGATTAGGACTTTAATTCCTAACTGGAAGTAGCATAAAAATTGCACTTACTGGACAAAACAATAAGCGTCAATAGTAGAAATAGAAAGTTGTATTTTGCAAATTACATCTTTATATATTTTTATAACAATGTAAATACATACTAAATTAAATTTGTTTCTTCCACTTTATTAAGATCTCCATTTTTTTTTTCTTTCTTTCATTCAATGTTCGCTGCTCAGTGCACGACATTTGGCAAAACTCAGATGTTCTCACTTTCCTCTCGATACGACTCTCCTGCTTCACTCCCCTGTCGGTTTTGTTGTAAATAACATCCGCTGCCGTGTAGTTAGATTCGCTCTCACTCCTCATGATTATTTATGGTCTCGTTTTCACTGCCACCGAATATCGAGGCCGTCTGCTCCGCGCTTCCTCTCCCTTCGCCAACCAGTGATTGCGGTCGAGTCCCGGGCATCTGGCCGTAAATCAAGTATCTCCAGCGCCGAGTGGATCGCGGGCGCGGAATTGGCCATACGTCAACCCTTAATTGAGTGCCCGTGGAACCGCTGCACCCTGCTTATCACGTCGACGTGCGTGAGTGCGTGGGTCCCCGTGCGTGAATTACCGCGCCCGCACTCTTCGTCGGGGTGGTTGGATTCCCTCCCCCCCCCCCCCCTTCCGCAAACCCTAGTTTCCCAGGATAGGATCACTACAGGGATGGCAGTGGTGCTCGTGTTTGTCCCATGCAAATTGCACCCCTACTCCTCTTCGCTTTCATTACCGTGAAGACTTGCCCGCGTGAAGCGTAATTACCGAGTGTGGCTCGATCCGCGCGAGGGGAAGGGGAGAGGTGACCTTGGGCCACCCCCTCCTCGCCATCCTTGACGCGCAAACAAATCGCGTTTGACGGCGCCGAGGCCAATTTGACGATTCGAACATCGGACCTCCCACTCTCCCCACTCTCCCCCCCGACCCACCCCTTTCCGTAACTCCAGCAACCGCATCGACGGGAATAGTCACTACACCGACTGCTGTCCCCCCCCCCCCAAACGCTTTTCACTGTATATGTCGACTTGTCAGTCAAACGCTTATTTTCGGAGTGCCGCCTCACGACATTCTGGATTAGGATATACTGGGAAGCAGTGACTGTATTCGGGCTTTAATACGTGAATATATGTGTGTGTGTTTGTGTGTGAAAGTGCGCGATTACGTCCTATATATTCATCCCGAAGATAAATTATTGACTGTAGACATTATAAAAATGCTAATTTGCAAGATTGGCAATTATTTTACGTTGGATTTTTCCGAGGGAAAGAGAAGCCATTCAACGGGCACAACAGAGGCCCGGTAGAAAATCGAACATGCAATACTGCTACTCTTTCATATATACGAATAAAACACAAGAACAGATCCCATGCCTATTCAAAAAAAGATTTCAACTTGTGAGAAATCACATTGACAATATCCCAAGTACAGAAGTCATTATATCAAAAAGGACGATAGGGAGAAACTATATATTTGCATAATATTCTATCCATAGCTGCTACAACCATTAAAGAAATGGAAACTGCATGGAATGCAGGATCAAACTAGTGTCATTTTATGATTACCACCGTATTTTTATTGCAGAGTACAATATTTCATTTTAATTACCTAAATTCGATAGTTGCCCAACTCACGATTCGCATGAGATAGAATGCATTGCTGCAAACAGCAAGGATACGGACAAATTGAAAAGTATAGAAACAGCGAAGAACTGCATTTAAGGAAAGCACGGGTAGGCCAAGAAAATATAAAAGTGCAGACTGTAAAGGCTTCATCAGACAAGAATATTCATGTACTTACCTTTGACCTACAGCAAGCATTGCAAATGCTTAAACTTTCATCAGGACCCACGTTTTACAAAAGAAAGCTTTGGACTACAGCCTGAGTATTCATCCCCATGATTCGTCTCCTGGCCATTATTTTGTTTGGTATGAACCTGTAGCTTCTAGAGGATCCAAAGAAATCTGCAGCTGTTTGAACAAGTATCTAGAATTGCATGATATTCCGGGTGATACATTAATTGGTACATCGGACAACTTCTCTGGCCAGAACAAAATCTGGAACATGATACTCTTTTGGATGTATGTAATTGCAAAAGGCCGTTTTCTTACCATTAAGGATCACTTTCCTTTCTGTGTACATTCCATGTTGCCAAGTGATCGTGATTGCAGTGCTGTGAGTACATACGTCGACGTGTGCAGTATGTGTACACGCCTAAAAACTGGGTAGAGATCTTAAAAATAATATGGCCGAAAGAAACCATTCTGTACCCATGAAATGAATTCAGATGATTTCCTGCAATTTAGAGACACCAAAAAATTGTACTGCTGGAGGAATGTCACAGAGGAAGGATGTAAAGTACTTCTCCGAGATGTTGTTCATCTCACTTTTACAACAGGGGTCACTGGTATCTTGTCAATTTAACGGACGATTACTGGTGAAGACTGGGTTAGGATAAACTTGAACAGGAGTGGTCCCCCTACTCCCTTAGCCAGTGTCAGCATTGGAAAAATAAATACTCAAGGTCACTCCCAATAGACTCGCTCATAAAGAAATACATGTCTGCGCTGAAGTGGATACCACCCGTGCACCACAATTTCTACACAGCCATGCATGCAAAGAATGCACACACAACACGCACGCGTGCGCACGCACACACGCACACACTGGAAGCCTACTATTTGTATGTATCTGATTATGAGATGTGATGCGTGTGTTCGCATGACAGATGGTAGCGAGGTGGTTTGTTGTAACTGATCAATAAAAGTGCTTGGTGAAAGGAATAATGTCTTCTGTAAAAACATACATGCTTTTTTTTAAATAATACTACTACTTTATATATTTTTGGAAGTTCACTAATGACGTTATTTTATATAGCAACGAAGTTCTTCTCTTGGCGTCAATAATAACGACAATAATAACAATGATTTATTTTTTGGCTAGTGAGACCATGAATATTTTTTTCAACAGACTTTATTGTTTAAATACTTGTTTTTGTAAATTTTTTAGTAGTTCTGTTATATTTTCGGTTAAATATTAAATTTAGTGTTTACATGCACGAGATATGTGTACGTCTCCATTCTTCAGTTCAATTCATATCAATAAAAAAGAAAAATTTAATTATTTTTAGAGTATTTTGTTTTATCGATTTTAAGATATTTTGTTTTTATATTACAATATTGCATGGCCTTTAATTTCTTGTCTTATGGATAACTTCCGTGCCTACAAGATCAAGCAGGTGGGTTTCCTAAAACAATGGCAGCCTCGAGAAGTGCTGTGGTCTGTTTATACTGAGGTCGACCGGGCCTTGAACTTGAAATGTGCTGGTGTGAGGAAACTGTCTTCCAAGCTCACGTGGCCAACGCCTTCGGTGGCCGTACGAGAACGCGATAGCCTTTTCTTGATGCTGTGGTTCCCTAACACGACTTGGGGTGTCTTTAATTAATATTTTTATATTTTAAAATTGAAAAATCAAGTATACTGAAATTATATCGTAAGAAATTGTGTTATAATGAAAATGTATATAACAATAATGAAATAAATTGAACTGTAAAACTGATTTTCAAAATTAACTGCTCCCCTTGCTATGAATGTGTAAAGTGTTTACAAAATTTATTATGAAACCTGTAGGATAAATACGAATTATACTTGGAACATAATTACAGTCTTATTACAGATATTTACAATAGAAAACTACAACTGGTTTTGTTTAAGAAATACATTTGAATGTAATATGTGAACAGTGAAGTAAATATTATGGTTACATGATGTCACTCTGGGAGGGTAGAGATGGGATGATATCGAAACGTTGCAAGTTATGAAATTATTCAATTAACTGTTATAAAATGTGTGATGCAAAAGTAAAAGTTACCGGCAGTATTTATCTACATTTCGACATTGTGAGAGGGGACGGAAAGGAATCTTAAATTAACACATACCCTGTTATATAAAATTAAGCACATTTGTGAAGTAGCTGAAAACTGCATATTTTATAGTGAACAAGTGTTATGGATAATATTTATTAAATGTTTTTGTACTTGTTTCTGTAAAAATTTTTTTGTTTCTATATGTCCATGAAATGTAAATATAAATTGGTATCTAAACTAGGTACCGTTTCATGTGGCTACTGTACTAAGTTAATACATACAATACTTTTTTTTGCATGCTGTACATCGATATGTGAAATTCAATTTGTATATAATCTGAGTACTAAATTGCTGAGCCTATTTAATTAGCTCCACTACGGGCTAATAGTAGGCTGATTTTGTTTCGATGACAATTTGTACAGTTAATTAGTTTTCCATCAAATTGACACTTAAAATTACTGCAACAAAACTGAGGAATAAGTGATTAAATTATTTTCTATTGTTTAACAAGCATGGAATCACTTTAACATTGTTATGAGATATCTATAAGTTAGTTAGTTTTTTTTTTTGTCAAGAAAGTGCACTTGTATTTTATTTTAGAATCTTCTAAATATGTTGCGGAGGCCTCCTGGAATATTTTGTTAGTTAAAATATTTTAAGTTTTTAAAACGATGGGGTTGGGATGTATAGTAATATTATACGCGAGTAGAGTGTTGTTGTGACCTGAAGGTTTAAAGTGTCTGGTATGGATGTAAAATAATATTTTCGGTCGTGTGACCTGGGAAATGTTAAGACTTGTAAACCTGGTGTGAAGTGCTGATGCTGTTGTGACGTTTGCTCGTGTGTATTTTTGAATACAGTGCTCACGCTGACGTCACCTGTGGGGCCACGTGACGTTGTCGGCGCCTTCTGTTGTCGGTCGTTGGTGCCTTCCAGAAGGACTGCTGAGATGTGTCGTCACTGCGTTTCTGAAACTTATAATAGCTGTATTAGCACAAAATGCATACATAATTTCATTACACTCTCGTTTTAAATTCTGAATTAAATAAGCAGTTCTTACTTTTAAATAAATGGTTTTATTCCTGTGACTTATTTGCGAAAACTTATTATATTATTATACACAAACGGGTTATATTTCTGGGTTGGTAAATTGATGGGGGTTTTATTTTGATGGTTGTGTCCTTGTTGGGCGGTTTCTTTACTGAGATTGATTTTTTTTTTATCTTTGGAATTCTTTATTCTATATTTTTTTGAGTTCAATAACTGATTATTAAAATATGATTCTACTTAAATTAAATTTTATTAATAAATAATTATAGTGAAACTGTTAAGCCATTATGTATTGTGATATAATTCTTTTTTATTTGTATATAAAGTTCTAATTCTTTGATAAAAAAATTAATATCATGACCCTGTGTGTGCGCTTCTAAACTTTAAATTAATAATTTATTAGTAAAAATTAATGACTACAAAAATATGTATATAATATTACATTGTACAATGTGGGGCTTGCATAATAACATATAAATCCATACGATAATCGGAATAGTTAGTAGACAAGACATACAAAGTGGGAGGTAATTATAATTAAATAGTATCAAAAAATAACTTCCTCACAAACATTGTCAAACAGGGTTGGAGAATAATCAGCACTCATGTCGTACACCAGGCATAGTTGGGGAAGCCAGTACACTCGTGTGCACCGCCAAGTTGCGCTTTACTGCCTGATTCTGTCAAGGCCAATAAGTACACGAAAAGCCCACCTGAACGGTTCACAATGCCGTCAGGAGCTTAAAGCGAATTGTCTCACGTGAAACGAAAAAGATTTGACCTTTTGACTGTAAGGACTGATTCAACTGCGTGAAATGTAGATTAAACTGCCGATGCACAAAAAGCAGTCAAAATGGGTATGTCCCGGGCACAACTCCCATTCCGCAACACCTTTGACATTTCATGCAATTAAGCTCTCTCATGTTAAAGTTGTGTAGTCTGCGAATGGAAAAGAGAGGAGAGAGGGATCACACAGCTACCATAACTCAACGGACTTCGTTCTACCCGTGTCCCTATATCCACAAGGTGTGGGAAGTGTGTAAAATATTGAAACTATTGTACACTTAAATCTTTACTGTGAACTATAACTGCACATAAAACGCGCGGAGGAGTCATTGCAAAGCGAACACGCCGATGTGCAGTTTTTACCACACGGTTGCAGGTGGGCCGCGCAAATATGCTGAGGTGCTGAAGTTACTGAATTTACGTTTAGGGAAGGGGGAGGGGGTGCCTCTCGGTCACTCGTCACCGAACATGCTGATCAGGAGAAATAGAGGCGCATGTCCGTGGCGAGGAAGAAGTACTGTTGGGAAAGAGGGGGGGGGGGAGGGGTTCTGTGTTTGTAAGGCATGTAACCTTACGCAACATGCCGACTGGGTCGTATGCTTGTGACGTGCCAAAGCAGCACTCTGAACTTAATTATTTTGCCATATTAAAATGTAACATTCATCTGTAAGTTATGAAATCCTTAAATAAATTATAACTTCTGAAACGGTCATGAAATGCTATATTATTGACTCTGGATAGTAATATCTGACGACATTAACATGTACTATATGAAATTAATTAAATTAGCCATGTTAATATATTTCATTAATAACACGAAAAGTGTTGTTATTACTTACTGTCACATTGATGGCTTTAATGAGAATACTGAGAGCAGCACACACAAGGCGTCTTTTATCTTTATAACATTATAAAAATTTTAATTATCAAGTAAATTCATCACAAATATATAATTATACTATTAGGTAGTCTCGTTTCATATTGAAATACTGCAAACCAAATTGCATCACAGAGATTTTATATGCTACAAAACATTTTCTTTTCGTACTAAATTTTACACACTGTACCAGTGTTCGTAATGAGATTTCAATTCATTGCCTGCAATTGAGATAGCAAGCGGTACAACTTAATTATTATTTAAAGCTAATAATAAATAAAATTAAATAAGAATATCTTATATTAATTATAATGTTACTGGACTGTGAAATATTAATGCTAAATTAGACTTTACTTAAACTGCTGATATCACTAATTGTTAATTAGCGCGGGTGGGGACATTAATGAAATTAAGGAGAATGATGTAGTTATACTGCCTGTGCAAGGCAGCAAGAGGTTGGGAGAGAAACAAGCCTCCACCAGTGTTATTTACATGCTTGCTGTTATATTCATAACTTAAGGTATTTTGGGGATCGTAGCTTGTAGATGAATGATAGATAGTATAGCGCACTGTTAATGAGGGGTTTAATCATGTTATATGACAATGCCAATACAACACTGTAATATTAACTGTAATGGGAGCTACTTTAAAGTATATTAAATATTATTACATTGTAAAAGATATGAGCACCTCACGTCTGATTTCTGTTATTCTATGTTGGACTGTTCCCACCATAAACTTGAAGCCGGAGGCTGTATAATCTTCATCTTCCCATACTTCAGTCCTTCCCTGAAGCTGGCCGGAGTTGGAAAGGCAATGCCCCGCGCCTCGTGACGGCCTATATCGGCGCGTTGTTTGGAGTTTAGACATAGCTGGCCTATTTCCTGTGTTGCCGGGGGGGGGTTCTCCTGCTGTCCCTTTTGCAATACTTGACGCACTCCCTGGCGTACTGGTTTTACTCTGAAGTTGTGCTGACGGGTTTATACGATGATTCTAGGGCACTTCTATACATTTATAACACTATGTTTAAAGATGAAGCAGTGATCAGCAGAAAATATCTTCCAGTAGTTCGCCATGCCTGTCTGTCGGCAGGTGAAGTATTGTCAAACTGCGTGTTGTTAAACTAGGAAGGAAAAAAAACAGTATGTTCTACATAGCGATAATCCTACAAACATTCGAGGAGTGACTGATCTGCCAGTATGCCATTTTACTAAATCACCACATGAAACTTCGTTTTGCAAGTTAGTATGTTCAGAATGAGCAGAAATGCCCAATTTCCCAAATGGAATTTACATTTTCTTATTTATTTGCTGTCAACTCTATTTAGATTTCTGAACTGTGAAGAGTAGTATAGTGCAAACGATTCGGGAAGTTGAGTTTTTGGGTAAATGCAAAAACATAAGTTACAAGCAGAGACAGGCTTTAGAATATTATTATCTCTCCCGAACTGAAAGAATTCATTTAGAAACACTATGCTGAAATAGACAACAGACCAAGGCAAGTGGGTTCTGTGCTGTTGCTATTGGCGCAACCAGAAGACACGAAAATAAAACAGTGAAACAGAGTAGTAGGAAATAGATGGTTGACGCACATCGGCATCTGCCGTAGTATTCGGATTCGCCCGGCCACCATCTTGTTACGTCACCTGTCCACCATCTTAGATGTGATTGACCTTAAACTTGGACCCGCGACATTGACCTTGACCCCTGTTACTCTTACCCCAAAAACCAAAAATAATTGCGAAAAAATTCGAAAAAATATAACAAAAAAGTTAACCAAAAAATCGTTTGAAAATTAAAATATCAATTAAAGCTTAAACAAATTGTCATTGATTAATTAAATTTAAAAAATCGTTAAAAAATATTTTTAAAAATTGTTTCAAAATTTATTTGTATTGAATTTTATTTTTAAAAAAAATCTCGTAATTAAAAAGACGTTAACCCAGGAGACCATTTTACACATTTTTCACTCAAAATTTCCCATAAAAATTTTCTATTTAAAAATTGTTTAAAAAAATTTGTTTATTAAGAAGACTTAAACCCCGGCGGCCATTTCCCCCTTTTTTCCCTCGAAATTTCCTTTTTGTGCCTCAAATTTTCCGTTTCCCCCCAAAATTTCCCTCAAAAATTTATATTAAAAAACTTACATTTCCTGCGGTCTCCCCCACACCGCCAATGACTCACCTCTGTTCGAATTCGGCAGATGACTGACTCCCTCGCTTCCACTCCCCTTACATGTACACATTCCGCCATCTTGATTTTTCATTCGTCATTTGTTTACATGCTACTGGAGATTGACTCTTACTTTCGTTCGACTGCCATCTTTGTTTACACGCTACTGGCGGCAGCCATTTTTGTTTATATCTTACTGGAGGACCCCATATTTGTGTAAAGGTTACTGGAGGTGGCCATATTTGTTTTTTCGTACATCATTTGTTTATATGTTACTGGAGGCTGCCATGTTGGCAGGCAGCCATTTTGCTAGGTGAAGTCCTCAATTTTTATATTGTCATTTGTTTAATGTTTATGTCGCACCTTCGTGCGACAACCATATGTTTGCATCACCTATGTACCACCAGCTGACAGCCATATTTTTTATGTGTTTAATGTATGGGTTACACTGTCGACACCAGCCAATGTTTTTCATTGGCTAATTAGTCACCTTGTTCCATAAATACTCACTTTAGTTTGACTCTCATCATGTTAGATTATATTTTTCAACACACATATGGAGAGATGGCGAAATGTGTACATGTGAGGGGAGTGGAGGTGAGGGAGTCAGTCGTCTGCTGGATTCGAACAGAGGTGAGTAATTGGTGGTGTGGGGGTGGAGGGGGGACCTCAGGAAATAAGTTTTTTAATAAAACATTTTTAAGAGAAATTTTGAGGGATTAAGGAAAATTTTGAGGGACAAAGGTGAAATTTCGAAGGGGAAAAGGGAAAAAATGGCCGCCGGGGTTAAAGTCTTCTTAATAAACAAATTTTTTAAAGCAATTTTGAAAATTTTTTAAGTGAAAATTTAAGGGGGAAAAAAGGTAAATTTCGAGGGAAAAAGGGTAAAATGGCCACCAGGGTAAACGACTTTTAATTTAAAATTTAAAAAAAAATAATTTTATTAAAATAAATTTCAAAACGATTTTTTTTTATTTTTAAAGGATTTTTTATTTAATTTTTTATAATAATTTTTTTATTAATTTTTTTAATCGATTAAAATAAAATTTCACGATTTTAGTTAGATTTTTCGCTATAACTTTTTTAGAGGATTTTTTTCGCATTTTTTTGTTTTTGGAGTCAGCAGTCTCCGAGGTCAAGGTCAATGTCACGGGTTAAAGGTCAAGGTAAATGACATCCAAGATTGCGTACGGGGCACGTAACAAGATGGCGGCCGGACGAATCCGCATCCGATGCCAGATGGCGATGTGCGTCAACCATCTATTTCCTAGTACTAAACAGATATCATACGGAAAACATAGGTGGTTGACTTAAATCGTTAAAGATGATGAAACTGTTCTAATGTTACTGAAAAAAAAGTATTTAGATTTATTAATGAATGTATGAAAAAAAATGGATTTTGTTTTATTTTAACATGAATTTTCTTAAGAAAGGCGATAAATATTCACCAACTAAAATGTTGTGTATCAAACAAGATGCTCTTAAGAGTTTCGATAACTCAGAATAAGATTATTAACCACTTAAATGACATACATAAACCAAAAACACATTCAACAAATATTCCTTTAAATAAAGCGTTTAGTTCTGTTAAGCAGAGTTGTATTGATATGTTTTTGGACCATTGTCAGTTAGAGCAGCGTTATTTTTGTGTAAAGGGATTTTTAAATTTTGAAACAAAATAAGACGATAAATTAAGCAACATTCACGCAGGAACCTCAATGTTTCGGCTCGTATTCAAGCTAATTTTGTTTTTTGCTTCTGAGCGCATAGCAAGGGCTCCATCGTGATAAGACGAGCTCTCGCCCACTAAAGTGAATAATTGCCGCTGTTTATCCTCTTATCGGCCCGAATACCGCTTGTAAAACACATCCAGATAACAGCTATAACAGGTAAATCGCTGCTCCCGTAACCCATATAGTCGCATAATTACTATGTTTTTCCTTTTAAACACCAAACTCTGTGTTACCGTGTCTAACTGGAGTGGAGTAAGTGGCCAAAATAATCACAAAATACACTGTAAAATGATATGTTATCGCTATATTTAATAGCCGCTTTATAATATGACCCCGTGATAGAATTCAGTACTCTTTACAAATTTAATCTAAAGTCATTTTTCTATTGTTTGCTGTTGTAGTTAGAACTGTTTGCCTTGGCCATCTTATTCACATATCAACATACGAATCGTGTTATAATATCTAGCAGGCCTCTTAATTATAACGATGATGTTATAACAGCACGTTTGATATGACTTACACTCTTCTTATTCACAGTGGGTTCTATGTTAACAGATTTGCTTCCATTTTTTCACCATATTTCAGTATGTTAATTTAATATACAGTTGCTACTTTTCTAAGTTCTCACCAGCATCATGCGTTTTACATATTTCTAATACGGCGATTGACATACTAAGCGCGCCAGTAGTTACATAGTTGACAAGGATTTAACTTGTGATCTTAAATCTAAAACGTACTGTAATTTTATGGTCACTATTTACATAATGTAACCGCTAAGTCACGCTTTTTAATACCAATCAAAATAAGAACGAATAGATGAAAATATCTTTTATCATCGAAAATTTTGAAAATAGTCGGTCAGAACATGGAGTGTTTTTCTTTTCCAAACCTGAATTATATTACAGTTATGTTAATAACTGTAATATAAATCATTTCGCAGATTAACTATTAAGTAACGGCCTACCTAGTGTACAGCAGCGATCGTCAATTTTACGCTGGAAATTAGTCTAGGCTTAAACCTGACTACCAGTCATTTAGGTTTTAAAACATGAGCAAAGTGTAACAATCGGATAGTAGAAACATGGTGAAGGAATGTGTAATTATAAACTTGTTTTATTAAATAAAAATCATTCTTCAAGACTAGAACGCCCCCGCATGTTGGTGTACCGCTAAAGTATGCGTGCGACACCCGTTCTAGCCACAGTTTACGCTATATCCTAAATTAACATATCGAATTTTCTTTGCTTCTTATTAAATCCAATTAACTGCTCAACGGTGCCAAATAAAAAACAAAATTATAAAACTGTTGCCTTGGTTGGTTCTTAAAGCAAGAAAGAAATTATGTCATTTTGGAAGAAATGAACTGCTTAAAAGAATATAATTAATTCCATAGTTTGGTCTTACGTATTGTTTGTTGTTTTTAAAAATTCGTGTACATTTATTTAAGCAGGGTCGTGTATGCAACTTTCCCCCCCCCCCCCTTCGAAATCCAATTAAATTTTTCGATTTAGTCAAGTCAATGTGATAATATATACCTAGAGTGGGCTTCCCCAGGTTAAATTTTCTGACCGCTCCAGCAGGTAAGAATCTGTAGTTCAATGGATGAACACCACGTCGCGCTAGTCCATGTTCATGGCGTGTGCGTGGGGAATGTCGCCACCATAGCCACATTGACATATACCCTCTCTCTCACTCATACTTCGTCTCTGTCACTACCAGTCCCAGCTCCGCAACAGTAGAGCGTGTTCTGCTTTACAAACAGAGGCAGACATGATGGCGGAAAACCGAGTTCCTAACTCAAGTCCTATAAGTCCATTTACGAAAATATTGGAAGTTCTGTAAACATATGTATGAACAAAATGGAACTTAATGTAGGCATAAGGGGAAACGTTGCATATTACTCACACGGTCATAAAGAGAATAAATACCAATTTATAAAATACACGATAACTGTGGTTTTATCTTGTATTTATACATTATCACACGTGTGAAATGCATGTGGTTTGTGTAGCTCAGTGAGTTAGTTCGCAGGTTTGCGCCACATAATTGTTGCTTTTAAGAGTTCAAATTTCCAACGGGTCTTTTATATGACACATTAGCTGTTTATAACTTGTTTTATTGCTAGCAAATGTTATTTCCAGAATATCTTTGTCTAAAAGTAATAATACGCAAGTACCAGTACAGTGCAGTCTACGAGCAGTGGTTGTTTGCTAATCACATCGATTGGTTTCTAAAGTAGAGAATTTGAGCTGTATAGCATGAGTAATGTTAACAGGCACACATAACAACCTTAAGTTTATTATTGTAACAGTTCTGTCTTCTTTCGGCCGTATAACCGTAAAAGCGTGTTTAATTACGGAGAGCACAAGATTGATTATTATGCTCATTAAATATATGCATTTAAAAATAGGGTGTGATATATTGGTACATATCCCCCCACCGAAATGGAAATAAAGTTTGAAACCAAAATGGAAAGTTTTGTTTTATTTTAATTCTAGGAATATGTGATCTTCCTTGAACATGAATAATGTTTATAGCATTTTGTGGTTTCATATCTGAACATGATCTCATTGATTATAAATAATTATGTAACTATAAATTTGTAATAATACAGGTTTTGTATGTTGTTAAAAAATAGAAGTATGACATATCCCCCCCTTCCTCGCCCATCCTCCGAGTACATTCTTAGCTACGCCCTCGTATAAATAATATGCCAATGATTTAATGAGTGGCATACATGTCAGTCATACATATATGTGAATCCAGTACCTTGTTTTCCATACATAAGCACTGCCGTTACTCATATAATTTTCCATACATTTATAGTACTCGTACGTTAAAACCTAAACAAATGCAGTTTTCAGGGGGAAAAGAAACAATCGTCATACGCTGTGGATACACCAGAAAGCGCCTACATATAAAATTTGGTTACATTTGCACCCTTGTCCCCTGCGAGTTGTTTTGCCTGCCATTTACATGTTTCTATTAGGACTTTAGTTAAAGCGTGGGAATGAACGGATGCATTATTTCTTCCTTTGCGCTATAGAAACTTGTATGCCTTCTGCTATGCTAATGAGTTTAACAGAAAGTAGCAGAAATTGGGTATCGTGTAAGGCCGGCTTAAACGACTCACGCCTCTCGCAGAATTATGCACCAGAAACTTCATAGATCCTTTTTAAATGTCGGAATAAAATCGGTTTTGAAAATATGATACACTACATACTGCTAGTATTATACTACCATATTAGAATTAACATTATTAATTGGCAGGGAATGCTAGTAAAAATGAGAAAATACCCACAATAAATTAATAGAATCTACACTTGCTGTATGAAATAACATTCCTTGTTATGAATGTGATCGTACATGTTATAAAATATATTTCTTTAGTATAGTGTTACGCCCATAAATTTCAGGAGAAAATTTCTTTTTTTAACTTCTATTTTTTTTGGACACATGTCAGGTTCGGAGGTTCAAATTTATCAGTTTTCAGTATAGGAATTGTTTTAGTGGGTTAAATTGTTTTTGTTCAGAGGAAATACATTTTTTTCTTGGCTAAACTCAATTTCTCTTCACTTTACCATTAGGGACGTCTGGATTCTTCTCTGTTGAGCGGGTTAGGAATTTGTTTGTTGTTGTGCCGGCTAAGAATTTACTGTTCTCAGTATCGAAACCTCTCGGACGAAGTAAAGCTGCAGTTTTCGTTCCCTTTTGGACGTTTCTGTGATGACGACTTTTAGGAACTTGGTATGTAAGGAATGGGGACTTAAGCAGATGTCAGGTGAGCCTCGCACATTTTTGTGATCGCATGGTAGTGTTTGTAGAATATTCGAGGCGAGCAACGGCCCCATGTTTTTGCATCGGTGGCTGGCTAGAGAAATGGTTTCGCCAGAGGCAAGGGGAATGCTTCGTGCTGAGGCCAGCCTGGCAAGGCAGGGTTGTTCAGGGGAAAGGGGAAAGTAGTCGCGTGCTTTCTTTGTGGTTTGGCTGAGTCCAGAGGGGGGATGCCGCCCGCTAATTGGCTGAAGGCCGAGGCGTGGCGACAGGAAAAAAAGCATGGCCAGAGCGCGAAGGGAGGGAGAAGTACAGTGCATGATTATGTTAGTCGCGGACGCATGTGTCAGTCCCCAGTGGTCGGAGGAACCGCCCAGAACTCGGCAGAATGAGTTGAGTTGTTTTTCTTTTATTTTTGCTTAGGTTAGTGATTGATCGAGACATTCCTTCCGAAAGGTCTGGAAGAATGGCCCCGATCAATCTTATAAATTTAAGTCTTAGGGTAGCGTAGAGTTTAGAGGTAGTGTAAGTCCAGCGTGCATGAGAGGCAGTTTGGTGTGTGCGTGTGCGCGCGCGCGTGCGTGCGTGCGTGCGTGCGTGCGTGTGTGTGGGCAGAGCGACTAGGCGAGAAGTGCAGCTACTGTTATCGTTAGTTCTGAATCATTGGCTAAGGTGAGATAATTTTCTTGATTTATTAGGTGTTTCTTTCAGAGGGAAGTAATACATTATTGTGTGTAACGAGTCGTTGTTTTTGGTGGGACGCGTCTTTTGTTTTGTTTATTTGAAGCTAGCAGTTGGTACTACTGTAAGTTGTTGGGGGTGTTTTGTTCTGTAGTCGCAAGGTAAAGTTGTGGTTATTATTTGTTTTAAGTGGAAGCTTTTATTTATTTCTAAGATCTAAGTTAATTTAAGTATAGAATAATTTTTATTTAAGAATAACATTTTATTATCTTGCCAATCCCTTGATGTTATAGCGATTTTACAGACTGAAGTGCAAATATTATTGGTCGTTGGTACTAGTATAAACATTGTAAGGGTAGTTAAGTTAAATACTATTTTCTTTCCTTAACTCTTTGACCACTGACAGTTCGTTCACGATCCTTTGTGCAAATTAAATGTTCTCTTATTTTTGGAAGAATAATTTAGATTGAAGTCAGAGATATCAGAAACAATACCCTCTGTTTAACTTTCTTTTGTTTGTTTTGAGATTTTGTAGGGTCTTGTATAGTAAGTAAGATTAATTTGTTTGCGAATTGATACTCTTGAGAGAATTCAAGTAGCTCTCAGTAACCTGTTTATTTCCTTTATAAATCCTAAAAATAATACTCATTTAAGCCGAAAGAATATTATTTTCCATTTATTGTTATTGTTTACCAGATTGTTAATTATAACTAAACATTATATATTTTTGTTTTGAAACTGGTGAGTTTCGCTCATTGTTTTCACACCCTAACCAGGCAGCCTAATTTATTTTATTTATAATTGGATAACTTTTTATTTCTAAGAGTCGGAATCTTAAGAGAAGACCATTTTTGTACAATTTATTTAAATTCTTTCAGAATTTTCAATACATTAAAGTTAAATATTAATTGAGAGATAATACAGAAAAATATATGTGGACGCATTCTAGGTAGAGAATTTAGTAGAACCAACATACAGAGTCACTAAACGATCCCGATAAACCCCCCCCCCCCCCAAATAATTCTTTTCCAACCTCTCAGCAGCCTGTGCGAGTTGGTTGAATCGTGATTTGTTGACTGGGACTTCACTCAGTACTATCATATGTGAGCATAAGGTATTTTGGACGCCCTGAAGACCCCTATTTTAAGGCGAGCCATCGATTTTAAACTTGAAGGTGGAGTTTGGTGAATTTTCTACCATTTGGGATTTTTAAGTGGAGCTACTGCCATTCGTGTTGAGTTTAATGTCGACCTCTTCGTATTTCTTCTATATCCTTCTCCTGTTAACCCTCCTCCCTCTCCGCTACTTCTTCTCCACCCCCTTATTCCATCCCCTTTCCCCCATTTACCCTTGGCCATTTTCCTTTCCCTCTTTATCCCCTTCCTCCCATGCTCCCAATCAATTGGTGTAGTTCGCTGTGTATTTTCTACCTCTCCCCGGCGCTGCCGACAACTCCACACCTCTTCCCTCCTCTCCCCCTCCCTACCACACGTAAATTGTATAATCGTACAAACAAAATAAGTGGTCGTTAACGAAAGAATATTTATTCATTAACACACTATGTGCACACATAACATAACTACTTTTTGGTAAAGTAAATTATAATTATGTTAATATGCCACAAGTTAACACACACAAAGTTGCCCCACTGTCACAAATCACTCCAATTTTTACATAGTATTCGTAAATCGTTATCATTATACATTTGCAGGCTAGGAGACAACAAACGTTCCAGAATAGACGGAGAACTTTTGACACAGTCAAGATATTTAATAATGTTTCTGTTGTTCTTGGTAACAACTGCACACTGTGAACAGAGATATGTATTGATTCTATTGCGTTTAAACACACCTGCACACCATATTGTAGCGTAAACTGCGGCGTCTGAAGGAAAGCTGGGTTTACAATATAAATATTTAAGCATTATAGTATGCCTTAAGATGTGTACAGAAGAAACGAATGTGTGTCCTCTTATGTATTGGTCCAGTGGAACTTATCAGGTCGTGTGCGTTAGTGGTATTTTCTTCAGCATTGAAAGAAATAGTTGTATTTTACATCTTTAGGAAAAAATTTGAGGCTACGACAAATCAGTACAGAGCAATCGGTGTTGTTGGCGGAAAACTGTTAATAAAAGTAATGTAAGTATAAAACAATATGACAAAGGCGTATGTGTATACATGTTGACGACTATATTTGTTCACAAATAATTATCGTTTCTGGTTGTAAATGTCGCCTTCGAAGTATGATGTGCTTCAATATGGTTGTTTTTTACGAGGTTATGTTAGGAACAAAAGTAAACTTGACAGGCTTACTGCCGGTTTCCATTCGCTAGAATTAAGAATCAAAGCATTAATGGAAAACTGCAAATACAGAAGACATGTTTCTGTATAACAGATAAGAGCCTGCTGCATAAATCTAAATGCATTAGTTTTTGTATTGTAAACGTAGGTCGTATCCGAAATGGCAGATTGTGTGACCCGATTTTGTATACAGACATTGTGACGTATTGGTAAATTGATATTCCATAATATTGTATATAGCGTATTTTAGCAAAAATACAAAGTGACAATATCAGCGCCATGTGCGTTTTTGACATTTAAAACATATACGCGAATGCGTACTTAAAACTTTTTATTAAAAACAAATAACTGTTCATAAAATATACTAGACATGTTTTAAAAAGCATGTACGTGTTGTGTTTTGTTTGTATATTTCGCAACACATATTTTATGTTAAGTCACTATTGTATATTATATTATTTTCTTGTTTATTAACATATTCGCAGCATTCCAGTAATGATCGTAGAAATATTACGTCAATTTTAAGCATTTAATTTATATAAACATATTTTCACTGTTAATGTAAGAATGTGTTGCCACGAGTGCTAAACAAGTGACTGTCGACAACGTTCGGATTGAAACCTACGAAATGATAAATTACAAAATAACGAGTTTGTCCTTTCGGACATGGCCTTAGCTTGACTATTAGTGATTGACACCGAGTCATTGCATTCAACCGATGTTTGATGTAGAAATAGTTATATTTTGCAATGCACCTAGTCTGAAGAAGAATACTGCAACTCTCTTTGTTATGTCTAATTTTCATGCGTTCGTTAGTGTTAACACTACTAATAAACACTTCAGTGTCAACGTTTTTTGTACTCTTGTGAGTTCGAGATTTCAGTGTAGAATATACAATGGTGTGCTGTGTTACACTCGTGTAAATGTAAACACACACAGCTGCCAACTTTTCAGACAATATCCACTAATGCACATTATTTTGTAAACTTGGATCTTACAGAGACGACGTTGTATCATCGCTTTAAAACAAACATGTGTTAGAGTTTAGCCTTATACGTGATCATTAATGTCATTTTCCCGCTGGCAGTGCGCATAAGGTTTTCTGCTAAATGAGATTCACGCTCATACAGCGTTCGCATTCGTCTACGTACGTAAATATTTTACATGTCTCGGAAAATTACATACCTGCGTACACCTGGGAAACGAATGTGGTGCGTCTCGCGCCCCTAAAGCCCATAAGCTACTATTTTGAAAATCGATTTATATGTAGTTCATAATTGTTATTCTTAATATTTCTTTTTATAAAGAGTGGAAGGGAGGCATAAACTTTCGAGAAATGCTACTGAGCAAATTTCTTAACATTGTATACTCTTTAACATTTAATGATCTAGAAAAGCCGCGATAAATATAACCAGTTTTCTTCATAAACCGAGGGTGGCATTGAATTTATAGTTAATATGCAGAGCATTGAGAACACTACCAATACTTATTACAAGGCAAGGCATGGGTGAGTGAAAACATTTATATCAAATTCCAACATTTAATTTTTATGCATACAGATATTTGTGTTTAAAGGAAATTTACTCTATTTGTCACCAGTTTTAATGATACATTATCGATAATTGCGTTTACTGACTCTAATATATATTCATTCCTTTATTGTAGAAATATCTATGATTGGGTAATAGGGCCACTTTCTTTGTCATGCGATTTCCAGCTACAGCTCCTAAAGGGTGATAATTCTAAATCTTTGCGCCTACGTTCCAGCACATATTCAATACGTGTTTTCCTTCAAAATGCTTGGTCAGAATATTATCAGCTAACTTGTTGCTGTAAGGGATACAAATAAGTATGCCTTTTGGAATGCATCACGTATAGAGCCGAGTGGAGTATGCTTATATACATAAGTGCATTCCTAGGTTCGGACAGAGCCTCAATGACACTTGAATCGACATTGAACGTACTGATTATTTATAAGAACAGTCACTTTTGTAGTAGATCACTACCTCAAACTGGAAACATAGCGTTCAATTGTAGACCGTCGTGCGTCTAACATATGTTTTCTGCCCTTCTGAACAATTATTTTCTGTCCATTTCCTTTCACATAAGAACAGGCTCGCCTCTGGCAGAACTTGAACGAACACGTCGGTGAGCTGAGGCCAGGGTTATCACATACTTTTGCTGGCTGCGGAACTGGCAACACTGCTCGATGACGTCATCGAGAACACTAGTGTGCTTCTGAATCATTAGCGGAACTAACACACAAAACTGGTCAGACTTTTTCCTATCCCATGGCCACTCTAGTGTATATCTTTAATCAATGGTCAAGTATTCGCCACAAATTTGCGCACAGAAAAACTGATCCCACAGGTATTTATGAAAATCCTCTTGAAGCACAAAATAAAAACATTTTACAACCCACCATAAGTATAATGTGGATAGGTAAAAATATAGCACTGGGGAAAATTAACTAACTGGTTAGCTGTCGCAAAACGATCCGATTTTTAAATGGCTGCTCTATACGCGAGCACGGTAATTGAGCTAAAATTAAATTTGTGTTATCGACGCGATATAAGCAGGCTGTATGGCTGAGAATCTCTCTTCGGGCACACCACTGGGAATCTCGCGACTAAATATCATAACGTAATCCTAAAATTCCTCTGTGGGTTCGGTTGCTGCGGGTTACGTTGGCCGCGGATTCTATTTCTACAGGTTACGTCAACATTTTCATGCGCACACCGAGAGAAAGCTTTGTTTCGAGCCTATAAGATACTTGTTTGTATGGGACCAAATATAGTATATTTAGTAGCCCCAACAAAATATTTTGTTGACTAAACAAACCTTTAGAAGCAACAAACTCGATGTTGTTCATTAAAAATAATACACGTTTGAATAAACAATGTGTTGTGCCAAAAAAAAATTGATATATATAATATATATATATAATATATATATATATATATATATATATATATATAGTTCAATCAACTGTATATATTTGTATGGCCACTCATTTGATTGTCTTCGTTCAAAAATACAGCTCGGGAAATTTTTTGAAAATTTTTACGACAATTGGGATTGTAACAGTGTTTGTCAGTGCATTTATTAATGTTTAGTAAAGGTATGAAATCCTAGTAAAACAATTTCAACAAGAAATAAAAATGCAAAGCAATAAAACTTTAAATATTTATTTATGCTCGTTTTCCTTGCAATGCATATACTAAGAAACATTCGCTTTTTTTTTTTTTTTTCATCAGTAGTTAATTTGACTGAGATGGCTAGAGCGTAGCGCACACTATATCAGTTCAAATAATGGTCGGTCTTCAATTTTTTTTTATAATATCCGGAACTGTTTAACGTGCGTAGATACAAATATATTGTTGTACCAACCATACCTTATAGTTTTGAGAAAGCAAATAAGAACAACTAAATAATTTGGTTTCAACAACAAAATACTTCACTTCCTCTATACAAACAATTAATTTGGTTGCGCCAAACAAACATTGTTTGATTTAACAAAAAGTTTTCCTCGGTGCACGTCGCCTGATTCACCAGAGCAAAATAATCGCGTGGAGTTCGGTGGGCACGACTACTGGTAAAGTTTTTAAGGGAATACGTGAACATAATCATGACCAGGCACTTCAAACGAAAGGAGACCGCTAAATCCAGACTGGCTTGCAAGTTGATAGGACGCGCTAACGCACAAGTTAGCTCGGCAGCGTGTAGTTAGGGAGTGTTATATGCTCACATTAACCTCTGTGTGCCTTGCTTCGCTGACAATTCAGTATGCAGATGCATCTGTTTATGTAACGTGGCCATAGATGATTTATACACAGGAGCGACACGAGTTTAACGTCTTTCATTTTATAGTGTCTTTCAAAGAATGAAGCCGTAAGCCGTCTTCTTCGCTCCATTAAGCCACAGATCGCTCCTACTTTGTCTTCGAGTCTGTTTATCCAGTTTTACTGTTTCTTTTACTGTCAATTTGATGTTTGCCGAAATAAATTCTAGTAACTGCATACAATATACAGCTATTTGCTGTGCACCTAATACTCTGTATCTCTTATTACTTTGATGTTTTGGTAATTTTTGATTATTTTCTGTATTTAGTTAACCCACGCCAAGTCTTCTTTTATATGCAGATTATTTTCATTTTATTTACTTTACAATGTCTCTTGTACTGTGAACAGTAAAGCTACTTAAAGCATGCCCATGACTGGAAACTAAGCAGGTTCAGTAGTTTTCCGTGTGTAAGAGCTTTTCTGAGACCTGTTAAAACGTCCATTAAGTATAGTTTAAGTCAAAACGTTTTAATTTCGTTTCATTGAGTTTTTAGTTGATTAATAGATGATGACTGATGATGAATGTAGATGGATGATGACCGCTGATGATCGATGATGACGGCTGATGGATGAGTAATGACGACGATACACGACTATGCTAACCAAGACAATGACGAGGGTGATGACGATGATTCGTCATAAAATAATCTACTATTGTTCAGTCCTGCTAAACGAAATAATTCATATTTTACCAAGTCTATCACATGCGAAAATTAAAGCTACAGAAAAACTTATTATGCTTTTTGTCCACTCTGAAAGAGTTTGTGCATCTTGAATGTACTCATAACATTTCAATCGAATGTTTCTTCTTAAAATGAAATTGCTAAATAAATGTTTTACTTTCTTTTGAGGCCAGGAGTAGAATAGAAACTTCCTTGTAGTCAGGTTTCTGCGATCTTTGATGCACCAAGTTCACAAAAATACAGGTTATGGGGTGTTTTCATGAGCGACTGCTGCTTGTGTGCAGCTACACACGTTTAAACTAGGTGTCCCTAAAACAGATCAATATATTTAAATTCTTTGGGAACAGCGTCTTATCTAACGCTGTTGTTTCTTTATCATTTGTAAATGACTTGCAAGCAGCTCTTTTCTCCATTTAAATAGCTTGAATTTGTTGTGTGACTGTAATTGAAAGCAAGAATTTTAGTTAATATTATGTACTACTGTTCTCAGGAATACGTTTTTTTATAAGCTGGAAGGCAAACACATGGATACATACAGGAAGTTCACATCGTTAAAACCCGTCTTTTCCATATACGTTAGTTCGCACACAACACTGTGTGTGTTTTTACTTACTTCGAAATAAGTCTTCTCAAATGTGACCTTTTATTTTGGCGTTGTTCACTTCTTGTTTCTGCACGAGTGTGAAAAGTGTGCATTGCAGCAACGCGGCAACGGTGGAAGGTATGAATAAAAAGGAATTCCTTCGGTCTTTTAAGGGATTTGCACGCCATAGTTCGCTTTCAAAGTAATTATTTGCTTCATTTTTTTTGTATACCCCGTAAACTTCCACAAACACTGCCTCCTCCCCCCCCCCCCCTAAAATCGGCGTCGCAGCGCAGCGGTATGGAATGTCGATAATCTCCGTGCCGTAATTAACCTCCGGAAAAAAGCCCTTGCCTCCAGCCCTTGCGCAACCGCAGCTCTGCTTGGAGGGAAACGGCGTCCCCGTACTTCGTCCTGAATTTAATTAAGTTAGTTAATTTTTGGGTGATTCGTGTTTTATAGCCAGAGGACGTGGCACGAGGTAGGTTTCGTTGTTTGAATGTAAACTATGTGTTACAGTGGTCGTACTCTAGCTGACGTTTCCAACAATCGAACGTAGGCCTATGTAACTGGCTGAGGAGGAGAGCGTTATGCAATTAGGTAGTAGAGTAATTCCTTTTACCATGACGTAAATTTCAATTGCTTATATGAATGTAAATAATTAATCTACATTAAAAACTTAATTTATAAGGAATGGAAATTTTACATTTTCGTACAGCTTTAATAAAAAACACAGAATAACTTAAATTTTTTAAAATCATTTTTGGAAAATTCGACCTCGTAAATACACTATCTATGCAGAGTTTTGGGTGATATTAATTCACACTGATTTATTAAGGGCTCCGTACAATCTTCATTTATTTCATATGCTTTACATTATTGCTATTATAGCTCAATTTTTTTCCGTGGTGACCATTTATGTTCAACATGTTTTATTGTTGTTTAATAAAGCCCCTAATTTATGTCCGTAGTAGCATTTAGGGAAGTCTGTGGCAAGGGGATCGGGAGCGGAGCTGGAGCCGTGGAGCCGCCATCTTGCTGCGTCACCGACCACCATATTTAATGTCATTGACCTTTTACCCACTTTACCAGTGGTGACCTACTTCAAAAACACTAAAAACCTTAACAAATTCCAAAAAGTCATAAGAAAATTTTAAAAAATCCGAAAAAAAGTATTATTAAAGATTATTAAAAATTATTTCAAAGTTATTCAAAAAAATATTAAAAGGACCTCGACGAGCATGGGGCTGTGACCTGCATTATCGCTACCTTGATTGAATGGATGCTCCATCGCCCCATCGCTCCATGGGTCAATGGGGTCAGTGGGTCATGGGATCATGGGGTTAGTCTTGTGAGGGGGTCGGCCCACAAAGGGAGTCAGTTGTCTACTTAAAGTGTGACCATGATTTGTAAGTGAACGACGAACTTAACTGGAAGAAACTGTTGAAGTATAACTGCATGGTAATGTGATCAAGGAACTAGCATCTTAATCCTGCCTACCTACCTGTGTATGATGCCTCAATACTCTCATGTGATTGGTTAGCTGCATTTATGTGGTAACTTGGTGATTAGCTGGTCGGTGTCTGCACAATGTATTAATGGCGCAGTACGATTGGTTCAAAGTCAATATTACGCCATAGAGCTTGCACACTTGTATATTATAAGCAGTAGGGAGGTAAGCTGAGTGGAAAGTGGATCGTCTCGACTAGCTTCTACCCCTTCGCATAGATTTTTTGTCGAGTTTTTGTAGTCTGCATCTAATATGGCGGTGGTAGTCTGTAATGTATTATGCTAGTTGACTTTAATGTATTTTTCTAAGTTTTTATTTTCAATGCCATTCAAGGTCATGGGGCGAAGGTCATGGTCATTGGCTTCCAATACGGATGGGATATGCCTACCAAGATGGTTCTAACCTACTAAGATGGCGGCCTCCAGTAATATATCAACAAATGACGAACGAAAAAAACAAATATGGCTGCCTCCAGTAGCATGTCAAATGGCGGACGAAAAATCAAGATGACAGAATGATTATAGTTGAGGGGAGTGGGTATGAGGGAGTCAGCTATCTGCTGTATTCGAACAGAGGTGAGTAATTGGAGGTGTGGGGGGAGATCTCAGAAAATATAAGTTTTTAAATAAATTTTTTTGTAGAATTTTTAAGGGAAATTGTTAGGGAAAAGGGGAAATTTCGAGGGGAAAAGGGAAAAATGGCCGCCGGGGTTAAAATTTTTTAAATTAAGAAATGTTCTAAATAAAATTCTATAAAAATTAATTTTTAAACAATTTTCTGAACTATAAAACGATTTTTAAATTAAATATTTATTAATACATTTTTTAAATAAATGTTTTATCGATTTTTAATTTTTTGTGATTTTTCTATTTTTTTGGATTTTGCATTTTCAAGGTCAAGGTCAAAGGTAAATGATCCTGATCGCCTGGCTCGGAGTCACCGATCCATGTCAGCGGAGATGCTGATCCCTGTCAGCATTTATAAAAAAAAGTGTCATTTCTAAGGATCCTTTAAATATTTTTTTTAAATAAATTTGTCATAGTTTTTAATAATATTTTTTTCGCGATTTGTTTAGAATTTCTTAGAAAAATTCTTGAATTTTTTTTTATAGAAGTTTTCGGAATTTTTTAAAAGGATTTGTATATTTTTGGGGCCAATGGTCATCGGGATAAAGGTTAAGGTCAAATATCACACGGGTCTGGGGTAAAAGGTCAATAACATTCATATGCCGGTCGGATGACGTAGAAAGATGGTGGCTCCCCCGACTCTGGCCCCGATTCCCGATCCCCTTGCCTCAGACTTCCCTAAATCCTACTACTTATGTTCTTGTATTAATGGAAGCTGCAGTAGTTTTGTACTAAAATAACCTAATCCGGCTCCTTGTAAAGGCATACACATTTGTTTCTTAATTGGATGCAAACCCAGGACTCTCACTGCATAACATGACATATCGGCCAACTACGAGTCGGAGGGTGCATTCCGTTATTAACAACTTATGAACACTCTTCTTTATACCCTGTTTAACAATATAATCATATTCAATCTAAATTTGGAATACCTACGGCCATTACATGTTCCAGTTCAATATAATTTCGTCCATTATGATCTAAGTTTACGCCCAGTACTACACATAATAATGCAATTTAATCTGTGTAGGGGCCTTTGCATTTTAAGTAGGGATTAGTCAGTGATTTTATTATAAACGCTTAAGCTTTGGAAATCTCGGGACTGCTTTAGGAACCAACATAACTTGGTCTTATTGGACGCCATTACATGCGTCTTGTTTGTTCGTGGGTCAGCTGTGGCAATTCTTCTGTTTGGAACTTGTTCAGTCCACTTCACACCACTCTGGTGCATATTCGTGCGATTTAATGAACTCATTTAATCCATTAATAATAATTTCGGTTATCGACATCCAGTTCAGTCCATTAGTGTCCAGTTAAGCACAAATTTGGGAATTTCCTTCCGTGCAGCTACAACTTGTACCTATCCACGTGTATGGCTTATAAGCGATCTTATATCTCTGTATACATTTTTTTGTATTTATTAAGTTCACATCATACTTGGGCGCCATACCTAATGTTTAGTTCAACCATGATAGCATTTACGCTCCTTCCTCGGAGAGCATTAGAAGTTCTCCTGGTAATGATTTCCTTTTAAACCAATGTTTGTAAACCAGCAAAAGTGTATGGGGCTGGGAGTGGGGCCAATCTCCTTATCAGATCGAGTTGAGATGCTTCTATACATAGTATAGAACCAAGTCGCCCGGCCATGTGTGCCTGTGTATTCGGCTAAGGCTTCTAAACTACTTGTGGTGGATTTTGATGCAGTTTTCACCATCATTTAGAAAATTTCTTGAGGGAGGTTTAGTTATATAATGCATTAATATTTACTGTTAGGGCAGTAGAGAAATGTCGACGTTTTATAATAAAGTCGGAAAAAGCCGCTTTTTGGGCGGTTACATGGCTTACACTGACTAAACGATAAGAGAAACACTAAATTAATGTACTACAGAATTGTAGATCTCAAAAAGTCCACAAAGAAGTCCGCGACAATGTATATTTATCTTCTAAGGATGACCCACAGTAAATATTTTTGTCTTTTAGAATTTGATTAAAAATAGGGTTTCACTTACGAAGACTTTTTGAACAACACAGTATTAATCCTATATTAGTAAACTTAAGCATTTAGTGTATATACTTGATGTAGATATAAACAACTCCATATTTGTAAATCGCACCCAAGCAAGGCCGGGGCGGGTCGCTAGTAGCTTACAATGCGAGGAAAGCTATATTAGAATACCAGAAAAGACGTGAATACGTGTGCACTTATAGGCAATAAGTAGACGTTTATTCACTAAGCCGCCTCCCTGTTAGCCTATTGGCATGGACCAGGGGTGCCGATAAGCAACAATTACAAAACGTGAGGGTGCGTACCAAGGGCTGGAGTATGGCTCCAAGGTATCGTCATCGTAATGTATCTCATTGCTATTGCATACGGTGGTTTGAAGTGTCTTTTGAAAAAAGTTTTTGAGTGACTCCTTGACGCGACACACAAAATTGAACGGTTTTTTAAAGCACTCAACTTTTGCAAGTCAAATGAACGGTAGAAGGTAAAGGCTAATTGATTCTCTAATATGTGCAGTTTATGGACCATAGCGTTGTCCCGTAAACGGAGTGTGAAAATTAAATTCAAAAATATTAATTAGGAACGGCTTTATCATAAATATTAACTCGACGTTCGCGTCAATAATTTTCGAAGCAAAATTTGCAAATTCACAGCTTGTGAATCACACAGTTTTATATCTTATATTTATTTATCCGATTTATAGTGATTTTGAGAGCTGTTTGGGACGTAACCTTATTTCTTAGCAACTTCTCGCCAAAACTAAAATTCACGAAATATTATTGAGCCCTAGGATATCACCTGTTTAAAAATGCGGTCTTCAAGTGATGTAAACACATATATTCTTCAGCCAAGTATCTTTCATACCGTATATAGTGTATTGTATTGATTTTATTCTGCATAGTCGTTCACAAGACTGCTCAAGATAACGATGTTTTCTGGATAAAAAATTGTTAAGAACCATTTAAAAGCCGACTCATTGTATTTCATTGTAAAGGGCTTTTTAACGTCCCTCGGTTTTATGCTTAAGGGCTTGGCAGGGGACGGTTTACGTACTAACTTCCTAACTTAAATTAACACCCATGCCTTGCTCGGGATTCGAACCCAGATCGGTGGCGCAACAACCGACTGCGCCACGGAAGGTCGGCACACTTATTGTACACTTGTGAAATATGCCATGGGCGAGTCTCGCCCATTCACGAATTTTGACACCTGTACTTTAGGAATGTCGCCTTAGTGAAAAATGTTTCTCTGATCGAGGATCCTCAAGCATTGAGGTATGAAGCAAACGATATAAGATTTTATAATTTACACTTTTGGTCCAGCAAAATTTACTCGAATCGTTACGGATGATGTAACTTAAGAGTGCACGTAAAAATTTCTGAACCAGACTTCATGAGAACGGCGAGTCAAAAACTTTAAATATCAATTTTAATATCAATATAATAAAACAAAAAACGTCACTGTTTCCCATCATTTACAGTTGCGTTGAACCAATTAAGTTAAGACGAGATATGGAGGACTGTATAACTACGGGCCTAAATTAAATTATGATATTTCGTAATTGCAAGTTGTACCGGTAGTCGAGGTCACTAAGTGTCACTATCCAACAGAGCAATGATGGATTGTGGTCATCCACCGGCATGAGACAGCGTGTGAGAACTTAATCGGTTATCTAGTGGCTCGGAGCCCGGAGATCTATCGAGTCATTCGATGCCAAGTTTTTACAGGCACACACTCGAAGGAGAATTCTTTCCATAGAAAGCTGTACAAAAAGTAAGTCGTCGACCAGAGGAGAACAGAGTTAGCTACGCAGTAAGAAATTATTTGTAAATTTACCATCTCGGTGTATACGTACAGTGTCCAAGCGCGAACGGTAAAATATTTTCCCATACAACTATAGTAACATTCCTACAGTTGCTCAGGAAAGAGTCAAATGCGCAGAAGTTCTCGACGTTGTATAGTAGCGATGCTAAACATTCCCATATTTTCAGCCTAATACATAGTACTATTCCGATGCACTGTATAGGTTACAAAACTTCCATTACAGGTTAGGAAGTTTACCGGATTTTTTTTTCGCAGAGTACGAAGTGGCTGTTATTAACAAAACACAAAAAGGGAGCGGTATTATATGTTTTATATCGGCTAGGCCTCCTTTACGGAAACTGTATGTTCTGAAAGGGACACACGTGAATACAGAATTCGTAACCGCGTGTAGCACATGGAAGAACATAGGAGGGCGCGGGCCACAATGGAAGTATTTTAACTGCAGAATAAGCAGCAAAAAGAGGCCTAACGGGTGAAATGAGGACACATGTCAGGTTCCGCTGGCTTGAAAGGGTGTCAATGTCTTCCGCCTGAGAGGCACATGGGGTGTGCGACGTTTCGAGTTTTGCACATCGCCGCTGGGAATGCCTGTAAAGGGGGTTGACTTCGAGAATGGGGGTGGAGTGATGGTTTGGGATTGTGCGCAGTTTCGGCGTTGGCAACCCCGAGAGTGGAGAACCTAGCTAGCTGTCTGTCTCGCAACGGAGAGCTTTAAAAACCTCCAATCCAATTGCGGCCGACTGTCGATCTATCACACGGTGGCAAGGGGTTGAGCAGTGAAGGGGTAGGAGGAGTGTGTAGGGCTGGGGAAAAAAAAAAAAAAAAGGAAAGCACTCGATCTCGTCGCGTAGATTGTCGCTGTGCTATAAATTTCCGTAAAAAAATAGTTCAACGCAGAAGTTGCGTGTGGACCGAAATGAGCTGCGCGTAATTGTCAACGCCTGTTTCTGTGGTGGAATACGCTTTTTCGTTAATTTCTGAAAGTCGTGTTTGGGGTCCGTATTCCACCAGGCATGGGCATTTTTTGAGATGGGTTGTCTTGTAATAGAGTACGTCATATTTTAGTGGCCTTCCCAACTGCATCTCCAATCAGTGCACGACTAGATCCGTAATTGGTAATTCAGTCAAATGAACTTCGCTGTTAAGTAAAGTGAAGAGATTTGGGCGTCTCTTAACAGCGAGGTCTTGAGAGCCGATGATGGTTATTAGGGTGAGTATGGAGCCACACCGGAATGAAAGGTCGGGGGAAACGGGAGATCCCTGAGAAAACCCGCCGACCACGGCATCGTCCAGCACAATTCCCTCATGCGAAAATCCAGTGGGAATCGTTGTTAAGGACACCGAAACTGTTGCGCTCGTGTGCGACACTGATGGAAAGGAGCGCTAACGTCGACACCAGAAATTGCATCAAATATCTCTTCAAGGCACGGAATTGGCACGCTGCATTTAATTTGTGTATCGTGCAGCCTTGGATGTTTAAAAGGTGACCCTGTCATATTTAGGCGACATTATTAAAACACGCAAAATTTCCTGTACAGGAATTACGTTGCTAAAATTGCCTCAAAATTGCCAGCTTTTGTCATTTGTACTTCGAAGGAAACACTTGTAGAAAACACTCGTTTCGAGTGCTTTGCGTATATCTTCGCTTCACAAAACGACTCGAAACTGACGTGCTCATGACACATACGATGTCAAAATCACTTGCCCTTATAGAAGATTCTGACACATAACATCCAAACATAAGACATTCATGAATGCATTAGCTTCTTTACTATGGAAGTTTATGGACTGAATACAAAGGTTGGGAGTTGGTTAACAGATACGTTCTTGTGAAATCTCCGTAGAAAGTTCGGAAGAGGTTTGGCGGGCGTCCAGAGAACTATCACAAGAAGTAAACTTAAAACAGTATGAATTAGGACGACATAGTCTATCAATTATGCAGGAAAAATGGATTATTCAGTTATATTATTTTAGATAAAATCGTATATCGTAATTTGAACCATTGACTATAGGTACACATGAAGCTGTAAACATGACCACATTATAATTTATATTCTATAAATTTAAACTGATTACAGTTAATTAGTGGATTTATTAATGTTCAAAGGTGAAACAACAGTTGATACAAATCTGCATCTCGAAACAGAAAGGCCCGGAAATTATTCGTAAACTATCAGTCCGCTTATTTACAGCAAAACTTTATTGATTCGGTGCATTTTCAGTCATTTTATTTGCGAGAATGTGATCGATGTTCACACATTTACCAGGTTGTTGCTGGTTTTTTTTTTATATTACGATACGCCCTGCTGCAACAAACATTCGTAACTCTCAGTGTGTGCCCTGAAGTGCACCACCGATAATCGTGAATGGTTTTAATTACGACTATTTTACAAATTAAAATGACAGGTCTAATTTCATTATGTGAAGAAACTATGGTATGTAATAAATCCTCCCGCTGTCCAGCTTATTTACAGTTACTGTATTTGTATACAGTATCGCTGAGGGAGCGTCTACAACCCTTGACCCAAATGGCAGTTTCAGACTATTATTGAAAAGGTGCGCATTTACACACAAGTGACTGAATGTGTTTACGTTAATGCCATTCATAATCTATCATCCTCCCCGCTATTTTTAGCATGTTAACGTATAATTATGGTGAATATATTAGTGTCAAAATTGATACTCAACTTCAAGGTCGTATTGGCTCCAAAGGCCTCGCTGTTAAGTCTCTCCCAAATCTCTTCACTCACTCATTAAAGGTCGTCATCATCAAGATCACCATTAGAACTAATCTGAACACACACCGCTGTCCCCCCGAGTTGTTCTGTTCTCGTTGACGTGCTCGGTGCCCTTGCTTGTTTAGCGACCGCTTTAGGCACACCCGTCAAGTGTATCCCGCATTTCATGCGCTCCCTTCCACTTGCAACACGCGCAAGTTGTTAGTTCTCCATACACAAGCCAGGTGGAGGATGGATCCTGCGGCTGCCACATGGTTGCAAAAAGGTTGTACTTTCATCTGATTATGTAATTTGGCAAGCCGGCACAGGCCAAATTTTCGCTACAAAATCCCACAACGTTAATTTACAGCACTTCGTATCTTTGAATAAAGTTACCTGCCAGTCACATTGTTCCACAAAAAAAAATTAATTTGTAGCAAACTATGATAAAACAGCACGTTACAGCAATGTATTGTTTGTAAATATGTAAGGCCTACTAACATTAGTTAATTCCTTAAGTACCTTATAATTTAAGAATTTTCTTCGAACTTAAAGCGAAACCATTTTTCCCCTATTTTTCGATCATCGAAAACTTGAATAAGAAATCTTAATTTTTCTGATACTTGGGTTAGAAAAAGTGAAAAAACTGCTGACAGTTATAATTCCTGCATTCAATCTTCCAAACAGAAAGTGAATATAGCATAGACCTAGATACTGTTGTGTAACTGTTTTAATTTCATATATTTGTTGCCGTGTCTCTTGTTTTAACATACCGATGCCACGAGATGCATTCGTAGACCAACCTTTTTTTACAAAAATAAATCTACTTCCACCTAATCTTTCTTATATTCGGCTCCACAATATTTTCATATGATTTTTGTGCTCTTCATCTTGTGGCATCTGTAGTGCTCGGTGGCTTAGACTCTGCTCTACCACAAAATGAGGGCCCGGTTCTCTTCTAGGCCCAGCGACGGAAGTTTTCGGATGGGGCGTTCTCATATGTGTAGTATGACGAATACTGCCTTGGTGTTGGGCGCTTCTCGGAATGCTCCCGTTCATTCCCCCGTCTTCATTCCTCCGCTGATACATCCTCATATCACCTCATCCTTTATTCTTGCTGGTCTAGTTGGCAGGCGCGTACTTCAGATAGGGCAGCTGACTTTATGTAGTGTCAACCTCCTCGGATTCTTGCCCCTGTCACACTGTCAAAATTTTGCCGTCCAACTGCTTGCATTAAGTTTGGTGAAATAAAATTTAGAAGTTTGTGACGTTACCTAAACATCATTATGGCCGCCATGTTTGCCTGGAAAAGTTTTATGGCTCTAGTTTCCATCAAAAATTTTGAACATTCGAAGCGTGCTCATATTTATCTTTAATCATAAGTAAACTGAATGTCAACGATCATGTCGAATTATGCGATTAACTGCTTTTCTTCTGATATTGAAATTACATATTTTTTAAAATAATAATAGTGTTTTAATTTTTTTGTGGTGTATCCTATCGTCCCTCGTAACTTTAAAGTGGCGCTATAAGCACTCGACTATTAACGGAAAGATCTGCCTACATAATGTTAATAAATGCTTTAGTATAACACTGCATGGATAGTGGATTGCACACAAACATTAATTCTGCTGACATGTACAAATTTAGTGACAATTGGCTAACGAATGTAATTTGTATAAATATGGATGGAGGACAAGCCTAAGGATTGATCGAAGGATCGATCGAAGGATTGTGATTGATTGGAGAATTGTAATTGACCGGAGAATTGTCATGGATTGCTATGGATTGCGGAGGAGGATTGCAAATGATTGGGATTGATCGAAGGATTGTGATTGATCGAAGGATTGGGAACCAAGGAAGGATTGCGATTTATCAAAGGATTGTGATTGATCAAAGGATTGGCATGGAATGATGTAGATTTTGGAAGAGGATTGCTAAGAATAGGGATTAATCGAAGGATGGCTAAGTATTAACATTGATCGAAGAAATGGGATTCATCGAAGGAATGGGATTGATCGAAGGAATGGGGTTGATAGAAGGATTGGGAATAATCGAAGGATTGGCATGGATTGATGTAGATTGCGGAGGAGGATTGCTAAGGATAGTGATTGATCGAAGGATTATGATTGATCGAAGGATTAGCATGGGTTGCTGTAAATTGCGGAGGATGATTGATAACGATTAAGATTTATTGAAGTATTGGGATTAATCGAAGGATTGGGAGAGTTGATACGTGAAAGAACGTACCGAGATCTGCAAGGATTCGTCTACTGGAAGTCAGTCGGCAGTACCTCTTGCTGCATCGATGGGCACTGATTCGACAGGCGATTATGATGACCATACAACTTCTGCTACGAAGAAGAGCAAATTTAGTGTATATTACAAAACAGGAAATAATAATTGCTCATAAACACATATTAATAATACCATTTCTTTACTAATATCACGGAATTGTTTCAGCAATACTTATTTCGTAGTTATTAAAAATATAAATACGTACTTACGTTGCGACAATGGACGACAAAACGAGCGAGTAACTAATGGTACATAATTCATCCGTTTTTAGGTACCTAGGCTTTTAACTTCTGATATTAAATTTTTACCGCCTCTCCATTTGTGTGAAGCAAGAACAGCATGGCACCACTATCAAATAGTTGTATCCGCCAGTGCATTGCATATTCATTATCTAAAAGTTGGAATGCATGCGCCAGTTTTACAAGTACAAGGATTGGTTATAGGGTTAAGAGACCTATAGGGGAGGTCAAAGCTTCTCGTAAATTTGGGAGTGCTCGCAGCTGTGACCAACACACAAAGAACTCTCGAATCGTTTGAGATCATAGTTTCCTGCCAAAATAAGTTGCGTGCCGAACTTAACTCCCATCTCCATCGCAAAAGTGACTATGAATATCAGCCTTAGAAGTCTTGGAAAAAATGCTACACTCAGTCAATAAGATGTTATATCGTGATAAATAAATGGTCTGCACCACAAAACAGGGTTTTGAGGCAATGTAATTCGTCTAAAATCAGCGTAAATGATCCTTGTTTGTCCGCAGTGTAATTCCGCTGTTTTGAAGGAATTTCATTTTACACAGTGTTTGCACATCCAAATAAAGATCGCTCAAGTATTGGTGACTTCATAAAAGTCATTAAGCTTTTAATCATATTCAGCCAACACCAAATTTATTAAAATTAATGTGTAAGGAATTAATGATAAACTCTAGGGAGTCAAGTTTAACTCTCTCTCTCCGTCTTAAAAACAGTGACCAAATCATTCACATCGTATCATGAAGGCAGAATAAAACGAACAATTTATAAAGGCTCGAATTTACAGGCGCATTCAGCACCTAGCGTATTGTCAAATGAAATATATTAATTTGACGTTTTTTGATCATTCTTATAAACATTAAACTGCAGTGAACACATGGTTCCCTACTTTGTAGGTCAGCTACGAGGGAGTCGTTTCGAACAAGTGAGTGTAATACACGCAGTGGGAAGAATAGATGGAAGAGAGGAAGCAAAAGGGATATACTGTTCGTCTCACAGCAGGCGCCCTGGCTGGGCAGCTCTCTCTTATTGAGGAGGGATTCAGTTAGCTTGCGGCATAGACGAGTGTGATCCCTGATCTTAAGGGGTCTTATCTGGGGGATGTCTAGCTGCCTAGGGATCCGCCTATCTCCCGTGATCCTCACTGAAGGTCTCTTGCAACCCACCGCCGATACGGCGCACATCTTGGCAACTCTGAGACACTTTCTTGCCGCAAATACAATTCTTCGCTAACCTGAGCCCGATGTAATTTGTAGGCACAACTGTTATTTAAGAGATGTTCAGATTCTGCGACTTACACTGATTGCAAGTGATATCTAAGTAATGTTTTGTATAGGTTTCTGTTATTTTTGTTTTTAAGTTGTTATTGCAAACTATGCTAAAGACATACTTTCGGGCTTCTCGTTACGCATCCTTCCACTCCGTGTGAACATAACATAGGTAGGTATATAGGGCTTAACATCTCGCCAACAGTGAGGTAAATAGAGACTGAGCAAGCTTCTCAGAGAAGCAAGAACGGGGAAGGAATTGGCCATCGTATGTAATAAGGAACCACACGATCATTTCTCCCGTCTGGAGATATTTCAGTAAGAAAGAACGGGAAATCGAAATCTCGATAGTCGGGCCGAGATTCGCCACCCGAATGCGGTCTGAATGTCTACCTCTGCACTACCTCCCGAGGTAAACAAAACTTAAACCATCTAGAATATACCGCGAATGGGTAACCAATGCACCGTACTTGTGCGCTGTTTACAGACAATAAAAAAGAGTATCCTGAACATACCGAAATGTGATGGTATTTATGTTCCATTCCTGGAAAACCATATTTGGCATAAAAAGTTCATATTGCAAATAACTTTTAAAACCCCGTTTTGTAATATTCTTCAAAGGAGCGGTTTCTTACTATCCGTTATCAAACATACCTCTTTTTCTCCTCTGTTTTTAATGAGTATTGACAGAAAAAAAATATTAATATTTGCAGACAAACTTTAAGTGACAGTTTCATTTAGCTAATAAATAATGTTCATTGATGTCAAATGAGATGTTAAATGCTTGTGATGTATGATTAATTTAGGAGTAAACAGCTAAATAAGTCATAGATTTAAAGTTGTACTCATAAAATAGAGGGATACCGAGTATACTGTATCTGTTTTCCATATTTGAATAAAATTTTAATAGAAACTTTGGAAGTAGTGTAGAAAATGTTATTTCTGTTACTGTACATTTAAAATAAATGCTTTATACTTACAAGACGCTTTGCTTGTCGCGTATCTGCAAGTTCAGTGACCTGCGCATACTGTCGAAATCGCACTTAATCCGTGCCGTAGAATGTCTGTTAGTGCGCTTCCTTGCCAACAAAGTTAACATTATATCACGATAATTGATGAAATGCTTTTGCGACACTATTAATCACATTTTCTCTACAATTTAGAATGACACAAAGAAGCTTCTTATTTCTCCTCTCCAACCCGAAATGCGTGTTTTCTTTAGTCCTGCAAGACTCGACTCGTGACGACAATATATATCACAACAAACTAGCGAAACATTTCTTGATCAAGGCGAAGTATAAAACTATCACGTCGGGACTAACTGAAGACAAAATTATTAGTATATGACAAAAGTGGATTTCTTATGGCGAAAGAAATGTGTGTGATGATCTCATGGGGTGAAGTTTTTATCGGTAAGCAACTTTAGTGAAAACCGTAGCGATTATTAACTCATAATTTACGAATAACTGGCTATATTTTGCATAAAGAGATGTTTTAAAATATGAAAGCTAATGCTTGTATGTGTATCTGATAAATGATTTGCTTTTAAATGTGTTGTTATAGTGTTCAATCGCTAATTTGTCCATGTAACAATCATACTGTACGTAAAGTACGATAGTACGTACTTAGCATACTGACTGTCAGTACAATTATTTATATGAGTCTGGCATAATGGGATACGGGATATGAGCCAGGCACCGACCAGCCACCATCTTGTATGACGCATCTTAGATCTGGGTGACCTTAACCCTGACCCTTGAATTTGACCCAGTGCCCGTGGCCTTGGATGACCTTGAAACCAACAAATCGCCAAATTCTCCAAAAAATATTTTTAAACATTTGCAAAAAAATGTTTTAATAATTATTTAAAAATAACTTTTCAAAACTTACACACAGGAGGTCCGGAATTCGATGACGAGTGGAGTGACTAATCACCCGACATGACCGACCCTCGCCAGGTCAGCTGGTGACCATCTCGTCAGCCATGTTGGATGTCGGCGACCTTGACCTTCGAACTTGACCCAGTGACCTTAACCTTTAAAAATAAATAAATCCAAAAACAATTTTAAAATATTTAAATTTATAATAACTATAAAAAAAGTTATGTAAAAAATGTGATAAAACATATTTTAAAATGTTTATTATTAAAGCTTACATTTCCATAGGCCCCCAGTATCATTTCCTAAAAATCAAGGAAAATTTACGTTGACGACTCCGATCACTATGTTGGTTGTTGTCAACCCTGACATTGGCCCCAATGACATTGAACTCGAAAAATCGAGAAAAATTACACACACTTGCCCATTACTGGCTGGTCACAACACGAGACCATATCAACTAACCATACTTGCCAACGACTGACTCCGCCCAAGACTGACTCTACCCAAGACTGACTCTACCCAAGACTGACTCTACCCAAGACTAACTACACCCAAAACTGGGCCCAAGACTAGCTTATGCGAGACCAGTTCCTTTAAAACTGGTTAGACCAGCTGACAAGACCAACCAGCCATACCACCCACCTATACAAAGAAATGGTGATGGACAACCTCGAAAAAAGTATCCTAATAAGAGTCTCATAGCTAACCTATTCTCGCTAATTATTCGCAAATGTTTTCTACCAGAGCTGACCATAGCAAAGAGTCATACTAACTTACCAAGTCTACTTACCGGGCCAACTGATAATGCCAGTTAACTAGTTGTTAAACATTCCTTAAAAATATTCCCCTCATTTCATTCATTTGTCATATAGAACTCAGTCGATTTTAAACAACCCGAGTAAGGCATAATACTTCAAATCAAACCATAGCCATCATTATGAACACACTCGCATAAATTATATATCAAGCAGACTATCGCAATCGATTGTTTACGTCACTGAGTTAATAAGTATTTTGTACAAGCATTGGGGACTGTATATAAAATTAAACACATATTACTGTGCACACATAAATTTAATTTATTTACTTATTATATACATTCTATCTTTCTGCTTATTTTCTACAGTCAATCGTTACATTTCTAAGATGTTTGCAGATCATGGATAGTAGCCAGTTGTCTCATCTGATATGACCCCGATCCTTCAGTTCATCGATGATTGAAGATATCTCAACAATGTGTGGAAGATCCCAGCGTTTTCGCAGGTCAATTAAATATCTGAGTCTATTAACAAGTTTATTCGGGTTTTCGGGAAACACGTAACGAGTGTTCTTGACGCCTTCTGCCTTCTTCATACCACTTGTCGAAGAAATCCCATGAATCGTCATCCTTGTCATCAGATATTTCATCCTCACTGCCGTCATTGTCGTTATCATCAATACTGTCTCCATGATCATCTACACCTCCTGCTTCATCCTCAATAACAAGTTTACTTTTCTTTCTAGGAGTCATGAGGTCATCATCAGTATTTAGAGCCGACGACAGTTTATTTTGAACTTAATCCACTTCACGCGAACGTCTTGCAAGTGTATATTTCGTAATGGGCAAGTGTATGGTCTGTGATTTTTTCTCAATTTCTCGAGTTCAGTGTCAAGGTCTACAACAACCAACATGGTGGTCGGAGTTTTCGATGTATTTTTTCCTTGATTTTTTGGAATATATATATATTTTTTTTACTTTTCTTAACTTTTATGATTGAAGAGAAGGTGTGTAGTGGGAAATGGGGATTTTAATAAAATGTGATTGATTGGAAGGTGTCAGTCGTAGGCCTATCGGAGTTGGAGGACCCCTGGAAAATATGTTTTTTAAATAAATTCTTTAAAATAATTTTCATAAATATTTGTAAAAAAATTTAGTACTTTTTATAAATTTTAAAATAATTTTTCAATATTTTTGAATTTTTTGGATTTTTATGGTTAATACCACTCGGGTCAAGGTCAAAGGTCAAGGTCGTCGACATAAGACATGGCTTACGAGTTGGCCACTGGCCGACATGATGAGGGTCGATCGTGTCGGAAGCTTAGTCGTTGCTCCCACCATCGAGCCCCAGACCTGTAGTAAATATATAAATATTAAAAATAATATAGTTATATAATTTTTTTTTATTTAAAAAATCTGTAGAAATTTGCTATTTTATGGGTTTAAGGTTTCCCAAGGTCATGGGCATGAGCCAAGGTAAAGGTAACGGGTTAAGGTCATCCAGATGCAATATGGCGTCATTCAAGAGGCGGATGGTTGGCTTCTGGCTTCTATCCCAAATCCCGTTTTGCCAGACTCATCTAAATAATTCTACTACTGTCATAGTCATTTCGCAAAATTACCGACCATACATGCAATATATTCTATAATGACTATACTGACAATGCCTTCTTCCATTCTGACCATACCAACCAAGTCATTTATACTGTCCAACAAAAGGGCACTGCCACGATGACATGAATATCCCGACGCAGTAGATGAAAAAGGGGAGTTCTAGCCTAACTCAATTTCAATCGAAAAATCGTTGTTTTTTTGCTCCAAAATCAAGGTTTTTTCCTCCAAAATGACGGTTTGAAATTTAAGAAATTAAGCATTCTAAAATACAAGCATATTTACTCCAAAATCAAGCTTTTTTACCCCAATACCAAGTAAATTTTCCACTTGTTCAAAAATGCCCAAGCAGGATTTGTGCCACCTTAAAAACATTACATTTTAAGCTAAAATCAAGCAAATTTCTCACTTCTCAGGCAAAATTTACATGTTTTCTAGAAATAGCGATTTTTCAAGCAAGGGATCTAAATAAAGCAAAATAAGCAAAAATCAATGAAAATATTCAAATATATAATTGATAGAATTTTTATATTTTTTAAAGAGAATTCTAGATAATGGACAAATTTTCCATTTTTAATTAATTTTAACTCTGTATACATTATAAAAACCTGCTTCTCATTTATTAGTTCCAAAGAATTTTATCGAGTATCTTGACATAGCGCTCTGGCAAAAAAATTTTAAGTTTACCATCTAGATGAAACTAATTTTTTTTACCAAAATTAGATTCATAAATTTCCAAATCTGTAGCAATAAACCATTTATTTGTCTCTATATCTTGTAGTGTGGCGAAGTCATTCGAATTGTTTAACTTTTTGAGCAGAGATTCCATTTATTGTGTTATTTACTATGAAACAAATTATAAAAAAAAAAGTTTTTTCATTCTCTCAATAAATTATATTTTTATTAAATAAAAAATGGAAAAGTAAGAAAAACAATGTAAAAAGTGTGGCTCGGTATTAAATATAGAAAGTTTTCACACGCACAAATACACAAAATACAAGCATATTAACACTTGTAAAAATGTTATGCTAAATATGGAAAAAAATTAATATGAGTAAAAAATGAGAAAATACTATGCGAATGTGAAAAATGTGTTTGTAATCTATATATCATAAAGGATAAAAATACTAAACTACACAATACAAATAAAATTCGATATCCAATGAGAATAAATCTATTGATTCATTATATCTCCACAAAGCTACTATAGACAAACATACAACAAAATGCAAAAAAATGCTTTAGTGAATATGATAGAAGTCGCTATAAATTTAAAAAAAGAGAAAATACTATGCGAATGTGGAAAATATGTTTGTAATGGATATCTCGAAAAGCATAAAAATAATAAATTACACAATGCAATAGTAGATTTTATAAATGAAATTCAACGTCATAATTATTCAACAAAAACATGTACAGAATGTAAAGCGAATAAATCTATAAATTCATTTTCTCGTCATAAAACTACTAAGAACAAACATACAACATGTAAAAATTGCTATAATGAGAAATAGCCTCATAAGAAGAAGTTAAATAGTTAAAAACGATTTTATTACTATCAATAATTTAAGCTCATATTTCGAATTTACACACCTATGTTTCTACCCCCATTTTCGCAGTCATCATAAATTTGTTTCCTTATAAATTGACAATAAAAATGACATCGCACAATATCGCAGCTGAGTTGGGTGAGAAGCGATTGAGAGAGTTGATAATTATAGGTAGAGATTTAAAAATTAAGTGTTTGTACAGGCAATGGAAAACTGGCATAATTTCACTTATTATACCATTTATTATAAATCAACAAAGAAAATGGGAGTTTAAAAATTTATCCTTTAAAATTACAATATAAAATATTGAAAAAAAAACTAAGAATCTATTAAAATTAATTTTTCCTATTTTATACTAATGTTTTCGTACAACCTACAGATAAAAATAAGCGAGCAACAGAATGGATAAAAAAGAATAATTTTACAAATTTACCATTATCAGATGCCAATATCAATGAATTATATCAACAAGAAAAAACGAATTAAAGGAAATATTCCCCTATTCTACTAATGTGTATGTTAGCAAAAGAAATAGAAGAACCAGTAAAGCTTACTTAGCTAATAAAAGTTTTTAAAAGCAGAATATCACAATATAACATTCCAAATTCCTTTAATTTAGTACAACCTATTCATTTTTTGGTTTCAATTAAAAATAAGGTATTTGAGAAAATACATGAACATCTTATAAAATTTAGGGAGTTAAAAACCAGTATTAAATTATATATCAATTGTCGTAAGCAAGAAAATAATCAATTTGAATTCAATCGCCAAATTATACAATAGTGAATGATGCAGATATTAAAAGAATCTCATCTTTCCCCACCTGGGGGGGGGGGGTATATTTTGAATTGATTTTGCCCGTGTGCTGGAAGAGATGAAAGCGGATCATCGTGCACATTGCGTATCTATGCAACATTCAGAAATATACATTGTCTTTACTCTAACTGGCAAGGCGCGTTTGCTTTGTAAACAAACTGTCGTTATACGAATCCGTAAAACGCAATCGAAAAAGCTGGCTCTCTGGCGTTTTGGAGTGTAATTCCTGCTGAGAACTAAGATGTAATTTTCTTTGGCGTCTCTAAGCCACCTTTTTCCGGTGTTGACTCTGGTGAGTGAGCTGTATTCTTAGTAGACATTTTAATCGCAATACAGAGGACCTAATACATTTTCTGTTAATTCGGCCGACTTGCACGTTATCGTTTAGTATCAGTGGAATCGTAACAATGGCACACGTCTGTACTTTTAAATCCAAAATCCGTTCCAAGACTTTCACCAGCAGTTTCGTGACAGTCGCGTTACGTAGCAGGGAGATTCTAAAAAAAAAAAAAAATTAACACTATCGAATTATTTCAAGCTGGGTAAGTTTTGTCAAATGTGACTTGTCTGTACGTTGGTCACATTTCCTCAACCCGCTCAAGCTTCTCTCAGTCACTCCAAGCGAAACTTGTGGAAAATTACTCCTCTGCGCAGCGATATGCAAGGAGTCGCGAGTTTATCCAAATGCTCTCGTCACGGGCGGCAGCAAAAAGGAAGCGTCCTCGAACCAGTCCGGGGCTGTCCATTGTTATTTTCCTTTGTCTTGCAATTCGTTTCTCCACGTGTGTGTGTGTGTGTGTGTGTGTGTGTGTGTGTTTTTCCGCCTTGTTTGCCGAGTGGAGGGCTGTAGTTACGGTAACGAAGCTCTGTCGTGTTTCGCAAACAAGGCTGTTTGCAGTGAGAGGAACGTGTCTGTGTGCGCTCTTCCTGAGAAGTTTCAGTTGTCTGCCCATAGAGTGGATGCCGCCCGAGGGAAAAGCTAGCTGCGTTAGTACTCCGTGTATTCCCCCCAAGTCACTGTTTATTTATTAACCACGTATAATTCCCAGATGTATTCACTATCGTTTGCTGTAAGGTTAGACACATCGTGGCTGGGTTAACGGATGACGGGCAACCGGCACAAATATAGTCGATAGCTTTCTGCGGAGACCTACCCCTCGATATATCGCTGTTGGCACAATGTAGATTTATTTTAGCTTGAGTTTATGTATTTAACTGATTTATTTGTGTAACCAGGGGTGAATGATTGATAAGTGTCTGTTTGCCAAAAAAAAAAACTTTTGTTTTTACTCCTAAAAATGAAGTAATACGAAGAATGCGAATATTTTAAGTTTCGTTTGTATTCGATTTTAAGATATACTCTACTTTTGATCATGATAATAACTCGAATTTAACAACATTTGCTTCGTAAATCTTCCTGCAGCCGGACAACCTGCCTTGTGGTACAATCGTGCTGCGTGGTACACACTGAGACTTGGTTCGTAAACTTATTCCTAGAGTGGAGAGTCTTAATTTTACTCTTCCTGTTTATGTTTTACTTATACTATGACATTTCGATTAATAATCGTTCCCGCTGGTTCTTCAACAAAGTTTTGTCATAAAATAAAAAAAAACGAGCCAGTGTTAGCTACTGCCCAACTGTTCTTACGTCATGTCGTGGGTTTTTTTTTGCAACTTGCAAAAAAATCTTGCAATCGCGTAAATCCTAATTAACGCCACAAGTAATCACTCCGCGTGCAATTGATACGATTTGCGTCACTGGAAATAATATGGCATACATTAATTGCCATTTTTACGAATGGTCATCGCACTTATATTTTTTTCTACATACTTTTCACGTGACTGTAACGTATGTAATATAAGAATGTCTCTTCCTGTCGTACACACAAGGCGGACATAACTATGTAGAGTGTGGAAGGGAGTAACACATATTAATTTTATCTTGGACCAAATTAATAGTCATCACCACCAACATTGAGTTCTGAACTGAGGTATGAACTTACCCGGCTCCACAGGACATCAATGATTTTTTCAACAACGTAGCACAACTTTGATAGGCCTTACCAAAGATGTGACACCCAGGGACATAAGTTGCAGCCAGTCTTCGTAGACTAGAAACAGCATGCATAACGATGGGAGGAACAGAATCCAAAGATGTCACTAGATACAGAAAATTAAATACACACAGAGACTTGCGAAAAATAGGTGAGATTTAATTTGAATGTAAAAGTTTTGATTTTGACACCATAAAATGAAATCTGAACTGTGCAAATATTATTTCGAATGTCATTGCAAGTTTTAAAGTTAGTTTGGCTTAGTGTGTCTCAAACTATAACTGTAGTCGCCTCGTAAATGTTTCTCGTATTAAATAAAAAAATAATTTCTTAATTTCTTGGGAAAAGTAAATTAAATTGAACCTTTTTCTCAAACCAACTCAATTGGTAGAACAAATGAGATCTTGGCAAAGCTCCGTAGGAAAATTAGTCAGAACAACTTCAATATTTAGTGATCCAAGATGGCATAACGTTTGCCAAATGTATTTTCCAGATTTATTAATTAAAATTCATGATGACGTCTCTGCGTTTGAAATTCTCAAAATACTTAGCTAGAAATATTATGTTGCAGCAACATCTTGTAGAGTTCTCGTTGGCTGGTCTCGCTGGTCAGTTACCTTAATGTCTTGCCCTACGGGTATCTTCCCTCACAAGCCTGGGCCTGGGGTACGCTAATGAAGTTCATGCCGTACCACACGCAACATCGCGGTAGCTCAAACTGTAATTTAATAATAAAACCGCGTGGGTAGCGCTCGCAGACTTTAATCTTGCAGTATTATGTAGCGTGTCTTCGCTCCGCTGGGCAGTCTGCATAAAATGTTCGTATTGGGCCAATATTTTCAAGCAAATTAAATTTACCGCCAGGTCGATGACGCACTAGGTCTCGACCTGCCTCGCGGATAACAAGATGGCTAGACGCCTCCTAAACTACATACTTATCAACGACGCGCCAATCACTAGAGGGCGACATCATATATTACGCCATGCGTTACTATGGCAAACAAACAACAAAATCATGTTTATACGTAACCCACGTACCGTAACTTCGTGGTGGAAAATTCTGAAAGACTTGCAAACATAATTAAACGTTAATAAACTTTATGATGTTATAACAGCTTGCAATTAACAACAAAAACATAAATTCAGAAGTAAATAAAACTTACTTGCCCCAAATAAATAATAATAAAATGTTACTTGATTACAAACACTGCAAAATAATTTGAAGTGTTTGTGCCAGATCAATGTAGCGGTTTTGATGCGTTATATGACGTAATAAAATATGTGATAATTTTTTTCTGTAAGTTAATGCAACTGAAACTAATGATAAGCTTGACTCAAGACTATTATCTGAATTAATGGAATTTCTGGAGACTTGTTGACGTTATTAATCCTTCTCCCCTGGCAGGGAGATATTTATAGACTGGCTTGATTTGTTCGTCGAACGTGGAAGTCAGTGTATTGAAGACTGCCTGACAAGGTAAGAGAAGAGACGTGGGTAGTTGTTGCAGAGGTCGATAAAGAGTCGTGGACAAGGGAAGGAAAGAAAAAAGGGGTATTTTTTATGTTTCAGCACAACAATTCTCGCTGATCTTCCAGTACTCGTCCGCAGTTGTGAATTATGAGTTAGAATTTAGAATAATAAATTGATATTTTCTAATAAACACAGCCACTTATTTGTGAAATATAGCTTATATTTCATCAAAATATGTAATGTGGAGTGTGTGGAGCTGTGAAGAACACACACAAGGCCTCCTCGTTGCGATAGCCAATATGAGATATAATCATATTTTATTCAAATAGATATGTGCTGTGTATGGTGTAGAATTTGCATACGCAACAATGGGACAACACATATAGCACTTGAGTGACCAGGCTGCACAGCTGACTTGCAATAAATCAGTGGGAAAGGATGTGATCTTACCTAGGCTGCCTTTGTATAATTGCCCGGTGCAGTCCTGGGCCGGTAGGGGAACAAGTTTATTACCATTAGCATCCTCTAGAAACTAGCATTTGGGACGTACACCATTTATGTACGTTCGTCAACATAAAGTAGGAAATAGGTTAACTTGACACTACAGTAGAGAAAACGACAAAACAGATACGTCCTTTGAATTAATTTAATTTATTTTACTTTTCATTTCCTTTTGTATTGTAATTGTTTAAATCAGAAATAATTAAAAACCCTGATGGCAATATGAGAAAAAGCTATAAAGATAACACACTATCCTAACAACGCTAAAAGTGGTCATGCCTAGCCTACTTGAACCCTTTTACGGTTACGTGACATAGCTTGCCAGAGTCTGAATATACTGGTTTCAAAATCAAATTAATTAAACTGTTCTCTGTAGTAAATATTACGTTAAAACAAATTGTGTTCTCACTAAACAGTTTAACTCTGGTAGAAACTACTCTTACCACAGGTTTTGCAGTGGGCGTATGTGTGCTGGAAATTTACGTACTTATAAAAGTCAAGTTGGCGTCGCTTGTGTACTGATGCTAATGAACATCGAGCGGAACCAAACTGTAAATAAAATTAGGTCCAGATGAAAATGTCAGATCTTTTTGTAAGACTTATCGTTTAATCACCAGGCGAATTGAAGGTAGGATGCACTTGCAGGATTTGGCGTAGCAGTATTAAGGTGGAGATACTCTACACGTGCGTAGACGGCGTGTTTAAACTATCTAGCTCCTGGCCACTTAACCTCGCGAATGGACGACCATTGACACAAGCTCCATTGCTGGTTACAAATTTACTGAAAGGTCGGTTCAGGGACACGTCTACACACCCCAAAATCTAATTTAATGTCCTACCTCTCCGTCCACCTCAGACGGGAGGTCCTGCCCTACGTCTGACGTCGTTGGAGGTGCTAGCGAAGAGAGCGTTAGTCTCTGCAGGCTGACGCTAGCTTAAGGGGGCCTATAGCACCAGCCAATCAACAATCAGGAATTAAACCTGTGGGCCAATGGAGATCCAAACTACTCAAACCACCCACATGAACCACTTCTAACGACCTAATTGAAGAAAAACCAAAGAATGCGTGATATCGGAACTGAGATATAATACAGTATAAAGTAGAAAGACTTACAAAATTGAGATCATACCGAAAATAAATATTAATGATATAAAAATAAATACACAATGAAAAATTAACTAGCCTATCAAAATTACACATAAATATTATTGCCACCATACATCTAAGTTTTAAGAATCTTACATGTTAACAGAAATAAAATTAATAAGAATAAATAAAATGTACATAGTTGAAATCATATAAGTGACATGTGTGAAAAATATTACATTAACTCTTGCATGATAATATGTGTCGCAATAAGAACAGGAAAAATAATATAAGTTGATTGTATGAATCAAATCACTATTTTTATGGGTGTTACATTTGCGTTTAAATTTGTTGGAGGTGGTGTAACGTGTTAGCGTATAAAGTACGTGCTACAAAAATACAGACTTTGCTTATTAGGTTTGTTGACTTTCACAAGTATGTGGAACTCAATAGTGTGTCGTATGAAAACAGAGAAAGCACTATTTAATATTATAAGTTTCCTTAACGTCATAATAAAACATTTTTTGTTGTGGTACATTTCTGTAAATACATACCTGATGCTGTAAGTTTGTAGGTTATAATGCAGTACGAGATATCATTGTCGAAGAATTTATTTAAACAAACGAAAGCGCACTCAAATGTGTGAAATAATATTTTAAAAAATTGCTTGTTGTAGTTAAAAACTCAAGTTAAGTTTTCAGATGTTTTTATTTGGTGTAGAATTTTATTTCAACGTAATTTAAAAGTGCGATCTTAATTATAAAAAGCTGTGGGAACTTTCTGTGACATCAGTTTATATCAGTACTTATGAAGTGTGTTTCTAAAAATCACCGGCAAACTCCGGGAGATGATTCCTTATGACAAATTAAGTAGAAAAGACACGGGGCACTTCGTACGTATATGCAATGGTAAGGGAGGAATGAGCCCTTGAAAATCAAATTTTAAGACCGCAATTTTCCGAAATATCGAAAACTAAGGGCATTAAATGACAACACTCCAAACATTATTTTGTATAATCGGGATCCGAATCCTACAACAAACTTTTGTGTGTACCTTCCACGGTAATGAAAATAACATGGGTAGCCACCATCTTATTGTATACAACTTTTGTACTGTCAGGATATCGGAACGTTTGATGCTGGCATATTGAGCAATATCTCTTAAATAACAACAATGGTCCTCTTGTTGTATGTGCGTTGGACTCACAATTTTCGTGCAAAACACACATGAAGCTACAGCCCAATGTTACAGTCACTAGCATATAGGTCACACTACCGACATGAGTCTATAGTACTTGGTGATCAGCTTACAGTACGTAATTAGTATGGTTACTTTAACAACAAAGGTTGACCTGTGACAATATGCTACATCCCATGCTTTTCGAGAAATAGATGTTTAATGTTCGAAATAGATAATGTGCTATGCCTGCGACATAGGCAATCCTCGACGCCCATTTTGTGGTTAAGAGGTAGCACCGGAGAGACACTAGCGATCAGGACGTCGAAAGTAACATACGGCAGAAGAATCACAACATCATAGGAACTGTTCGAACATCAGACCACCAGCTGCAATACAGGCATCGCATCTCCGAGACATTGACTGACGCACATTTCTGAATACACCATTCATCGCTCGAATGTGGTCAGCAGCATTGATTATTCTCTGAATGAGATCCTGTTCTGATTCCACAGGTGCCACATACACATGATTTACGGCAGCACAACACGAAATAATCCAGTGGCGTCAGGTCCGGGAATCTTGCAGGCCATGGCACATGACCTCCGCGGCCAATCCAGTGACCACCAAACTGTGTATTCAAGTACTCGCGCACAATTATTGCGAAGTGTGCGAGACATCTTCCAGCAATTCAGGTAATGTTTCCTGCAGAAATGCCACGCAAGTTTCGCCAGTCAGCCGTTGTGGTAGTAAGTGTGGTCCAAGTAACATATCGCCTACTAGACCGCACCACACATTCACAGAAAATCGTACCTGGTAACCGGACTTGAGGGTGGCATGCGGATTGCCATCGGACCACACATTCATGTTATATACAATGTACATTACATCACGAGTGAAAAGCACTTCATCTGTTTACAGGATACGCGATGCAAACCCAATAATACTGTTACACTGTACCAGATACAATAGTGTGAATTGGGTCCGATGGTGATATTCGTCTGCATGTAATGCCTGTTCCTTCCGGTAGTGAAGATGGTGTTGCAGTTGTTCATTCCAGACCCTCCACACACACTGCTGTAGTCGCTGGCCAGCTCACGTGCCACCTCACGTGTGCTTGTAGACGGCAGTTCCTCAACACGTGCCAGCACCGCCTCCTCCTCATGCCTTACCTTGCTCCGTGTGTGCGAACGGCCCGAGTCTGGTCTCCGTACCTGTAGCACATTCCCAGTCGTTTGGCGGGACTCGTCAGAAAAAAAAATAATATTTACTTATTTGTTCCAAACACTGCTCAACATTTAGAAATTAGTATATGAATGGTCATTTCCCGCAAATAAGAAATATTTAGAATTAGTTTACGCGTAGGTGCATGTAAAAGTCGCATGTTACTGTTTTGTGTTCCCACTAACAGTACAAACTATGATAATCACATCTACGACATATATTACAGTGAAAGTAAACGCACTGAGTAACTTTAGAAAACCTTCGTATTCACGTTGGGAAAATGTGTTGTATTTGTAAATTGTCTATTATTTTACATATTTTAGCCTATCGACGATGTTTACAAACTACACATACTTTCCCTTATGTAAACACAAAGGTTTTACTGAAGTAGCTCAGTGCTTTTACTTTCGCTGTTAATTCTTTCTTTGCTGTGATTTGATTTTGGACGATACAGTAACATTGCGACTTTGACATGCACTTACACGTAAACTATGGCAACTATGAAATCTAATATTTCTTTACTTCCAGAAAATGACAATTCGTTTACTGTGTAGATGTTGAGCAGTGTATGGTACAAATTAAATATATATTACTAATTATGTTCTGTCCAGCCCCCTCAAATGGTGCGTACAACATGCAACACATCCATTACAACACACAATACCCTATCCTTACCTGTAATGTTCCCTTTTTCCGCAGTCGCTTCGTAAATAACTCGAATGTGGTGTGTTACGTGCCTGCCTGGATATCGTTCCGCGCACATGTGCTGGGCCACTTGTCCATTACTTTCACATCGTCCATACACTAACAGCATGTCTGTCAGTTCTGTCAATGTCTTCATGACTAAATGTAAGAAGTATGAAACATACTGTACGAAGCACACAAGTGACTGCAAGACGTATGGACAGCTAGAGATATCTGTTCAGGAGAAGTGTATCGTCTGTCAAATGCCCCTGAGGTGCTACCTTTGCATTGCGCCAAGTGTGAAGAGTGTTGCATATGTAGAAGGTATGACACATTATCTGTTTCGAACATTAATCATCCATTTCTCGAGAACCATGGGGTGTAGCATATTGTCACAGGTAAACATTTGTTGTTAAAAGTAACCATACTACTTACGAACTGCAAGTTTATGAATGTGTGGCACATGTTGCTTACAGTGAGTGTTAAAATGTCTTCCACCATCGCTTGTGCAGTGGACCAAGCAGCTAACTATTTACCATGTCAATAGTGTGGCCTACTTGCTTGGGACTGTAACGCTGGGCTGAATCTTCATGCGTGTTTTGCACGAAAACGATGGGCTGTACGCAATGTAACAAGAGGACCATTTTTGTTATTTAATTGATAATGATCAATAGGCCAGCATTAAACGTTCCTATATCCCAACGGTACAAAAGTTGTATACAGTAAGAACGTGGCCACCCCTGTTATTTCCATTACAGTGGAAGGTTATAAACTAAAGTTTGCTGTGGGTTGAAGATCCCGATAACAGAAAACAATGTTCCCAGTATTGTAATTTAATGTCACTTAGTTTCCGATATTTCGGGAAATCACGGTTTTCAAATAAGATTTTCAAGGGCATATTCCTCCCTTTATAATGCATTGTAGGTACAAAGAGTCCTGTAAATTTTCTAATTGATTTTTCATAAGGAATCACCTCTCGGAGTTTATCGGTGATTTTTAGATACACGTTGTTTAGAAATGCATTCATTTAGACTTAATTAACGTGTCTTGGCTCATGCCACTGTATTTGGGTATTGAAATACAGATAAAATGTAAGATGTTACAGTGATTGTATGATCATTGTTTTCAGTGCCATTTGGACTTCCCTCAGCTCAGAAGTTATATTCGGAGTTAGTGTTTTACGCCACACAATTACGCGCAGAAAGGTTTTAAAAAACTGACTGCCGATTGTGGGCTCCGAACCAATTTTACTGAACTTGATGCTCGCCAACTGGGCCATGCGGTAGGTTGGCCAAGAACCCTTTCAATCTGGCCTCTTCGTCATAAGAGCGTGACGTTTAATCGTGTACGAATGACGATGATTCCCATAATTTATATACTGGGTGTAATTTGCTTTATTTATGTGTGGACCATATTTGTACTACAAATTTACACTAATAAATCTTTTAGCAAAGTAAGGAGAGTGTTGGTGAGAAAATGATCTTTAATTTACAATAAATGTACATCAAAACTACAAAAGAACCTTGTGTGTAAAAAAACAAGTTTTCTGTTATGTATAATATTACTGAATTTATCTGTGTTATACCATATGATTAAATCGGTGGCTAACATTCAAGCTTGAAACTGTATGTAAATAATAACGTAGTTAATTTATATATTTGTTATTAAAGAGCCTCACAAAATCAGTGATTTTAATAAAGCAGGCGCAGTGTGTTATAACATTGTCTTCCTTTTTCCTAGGTAATGCAGCAGGATTTTTTACAAGCGTGGCCGTTTCTTACCAGCTCATGATAAGATACAGGTAAGATGACTATTTTTATTCAACTTCAATTCAGCGTATTACAAGTATAGCGAAATGTTTCTCTGAGCCCTATTAGCGTTGGATGGCGGAATTAGAAAGTTTTCCTTTCTTTGCATATTTAAACCCCGCTAGAATATGCAATATATCCCAAATAATAGTAGCGTGTGAAATTCAATGTTATCGTGGCTTCTAAAATACTCATAATGTGTTAGGTGATAATGTGTATGCTAGTATTCACGTGCATTAAATTAGAAAACAAATCACTACATGGAATGAAAGGAAGAGTAAAAATAAGCCGTGGAGAATTTTAGTGGAGTTAGGTACTTACAACAAAGATAATTTACGGTTACGTAATAATATGAACATGATTTAACTTCCCATTTAAGATTTAAAAAATTCAGAATGGAATGTAACATTGTATTGGATTGACATTCATGCCAGATAGTCACGTGAATTCAGAAAGAAATTTCAGCTTCAGTTTATAGGTGCATATAATAAGCCCATTTAATGGGAACTGTACTAAAATATTCACATATTTGACCACCTCGCCAGGGAGAGGAATAGGGTTAAAATCTTTTAGACGATAGGCAAAATCTATTTCATTGTAATGGTGAAGAATCTGTAATGGTGAGGGTTTTGGTAGGTGTCTATAGATGTGAAACAAATAAAAATAGTTTAGATTTTGTATTTATTTTTTAGTCAACACTTACAACGCACTTTTGGCTGCTAAAGTGAATATGCAACTATTTTCTATAATTCCCAGTGCGTATCTAATTTTAAGCAATTTACTTTTTGTAGTGGATCATTGAAAATTCTTCTGTAATCTAATGGTTTAACTTTTATGCATCTAAAATGTGTAATTAAAAATAAAGGTACAGGCAATCGTAATTTACTTGTGATGACAGGACATATATTCATTTTCAGGTAAACGATAATCATATGAATTAAAAATGTTGTTAAAACACGAGTGATAAGTGACAAAAATTGTGCGGACTAGTAAATAATTTTAACGTTTATCAAGCTTATTTTTTATAGACACATTTCAGTTATCCACGTGTTTAATTACATTTGCAGTAATCGCATACATGGAATATAGTATTGAGCTTCCTTCGGCTGGAAGCTTGCATAAAGCTTGATGTGATAAGTAGGGAGAGAATCATTGCTGTGCGCCGAATTTATTAAAAGAAAAAAAACTGCTGAACATTTGTTGCCTCATGCTGGGACAGAAAGCACTGAAACATCCGGCGCTTACGTCAGCATATCTCCAGGTAGTACTACCGACGGTTAAGCCATCATCTTTCAGTTTAATCCTCGTGCACCCACCCCGTGGCCCGCAGATTCGACATCCTTAACCAGTGACTTGGGCTGATGTTCCACCACGGGGGAGAGCCGTCAGTGAGGTGGAGTACCCGATATCGGCGCCAACCGAACACGGGATGACAGCCGTAAAACAGAGGCGAAGCCTTCACACCCCCGGTTCCTCCTCTCCACCGTCAATCACCCGCCCGAGATAACGTAAGTTGATAAGGACAGAGCAGAGAGAAAGAAAATATAGGAAATTCCAAGGGGGATGGGGTGGATTTCGGGCGGCAGAGAGCTGATTATGGATCACCCCGTAACCCCCTGATCCAACCGCCCTTCAAAGCTGGAGCACTTTCACCCGTCGGGGAAAATGGGGAAGGGGGAGTGGATGAAACCCCTTTTGATTTTCCCCCGTTGCCGCGGAAGGGTTTTTTCCCCTCCCGAGGTGCGAAAGAGAAAGAAAAGTAAAAAAAAAAATCGCTCCTCGAAGCCTTGCGATTTGAGATTGGAGGCTGGGGGCTGGTTGGGTTGATTGAGAGGACATTTGTTACTAGCTACGCCATGCATCGGCGGGAATCAGCATGCCGATCCGGTAGCGAGTGATATCCATCCCCGTTAGTCACTCGTTCACCTTTCAATCCCCCACCCCTCTCCCCTATCATTATTTACGCCCCCCCCCCCCTCTTTCTCACTCTGTGTTTTGTTTTACAACGTTGCGAACATTTCATTCGGCGTGTTACAATTTATTCAGTGACGAACTTTCTTTCTCTCCATCATCGCCTCTCTCTCTTTCTCGTTTCTCTGGGAAGGAAGTTCTGGGAATTGGAAGTTTTAGGATAGCCTACTGCGATTTTCAAAGTCATATAGGCTATCCACTCACTGGTGGTTCCTAAGACGGAAACCGCTGGAGCCCCAGTCATAAAGGCTGGGGTAATTATGAAAGAACTGCATAAAGCCAGGGCTCTGATATCAACATTTTCTCAGCCTATCTGACAAGCAGAGTAAGCGGTGGTTCAACCAGCTGCACTGTAATAGCTCAATTGAGGCTTTCTGCGTTGCTCTTTCATTTCCATTGGCCAGCGAGAGAGTGGCCTCGATGTTAATATGATTTGTTTTAAATTTATTAAATGAGATGACACTGGTTGCTAATAAATTGCAGTCAAGAAATAATTGTGTGATTAATAAACGTAAAATGCGAACTCCAGTGTATTCTAAGCTTAGGTAGTTCGGTGATGGTTGGTTGATTAACATAGGACAGTGGTTTAACCCTGAATACGTTGGTCGACGAACTGTTTGAAGTGTCGGGTTTCGGCGAAATTTGTATAAGTCAATGCAGAAGGACCTGAATTTGACGGTAGTCAAAAGAAGTAACTTGAGGGAATAGATTACAAGGGTGGCGGGAAAGTCCTTCAAACAGTGACCATGATTGTTGCACTCATATACTAACATAAATCGGTTCTTTGCAAGAACATGTAAAATCTAAATCTTCCTAAACTTTGTCAAATTCTTATTCATTATTCTTCCTGAGCCTAGCCAATGTTAAATGATATGCTACGGTGTTGAGTAGTTATTACTAATCAAGTAGCATGTTGCAAATTCGATCATATTTTCTTCTAAAATTTTCTGATCCGAGATTTGTTACTCGTAGCCGTTTGCAATTTACTGTCATTCCAAGAAAATCATGGGGTACTTTACCTGAGAGATGAAAAGAAGTAAAGTTTCTGTCTTTTACTTTTCGTGGAATGTGGTACTAAAATTATTTCTCAGGAAATCTGACTTCGTTTCTTATTACATTGCGATTACACTTGATATGCAGTTAAGAGAGTTTTCAACCTTTATAAATTTAATGACTCTTAAAAAAAGGTATAAAATTATTTAAACATATACTTACTCATGAGATAAAATGCTATAATGAAGGATGATTTAACACGTGCATTTTTTAAAAACTTTCATTAATAAACACAAATATGTAGTATGTAGGCCTAATATATACTCTCATTTGCTCATAATTCTGCATTATATGTTATTTATTTTCATGCCTTTTACAAAACGAACAGGCTCGCATAGGATATAAGGATTGAACAGTAAAGAGTACACTGGTGTGCCAGAAAATTGGAGTAGACAAGCCCCTGAGAACTGCAGAACAGCTTCCCAGCATGCATCTAATGTCCGCCAGCCACATACGTACAAGATACAACTCATAGAGCTACTTGCGCCGTGAGAACGGGAAATCTCTGGAGATTGGCCGTAGTATATCGGGTATCAAAGTGAAGTTTGTATTTTCACGTTCGACCATTTCAAGAAAGAGTGGACTACAAGGATCCCGGTAATACATCGAACGTACAACAAGAATGCAGATGTCGAAAGGCTCTGGATTAACGTGACCAGCTTCAACTGCCAAAACTCGTTTCGAGCGACAGGTATGCATTACCACAACTAGTAGGCAAGATGCTAATTCATTGGAAGGGCTGCGAACATCAGTGCGACTACTTGTAATGTTCCTGACATGATATAGGCTTTAGGAGCAGATGTCCGACGCGAATACTATTGCTAGCTGCATGCCATAGAGCTATGCGCCTTGTCTAGACTCGGGAACTCTGCCATTGACTCTTGAAAACAGGTAACGTGTTATCTACTGTGTCATGTTTCATATTGATATTGGCAATTGGACGTGTACAAGTGTGCATTATACTAAATTAATCCATGGACTACATATGTCTGCACTTGTTGGGTGTGGTGCCATATTGACATGGAAGCTATTCAGTTTAGACGCACTAGAAAACTTCTTATGTATACAGACATCTATGAACATTGAACAGTGTGACATAGTTTCGGACGTGTTACATCAACTCAAGCTGTGTCAGTTCTGGCAAGGTTTTCCTACAGGACAGTGCGCCAAGACAGGCGCCTACTAGAGCCGCGAAATTATGACTGGAGGAACACTCGTTCTGAGTTTTGGGTTGGCGCTATAGCCCCAATCTCAACGTTATCAAGCATATCTTCAAGAATTCCATGCAATGCGCTACAACAAATTTTAAGGAATGGAGGTCACGTCATTCTTAATTATCCCTACGTAGACTGCTCCTCGTTCAGTCATATCAGGAGAGAGCCCTATACTCCATATCGCCACAATCTCGTGCCAGCACGGCCTGTAAAAAAGGTGATTGTGCAGTTATATCTCATATACGACATTTTGCACTTGGGGGTTCCTTTTGATGTCGTCGGAAGAGGGAAACACTCGGATGCACATAACAGTTACATAGTTTTAAAGCTTGTCTCCCGGAAAACAGTCCTGCATCATTGGCTGGCGCTACGTTATGTATTTCTTTGAGGAAAAAATAACAAAAAAGAAAAGAACGTAGGTACATAAGTGAAGTTTCTGAAGTTTTGCTTCCAAGGCACACGTCTAACATAACTAACTGTGATGATCGTAGTGTATTGTATATATTCGTTCTGGAACACGTTTATTATTGATCTCATGCCACTTCTACGGCGACTAAGTAACTTTTCTCTTCTTCAGCCAAATAAGGGCAGGTTTGTCCTGCAGTTTTTTCAGTTATTGTAATTCAATTCTTGGCTTAGTATTTTTTTTAAATACTCCCCCGTTTTCCTCTGATCCATTACCTTCGTACTTTCCGAATCGATGCTGCTAACTTTTAATTTGCGTTTTACGGCTGAGACTTATTAAGATTGGTAATCGGAAGTGAAATTGAAAGTAAGATACGAGTTATTTGAAGAAAAAAAATTGGAACACAGTGTGTTTGGATAACGTGTATGAACTTATCTGTATAACATCTCTATAACTGTAACCATTGCAGAACCTGTTGTAATGAAATTATTTAAAGGAAACTGTTAGCATTGGCAGCCTTATTTTGTATTAAAATGTTAATTACGGTCGCATTATTGTACGACGGACTATTTATCAGCATTTTCGCATAATTGGAAAAGTTTTTTCTTTCTTCTAAAAAGACCTTAATTCCCAACGTTTTCGGAGTGTTTGCTCATAACTTTGCTGATAGTCACGTGAAATTCTTGCACTATGGTAATCCACATTATACTCGAGGTTATTCTGTAGGCGTTTATTACATGCGACCCCCCTTTATTACGCCATTGTGTCGCTCCAGGGACTAGAATGCCTGATTTATAGGTAAATATCTCGGGTTCTGTTCCCGAACGAGGCAGGGAAATAATCCTTTATTGGTTCGAGGCAGGATGCTGTGTTTTAAAGTCATTTTCACTGCGCGGAAGGCAACGAACTGTACACTACTAATGCATACTCCTATCTAGCTCGGTTTTAGAGCGTTTTCCCCCCATCAGCGTTAAGCATATATCACACGGTACCTGTCATCATATTTGATCTTGTACGAGCTTCTACAAGGCCTGGTACACGATCGCTATACTAGCCACTATGCGAACCGCTATGAAATATTCCTAATACACGGCAGCAGTTGGTGTACTAGACACAGTCGGTGGATGCGCAGCGTACGGTTTGTAGTAAATATGTTCCCCACTCGTAGGACTGCTCCTTGTAAGTATTCTGTGTAAAATTATTAACAAATTAGCTATCACGTGTTAATATTGCTCTATTACTGTTGGACGTCACATCAATCCAATGGTTAATGATGTAATTTCACTCAGTGTTTAAAAATGATGTTTTGAAGCCACAAGAGTAAATTTTTAATGCCGAAGAAAAATTTTTAACACTTCGCAAAATTCGGTTTTTTCCAAACGTGACATATTCTCATCCGCATTCAGCATTTAAAAAAAAATGTAATTATTCGACGAGGTTTCGAGTTCATGCAGAAGATATATTAATGCTTTATTCCACATATCGCAACTTTTCCTGAATTTTTATTGGACGACACAATTGAGAGGTGACAATATTTGATGACATTTTTCCCCACGAAGGGTGAACCGTACGGACGTAGGCCTACTTATGTACACCCCTGCCCTACCCGCGACTCGAACCCGAAATCTCCGCGCCGTAGGTTAGCATGCTACCAACTGCGCCACGGAGGTCGAACAGATTACTGCGCTACCACTTCACGCATGTTTTATAATGTTTTAATAAGGTACGTATAATACAAACCTCTGAAAATCGCTTGTATTAAATTTCTATCGTGTAGGTAATGTTTTAAATGTTGTTTTTAACTGTAACTAAACGTTGTCATAGTCAATAGGTATTTTTCATATTTGCCAAATTCTGAATCCAGTTAAAAGAGTTTCTACGTTAAGAACGTATAATCAAGACGGCAACGTGCTTTTTGGTTACTCCGTATGTTTCTTTCAAGTGTTTGGCCAGGCACGTAAACAGCGTTATATGGAACCTGCCACGGAAAAGACGACAGGTCCTGTTGCCAAACCTGCCATGAAATCTTGCATTACAAATCAAGTAATGTCATGACTGTTGCCATACGGTTGCTATTATAAAGGTCGCTACTGCATACATTGCATAACAGTTTACGTAATCTGGTACAGCGTAATATGGCCTGTGTGTTGTCCGATGGCACTAGCCTCTGAAATAAAGAAGCTACCGCTGTCACTATACACGGCTGTATTTTCGAGCAGTTCTCATAGTTGCAGTAACATTTCTTCTTAATTAATTAATTATGCCTGTATCTTTCTCGAACGAAATAGTTAGAACTTGAAGGGCTTGGTGGAAGAACCGACTATCCCACATTTGTAAGAAAGCACGCTACCGCTGTGGTATTTAGACCCTTCCTCCACTAAGAATGGAGGCAGTTTGTTCTTCTGCTATAGTATTTTGTTACGAAAAACATTTTGATGGACGTGTGGGATAGGCCCTTCTTCAACCAAGCCCTTCAATTGTAATATGTTTTGCTTTAAACCATGAAATATTTTTTTAAGTCGGTGATATTTAACTACTCTATAGTATTCAGTAGATAAAATTATCGCGGGAGGAACTTGGGGACATACGCCTAAAACCTGTTTTAAATACAGCTGCGAGGTAAACTTCACTCTGTTCGTAAACGTTCCAGCCATGGAGCATTTCCGTCGGCGATACGCAGTCTGCCCTCAAAGTGGACGCGAAGGAAGCCTTCCAAGTGGTGTCGCTTTGCTGGTTCCATGTAGGCTTTGTATGTCTTCGCTATGCGTGCTTCGCCTTCCTGCAACAATTACTGCAATTAGTTCAGTGGCAACACAGGACCGACATCCTTTGTCGCCAAACAGCATGTGGAGGTCGTGTCTCAGGTCATTTTCGACACGTCTTTTGATGTACACGTTGGCATTTCAAATATTAATTTTCATACTAAGCGAAATAATTGGTACACGAGTGTTTGGAATCCGTTTTTCGTGTCCGCGAGAAATGCAAATACGTAATTAGTGACGTTTTACTTTTGCAGTACTTAAAGTTAAGAGGTTTTAATTCGCGAAATGTGTACAGAATGATCTTGGTTAAGAGACGAGTGATTTAATTTGTAATTTGTCTTTAGCAGCAGTGTTATGGGCTGTTTACGATAAATGGAGCACTTTTGAAATCCACCTTAGAATATAGTAATTGCCTCCACCTGCATATATTGTAACGGGTGCAATGAGTGACATGTTTCCAGTACAGTTGGTAACGATGGAGGGGAAAGTAGTTCCATATATTAACGTCGTACATAAAGTGTTAGGTAACCATTTGTGATAAATTAAATTATTTATCTCGCTTTCTGTATTTTTTTAAACCATCGAAGTGTAAAAATGAGCAGGTTTTTACAATATTTACTTTTCTAATAATGTCGCCGTTTTCCTTTACCGACGCCCTGAGTAAAGTAATGAGGCCCATGGCAATGTTATTTTACACAAGGCGAAAAAACACACAACGTGTATAAAAATAGATAAGTAAGCAGGGCTATCAAAAGTGCTCATTTTACCCTGAATAGACTTTCAGATTCTTTTTGGTAACAGTTTTTCATGGCACCATTGGATTGTTTGGCTGGACACTGCCATAATTTACAAACACCTTAAAATAGGCACACGTTTTATTTGTTATCACATAAATATATTTTTCTGAGCTTAAATTGTTTTGGAAGGAACCCCGTGTATTTGTTGCTAGTGTGCATTTTTTGTATTTTAATTTTTTTTATCTCATGAGTTTATTATTTCACGTTAGACTTTGAAGTATAAACGAAAGTGACATGGTCCTCTGATAAACACGTTTTGCATCTACGCACTTCAGATGGACTAGATGTTTACATCGGTTTCAGGCAAGTGCCCACTGTTCGTCACAGACATCAAGATATGCCGCACTCTAGCCCGTAACCGATAAAAATGTGCATGTTTGACATATTAGCAATTACAACTCCACAGTCGACAGTTAGTTGCAGCGAGCCACGTGAGAAGCCGCTGTGCATTAAGTTGAGCGCCCGTTTTCTCCATCAAACTGCAGAATTACTGGAGGTCACCAGTTTCTGCCAAAATTAATTTCTTGGGGTAAAATACAGATGATGAATACTTGTAAGACCTCGGCGGACAGCTTTAAAAGTAATCTTCTCCCAGGAAATTGATAATTAATGATAAGTAGTGACATTACTTTTAAATACATAATGGCGGCTAATTTTGTATTTAATAACTCTGATAATACCACAGTTTCCCAACTTGACGAGCTTGTTAAATCATTGAGAATTATTTCAGTTCAATGATAATTTGGCACCATGCGTTAATTTGGGGCTGTCACACCCATTGGTATTCCATTTATTTTTGTCAACAGTTACACTAATTTTTGCGGCTCAAAGCCGTTTTGAACAATGAAAAAATTTATGTGCATGAGTCTGGTAATGATTTATGACAGGTGGGTGTGTAATGTACGGTATTCGTGTTTATTAATATTGTTATATTTTCCGTTATGTCTTTGTGCTGGTTTTTGGTTTGGAATTATTTATATAGTGAATTCTGCCTTTTGCATTCCCTTGTGGGTGATGTGGCTCTAGGTGATTAATTTCAATATTTTATGATATGTATGTGATCGCTTTATATTTCAAGTTGTAAGCGGTTTATCTCATTTCTAATCATTTTTTAATCTGCTTGAATACCTTAACCACGCATATTAAATAGTCCAGCTGCTGAATTAATATGCTGTTAATGAACGCATTACGGATAATTATTTTTATTTTGCTGCCACAATACTTCAATAAATTGTACTTATTACTACTTGTAGTTAAATTATTAGCAATGAAGAATATTTTCTCTTTTAGGTATGAGCCCAACCTTTCCTTTACACAGTCTCCTTTTCACATTTCCTTAGATGTTGACGTATTTCCCTGTTTGTAGCAGTGCTTTTAGATCTTGAAAATTCTCAGGAGATTATTTTATAATTCTGCGATTGTAATTAATGCGGTGAGTTCATGTTTGGATCCTTTATATTTGCTCTAAATCACTCGACCTACCAAGGATATAAGCATGCATGATTTAGTTTGCATCAAATTTTCGAGGCTATTTGTCGTGTCACACATGACGAGAAAATGCCAAGGTCACAGTTGTACAGTAGCAAGAAACGTACAAAATAAATCGCCTTTACTAGGGCTATTTTTATGTTTGTTAAAATTATATAATTTTTAATTTAATGACAGTACTACGAAAATCCATGCAGTAATGTCTGTCATGAAACACTATTTATATAAGTATATTACAGTTTACAGTGCAAAACTGAAATGATAAGTAAATTTATTTCTAATTAATATGATACACAATTAAATTAGTCGCATATAAAAGCATTACTTATAACTTTCAGTAGTCTAGGTTAATCATGATGTACCACTCTTGTTCGTTTCTCGCGAACTCCTCGTACCTTTGTTTCATCGCCTAGGCAGATCACGGACACCATAGCACTCGTCCAGGAGCACCACAATGACTCCCCCCCCCCCCCCCCCCTTGTCCCACGGTACACAGGTCGCTGTCCCAGAGCTGACAATAACGGGCACAGCCTGTCGAATCCATAGGAACTCTCACAATTCACCCTCGCACCCTCAATAACCCCTCTTCGGTGGGGCGAAGGGCAGTATTTAGCATGCACAAATCCTGTATAGATTATTCCGCTCTTACGCACACCATCAAATTACCCCAATTCAGCTTCGAGAGGCTTCTCCAAAGGCAAGGGAATCCCTTACGTTTTGGAAGGTGTAAGTCACTGCCATGTGTGGGCCATAAATCTAGCGTGTGGAAAAAAAGAAGGCACGTCTCCCTCCCTCCCTACTTCCCTCATCAACCAAATCTATGCCAACTCTTACTGGACTGGTTGTCGCATGACTCGTGCCCGGTTGCGCCAACATCTTTTTCGATTCGAGTTCGAATGATCCTAGTTCAGAAACCAGGATCCCGTTGGTCTTGGTTCCAATGTAAAAGTGTTGTACCAACGAATTATCATGATCCTGGATCTCCGATTCGTCGATCTTGGTTCCAAAGTGAGAGATCGATATTAAGTATGCGACAATTTTGTTATTGGTTCGTATATATGACGTCATGCAAGTAGGCATATTTTCACTATATATAGAAATATATGTGCGATGTGTATGTTTTAAGTGGATTATTGTTGTTCGAATTTACTGAATAATATTCAAGTGATATAATGTTGTTTTAATTTCCCAAGAAAACAAGCGAACGTAGTTCTATCTGTTGGCGTATTTTCAAACTATATATGTCGACGATGGCTGCTGATATCGGATCAAGATTTTGAACCGCCAATTTCGGTGGTTCGAAATGAACTTCATCTCGATCTCCAGTCCAGCTCTGAACTTGAATAGTGCAACAGTTTTCTGTGTCGATCTTAGATCCGATCTCGGATCGAGTTTCGAACCACGATGGTGCAACCGGGCATAAGTCGCATTACTGGCAGGCGAAAGACAGCTATGGTTAGAAGGAGGGGAAATAGACCACCTGACCTGCAATAATATGTATGTAATGTCCGAGTAACGTGTCTTCCCTCGTGGGTTGAAGATGGTCTAACCATGGGACCGACAATATTTTCTTTTCCTTTCGTGGGTCATATGAAAGCTCTTTCTTCTCTTGCATGTGTGTAAAAATATATAAGCCAGCCCCGGCTTATATATTTTTACACACAAATACTTGAGAATAGTTGGCTCATGGTACAAATAAAATTTAATTAATCGTACGTGTCTTTTTATCCCACGTCGAAGCTAGCGTTTTATAATCCACTCGTATTATTAATTTTTACTCTAAAATTCGTCCAGCACCAGAAATATACCAGTTTGGAATTTGTCAGATCCTGATGTTGGTTACATTGGTAATCCCGCACGACATTCTGTTTTGTCGCTTGATTTAAATACGTCTATAGACACACGTTTTCAGGAGTGCACGCACAGTAACATTTATCTGCAGATGCTTGTTTATTTTTGTTTCACTAATGCCCACATTTTATCACGAAGGGCTGATCGTATGAAGCAAGGGGGTCTTAGAAATGAAACCAACCTAAACTTACACACGTACTTGGCTTTCACGGGACCCGAAGTAGACTTGAACATCTCGACCCCAGAGCTGGCCACACACAGAGATGCTCGTGTCATAAGCTGTTACAATGTAGGTAGAGGCAAAATGGCGTGACGGTTCGTTTGATGTCGTATCTACTCTCTGATTGGCCACATGAGGCTCTGAGAGCAGGCCTTATGTCTGATTGGCTGCGAAATAGCTGGACTGCTGGCTGGAAAATATTAGCAGACGCTGATTGGCGAAAAGCATACCAAGATGTCTCTGGTCAGTGACGCCATTTCTCTGGCGTGTGTGGCTGGAGTTCATGGAATTAAGCGCGATTGCGGTGCGCTGTCCCTTTGGTGTGATGTTCAAGACATGGTTTAGCTTAGTTTGCACGAGGCGGAGGAATATCCTGGAAGAAGAACTTCAGCATGGCTTCAGAAAAGTGTTAAGTAACCGTGAATGGCCTATACCGATTCTTACGTTTGTGGAGAAGGGAGCAGGCGTGGAAGACACATGGAGGTATTAGTCTATGGAGTGGAAGCCGAGACACGAAATTGAAGCCGATAATGAAAGACAAGGACAGTGCTAGTAGTGGCAAACAGGTGCATGTTTTACATTGCTTATTAAGTAACTTTTGCCACTCATGATATGGTGGCTTACCTAAACAATCTGTCTGTGCATGCGCAGTTGAAAGAAGTCAGGCAAGGCATCGGCTTCACTTGATAAACGTGGCGAAGATAGGCTGTTGCCACTCCATCATCTATTACCTCCATGGGAAGACAGCGCAGGATCTTGCAAACACGTTCACCGGTACAGTTTTTCCGGCGTCGAGGAAGCGTGAATCGCCGCGGTCGCTAGCGGGCGAGAATACACCTCTCTCATCACCATGAGAATAGCAAGAACAAAGTGAGTGGGCGAGGTGGGGTTGGTCCCTCACCGCGCCCGCAAGACTCTCCTCCCACCAACACCGGACGTCCTCGGTCCATGGGCCCACGGTATTTCACCCTCTTCCCAGCTCCCGTGGTCAAGTTCACGGCGACTCGCGTTACGGCGACAGCGCACTGGCGAGTAACGGCGCTTCCGCCGCAATGCGTATTTATCGTTCCGTGAAAACACGCTTCTTACTTGCCCGAGCCGCGCGCCTTTACTCTTTCCCATTGTCTCTCCCTGTTAAGCTAGAATTACAACAGCGTGACAGACGCGATGCGATGGGCGCGACGCGAATAAAATAATTTTCTAGCCAATTAGGATCGAGACTTCTGTGACGTGAGCGCGACAAAAATCGCCCGCGCGACATTTCCGAATAGAACATATTTCTGATTAAAGCCGACCTCCCTGGCACAGTCGGTTGGTGAGTCACCGTTCTAGGGTGAGGGAGGCTCTGGGTTCGAATCCCGGGTGAGGCATGGATGTTAATTTCAGTTAGGTTATACGTTAGTCTGTAAGCCGTCCCCTGCTAAGCTTTCAAGCAGTAACAGATGTAGCAAGATTAAGCTCTTTTTTTTTATCGATAACTACACAGGAAGTTAAACAATGTATGCTTATAAATAATGTGTACGATATTTGCCTATTTACCGTGTTTGTGACACTCGAAAAACTTATAAACCCGTGAACGATTTCCACAAAACTCAATACTTACAGTACTTAGTAAGGGCGCCCAAATTTTATTATTTTAAAACCATTCCAGGTGACTATCATACCTATAAATTGATTTTTGTTCGTTTGATATATATTATATACAAAATATATCGTAAAATTGAACCAAATCCAACTAAACGTCGTATTGTGGTAGTGACACTATTAACGTTATTCGTGGCCTCTTTTGTCCGCCAGTTTAGAAGGCAACACCACCTGAATAAAACGCTTGCATCGTATTTCGGGAAATACATAATCGAACACCCCAATCGTGTATGACATTACTATATCGGAGATATATTTCATAATTGGTGGTAATCGTTTCCCAAACAACCAGATTAATTTCAACCAAACTTTCTAGGCTTACAGTGTCAATATAAGCGTTCAGCTATAACTAATTTGTAGCATTTTTCCCGCTATGCTGTAAAACAGCGCTGCTTGAAATATAAATAGTTTTAGCGGCATGATAGCAAAATTACGATACCTTATTTCTATATTAAATAATTTAGAAAAACACTTCCTTTCTTTTCCTATTGAAATTGAAATCGAGAATTCTGCTAATAAACGGATATATTTTAGTGATAATTCTTTTTCGGCGTGTAAATTTCTGTCGTTTATAGAAATACCAAGGTCTTCATCCTGAAATAATGTTGTCGGGCTGAAACGACATCGAAATCAAACGACATTGATCCCGAGTTTATTGTTGCAAATTCCTATTATGCTTATCAAACCACATTACATAGATCGCTGATAGGGTGTTTACTGTGATGTTAAAATTATTTGTCTGGTTCAAATTATTAAAAAAGGATAAATAGCTTCTACATAAGGCTTAGTGGGTAACATACCTAAAGAAAAAATAGAATGGATTCAAATGTAATACGTTTATATTATGCTGTAGAATGTAGCATTTCTGACTGAAAACGAGTGAAAAAAATAAATTCTTTCCCAATGTATGCAATTATGCCTGGGCTCGGATGAAAATAACGCTGAACGTTTCTGAAGATAATTATATTTTAGACCTAAGATATTATGATCAGTGTGAGTTTTCCCATTTGTGTTTCCCGTTAATAAAGTATATGGGTTAGAAGTTACATATAGTCGGCTGTGGATTCCGTGTTAATTATTAGGATGAAGTGTTACTGTACATTTAAAGTGGTTTTGTTTACAGTACAAAATTATGTGCCGTTTTTTCACACAGTATATTCATTTCCGGAGAGCAGAATAATTCGTAACTAACTTCTTGACTCCCAACACGGATCAAATTGCTAAGTGCATGGAAATTAAAATGCCCATCTCTGTGTTTCAAATTAATGAAAAGGCACTACGCCACTATTCATAAAATATTACTTTATGTTAGGAGACATAAAACACATTTAATTGTGCCAAATATAATAAATTTACTGGCTCTCCATAAACAATACGGTGGTTTAAGAATGTTGGTATTTATAAATTTTTGATTTATTCATCATTCCTTTAATTAGAACATCTGCATGACATATAACAAATTAAATTTAGAAAAATGTGATCTTTTCAAAGCTTTGTTTGAAAGCTGATTGTAACGTATAAATACGAACGACTTGTTATTTTGTGAAGATAACGAATATTGGTTACGTCAAAGAAATCTTTTAAAAACAACACACATTGCAGATCTCTAGCTAGACAGGGTAAAATCTCAGTTGCTGTTGTGTAAAACTTCAGGAATAAACACACCTAAAATGTACTTCGGAAATCTAAGCTGAATGAAATCTAACTACAGGCACTATATTTAGAACTCGTTTATCGCGAACTATTTGCAGTATTCGTGAAATAACAAGACATTTACTAACAGGAAACTCTAAATTTCTATTTCCGCAAGCAATATTATTTATCTTACTGTACTAAAGAAATGCTAACATTGACGAGACTTCCTGGAGATAGTGGCTTCGACGGGTGGATACCGACTTTTTCTCTAAGGAGATTTTGTTTTGTGAACGATTTCTCAGCACACCAGACTAATACCTTTACAACACGCTGCTAACTAAGATCTCATTCAGATAGTACTAGAGGTAAAGTTCCTAGTAAAATATAATTTTGGAATCAGAATTTGATAGTATTGTGATACGAAAGTTGAAACTATGCCTGCGGTGATGACTTCAGCCTACGAAGACGATTTTGAAAAAGTGCAGAATTTCGATCTCACTATGAATTATAACCGTGTTTATAATAACACCTTCGTTCATAAATAAAGGAGAAAAACGTATAAGAAAAGTTCAATAATTTAAATTCATGCATTACGGTGTTCTGAAAATTTTAATAGATAAAACTATTTTGAAACTATTAACGCTTGGGTGTCTGATGCTTGTCTGGAACGGAAAGGGAAACTAACCACGAAGTAGTCAACCAAAGAAAAATTATTTTTGTCAACTAGTAAGCCGTTGTACCAGGTTATTAATGCCGTTTCTTTCATTTACATTTCTTAACTGAGAAAAGTAGCAACCACGATGATAATATCCGGACATTGGTCCCAACTCATGGATGGTCAATATGGATGTATGATGGATATATGGCGTTTAGTAGAGCCGGCTGCATTATACTTTACACATTTTTCGCAAATTTAGCACATAATTGTACATGCGTACTAAAAACAGACGACTGGTGAAGTTATTTTTTTTCATACATAATGCATATTAAACTTTTGACATTTGTCCAGGAAAGAGTTAAATGTTTAGTGAATTTTCCAACTGCGTATAATAGTTTATGTGTACAGTATGTGTGTTTGTGTGTATGTGTGTGTATATGTATATATATATATGCACATCCTGATACGTTGTATATTTTTCATACTACATATAGGTTAAAATCCTCCATTACAGTTTAGGAAGTTTATTGAAACATTTTGAATTGAACAGAGGGTGAATGGGTGTCACTTCTGAGCAGCCAGCAGGATTAGCGACGTCGGATGACGAGTGGAGTAACGCAGGAGTGAAGACTGGGGAGGGGGTAAAGGGGATGCCTCCACAAACCCACACACACTACGTCTTGTCCATCACATTACCCTCGTAAGTAATCCCAACATGAAAATCACCAGCCCTCCGGAGTCTAGGATCAAATCGGTTACTGATTGTCCATCGAACCTACCGTGGTGTATTTGCAACAATATCTGCTCGTTAAAAAAACTTAAGTGAGTACGTTCTAGATTAATCTTTGAACATAAATCTCCACCCATAAGTACATATATTGTAACTTAAGCAATTACAGGAAAATTTCCAGTATTACTAGAAATGAGTCTGTAAATTAAATGTCATATCTCAGCATATTATTTAAATCGAAATGTTTAAATTGGCGGTGACTAAAATTTATATTTTATACCCATTGGAGCTAGAGGTAACGTAATCGTACCATACTATTTTGATCTTTTAATAGTAGGACTATATCATAATGCTATGATCACTTATGGGGGCCATACTAAAGATAAGAGGGAAGCGTGCTCAGAAGGATATAACACGTAAACCTGTTTAAGATCCTATATTAAAAAATAAATAACAGTTACAATATGGTTTACAACATTCTACATCAATTGCTTTAATTTTCTTTATTTCGGGTGAGCTCGACTTGAGAAATACGAATTACTATTTAGTTAAACAGTTAATTATTTATGTATTCAATCTACTGAACACGTACGAATTATGTTGAAGTCTCTGGTTAGCTAATTGGAACTACCAAAACGTCTTCACTTTAATATTGATGCCGTTGCGGTGGATGAAGCCTCTGTCGTCGTCTCTCCATTCTGGCTGGTCAGTGGCTGGCTGTGGTAAGACAAGAAGACTCGCACTCGATGCCCCGATTATGTATATATATATATATATATATATATATATAATATTATTATAATAAATGGCGCTTATTTTGCTAACATTTAGCTGTTGTCAAAACTGCTCCGCTGCTCATCACCTTGCCGCGATGTCCTCGCTCTCCTTACACTTGGGATGCGCGTCCATGCAAGTGGTATAGCCAAGGCTTGCCCACGCCATAACAACACTTATGTGGGCTGTTCACTGTAAAATGGACACTTTTCAAAGCCCTGCTTAAGGTCTATTTGTATGCACAGTACGTAGTCTTCCGCCGTATGTAAGATTAATATTGTCATGGGCCTCATCACTTTATTCATGCGCCGGTCAAGTGAAACTGTGAAATTATTAGAAAAGTAAATATTTTACAAATCTGCTAAGTTTTACACTTCGATGCATAAAAAAAACGAAGCGAAGGAAGTAATTTAAATTATCGGAAATGGTTACCTAAAACTTTTTATTTTACGTTAAGATATGGGACTACTTGCCCATCCATCGTTACCAACTTTACTGGGCGTATTGTCACTCAGAGTGCCTGTTAAAATATATGCAAGTAGAGGCAGTGACTTTTTTCTAAGGTTGATTTCAAAAGTGCTCTCTTTATCGTGAACACACTTTACTAATCGCCGCTACAATACCAATTATTACAAGTAGCGAAATGAGCATGGGTTTTGACAGAGAAGACTAAGGGTGAAAAAAAAGGGGGGTGGGGCGCGAATTGTGATATGGCATTGCCCATTTCAAGCGCACTGCTGGAAAGGGCAAGAAAAGGAAAACTTTTTCCTTAGCATGAAATTAACTACAGGTGGATCTGTAATAGGTATTGTGCTTGTCAGTTTCACACAACTTGTAATGAACATTAAGCATTATTTTCAACCGCTATGACTTCTTGTTTCTAACATTATTTTTTCTCATTTTCACTTAGTGTATTCTTGCTACAAGCGGGCCGGCACATTCGATTGACATCGTTATTTAACTCTAACTGAACTATTATATTTCAGTTTAACTTTGTTCCTAAAATACATTGGTGCCTCTATTCTTTCCTCTATTCCTGTCTCCAAAAGCCAACTCATAATTCCAAATGCTTTGTCTGACTAGTCACTTGTGATTTATCAGTAAGTATTCTGGGACCTGAAAAGAGCGAAGATTTTGAATTGTTATCTACAGCTAGCAAATAACCAGCTTGTAATGAACCAAGCAAAACCTTTTTTATTATGTTGCAAAGAATTGCCACAAAATTAGATTATACTTTCAAGAACACAAGATAAAAAAAAGATAAACATGCAGACTTGTAATTATTAGATATCATTTTTTACAAACATAACTGGACAGCATAGATGCATTGGCGAAATAGGCAAGTGATTAAACATGTTTTGATAAAAAATAATTTTTTAAAAACCTATTACGACTATTAACTTACTTTTAAATACATAATTCAGTAAAGGACGTGTCATAAGCGTTAAATTGGGCGTTAATCACTTATATAGACCGTTTCATAATACTTATAACACACTTCTGGGATTTTTATAGTGTGTGTGGTAGCTAAAGTTTTGATGAGGACCCATGTCCATAAACATACCGATGAGGTGCTACAAGGATGATCCGAATAAGATTTCCAAACTCCCGCAACCCAAGTTGACAACGGGTGACATCTGACGTCATCTGATGCTACGTGTCGTCTGTTTACAATCCGACGTACTGCTTCGGCCGTCACTTTACTTGCCATTCAATTGTTGATGGATGCGACACAGCACAGTTTGCCGAGAACACCGACATGTTAAATCATAGTGAATTACAACGTCATGATAGAGCTGCTCAACGCCTATATCAGGAGGGTTTTCCAAATAGCGTGGATTAATCATATCCAATTTTTGCAAGATTAGAACAAAGGTTGCGGGAAACAGTGTCTTCGTAGTAACACAGCCAACTGCGGTGCTCGACGGCGGCGCCACACTTTCAACTTCAAAGGGGAGGTTCATCATAGAGTTGAAGGTGGGGCTCTTCATCGAGTTGAAGCGAACCCGTCGACGAGTGCTCAAACTATTACACGCCTCTTGAATGTGTCTCATAGCAATTTCTGGCATGTTCTGCACGAACAACAACTACACCCTTACCACCCCAAGAGTCCGGCTGATTACGCACCACATGTCAACTTCCTTACATGGCTCCTCTATAAGACCCCTTGGAACGTCATGCATGACGACTGATTTCCTAGATCCTGTTAATAATATGTCTTAACAAGTGTAATTCACAAGGGTAGACTTTTCGAATCCTGGCCAGAGTGGTTCCTACGCCGCTGGGTACACGTGCCAAGAGTTTCTATAGCACATTATTTTCAGCGATGAAGCGTATTTTACCAGGGAAGCTGTTTTCAACTGTCAAGAAAGCCACATCTGGGACGATGAAAACCCGCACGCCACACATTCTCATGGATTGAAGCAACAGTTCGGCATCAGTGCATGGGCAGATACCATCGGAGGTCGTGTGATTGGGCCGCACATTCTTCCTTACCGCCTAACGGTCACGCGTACTCGAAATTCACGTAAGAAGTGCTGGTGAAGTTCTTGGAAGATGTGCCAATGAACATCCGTGAGCAAATGTGATTCCAACATGATGGCGCTCCAGCACACTTTTCATGTGCCACCCCACAACATTTCGACCGGACATTCGGCCAAAGGTTGATAGATCGAGATGGAACGATTGCTTGGCCGCCACGATCGCCGTATCTAACTCTTATCTACTTTTTAGTGTGGGGCCACATGAAGAGTTTTGTTTACGAGAACCTTGTGGGTCGGATTTGCACGAGTTGTGGCTGCGGCAAGAGATTCAACACGTGCCGGTTATTATTGAGCGTGTGTATGGGAACATACTTTGCAGATACACTGTGTGCAACGAACGTCGTGGCCACCACTTCGAACAGCTATTTTAGTGCACGCAGGTAAGTAAATGTTTTCCGAGGCGAGGCCGGAAATTTGAATTCCTGATTCGTGTCATCTATGTAGCGCCGATAAGGTCTGTTTCCGGACACGGGTTGCTCATGAAAATTGTATCTATAACGTGCTCTCTACTATCTATAGACTTATGTAATATACATTATGAAATACTCTGTTTTAAGGACGCTATAATGGAAACAAAAAATGCAGCCCTCTACCGATGTTTAAAATAGGGCGACGCCAGTTGTAATTAATTCATATTGGGCTAAAAGGAGACACAGGTATATTTAAAAATATTCATATAACTGCTAACTGCTTCTAACTATCCTCACGAGGTCACGAGTTACGTTTCAGTAATAATACCTAACATGAGAGGAGAACCGAGACCCGCGCAGGCCTGTTCACTTTCATTTGAGTGATCCATTCAGAAAACGTAATTAATTACCTATCTTCTGGGCATGTGTGAAAAAACCGTATATTTTTTTTACTTAATCCATCGGTCAGAAGTTTTTTTTTTTTTTATAATTTGTGATCTTGCACAAATACCGTAACTTCTTTTAGACTTTAATTGTAATAGTGTGCAACTGAGTGACGGCACTTTGGAGATTTTTTAAGGGGCCAAGGTAGTATTTGCTTTCTACCCATTGTGTGTCGTTGCACTACTTATTTTAATTAATGTTGTCATGGCATTCTTACGTCAGTTATGCGATACTATGAGACCACGAGGAACAAAAATATGTTACTATTAATTCTATTCTAACGCGGACATGGATAGCATGAAAAACAAACATCCTGTTTGACTATTGGTTTTTAAGTCATCAAGACAGAAATGCTCAACATGATCCGTTGCTAAATACAATTAAGTCTGTTAGTGTGAAAGTTGAAGTAAATGTATTATAGTTATGGGAAAAGTTATTTTTTTTGTTTGTTTCTAATAAGTCAATTAACTACTGAACGAATTAGAGATATTAACGTGTTCCGCTCTCTTCGACATCAGGAGTTAATAACTAAAATTCAATACAAAGTAGAGGGTCGCTACCTGACAAGAAGCAAGATATGGGAATACGGTGCAGCCACTAACCTAATTAAACGGATGAGGCTCTACCCAAAATGGGAACGAGACTCGGAAAATCAGAAGCGTTAAAGGAGCAAGCAGAGTGACAAAACTAATAATTAAACCTTCAATAATTATTTCCTAGCCAGACTAGGCTGGAACCACTGCAAGAAATTACCCGCCGTGGAATATTTTATAATAACAGTAATCTCGCAAATACATAAAGATAATTTGCGTTTTTGTCTAAATACACACTTTGCATGTTAGTAAGGAATTACTGTATAACAATACAAAATCATAAAAAAAAACTTCATATCGTGTCGCTGTCCTCTATCGATGTCCATAATGTCTACAGTTATTAATTCACCTGTGGCACCTCCCGGGCAGCGGTGTAGATAGAACACTGTACATAGTTAGCGGTAATAGGCACAATGCTGATTACACATTCACATATGTATACTATTTATACTTTTAGACTAGCGTCAACACTTTTCTACATTACGTCAGTGTGCAGACGAAATTTATTTACTGCCCCATCTTGAATGCAAACGAGTATGGAATACAGTTTTGTGGAATGAAAGTTCTGCATGAAGCTGTTTATAGTGTTTGAAAGTAGTTATCACATTTCATCATGGCGGTTTGGCACCCGTTTCGGGTGTGTTCGTGCATACGTGTCTGTGAAGGGAGACGATAATATTGGTTGACAGAGGCCTCCTCCTCCCCTCCTTCATCCTGTTGAGGGAGTGTTTGATGCATGGACAACTATCGATACTCGGAATTCGAGGTTAACGTCTGGCGGCCGCGGGTGAACTGCGACGTTGGGGAGCGCAAGTTTCAGAAACTGCCGAGATGAGAAAGGGAAGGGGCTAAGCCCTCCCGAATGTGTGGTGCGTGTCTTGGATTCGGCCGCATTTCGCGGCGCCGCTTGCGTTATTCATGAGCTGTCGCGAGGGAAGCAACCGGGCGAGTCGCGGTCGTGTCTTCGTGCCGTCTCCCCCCCCCCCCCTCCACCCACCCCTCCTCCGCGTCGACGAACCACTTACTCCCTTCATCCCAGATCCTTCACCGACCTTCCTTCCCCGCACAGATATGGATGGCTGGGACATGCCGTAACTCTCCCTGCGTCGCGTCGTCGAACAACTGCGGGCCAAGTCCGTGCACCGAGTCTCCCAATGTCTTCGAAAAAAAAATCAGTTCCTATAATGTGCACAACTATATATATATTATATATATATATCCTGCCATGCGTTTTTCTTGTGTTGTTTTGTAAGTGAGCACGTCATATCTCCGTATTACGTTTTTGTAATACAGTCTATTCGGGGTTTCTTCACACTTTTTAAATCAAACCTTTGAAAAACCACCCCATGTATGACGTGATTGGTTGTTTCTTAAATATATAATGCATTACACACATTTTGCACTGTGTTAATGTAAACATACCTTGTTTGTGGTTAAATGGAACTTTTATTTATATTTTACCTGAAAATTGTAATATTTCATTTATAAATAATATGAATAAAAATGGATAAAATAGATGTGTTTGTATTGCCTATTAAGAAATAGTTCTTATACAAAATATCATAACTCTGACTGCGCACGAATGCGGTGCGTTGTCACTTTGGTCTAATATTCTAGACTTGGTTGAGCTTTGTTAGTATGAGGTGGTGGAATATCCTGGAAGTACAACATTAACAGGGCTTTAGAAAATTTGGCAGTAATAGTGACTGGACTATAATTTATATTGCAACGTGAATAGTAGTCTTATTATATTTACCTGCTGTCTTTGCCTGGAAAGTTTTTCCTTCTTTAGCTTACTCGCAAATGTGCCATTTTATAATTATAATTTTTAATGATCGTTCTGAGTTATCCAATATTACAGGTGGCTCCAAACTAATTCTTATTGAAAATATGTGTTTTTAAAATATTCTCGCTTATTTTCGTAATTGAGACAGCGAAAATTTTGCCATCGGAACGCGTTGTTTCGTTTTTGAATCCTGACGAGTGAGCCATGTTTAAGTAGAGGTTTATATTAATCAAGCTTGCAAACTGAACCTCTTTTCAACCTCTTCTCCTCATCCGATAAACCTAAACGATTTACGTGGATCAGTTAACAAGTAGCCTACGATTAACAGTCAGAAAAACCAGTTGGTTCAGTCAGTCACCCAAGTCATAGTTTACCTCTGATCATATCATTAGTACCACGTAAATATTCGTAAATAATAAACGTCGCGTAGCAATATGATGAAAATCGCAAATAACCAGTGGAGCCAGAACATCTCTTCTCCGCTAGTGTCCGAGTTCGATTCCAAATAGAGACTTCAGATCATGGCATGTCCAAATATATGGTGACCGTATGCGTTCTCCGACGCAGGTTTATTTTTCCAGCCTTCCCATGCTTATCCTCCACGAAGGAAGAAATCCTTGTATCTTATTTCTACAGTAGCTACTGCCTCTTCCCTCCGGACCAAAGGACGGAGTAGAATTACATCTCATATTAACAAAAAAAAAAATACCACACCGAAAAATATTGTCTTGGCCGTTGTCAGACTCCTGTGATTTAGTGCCTGTAAATTATACCGTGTGGCAACTAGGCGGCCGTTAAGTATCCTTTCCCTCCTTAATTACCCGGCAATCTATTTCGTGAAGATAACGTCAAGCACACGTGTAATTAGGACAAACTGTACGAAATAATTGTCGATTTCCGCTGGGAGAGGAAACAAATATAGCGACTGTCAATGGCTGACTGCTATTTTACAGTTTGCAGACTGTTTCTACATGACGGAAGTCATAAAAACCAGTACGTTAATTTACTGTTCGCCAAATCTGTAATTGTAAAACTGATTACGTTTCCTCTTTAAGAAAATTAAGGCTTAAAATATACACTTCAGTCTAACTACTAAGTGCTAAGAAAATAACTGACTGTTCCTAGCAAAAAGCAAGAACAATTCCCATAAAGCTTAGGCAATACTTATATCGAAATTTGCATCAGTATTTGTATTCATAGGGCGTCTCTGAGAGAGGATTTGGTTATTTTACGGCTGTTGAATAGCAGATCAGAAGGATGCACAGTAAATAAATACATGTCTAGTAGATGAAAACTACTGATGAGTAACGTTTATATTTCACTGCAAAATTTTAAAATCGCAAACGCCTACATATTTAAACGCAAAGAACTTAAATATATACCCTCCCTCTCTTTACCGAACACAGCAGTGAACATTTTTAACTTTATTCTGATCTGATAAATTTTGAAGTGAAAAATCAAATCTTGAGTTTGAAAGTAATTGGTGTAAAATCTGTTTTCGATAGTTAAGTTAATCACTCTCTTTTATTATGGATATTTACCTTTGAAATTGTAATGTCTGTTTAAGATTCTCGACGTCGTAAGTTATTAATTCTTCTTTCATAATACACTTGCAAATTGATGTTTTATTGTTAATTTGTTTGCGTTTTTTTTCTTCTTCTTCAAAATGTCACGTTATTGGTGACCGTTACGTTTATTTTGTGAATTTGTTAATAGTTTTACCTTTAAATTTCCTTTTTCTAAGAGGTCGTCTCCTTACATAAAGATTGGACGCAAAAGTGTTGTTTACTCTGGCACGCATTGTTGTGCTTGTGGCTGGTCTGAAATTGGAATATATTTTGATGATTGAAATGTGAATTTCGTTTTTGAAAAAAAATAATTTTTACAATTTTATTTTACTTTTATAAGATCATTTAATTTTTTTTTATTTTTTTTTAGAATTATAACTATGAATTAGTTAGCAACATTTTATCTGTAATTTATCGTGAAAATTATTATTTGTAAATAATAAGCTTGTCTTGGGCATTAAATATCGCGAGCCAATACAGTTTAACCCAGTGGTATGAATTATTTTAATTAAATGGAAAAGAGCATTAAAATATCTGGATAATTTAACAGCTCTGAGTAAACTATACAGTATGGTCCGCTTAACTTCGACACCCCCAAACTTTCTGGAACGGTTGCAGATCACAAAATGCTATTTAAGCTAAATTAAATTACTTACGAGGGCAAGTAATTTGCCGCAATGTGACTATTCTTAACATGTGTATGGACAGAAATAATTAAACCACATACGATTTTTCCCCTGGAAACATACATTTATTTAAACAGCATTTGAAGGCACGTGCAAAGAGGAATTCAGTGATATACCATATGCAGTGGAAAGTACACAGAGGTGCCAAGAAATAATGTGCAAATATGATTAGTTAGGTGGGCCGGTATCATGGGGGCAGTGGATCTGTCCTCGCAGCTGTAAGCAAGCAAACTGCGCTGTGACTCATCCTAGCGGGACCGCTTCCTAATAGCAGCGCAGCACCAGTCCCCGTCATCTGTCATGGTAAGTGGTATTGCAGTGTATGGCTTTACGTACGCAATGAAGTTCACGAATGAGGAAAACCTGAACACACTAATTATTTACGATGAGTGGGCAGAAACGCCAAGCAAGCCATTCAACTGTTTGGTGAAAGGTATCCTATTCGGACTCCCATCTAACGACAAATATACGAATAATTTGCACACGTCTCTTGTCACGAGATGATTGGAATTCCACAGCACGAGTGCGACGAAAGACTGCTACTAGCGAGACGCATCAACACGATGTGTTAGCATGTGTCGATGCAAACCCCTACATGGGTACGCGAGAACTTTCCAGGTTCTTAGGAATAAGTCAAACAAGTGTGTTACGGATACTGCGTCAACGGAAATTCCGTCCACATCACGTGACTCTTCACCAGGTATTACACGAAGGTGATTTCCGGCTACGTGTTCAGGTTTGTAGGTTTGTCCTGATGTCTGTAAGGGATGGCAGCAATTTTCTGAGGGGATATTTTTTACCTATGGAGCGACCTTTACAAACCATTGGCGTGTAAATTTACGAAATGTGCACTACTGGGCGACAGAGAATCCGGTTGGGTACAGCATGTAGACCACCAGGACAGTGGGATGTGGACGTGTGGTGTGGAATCATTGGACACTATGTTATTGGGCCAATACTTCATTCAAGGGACAATGACAGGCTGTACGTTCGCCCATTTTTTAGAGAGACCTTACGGCACTTCTGGAAGTCATACCGCTCGACATATGTCATGATATGTGGTCTCAGAATGATGGTTGTCATGCGCATTTTGCTTTGGTGGCGAGGCAAGTGTTAAATAAAAGTTTCTAGATCTGTGGTTAGGGCGTGGTGGTGTTGTAAGATGGCCAGCTCGCTCCCCTGACCTCACACCTCTCGATTTTTTTCTGTGGATAATACTGAAAGATAGGGTGTACAACAGGAACGCATTGTGGCAGTTTGCATGGGCATTACACCAGAAACACTTCAGGCCGCTCGTCGCTAGCCAAATTTGCTTTTACGGATGTGTATTGCTGTCGATGGTAAGCACATCGAGCACATGCTGTGAAAAGATATAATATGAAGCATCTCAACCATAACTGTGCTGTTTTGTCACTATGCACGCGGATGCGATTGCATTTCTCCTTAGGTTTGTTTGTTCTATTTTTGTTGTACATCTGTACGCATTCGTTATTCACTACAGTTATTGACTAGGAAAAATATTTCGTGAATTTTGTTGGTATTTTAATAAAATGTAATGTGATTATATCACACTTGCACTCACATTGTCCGTCTTCCCTCCGCTGCGGTGCTCACCGTTGTCCAATATTGCATTCCGTGCCCTTTGCTCCATTAAGGTAAGCGCTGTACTGCTATAAGTAAGCGTTCCCGCCAGCAGAGTCACGACGCGTGTTGCTTGCTTACAGCTGTGAGTACAGGTTCCCTGCCCCATGCTACCAGCCCACTTATCTTAATAATATTTGTACACTATTTCTTGGCGTTTCTGTGTTACTTTCCACCACATATGTTACATCACTGAATTTCCCACTACACGTACTTTCAGATTCCGTTGAAATAAATGTGTTTCCGGGGAAAAATCCATATGTTACTAATTATTTATGTCCATACACGTATTACGAACAGTTACTTTGCGACAAATGACTTGCCCCCGTACGTAATTTCAATTAATGAAAACAGAATTTCGTGATCTGCAACCTTTCCGGATATTTTGGGGCTGTCCGCGTTAGGAGGACCTTCTGATATAACTGAAAAATGATATACAGTCAACGGCTGACTAAATACAGAGATGATTTTGAAAAACTTGGCATGTGATATTAACTGTACAAATGAAATCATCATTAGACATCAATTTGAAAACAAGTTAATAAAAGGTTTCTGATTTCATATATATTATTTAGTCACTCGGAAGTGTTACCGATTAGGTGTTAATTTGTTGCATGTTTTCAATTTGCATTGTTTGTTATTCAGTGAAAAAATCTGGCTTTAAAAAAGTCAGCTATGATTCATATTAATTTGTTTATGTTTTGCAAAGTAACTTTACCGAGAATTCCAAGCTTCTTTGAAATATTCTATGGCTAGTTATGTTTAAAATACTCCAGCTCCATTCGAATTTGGAGCGAATGCCTTTAGCAGCACGCAAGTCGTGTACGTTTAGTACTAAAGAAGAAGATTTTAAAGTCATCTTATTTATGCTGCTCACGCGCAGACAATAAAAAAGCAACTACAAACGTTGTGTAGGCATACACTTGTGCGCGTAACAGTGTTTTACGAATAATTAACGCTAGACCTCCTACGCATTACATTTCTTCGAGACACGTGGAAAATTGTTGATATAGCGGGCACAGTATAACTTTATTTCTTTCGACGCTTGAGATGAAATTTTCGTTATATTTGATTAGTAACGCCTCAGGTGTGCCTGATTTTGAACTTAAACTCTTAAATGTATGTTATGACAAAAACTTATGTCTGCCCTGTAGGTAATGTGGCAATGTTTTCAATTCGAGTTCTTATAATAAGTACGGGACCGTGGATTTCCACATCTTGTGATAAGTGTCCAGTGATTCTTATTACTTCCTATTTATCTGAGGTACAGAAACTATGAAGGAGAAAGCAAGAGCCCATTTTGATGAAAGGAAACTCTTCAAATGGTTTCTCTCTTTGACTATAGTTAAGTGGACATAAAATAACCTTTCTGGAATTAGTGATCCAGTTCTTAACGTAACGTCACGTTCTTCTGGTAAAAATGCTCTAAATTACTTTTACGTACCATCCTTTTAGTACTATTGATTTTCATGTCGTTTTATGGAATGTACCTTTGTAATTTGAGGCACATTAAAACGAAGTAAGAGAGAAAATAAGAATTTTACAGGTGATGAATTATCCAGTGAAGCTCAAACTTATACACAAACACGAAGATATTTAACTTTTTTTAGTGCACTGAAACTTCATGAAGTAGACTCGTGAAGAGAGTTGAATTATTTCGGTCATGTAAATGGATGACTTTAATTTTACTTACAGCGAGTTTATTGCGTGCAAGATAGTGAATAATTTAGTACTCTCTAATTTGCGAGTAAATCCGTTGGTTCGCCATATCGCAGAACGTACTGCGAGTGTTTACTTTGCCTGTGTTACTCCACTTTTTTTTTTTTAAATCAGACAAAAATAACAAACTTCATTTAGGCACAATTTAGCCTATTCCATTATGAGCTGCAGTCCAAGCAACCTGGTTTGTTAACTCGGCACGGCGGCGCTGAACTGAGAGTCGAGCCCACGAGTTCGTTTATAAATATAATTTCTGACATCACGTTCATTTATCGTAATGGTAAATGGCATAATCAGAGGTGAAGTTGTAGCGGTTATCCTTTTGGCGTGAATACGTCTTTAAATTTGCGACCATGGTGGAAGGCAATCCAGAAAATCTGATGATAACAAAATCGGGGGATAGAGTTTGGCATTGCAGTTCGAATCTATCGTCTACATTCAAAATTAAATTACATTACTCAATTGGCAAAGAATCAAAGAATATGCTACGTTGAGTGAGGACTGCGAAGCATCGCGTGCCGCGGGGGGGGGGGGGGGGGAAGCCGCAATTTTGAGATCGTTTCGCCGCGTCTCATAACTTCCACGTAGTATAATTTTAAACTAGGAGAAGCTACGACGCTCGTTTGTTTCAATCGATATTTTTTCCTCAAGATCAATCGATTGCGCGTATAAAAACATTTGTGTAGCGTGGTTATGGGGAAACTATTGCGTTTAAGCGTTTAATGTAAAAAAAAAAATAAACTTAACATAATTTCGGTTTAGGTCTATATTCATCAAAAAGCCCAGTCGTAATACAGAAATCTTATACGGTTGGAAAGAGCATCTCAAAAGCAATCTAGTGATACCTATAAACCCCATCTGATCGAGTGAGGCGGTGTCGGGAAAGTAAAAAAAAAAACATCAAGGCGTCCGAAAGCGTCAACGTATCCACGCAAATCAAACAGCCATGACCCAACACAGCCATACCCAATTTTTTTTTTAGTGGGCCGTTCAAACATTTGAAAAAAAAAAAAATACTGCCCACAACTACGTATAGGCTATTCACGGTAATGTGAGCACTTTTGAAAGCCCTCTGATTTGGAATAATGGTCAATATATATATATATATATATATATATATATATATATATATATATATATATATATATATATATTGTGTGTGTTGTTGTGTTATGTGTGGTGTATGTGTGTGTGTGTGTTTATTACTTACATGGCAATATTTATTTTAAAAGGTGTTTAAATTATAGAAAATGGCTAAAAGGAAAAAGTAACTAGGGCCTCAGAAGTGCTCACTTTACCGTGAACAGCCTATATATGCTACGTTTCACACTGATATGCAGGCCCAAGTTAGAACGGCAACGAATTAATGGAAGTAGTTCTAATTTGTGTCTTTGTATCACTAGTGCCATATTTAAATGTATGGCCGCTTAGTGTTTCTTGTAATATATTAGAGTAATAATTTCCAATTAGTACTACATTAACATACCTAACAATTCCTTGGATGATATCGCATGACTAAAGCGAGACGGTCCATGGCAAAGGTAATATTCTGTATGGCGGAATAATACAAATGAGAAGTAAAAGTAGATACTACGCAGGGCTTTCATAAACGTTCAATTAACCTGAATAGGCCATAGGCTTGGTACCGCGAACATCGAAGCCTTAAGTCGAATAGAGATGCGGGACTAATGTTTTGCACTCTCTAGGAGACGAAAGCAGAATTGTAGCATATGTGACAGTACGACTTTCAAAAATATTTTAACACATTATTTTATAAATTACATTAATGTTAACAAATGTGCAGCCAGCTGACATCGAAAAATACTGATAGAAAAAGTAAAATGTAAGTATTATTTTCTGTTTTTTTTTTATTGCAATTTTTCTCTAATTTTAAGGATTTGTTCGAAATATTCCATTCATCGACGTCATGACAGTTACCAAAAGCCAAGGCAATGCAAACCTGTATGCTCAGCGTCGAGCAGGAATGAATAGGGCATATGCAAACGGCTGGTTTTACCTTTTGCTGCTGATCTCAATCTCATTGCCGCAGAGAATAAGACAATTCAGCTTATATTTATTTGTGATGGCGTAAAGAAGTCCTGCCGTCGTTTTTGTCTCTACTTCACAGACATGATTTTGAATGGAAAAGAAGACGCAGGGTCATTAAAGGCAGTTCACGTTAAAGTGAGCACTTTTGATATCAATCTTAGAAAAAAGTCACTGCCCCTACCTGCATATATTTTAACGCGCGTACTGGGTGACATGCGTCCACTGTTAAAGTTGGTAACGAGGGATGGAAAGTAGTTCTATATCTTAAAGTCGAATAAAAAGTGTTAGGTAACCATTAGTTATAACTTATATTTTTTCTTTCGCTTTATGTTTTTTCAATGGGCCAAAGTGTAAAAAATGAGTAAATTTGTATAATATTTACTTCTCTAATAATTCCACAGTTTCACTTGACCGACGCAAGAATAAAGTGATGAGGCCCATGGCAATGTTAATCTTACGTAGGGCGGAAGAATACACAACGTGCCTACAAGTAGATCTTAAGCAGAGCTTATAAATGTGATAATTTTACCCTGAACAGCCTATAGTCCTGATGCCCAAGCAACGTAATTTATTTTGTGAAATTTGTATTAAGAGTGAGTGCAATAAGCGAGCTTTAAAACACGCCTCCGCTTAGGTATTCTTCAGCTGAAAGTGAATCGAGCTATTCAATTGAAATTTATCGCGTATGTGGAACGCAGTTCAAGATTAAGAGCAATTAGTTTTTTTTTTTTTTCCTTCCCCAATTCCGAGTTACCTATTCTATTGCAGCACTTTTGTCAGGTCGCGTACATAGTTGGCACAGAGGCCCACGGTGGCTGAGCGGCTAGCCTGCCAGCCTCCCACTCAGGCGATCCGGGTTCAATCCCCGGCCGGGTGGCAATCGTGCCGGACTATGCCGTAGGTGGGTGGGTTTTCTCGGGGATCTCACGTTTCCATCTCCCCTTCATTCCGGCGCTGCTCCATACTCACTTCAATTACCCTGATTGGCTCTTAAGGCCCTCGATGTTAAGAGCCGTCCAAATCTCTTCATATTTGCAGTACTGTCAAGTACTGCAATGAGTAGCTTCAGCGTAGGGGGCGACCTAGTTATTCGGCAACCTGCGTCTAAAAAGCGCGATAAACGTTCAGTTGACCTAACGAAGCAGTTACAGACATTTAAGCATTTGCTGTATTGTAAGCTACACGTGGTCACTGTCGAGTGACGAACACGCATTCACACTGAGAAAAAGTTTTGTTCAAGCCACCAAAATGTTTGTTTGTACAGGGCCAAAAATGTATTTAATTTCCCCAACGAAATATTTTGTTGAGTAAACAAAACTTGGAAAGCAACGAGATTGGTTTTGTTTATCTAACAAAATACACCCTTGAGTAAACAAAAGTTATGCGTTGAGCCAAAAGAATGTAGCCAGAATTAGGATAACAACAGTGTTTGTTAGTGCATTTATTCGTGCTTAATAATGGTGTTAACATACTAATAAAACAAGTTCAACAGTAAATTAGAAAGTAAAGCTGTAAAATTCAAAATATTTATTTGCTCGCGCTATCCAGTATTTGAAACGTATGTATTTAATAACAAGGACATTTATCAGTTGGCTGAGTTTCTGAGACCTTGTGCTCGACCACAGATAATTTTGGTTCTAATATCGGTTGGGTTTCCATTTTGTCTATATTAACTGAAATTATTTAATGAACGGTAAGCCAAACAAAACTTTGGTTGCACCAACCAAATCTTTGTTGGGGCAACCAAATAAGAACAACAAAACAATTTGGTTTCAGCAACAAAATATTTCACTGTCATATGAACAATTAATTCGGTCTCGCCAACAATCTTTGTTTGATTCAACAAAATGTTTTTTTCTTAGTGCAGGTGGCACAACTGTCTCGTATTGTTTGACAGTAGTCTCAAAACTGTGTACGGAGACGTTTCTATAATGTATTTATTTGTACTCACGCCATACGTCATTCTAGCTGTAGTCAGGCGATTCGGTACAGAAGATACTTCGATATGAATACGCATTCACTCGGCAAAAATCTGACGCGGGTTCATGGTTGCACTTATAACATCATTTCTATCTTCACGTATGTATCTGCATGTTTATGCGAAATTTGGTAAGAGACGTTGTGAGCGATGATGCAAATGCACCGACTTCATAGAGAGAAAGGAACGATAGAGATACTCAAAAGAAACACTCGAGCGTCAACCGAGTCAAGACAGGGGAACATATGTGTCTATTTACCCATTCACCAACGCCTACCCCAAAAATATCTACTCCAGTCACGCGTCGTAATGAAATACTTCTGCAGCACCATTAATGTGAAGTGGTGCGGTGGAAAGCATAGCGTAAGATAAGCTTTACGAAGAAAAGTTTCCCCGTTGGTTTCCTCCCCATCCCTCTTAGCAGCCTATCCACAATCCTACGCAGTCACTCCTGTCAAAACACACCGTTCTCACCCCACTCAGTTTGGGACAAATTGAGATCACGGAGGGCAATACAGAACATAAATTGGGTTCCTGTTAGGACGGCGCCGTCCTTGGGATTAGAGCAGTTTGGATCCGCCGAGCTCTCGAAAGACCTTGCGCTTTCCCTGAAGACTCGTCAGACGGGTTGGTGCAAGATGTACTGAGCGCTGTCTGTCCAAGAACACCAAGCAGCGAAGGTGCGTTATCGATTGAAAGGATCCGAATCGGTACATTGCCACGAGCATTAAGATCTCTCACTCGTGCACTACTTTGGAGTGATACTACTCTGTTCGACATTCGAAAGTTAGTTACCTTGTATAACGATATTGTAAACATTTATTTAATTTTAGTGCATCATACATTCGTACGATTAAAAGTGAAGATTTATGAAATACATTATTTAAACTGCTATAAAAATTGTAATCTGTGGCAAGTATAAACTAAAATGTTACAATTGATTGTGAAATTGTGCTATAAATATGGTTTTGCATACATTTTGTTTCCATTAATAATATACGAGCAAAATTTAACACGACGCTATAAGTATTTCGTAATAATCATTACTTTAATGCGTTATTGTTAATTAATGTGGTCATTGTAATAATCTTTTATAATACACACTACTTGTATTTGTCGTAAACTGGTCTATGAATGTACTTAATTTTGTTCAACAAGTAAATGAAATGAACAGAAAGTTATTTCAGAATGGGGTGGAATTCGAGATGTGAGGTAATGAAAAATTATGTAAAATTAAAATGTGAATGTATGTAACTCTTTCTCCTCTAGTGACCATTAAGAGTGCTAGGAAGCTCTACAATTGGTGACATGTAGAAATATCTGAAACCGCATGAGATAGGAAACGTAAGTTTCGGGTGTCGTTTCGTTAATATCCGATTCAAAACCTACAATTAATTTGTACAATCCTCCTCTTTCATAATGTTACATGTGAAGAATGACGCCTGAGGGGAGTATCTGAGTTCGTAAGGGATGAAGGACTTAATAAAAAAAAATTATAAATAAATAAAAGGAACAAAATTTGATTTCGAATTTATTCACTCTGCCACTATGTACAACATCAATTAGCTGTCTCCAATTTTACTCTTTATATTTAACAGTGAGCGCACTATTTAACGTTTATTTCAATTTTGATTACTGTCCGTCTTAATGTCTCCCTTGAATACAGTCAATTACTTCATACCCATTATTAGCATGTGTTCAGTCTATCTGTTTCCATCAGTTATAATGTCTTTCATTCCCGCACTTGATCCAATAGTCCAAGCTCCAGCCATGTTCTTCAAAACGTTGACACTCGCAGTCGTCGCCTTCCCTTCTTCCCAGCTGAACACGCCGCTCTCTCGGAATCCCGCCGATCGTCCATTCCGCCACTCCAACTCAAAAACTCTTGGCCACGAGGCCCGTCACACTTATATACAGTCAGGGCGACCATCTGGAAGGTTCAACATACCCCGAGACATGCTGAGAGCCTAGGTCAGTAATCCAGAGCATTCTTCGATAACCGAGGAACAACACAGCTTCGTGCCGCAAAATATTATCTTGTCAGCCCCCTCCCCCCGTTTTGAAACTGAAATGTGCCGTCAGCCTATCGCTCGCACTGCGCTGCTATCTCATCTTCTGTCATTCTCTTTACTCGGGCGCTGGGCTGACCAATGTCAGCGACGTGAACCAGTGACACGCCACACTGCACCCTCCTCAAGTCTGTTAGTCCCGAGCAGACTCTGCAATGTCAGGACCTTCGTAGAATGTCAGACAGTCGATGTGAATAACCTTCGGCTTCATCCGAGAGCCTTGGCGGCAAATCCGAAAGACCATGTTATTGATCTTCTTCAGTTTGCTGTAGAGCCCTTCCTACCATTTCTGTATCTTCGAGCAGTACCCTTTTCTCCTTTGGGTGTTGTATAGATACACCAGTTTCTCTTCTTGAAATAACTCTCCAGACATTCTCCTATCATACTGCTTTTTCATCTTGTCACTACTTATTCTAAGGTGCTGTCGAGAAAAATCATGAATGCCAACAAGTCTGTTACATAATTCGCTGGAATAATCAGGGGCTGCAACTTACTCTTCTGTCGGTCGGCCAAACAGCAGGTCACTGGGGAGGCATAACTCTTTTCCAAACAGCATCCTTGATGGTGTTACCCTTGTCGATTCGTGAACTGCTGAGTGGTAATGAAGAAGTAACAATGACACCTTTGATTCCCATTCCATTTGGTTGTCCGCCACAAAGATTGATAGGTACTGCTCAAGAGTGCAGTTAAGCCTTTCGACCATTCCATCCGACTGAGGGTGTAAGGCTGAAGTCATAGTCTTTTTCATCCCCAGAATTTTTGTTACCTTATGGCATACCACCACTTCAAAGTTTCTTCCCTGATCAGAATGGTGTTTTAGTGGCAACCCAAACCTTTAAAAGGCATTTTCTATGAGTGCTTCAGCCACAGTACATGCTTTCTGGTTCGGGAGGGAAATGAAATCAGGCCACTTAGTAAAATAATCTTGAGCCACCAGTAGATACCTATGGGTCCCGGCTGGAAAGCGAAAGCCCGTCACTCGGAGGGTGTTGCCTCGCCCTGGGTCCACCCCCACCCCCCAATACACATTGGTTTTTACCTCTCTCTGTGACAGGCAAAGGACCCAGAATGTCTACTGCCATCCTTTCTAATGGGGCTCCAACATTGTATTTCTGGAGCTGACCTTGTCCTCTGGTCCTTGGGCCCATCTCGCAGTGCAGGTCTCGCACAATCGGTACCACTTCTCAACATCCTCCCGACAGTGAAGCCAGTAGAATCTCAGTTTAATTCTATCAACTGTCTTATCAATACCAAAGTGTGCAATGGCTGCTCGTTATGCAGTTCTTTTAAGACTTCTGAAACCTGGTATTCTGGAAGAATGTGTGTTTTCCATCAATACTTTCCCAGTTTTTGTAAAGTATACCATTCTTCAGTATAGGGGAATTTCATTGTGCCAAGTATGCTTTGACTGTCGTGCTCAGACTAGATATCTCTTCCCACTTTGGCCGACAGCCAGCTTCTTTCCACTTCAATAATGGCTGCAAAATGGGATCATTCAGTTGGTATTTCTTAGTACCCTCATCACCCCAGGTAGGTTTCCCATCACAAGATAGAGAACCTTGAATTCTCGTCCTCCGTACCTTCAGGGATTTGCCACTCTTTTCTCCCTGACGTTCGCAATGACGACAAGATGCAAGATTGCTCACATAGCCCCCTAGAAAGTGTATCTGCATTGCTGTGAAGGCATCCAGATCTGTACTCTATTTCAAAGTCATATTCTTGAAGATGCTGTATCCACCAGGCTATTGACCTTCGGGGTTTTAAAACTTAGTAGCGAGCATAATGAAACATGGTCGGTTCTTATAATAAAATGTCTGCCATATAAGTAGAGGTGAAAGTTTGAAATTGTCTTCACAATTGCCAGAAGCTCCCTGCATGTAACATAGTAATTCCTCTCAGACTTAAGCAATACCTTACTGAAGTATTCTAATGGTCTTTCCATCCCATCTTGAACCAGAGATAACACACCTTAAATGCCTACATCACTGACATCAGTGTCCACAGTGAATACACCCTCACTTTTAGAGAAACCCAAGAGCAGAGAAGATATCAGAATTTTCTTTAGTTTTCCAAAAGCATCTTCACACTCAGTGGTACAATGAAATCTCCTTTTCGCCTCAGTCAGTTCGTGTAGTGGCTTGGTAATCGTGGTGAACCTAGGTACAAATCAACGGTATTAGGCACATAGTCCCAGAATACTCTGCACTTCAGTTTTGTTATTGGCATTCGGCCGATTTCTTATTAATTTGGTCTTCTCGGGATCTCTTTCAATCCCATGGCCGACACTACATGTCCCAAGAAAGTTATGTTCTTTTGAAACAGGTGGCACTTCTTATGAACCAGTTTCAAGTTGGCTCTGGCCACCTTCTGGAATAGTCTCTAATCGTGATATGTGCTTTTAAAACTTCCTTACAGTCACAACTATGTCATCTAGGTAAATATTGCAAATATCTAAAGGTAAAACTTTTTCCATCAAGCGCTAGAAAATGGCAGGGATGTTTTATAACCCATTAGGTATAACTCTGAACTGACAGGTTGCTTTCCCTTGGACATAAAATTCAGTTTTCTCTTGGTCCTCTGCGGCCACCTCGCACTGCTAATACTCACTCTTCATGTCCAAAAAGGAAAACAATTGTGAACCTGCGAGGGTGTTTCATGTGTCATCAATCCTTGGAAGTGTATAAGAGTATTTCTTTGCCACGCTATTAAGCTGGCGATAATCTACACAAAACCTCAGAGAGCCATCTTTCTTCTTAACAATTACAATGGGTGACGACCATGGGCTAACTGATGGTTCTATCACATCAAACTCCTTCACTCCCTTCAGAACACTATCAATACCTCATGCGAAGATAGTGAGAGTTGTCTTGACGGCAACTTAATTGGCCTGGTGTCTCCTGTATCAATGTGGTGGCAGGTCACATTAAGCCTTCTAAGGTCATTTGGTCCACGCGAAAAGGCATCCCTATTTCGCTGCAGTAATTCAAAGACAGCCTTCTCCTGTCACCAGTTAAGATTTTCTTTTGTTTGTTCTAGCAGTTCATCCAATACGCGTAGCAGAGGACATTCTATTTGTTCTACTCAAGAATCATCTGGAACATTTGGAAGTACTTGTGACTTGCTTGCAAACACCTATTATGACCCCTTCCTCAAGACGAATGGCAATATTGGACCAATTTATCATTCTAACTGGAAAACTGTCAGAACTAGAGGATATCAAAGTTCTTGCTACAACAAATTTACCTGACAGGACACCGATAATTTGTTCTGGTTTAATTATACCCATCTAAAAACCTTTCCTTGGCATCTGCTTGAAATTACAATTTCACTAGAAGTGGGCAACACAGTTGGTTGACCACATACTACTGGGCAACTAACTGGGGAGAACAAATAATGCCGTGTTGACACCACCAACTCTGTACTGCCTACCCGTAGCACACAAAGTCGCGTATCGGTACAGTACCCCAATCTACGTAGCACATTAGTCCCCAAAATCCATTCGTCCTCTATTTCAGCCATGTAAACTTGGTGCTCTATGCTTATGTCACCAAGTCTCAGGTTCACTTTGGTCTTACCTTTAACTGGCGTGGTCTCCCCTGTTATTGTAGTCAAATAGCATCGTTCCATGTTGTGTCGTCGGGTGATCACTTGGGGGAAGGTCCGAGGATGCCTGATCTTACTACTGTTATGGTCACCCCAGTGTCAACGACCATCTGGCAAGGAACATTATTCAGGCTCCCCTCCCTCCACAAGAATTGCATGCCAAACCTGTTTTACGAACCGTACATGTAAGAACATTGGGGCCTTTCATCCAACAGTCACCAACCTTCGCCCATTAAGGTGGGTTTTTTTCAAGTTTTCCAAATGAGCTGTATTCTCACCTGCCTCTCGCTGTCTCTTATCCAGTTTTTGCTTCAGGCGGGGGGGGGGGGGGGTGACGAGGTTCTGTAGCAGGGACCATTGAAGTAATGTCTCTCATAAACGTCTGTATCTCCTTCAGAGTATTCTTGATGCTGTCTTCGTCGTCTTCCCTCAGTGCCCGTGCTAGTATCGGACTTCGGGGTGCGGCTACCTGTCTTGCCGATTCCATCTCCAGTGCTTGAGCTATCGCGTGCTGCATTTTGTGGGGTGCAGCCAGACATACTGCTTGTCGGACCTATGTGTCGGCTATGGCATCGATGAAGAAGCCGACTACTATGATGTTGCGCACCTCCTCGGGGCACCCTTCCAGAGATAGTTGGGAGAGCCGCATAATGTCTTGCCATAGCTCCTGCAGTAGCTCCCCTGGTCGCTGGGTGCGGCTTTGCAGCTGTGCATGGTGGGCGTGTTGTATGTACTAGTCGCCGAAACGTAGCTCCAAGGCCGATATCAGTATAGGGTACTCCAGTCGATGTCGCTCTTACAGGGATTGTAGAATGCTCAGTGCGGGGCCTCTCAGTACTACGGCGAGGTAGTAAGCTCGCTGTTCGGTTGCCCAGCCATTAAGGGTAGCGACTATTTCAAACTGGTGTAGGTACTCCCACCATGAAATCTGGCCATCGTAAGGGGCAGGCTTAATCGAGACCACCTTCCCCACGGCCGGCTGCGCGACACCAATGCTGCCGAGCTGCTTGCTGTCCTCCGAGATCGCTGCATTGATAACGACTTCCACTTGCTCTACACTTTTCTCGGTTGGCGATGTTGTAAAGGAATCTAGCTGCGGAAGAATAACCTCGAACTTCTTCTGTACTGCGCTGACCTTCTGTTTGATTTCATTCTCAACATTATCTATACTTTCACTTACACTGTCCATTATTCCACTGATATTGTCCATCCTGTTGTTTACACTCTTCACTATTTCATTTACACTGCCCATTCCCCTATTCACTAATTCGCTAATGGCTTCTATTTTCCTGTCCACATTCTTATTAACAGTGTCTATTATGCAATTTACATCCTCGTTTACACTATATACAGATTCATTCACACTTTCTTTTATAGAACTAACTTGGCTATTTACATCTTCTTTCAAGCTATTTACACTTGCACTCACACTAACCATCTGGCCACCTAACTCCTCAATCAGTGCGCGCAGTGCTTCCAGTTCTGCCGACATTTTTTTGGTTAACATTCACCACTGCAGTTGTATAAAACTGTCCTAGTTAATTTTCAACTACAGCTATTACAATAATTAACTAATCCTAATATCACTAATTACTAACCCACTGCCTAACTTTATTTACAATTGATTAATTAATAATTGCGTCCATCCCACTTCTGACACCAGTGTTACATGTGAAGGATAATGCCTGAGGGGAGTATCTGAGTTCCTAAGGAAAGGAGGTCTTAATAATAACATTAAATAAATAAAAGTAACTAAATTTGATTTCATATTTATTCACTCTGCCACTAGTACAACATCAATTAGCTGTCTCCAATTTTATCCTATATATTTAACAGTGAGCGCACTATTAAATGTTTATTTCAATTTTAATTAATGTCCTTTTTAATGTCTCGCTTGATTACAGTCAATTACTTCATACCCATTATTAGCATGTGTTCAGTCTATCTGTTTCCATCAGTTATAATGTCTTTCATTCCCGCACTTGATCCAATAGTCCAGGCTCCAGCCATGTTCTTCAAAACGTTGACACTCGCAGTCGTCGCCTTCCCTTCTTCCCAGCTGAACACGCCGCTCTCTCGGAATCCCGCCGGTCGTCCATTCCGCCACTCCAACTCAAAAACTCTTGGCCACGAGGCCCGTCACACTTATATACAGTCAGGGCGACCATCTGGAAGGTTCAACGCACCCCGAGACATGCTGAGAGCCTAGGTCAGTAATCCAGAGCATTCTTCGATAACCGAGGAACAACACAGCTTCGTGCCGCAAAATATTATCTTGTCAGCCCCCCTCCCCCCGAATTTGAAACTGAAATGTGCCGTCAGCCGATCGCTCGCACTGCGCTGCTATCTCATCTTCTGTCATTTCTTTACTCGGGCGCTGGGCAGACCAAGGTCAGCGACGTGAAGCAGTAACACGCCACAATAAATAAAATACGAATAGCTGGATAATAATCACAACAATAATTCTAAAAATAATAAATTTGACTTATCTTTTTATAGATTGATAAACTTAACGTCTAAATTAACCACCGAGGTCTCCTTAGTGCAACACTTTCAGACCAATCGATCATGGAGTTACAGCCTCGCTAAGTTAGCACCCCCCTAGGTTGTTGTGTTCTGTGCGGGCTCTTGAATGTGGAGCACCTGGTGTAGCAGCACTCAGCAATGACTTGTGCGCTTCTCTAGCAAGGATAGCAGGTAGCATGCATGAAATTAGAACACAGCTATAGACAATTCGCGGTTTGTTCACACTTTTAAAATCAAACATTTGAAAAATCACCCTCTTTATGGCATATTTGTTTGTTTTCTAAATATGTCACTTATTACAAGTATTTAATACATGAAATGGTATATCTCATGAATACTACCCCAGTTTTACCTCTGACCCCGTGACCTACTTTTGAGATGCACTTTTGACCTCGTGAGTTACTTTTGAATGCACTTTTTACCTACTGACCTACATTTAAATGCACTTTTTACCTACTTTCTATTTTTAAAACGTGTGGTGCCCTACTTTTCGCGATGCATTCTTCACAAGTATTTTTGCACATCCACTTCCAGTGCACTGCACTTCCGGTTCGTTTCCCGGCGTGTACAATTATTGAAAATAGTATTTTTGAATACCAGATTCGGTTCCCAGACAGAGCACTTAATATTTTTTATAATTTTTTTATTTTAAAAATTTTGGTAAGTGATTTCGATTTCCCGTGAGTGCAATTTTGGAACATTTTGAGTTTTATTCCTGCTTGGGGCATTTCCGGTTCGGGGGTTCAATTCTCGGACCGGACACTTAATTAATTTAATTTTTTGGATTTGTGAAATTCTGGAATATCGGGTTAGATTCTCGGACAGGTCAATTTTGAAAATTGAAAATATTTTTGGATTTTGGAAAGTTTTGGATTTGAGTTCGATTCCCAGGAAAGGTACTTGATTTATTTTATATTTTTGGACTTGAGAAAGTCTGGGAATACTGGCTGAGATTCCAACACGATAAATTTGAAAATTTTATATTTTTTTTAACATTGGTTTTGAGTTCGAATCCTGGAGAGGGTACTTGATTAATTTGTATTTTTTGGACTTGGGAAAGTTTGACTTCGATTCCCGATTATGTCAACTTCGGAAAATTTATTATATGTTTTCAACTATGGTTTTGAGTTCGATTGCCAGACAAAGTTATTTTTAATTTTTGGACTTGTAAAATATTGAGTTCGCTCCTGAACAGGGTAATTTTGGAAAATTTATGTAATTTTTTTGATTTGGTTTTAGAAAACCTGGTTTGAATCCCAGTCAGAGTAATTTCGGAAAATTCAGAATATTTTGTTAAAATCGGAAACAGACCATGAGAAGACCAGAGCAATAAGAGACTGGCTTCTACCAAAGGATAAAACTGAAATTCGAAGTTTCCTGGGCTTATGTGCTTAGTACCGTCGATTTGTGGTCGGGTTCGCCTCTATCGCCAAACCTTTGCATGAAATGACTGAGGCAAAAAGAAAATTTTATTTGACCTCAGAGTGCGAAATTACTTTCAACAGACTAAAGTAAATTCTGATATCCCCCACAGTACTGGGCTTCCCGAGTAAAGAGGGTGAATTATATTCTGGATACTGATGCTAGGATGTTGGAATCGGGGCTGTGTTATCTCAGATCGAGGATGGAAAAGAGAGGCCATTGGAATACTTCAGTAAGGTGTTACACAAACCCGAGGGGAATTACTGTGTGACATCCAAATCTTTATGGTAGACTCTTCATCCTAAGAACTGATCATGCTTCATTACGCTGGCTGCTAAATTTCAGAACCCGAAGGTCAAATAGCCCGATGGATACAGCACCTGCAAGAATATGACTTTGAAATGCAACACAGGTCTGGACGCCTTCACAGCAATGCAGATGCACTCTCCAAGAGACCACGCGAACCATACTGTCGTCATTGTGAACGCCAGGAGGAAAAGGTTGGTGTGTCGTGGAAAGTAGGGAGGAAAAGAATTCAAGGCCCTGTATCTGGTGATAGGTCATCAACATGGGACGAAAAGGACATAAGAAATGATCAGCAAAGTGACCCCGCCTTGCGTCCAATATTGGAGTGGAAGGAAACGGGCGGCGACCGAGATGGGAGGTGATATCTAGCCTACCCGTGACAGTCGAGGCATACTGAGCACAGTGGAATTCCCTTGTTATAAAGAATGGTGTGCTTTACAGGATTTGGGAAAGTAACAATGAGAGACAGAGTCATTTACAGTTGGTGCTACCAGAGTGCCGAATCCCAGAAGTGCTAAGAGAACTGCACAACACAGCAGCAGGTAGTAACTTCGGTGTAAATAAGACACTTGACAGAGTTCAAATGAGATTCTATGGGCTGTATTGTCGATAGGATGTTGAGAAGTGGCGTCTGTGTGATGCATGTACTGCAAGGAAGGGTCCGAGGGTTAAGGGATGTGGTCCCCCCCAGAAGTGCAATGTTGCGGCCCCATTCGAGAGGATGACAGTTGACATTCTCGGACCCGTACCAATCACTGAGAGGGGAAATATATACCTTCTGGTAGCACAAGACTATTTCATAAAGTGGCTCAAGGTCATACCGGTGCCAAACCAAGAGGCAGGCATAGTAGCTAGTGCTCTTATCGAGCATGTATTCTCCAGGTTTGGGATGCCACTGAAGCTTCATTCGGACCAAGGACGAAATTTTGAAGCAACTCTTTTCCAAGAAGTAACAAGGATTTTAGGAATGAAGAAAACCCGAACCACAGCATTACACCCTCAGTCGGATGGAATGGTTGAGAGGCTGAATCGTACCCTGGAACAGTATCTGGCTAATTTTCGTAGAAGGCAATCAATGGGATTGCGACTCTAAGGTACCCTTATCTCTCCTCGCATATTGCTCGGCGGTCCACGAGTCCACAAGGGTAACTCCTTCAAGGATGCTGTTTGGGAGAGAGCTCCACCTACCTGGTGACCTGCGGTTCGGACGTCCAGTGAAGGAAGAAGCAGCCACTTCAGAATATACTATTAAGATACGTCAGAAGTTAACCGACATTCATGAGTTCGCCCAGAGGTACCTTAACATTAACAGTGATAGAATAAAAACACGATATGACAGAAGAATACCCGACGGCTTCCAAGCACTCCTTGAGTTGAGCCAAAGATTGCCGAGCTCGTCCGAGTTGAGCAGAAGTCTCCTATTCGCCCAGCCGCACAGTGCCCATTTAAAATACTGTACATTGTGCCAGACTTACCTTTATCATACTACTCAATAAGTTTGCTGTTGTCGTCAGCCATTGTAAAAAAAAAAACCTTGATAATGCAAACTTGGATCGTGTGGGGTTTGGTTCCAATTTTTTTTTCTGAAACAGTCAAATACAAAATCGATTGAAATGTAAATTTTGCTTAGTTTAGTATTGCATTTCAAATGAATTGCTTTAATTTCTGCAACTGCAAGATATTTTTTAAGATGGTTTGAAGAACTGCTTAAAATGAGTACGATGGGAGATGTAAAACAAAATTTTCCGTAGTTATTATAAATAATTGTTAATGGGATTTATTACTTTACACATTAGTAAAATTTTTAATTATAATAAAATACTTTGAATTTTAAATATTATTTAGATGTAAAAACATGTGTTATCTTCTGTGTTACACTAAGTCCCTGTTTTTCTTTTTGGGCGGGGGAGGGGGTAGCACCCTCATTTTATCATTACATAGATTTTTTAACACTTGGATAGAATATAAATACGAGACATTCAAGTTGGATTAGATCTTATGATAACTGATCTGAGAATGTTATAATTCATATACAGCTACCTCAACACTAGTCAGGGTTCGACAGAAAGCACATATCCAAACGGAGAGATGGGAAATACGATTTCTAGGAACGTGAATCTGAAAATGTAATATCTTATATCTTTCCGCTAAAGTTTTCCTCCAGAAAGAAATCTGCTATCGTTCACATTTCTTCTTACTATTTGGGCACTCACCCTCCTTCTTTATTTTTTCCTTTTGTCACGCTGCCTTAAACTACCCGCCTCTTTCCGCCCGCTATCGGACTCGCTTCAGAGCCTTCTTCTGTGGTTCCTCGCGGAAATACAGACACTTCTTTCGTTCTTATCTCACGCCACGGCGCATCGGCGCCTACTACAGTTGCCGACACAGATAATCCAAATTTACGCAGCCAGTGTCAAGAGAAACCCAAGGCCCATTAGTATTTCCTCCCTTATCGGGTGGGGAGGACTTCGCGCCGCGCCCCCTAATCCCGGTTCAGATTTTGATGCCTTGTAATGAATTATGGGGGCCATCAATCAGGGACCCTAGCACGATGAATCTCTGTCGCAAGTTAAGCCGCACATTTATAACGCGCGCCCCGGCGCTACCACCATTCCGGTCTCCTCCCTCGACTCTCACCCTTCGCGTGTGGACTTTTCAACTTCCCGTGCTGTGCGGGGGTGCGGTCGCATTACTTCAAAAGCCAACTGTAAACACGAGAAGTTGTTTGCTCTTGTTCTTGCTTGTTAGCACTTCCTTGGTCCCGCGTTTTCCTAACATCATCCGAAGCACAGAAAGGCTATGAGACAGGTACGTTGGCAACGGGTTATTATTTCGGTATGATAAAACGTATTTTCCCCCAGAAAGTTGTGAAAGCATTTTTAGGTAAAGCAGGGTTTTTTTCCTTCAGCCTAACTGGATGTTATTAATTCTTGCCACATCAGTATAAAACTTTCTGTAATTTTGTTGAACGTTAATGTAGAACACATCACATTATGGCGTAATATTTTATGAGACATTATGTTTCTGGTTTAGTGTCAGGAGCGCTTTCTTTAGGATGTTGCGGGTTGGAGTCCTTTGGAGTCTCTCTGCTAATTAGTTGCTGTTCAGTATATTATTGTATTCCTATTTATGGCATTCATTAAAACGTACAGCTTAAGTTTTGTAATGTATTATTCATAATGCAAATCAATTTTGTTAATATATATATATATATATGCAGTTCACTGTGTAAAATTTATAGTTTTTAGAAGCGTTCCTTACTTACACTCTCTCCCTTTTAATAGTTTCAGTTAACCAGCGGATTAAGTGCGTATCAAAGTAACTAACCTACACCGCACATGTGCAGCTTGCTACGCCACAAGGTTCACAATCCACACAATTTTAGTAAATAAGCAACCCCCCCCCCCCCCCCTTCTCTCTCTCACTGCAATTCATCATATAGCATGGATATATTACGGCATCAATGAGATAATTATAAAATGTAATATTCTTTGATTAAATTAAATAAATTAAAACTGTGGGAATTTCTCCAAATGGATTCACTTTCACTTCTACCTGATGCTTACATTGACTGAGTAACACTGATTAAAAAGTTAATTATGCGGGTTTGCAGTGATTAATACTGCTGTAAAGTACTGGGCTTTAAATCCTTGTCATTTACTCGTACTAGCTGAATATTAAGTCAAAACCATTAAAATAGTATTTTTTTTTTCCAATTACAGAATACAAGTAGCTAATAAGCGATTTCTGTAATAGCTTCGGTTTAAACTTGAAATGACTTGAAATGACTTCGCGCTAACGTAATTTTCGCCATCCATTGAGGTAAAGGAGAATAATTAATGACAAGGTATTCTAAAAGCAATTACATGGTTACAGTATTATTAAAGGGTATCATTGTCTTCTTAACCTGGTATAAAAACATTTTAGGTTTGTTTTACTTTTGTAAAATATTACTTACATATACATAAAAGCAAAAAATTTGATTTCAGCATGTTACACATGGCAGTGGATTTTAATTAAACATCGCCACGTTTTACATGCAAAGAATCATGAGTTTGGCTCCTCGATATCTAACATAAAAAAAAAACAACCTACTAACATTAAAAAAAAAAAAAAAACCCTACCCAATTAAGTTGAAGTATGTTGCTGTGACAGAAACTGCTCCGTGGCTAGGATGCGAGTTAGACTTATGTAAGCAAGGTCAGATTCCCGTTAAATATGTAAGTTCGACTATCATGTCTGACTAGCAGGCGGTGTGTTGCAGTCTCAAAATGAAGAATTTCTATGCATTGAGTCAAATATTTCGTGTACCGCTCCTTGGTTGCCGAGAACACGCAACAGTAACCTTATGTTTTCTCTGCACTTTGCTCGTTCAAGACACCGTTGTTTGGTAGGAGGGTTGTTAAGGAGTGAAGGGGAAGAAGGAAGGAGTGAATATAGGCAGTATTACTTTTTAAATATTTACTATATTCCTGCGGCCAAGGTGGCTGAGCGGTTAGACTGCTCGCCTCTCGCCAAGGCGGACTGGGTTCAATCCCCGGCCGGGTCACTCCCGAATATTCGCAAGTGGGAATCCTCCCGGACGATGGCACTGGTCCGCTGGATTTTCGGGGATCTCCGTTTCGCCCGCCCTTGCATCCCAACGTTGCTCCATTCTCCCCTCATTTCACCCTCATCGGCTATCAAGACCTAATTGTTAAGAGCAGCCCAAATTACTCAACTCAGCTAAACTATATTCTTATCATGCATAAATCTAAGTTTGGAAGACGGAACGAGATGTTTATTAAGACTTACTCACAGTGACCGGATAACCATCTAGTTACTAGGGATTAGAATCAGTGTCGGTCGTAAATCAGTCAGCGCCTTGTGAATCCCGTAATTTAATGACACAGGGTTGGCCAGTAGCGTTGCGTATCACATCCTCGCTCTTCGGGTCTGGAAATATGCCCTGTCTCTCATCGATCACCGTTATCCGACTTCTCCTGACAACGACTCCCCCTGGCACACAGATCTTTGGCGGGATTAATGCAATCCTCTCTCTTAGTTGTGGCATCGCCATTCTTCAACCAATCAGCGCGCGTGTCTGGCCTGCAATGGCAGAGTTCCTGCTATACGTCAAGTGGCTTAAGGAGTCGCCGATTTAGTTATTTTTATATTCCGTTCGAACTGTGTACAATAGCCTTTGTAGTTAGATGCAGTTACTTGGTGTGTTTTACTAGGTTTTGAGACATGACATCTAGCATTGGAGTCGAAGACCATCAAAGGATGCAAAGATCAGAGCCTGGAGCTGTTCGCTGTGGTGGATTTCGTCACGCCTGACATCTCAAAATTGCCAATTTTACACAAAAATCGCTTCAGAAATATAATTTTTCCCAAAAATCGCCTTTCTCCCCAAGAATATTTCCAAAAAATATGAGAAAATATATTGATAGATTACTTTAATGAGCAAAGCGGATTCTGGGTTCTTCCTACGAGCCACATAGCCCTCAGAGCAGCAAAGTGAATTCGGGCACCAAACCAGGTTCAGTGGATCAGGGAGATCAAGGTCATGGCTCCATCTGCCTACAACTATCCTGCACGACCGTTCCACATACCCCCTCTCCTCATATCTCATCCCCACTCTCCTCACTATCTCACCAACACCCCAATTCCTCTCCCCATTTATCTCTTCACCTCACCTAATCCAACCAATCTTAAAATATTGGAGAAAGGCCTAAATAATATTAAAAGTTCTAAAAAAGCAATTTAATAATTCTCAGAGTATATCAAAGAAGAGCATTCATAAGCAATTTTATAGTCAAAGAAAAAAATCCAGAAAAATCGTTTAAATATTACATTTCAGTAAAGAAATAATTCATTTACATGTTGTATTTGTCGCATTCATTTCACACACTTCAATACTTGATTGTCACACAAACGGCGCAGCACACAGTCCCTCCCGATAGGGTGACCAGCTGATGACTGAACCTCCACCTTTCTATCTCATTTGTTGTATAGTCGGTTAATCTACCGATCCTCAGCACCAATTAATCAATTGTTTTGCATAGCAAATGATTCCTCCACCTTCACCAATCATTTTTGTAGCCCACTGACCACTAGATTGCATTGTTGGGTCATATTTTCAAAATTCACCATTAGAGTGTGTTGGAATTTCGTGTTTGTAGTATCTACCACCAGAGCATTCACAAGTAGTCCATTTCGAAACCTGTTCGTGACTAAACCCCCAAACTTGGAGTATATGCAACTAATCTCTCATATTTTACTAATACAACTAATCTCTCATATTTTACTAATACAACTAATCTCTCATATTTTACTAATATATATTTCATTTTAAATGTCTTTGAAATTGATTTTGTATAAATCAGATGTTTTTCCATGACAGGGTGTTAAAATAAATATATAACATACATGATACTTAATTATTTTTATTCGTTAAAATCTATCTACCTCATCATGAGGAAACACGTAAGCCAATGAATGAAAATCGCATATTTACATTATACATGTAGAGTAAAATTTCTCTCCCACGAGGAGTTCACATCTCAATATCCATTTCAGTGGCCCGTGAATTGTTGCTGGCAAGAAACACCACCACTTGACGTACGCCCTTCTATTAGATCGTTTCAACACTTTCATGACCAAATACACATCTGAAAACTTCATTAATGGGATCTCCTCAGCACAGAAACTGCCTCGAATGGTTGGTTGTTCAGATCTTCATGACAGTAGATCCTCGGTGCGTAGTCGCATATACGTCGCACACGAAAGAGTTTGAAGCTCCAATTCCTGGCGAACCGTTTTTCGAAGATGAATTTTGTTTGTAGATGCACACCTTGTCTTTAGGCTTGTATGGATCCCACCTCTTCAGGTCGGAGTACACAGTTCAGAGCAGTAAGTGGTCTGTGGTGTCTTCGGGCTTTACGCAAGTGGTAGAGTGAATAGTATAATTGTACTCGAGAACGAGTTTCGGTAGTAACTCCAACAACATGTAGTTGCCACTTGCAGTGAAATGTCTCCACATCTTGCTCTTCAAAGTCCTGTTGAAGACCTCGACGATAGATGTTTTGAGATTTGTGTGTGTGTGGAATATGTTTTCTTGGCATTCTGTTACAGTACAGAGTAAATTGTCAAGTTAAATACCACAGCTGTGCGAACCAGGTCGACACTTTCTCCCCTTCACTCAGCTGAGCAAGCTGACATCCACGAAGGTACAAGCACTGGCGCTGGGAACGAGGCGAAGAAGAGGCTCACGTGCACTGGAGATGTGTAACACATCCACCTTATTAAGCATATTCTTCTCATACTGTCTGCATGATCTTTGTAGAGCACCAGTTGTTAATGAGGAAAAACCTTTGTCGTCGCCCAAGAACACCGAAGAAAGATCCGATACCTACATCGCTAATGTATTTTAGAATATGATGAGGTCCTTCTCAACATTTCTGAAGCTTCAGACAGTTTTTCTTTCACATTTGTGGGTTTCAAAGCACACCAATGTTCCTCGAAAGATCTGACCAAAATTTTTTTTCAGTTTGATTCACTTCTGAACAATATACAAGGGGAAATATTGGTATTTTGGTGTCCCTGCTCTATGCTTGTCTGCCACACATATCAGCAGTTATGGATATGGGATACATTGAAATATCTGGCAATCCTCGCCAAGTAAGGAGATTATGCCATAGTGGAGGCCCGTAAACCAAAAACCTTTGAAACATCTTAGAACAGTGTAGTTTTTAAATTTCGTTCTCTACATTGAACTCGATTTATAACTTACACATCGACAGTAAATACTTCAAGAGTACATAGGCTACTTGGTTTGAGCGATATTACTTCTGGCCAATTAGTGAAGTAATCTTGGACTGCTTTCCCCGATGCCTAACTTGCAGAGAATCCAGAACTGCCAGTGCCATCCTCTTAACTTGATTTTCCACATTGTATTTCTAAAGATGGCATCATCGCTTAAACCTTGGTCTCTTCCTTGCCATACAGGCAGCACACATCTAGCAAAACATCTCAACATCAGACAGTGTAGTCATTAGGATCTCAGCCAAACTCATTCGAGAGTCTTCAACACATCCCAAACAGTGCATTTTGAATTCTTTTCCCCTATCATACAGTTACTGATTCGTTGATATTTTACTCGTGGTGCTGATAGTGGCGAATGTCTACAAAAAGAGCCAAGCGACCAAAACGTGATCATATTCATTGCCATGAATATGTCAGTGCCTTTTCCTGTAAATGAAAGTCACTATCCTGAAGATGCTGTATTCACTGAGCTATTTGTCCTTCGGGGTTTTGAAGTACAATAAGCAGCTTAATTAATAACTATCAGTTCACAGAATAACGTAGCAGCCATATAGGTGTTGGTAGAAGTATGAAATGCCTTGAAAACAGCTTAAAGATCCCTGCGAGTCACACTTTATCACTTTTGGGATAGTACTGAAGTACCCATATGCTCTTCTTGCCATCCTGAATTTGTAAAAACACTCCATCATTACATACATCACTTGCACCAGTATCCAGGATTAGCTCGCTCTTATTTTTATTTCTCGGGAAGCCAAAGAATGGGAGAATCGCCAAATTTGCCTTTAACATCCCAAAATTCACGGGTCCACCAAAAACTTTTTTTTTTTTTTATTGGTCAATACATTCAGGTGCTTGAACTCGTAGGAAAATCCTCGCTCAAGGCAGCAGTAACAAGCGCACAGGCCGAAAAATCTTTTCATTTGATATTCGTCAGTTGATTGAGCCCAAAACTGCAGAGGACAATTTTTTATTTCCTGGGTTTATTTATTCCTTGGGCCAAAACCACTTGTCACTCTAAATTTATTTTCTGATGAAAGAGTGAGACTATATAGGAAGAGCTTTAGTTTGACAGAGGCCACTTTCTGGAACACACAGTTAAGTTATGTTACGTGCTGTTCAGATGTTTTTCTTGTTGCAACAGTATCATTTTGACAAAACAGACAAACCCCTAAGAGAATATGTTTTCATCAGGTCCTCAAAAATAGCAGAGGTTTTGCACTGCCAGGAAGGCATGACTTAAAACTACCAGGATCCCTTGTACACAGAAATCAGTTTTCTTCCCGCAACACTTCAGAGTCACTTCAAACTTTCAGTACCCTTTATTCATCTCCAAAGTCGTACACCATTAGATCTATTCGGCTGTTCCGCCATTCTAAGATGTGGACAAGTCTCTCTTCGGCACTTCTTTAAGCTGACAGTAACCGCACAAAATTTTGCAGAACCACCTTTTTTTCCTAACCTTTACAATGAGAGAAGACAAATGACTGACTTATGTTTCTCATAGAAGTCGTCTTGGGGCATGGTTCATGGTCCCGTATTCATGTATATCAATGCGATGGCAAGCAACATTTGTCTCACTAAGATAATTTAATCTACTGAGAAAAAAAACACCCTGATTGGTTTGCATTAGTCGAGGTACAGTCTCCTTCTGTTACCAGCATGGCTGTGTGGTAAGTAGTAGGCACACTATTCTTCTGACCAACCATCTCGAATTGATGCTGGCATTTCTTCGAAGCTTTCTGACCATCGTAGGAGGTATGTTTAATTGTGACTCTGTTTCCTACCTCTTGAAGAGAAGTACCTGTCCCACAGATCTGCTTTGTCTGCTCTGGGGGCTTTTGTGCTGATTGCGACCTCTGTTTCTGTACATTATTCCCATAGTTTCGCTCGGCACCGACTGAACTCGACTCTTTTCTTGTAAAATAGTATATGATATCATTTTACTGCACAAGTTCTTGCCATTTCTTCTTCAGTGAACCTATTTCATATTCCTCCTTTCTGCCAACGCTATCTATTCCTTCGCTTACACTAACATTATTCATGAATGTTCAACACCATCAAATTGCTAATACTACATATATTTTACTATCCTCAATTTCAACCACACTTCCAATTTTCTTGATTACATTTTCATTCATACACTGTAAAAATAATGGAAAATTACCTGTCAAGTGTAAGGTAATATTCGCAAACGTGTAGGGGAAACATAGTTTTCCTTTCAGGTAAGGTAAAATTACCGCACTCTGGAACAAAATTCACGTACATGGAACTAGAAAATCCCATACATGGATCGGAAAATAACCTTACGACGCGTTCATTTCTTCAGCATAGTCATAACAGCTACGTGGTGGTACGGGCGGAAGAAACGAACTTAGCACACTAACTTTCAGCGCTATCAATCTGTTGCCATAGTGTAAAGGATAACACATTGGCCTATCGTGATAGGAAATGATAGTTCATGCCCGCCCACCACCAAATGTCAAGGATTTTAGTGTTAAGGGTTAGATTACTGTTTGTTAGAGGATATAATTAATAAAAAATTAGCAGTACTAATGCTCCGGGATATTTTTTAATATAATTTCATTATACAATATAATTAATTTTCCCTTGCTTGTAAGGAATCTTCCCCCCTCTTTTGCCAGGTACTTTTTACGTACGATTAGGGAATAGTACTTTACTTGTTATGTAAATTTACTCTACAGTTAAGAGGTAATTTTACCTTACATGTAGAGGTAATTTGCTTCCCTTACAGGTAAGGGAATTTTACCTCAAATTTTTTTACGGTCTACTTCCGTTCATCCTTCGCTATTTATGTCTGTGTTCATTCCGTAAATTATTTTCTCTGCGAATTTTGAAACATTTGAGATGTAACTGTTTATTAATACAAATTTCACTATTAAAATCCTAATTTACTCTACTTATATTGCTCTGTACAAGACACTAATTTTACTTATCAGGTCACCCAGCCAATCGGTCATTGCTGCAGTGCTTTCATTACAGTAGCCATTTTTCTGCTTAACTTCTACCTCGATTCTTATACAACACTATTTAGTATACGGCCTACTGTGTTTTCATTAAATTAGTTCCACTAATTAACACTCAGTTAATTAATCGCAGTATGAAATAATTTTCTCATCGAACGCTTTAGTGTTTTTTAATTCCTTGCGGAAAACGATAACCATTGGCTCGACAAATCTATGCGTTTGCGGTTGTGTACAATATTCACAATGACATCAACGGCTGAGCTCTGTACTGTTATAGTTCGCGTACTGGCTTGCGGTACGAGAGTGCCCTGGTTTCGATGGCTGTGTAAGTTATGTGTACCGTTTTAAGCAACATGTAAGAAGAAGTTACGTTCTTAAGCCGCCGTATCCGTTTCAATAAAATCTGGTAAAAATTTAATTCTGATAACTGTGGAAGATATTGACAGTATTTTTGTTCTAATGCACCGTTAATGTTTAGTACTTATTTCCATTTATTTCTTAAAGCATGTAAATGCATATCTGGCGCGTAAAACTATTCCATTTTGTCAAGTTACGTGTAATATTTTTTTTCTCGTGTTGTATATACGTTTAGGTTAATTATGACTTTGATCCCTTGGAATGCAAACCTTCTTTCGGCGCGTAGAATCGTCACCTGGGAAATAAGTAACAACCGGAATTCGGCTAATTTATGATATTACAATTGTCGTGTACGATTTAATTTTATAATTATTTCTGCTTAATATTAATGATGTCTTTAAAAATTATGCATCTCCAACTCTGATACCGCCGATAGAGCTGTATGTGTGTGAAAATGTGTACTGAGTTCTGGAACATAATGATCGCTTACAGTGTTTGCAATTAGCAAGTTACACGTCTGGCGCCAGACTACAATAACGAAGAATTTTTGGTCTTGCCTGGCATACGATATCTTTATCCCACTGATTGCTTATGATTATGTGCAGTTTATTAATGTTTTTAAGCAAGAATTGTAACAAATCTGGTAACTAATTTAGTGGAGATCAGTTAGGATTTATTTTGGGATTACGAATCCCTGATACCAGTAGGTCTTATGTGCCTTCTGTTTTTATATGTAATGTTGTGTTTTAGTATGTACGCCATTTCCGATAAACCTGTAGACATAAAATGGGTATAAATTAGCTAAATTTGTGAAATCTGACAAATTTCGGAATAGCACATTGTAAATTTATCATTTAAACCAGGTAACATAAAATCTTAACTGCATCTCTATGTGGGTCTAAAGACGTAAAGTAAGTGCGCATTTATTAAAAACTACGTCTCAAAAATATAATTGATGTTGACAGAAATTTGTACTTATAAATTTGTCTAATAAGGTCATTAAAGACTAGATATTTAGTTTGTATGTTTGGTATTTGTATTACAATATCACATTAAATGTGACGCAATTTAAATTTCATCCTACAATTTTTTTGATCACAGATGTTTGTATTAGTCTCTATGACGGAAAACACAGCAGCTCTATTTCATTATTAATAATTTTCGCTGTTTATGCTACATGCACTGCGTGTTTTTCGAAGACAGAATCATTTAAACGTTGAATTTACTAAGGGCAAATTTAAAAGGCAAGATTGAAAACCCTTGGCAAGTGAAGAAATGCTTTACAGTAAAATAGTAACACGTTGTTGCAATTCAATTTTGTCATTCAAGGTGATTGTAAATAGATAAAACATGTTTTCACTGGTACTTAACTTTTATGTACAGAGTTTCCCGGGAGATGAAACTACAGATGGACGTAGTTTCCGCCTACATATACTTGGTGGGACGAACGTAGCGGGAGTGGTGACGGCCATGTCAGTTTGCCCACGCAGCTGCCGTCAGTCGTATGCATCGACCAGGGCTGTTTTCCCGCTGTCAACACGTGTCCGGTTAGGTAAACATGCGCCCCGCAGTTGGCAACAATGGCGACCCAGCGACTGGCAGGCCATTAGCGCCAAGTTCGCAACCGCGTCAGAGGCGATTCTGGCGCGTGTGTCGCTCGAACTCCGGTCGCACGGCTTGACTAAGGCTGTTTCCGAATTGCCAGTATATACTTGTAAGTATGTACATTTGCGTACTAGCAGTGATGTGTACTTGTCGTAACTATTCGTATATGTCATCGCCTATTCATGTTAGACTGGGCGCACATTCTGGCGGAAATATGATACAGTATGTTACAACAGAAAAATGCGGTTCAAAATGGTGTTATGTATACGTTACAACTTCTATGGATATGCATTAAGATGACACACATAACCTTATAAACATTTTTTATTTGTTTTGGTGCCATGGTATTGAACAATCTAATGAGTTTAAGCGCTGAAACATGGCTTGAGCCGAGAATGGGGTATTAATAGCCGCATTAGTGGACGCGTATTATTTACAGGCGGGAAATGAAAGCCGGCGCAGAAATGTTGTACACTAGTTGCTTGGCAGAGCAGCAAGACAACAGGTGTGTGTTCTTTTGAACGAAAACTAATACACACAAATATACCAATATAATGTCTGTTTTTGATCGTTGTACACTGGAGTACGAATTGTACAGCAGAAATCTAACTGCAGGAATATAGAAATTCTTGCTCCTCGGTAGCCTGAGGTTATGTTTATCTGTTCAGCATGTCTCGGTTTCACAAGTATTCGTACCAAACCAATATACCTTGGTATATTGCTTTATCACGTCAGTGGAAGATTGTAAAAAAAATTAAGCCAGTTGTTATGGGATTTGTTGCATTTATTTATCGTATGTAAAGAGGCATTACAAAGAAACTATGGTCCATTCGCGATTGGAAGCGTCTTATGAAAATCAACCTTTGAAAAAACACTCTAGGCATAATATGTCAACCTGTTTTTTCAATAACTTGTATTCCACAAATGTATATCACTGTGGTTAACTTTAGAGTACCGTATTATTGAATAAATGAAACTTTACATTAATATCTTCTTAATTTGTAATATTTATTTATTTTTAATATGAATTAACAACAGCGAGAGCAGCGACGTGTTGGCAACGGCCGGTAAGAAATAGTTCACAGTTAAAATATTATTTTTAACTAGGATTTTTAGTATATTATTTGTAAATTAAACGGTGCCTGTTGAAATATTTAAATATTTAGCTAGCCCAGATGGCAACATATCTCATTTTTACAGTTTAAAATAACAGAGGAAAATATCGTGAGTAGGCCGTATTGGTACGGTGTTGTTTTATCGAGCGAGAGCATCTTTGAAGCAACTGTCTGCTGAGCGAGTCTTGTCCTCTCTCTCTCGCTCTTGGGAAGTTTCACTTCGCTAGTACGCGATGAAATTGTACACGTTTTCAATTGTAGCATATTTCATACTTATTACAGAAAAATAATGATTTTTGAAATTGTAATTTACAACTGAAAAAAAGATTTTAATGTTTGAATACTTATTTTAATATATTTAGATATGATGGCGGGGCAGAAACAAAGTGAAGTTGGCAGACGTGGCGAACCATGGCATGTCGTGTTGCTGTTTTACCAAACGAAGCGTAAATTATACTTACTCAGAAAAATACTTCAAATTACCATATCACGTTTGTAGATATTGTGTTTTTTAAAGCTACCTAAGCAAGTTACAATGTTGTGATAAATCTGTGTTTCCGTGGCAGTAATAAAGTATACTGTTATGGTGTGTTTTGTTAACCGCTGCGTGTGAAATAGCGTGGCGTGGCTGCGTGGTGGCCGTTACGCTGGATCTGTGTGTATGCGTGATTTCAAATATTTGATGTGAACTATTTATACGTTGTAAATGTGACGTGTTTTATGACGAAGTTATTTATTTACATCCACGTCTGCTTATTTATCAAAACGTTGTACCTTTGTCCTGGGTGTTTGAAACACAGTCGTGTAACGTGATTTACCACCAATCCCAACAAAATAACCAAGCCCAGCCCCCCATAAATTTCAATAAACCTAATACACAGTAAGTAGCAATACATATAAATATGAGCGGAATAAAAGTTTCGGTAGGCTTATTTATGTGCATGTTCACCGCTATATTTTAAGTTTGTATGACCAAAAAAAGGAGCGACACGAGTTGCTTGCTTGATCTTAATGTCGCTTCCACGTTGGACTGTCTATTCCGTCGTTATTCGAACTGAGACCGTGCTTTTAAATAAATAACCTAACACACATCAATAACAAAAAGTTAAATACTACAGTTCATTACCCCGCAGTTGTAACAGTGTTTAACAGAGTCGCGGCAAAATATTTACGTGCATTATGTGTAAAGTGCTATGTCGTGACAAACAAATATGTTAATGTAACGTAACCGTAATATCTATCGTTAATTCAGGCATTTTTAAAAATGTCATAAAGCTGACCTAAATAATGTTATAGGCCTACACTGTGAATATTGGTACGAAATGGTTTTTGAAATAGACGTAAGACAGAATTCTTTGAAAAGCTGTAAATAGTAAACAACACATTTGACAGGTATAATAAAAGTGGAAGTTACATTTCAATGTTTGTTTTTAGGTCTAGCGAAAGTATACGAACACATGTACACACACACAATGGCATGTAAAAACATCGATTTTGACAGATGCTATATGGCAGTCACATGCCAATGTATGTTTACATTTGGCGGAAGTATACGAAACGGGCCTGCAAGTAGATATTTAGTAGGGCTCCGAGAAAGTTGCTTCCAATGGGGAATGGACTATAGCATTCTTTCCTCATCTCTCGATACGTACTTTACCATGTGTTTGAAATATACAAATTGATAACAAATGAGAGAGAAATACAATTCAATGGGGTTTGTTATAACTTGGAATTTCGGATTGAAAATGTAACATTATTTGTAATCATACACCTGGGAAATACGCAGCAGGCGTCTAGAAAACACTCAGCATTTTATTCATAATTTTAAGCACATTTATTAAGCTGACAATTATTTCCACACAAAAGACCGACATTTTGTAAATACTTATTAACTTTTAAAACTCGCTAGCTTTATAACCACAAAACGTGCACGTTAATTTTCACACATGAAATACAATATGGCGACTGTCGTAAGCACGCAAGTATTCCCAAGAAGTATACAATTTCAAATACTTATCAAGTATAGATCCTGTGTGTTCTATACTGGCCATTCGGACGGCGCTAGTATATACATGATGATGTCACTTCCGGGGACAAATACGTACAAGTATGCGTTTATTGAGAATCTGGAACAAGCCTAAATGGCGTGGCATTATAATGCCTGGCGTCTGAAGGTTGGTTCTGTAATACTGAAGAATTAATGCTAGTAGCTATGACTCGTTAGACACACGGAAAATAAGTTTAGCAGTTTATGATTGATCTAGCAACTGTTAAGTGTAGCCAATCACAACCGTCCGATACCAAAGCAGCCGACGTGACCTGGAAAAATTGGCAAAAGTGAAAATTATTTACATATATTTATTAATCGTGGTTACTGCTTGTGTAATAGTTTTGAAAAATTCTTAGTATCTTATAGAAGGGAATGCCGATGCCAGCATTGGACATTCATGTCAATAAATCCAATAAAGGTTAAAAAAACCGAATTGAATAACCTCTTCCAAGAAATAAACCATGACTTAGAACGCTTTTTTTAAATAAAAAGCTATCTTCTTGATTAAAATACTTAAGAAATAAAATAAACGTTATATAAAGTCGATCCAATAACACGCAAGACCCATACACAACCAGTCCATGGCAGTCATAAACCAATACCCTTGAACATATTGATTTATGTGTTAAACACACGGCACACTGATTATGTAGAGTCAATTGTAAACCCACTATGAGTAGCCAGACGATCTTATAACCAGTACGGAGTCTTACACAGCGCAGAAACAGCAAGACCATCATTAAAAAAATCTGTACATCCATTCAGGTACTGAGTAAGCCCGATTTAAAAGACCAAAATGCAATGCCATTTAGTTTCTGTGTATTAAATTGATCTACGCCGTCGGCCCACAAAGCTGCAGTCAAACAAAGGAAGGAATGTTTGGTCCGAGTCAACAAAACGCCTGCTATCGCCGATCTAAATACGTTGTAGTTTTCACAACACATTCTGTTGGCCAGATTTTGAACTGCATAAAAACTGATATTTTTATATCTAACTAGCAGCCCATCATCGCTTCGCTCATGTTTTATGGAGTTATGGAAATACATACATATATATGTGACTATCCGTGACTACATGCGATTACCCATGACGACCTGCGACTACCCATTAATACCCGTGACTACCCATGACTATCTGCGACTAACCGTGACTACCTGCAACTACCCGCGAATACCCGTGACTACATGCGACTACATGCTACTACCTGCGACTTCTTGCGAAAATATAATAACATAATATTGAGATCCACTGGACCATTGCGGACCCACTTGGCATTACTCTACCCACTAGGCCTCTGTAACCCCACTTGATATATTTCTATCCGTTGAGCCACTGCGTCCCCACTTGGCATTACTCTACCCGCTAGGCCTCTGTGACCCCACTTGATATATTTATATCCGTTGAGCCACTGCGGCCCCACTTGGCATTACTCTACCCGCTAGGCCTCTGTGACCCCACTTGATATATTTATATCCGTTGAGCCACTGCGGCCCCACTTGGGATCGCTCTAGCCACTGGGCCTACGTGGCCCCACTTGGTATATTTGTATCAACTGAGCCACTGCAGCTCGACTTAGGAACGCTCTAGCCACTGAGCCACTGCGTCCCTACTTGGGATCGCTCATACCACTGGGCCACTGTGTCCCCACTTGGGATCGCTGTAGCCACTGGGCCACTGCGTCCCCACTTGGGATTGCTCTACCCACTGGGTCACTGTGGCTCCACTTGGCATTACTCTACCCACTGCGCCTCTGTGGCCCCACTTCATATATGCCTATGTCGATCTGGAATAATGTAGCCCTCTAACAGTGAAATAATTATAATAATTGGCCCTGCAGTTTTGGTAGAGCATGCTTAGAAAGCAGCCAAGTAGATCATTTTTCTCCGACTTGGTTCACAATATTTGAAATTTCTCAAGGAATTCTTTTTTAACTAAACATAGCCCATGACCATTTGGAAGAATGTAGCTTTCTAACAGTCAAAGAGTTATAAGAATCGGCCTAGTAGTTTCCGAGTTTAGCAGTTACATATAATCAAATAAACAAACAAACTCACATTACTTTTTATTATATTATTGCAGACAATGTACAGTCTGCACAATTAAAGTAATTAACTTTTTTCTCATTCAATGAAGTTTGTCTCAAGTAAACAAAATGTTTTATCAGTTATGTATATTTTGTTCGCTGTGTCCAAACAAGTATGTTCTTAAAATGCCTGTTAGTGAGCAGGTGAAAGGATTAATGTAACTTATGGGCATAGAGAAGTATTGTTACATCGAGTATACGTTAAAAAGTGGCATATAATTGCCGGCATGTGGGAGTATACCAGTTACTAGCAGGTGGCCAGTGTTAGAAACACTTATAAACATACAAAGTCGTTCAGAAATGGATAACGAAAATGTGCACTGTCCACATTCCACTCTCCCTGCCTCCTATTTTACAGGATAGAAGGAACTGCGAGTGATACTCTATGGATGGTCGCTAGAACAGGAAACCTGTATGCCATTAGTATAATAGCTGCAGGTTTCATTGAACAAGTTCCAGTTCCGCGGTGTCCTGAAGACTTGTAAGGTGGGGGGGGGGGGCTCGGCGGAAGTCCTCGCAACACCCTTTTCTACGGGCACTCATTGGCCTCCTTTATTCCTGCCGACCCCTCCCCTGGGCGCCTTCATTACAATACCATCAGGTGGGAAACATGCTGTGAGAATTGCTAATGCAGTACCCGAGGGCCCCAATTTACATAGCAGGACCCAAGCAGAAAAAATAGCTTAGCAAATTGTGTATATTTGAAGTGAAAATTATCGACATGCAGCCGAGTATGTATGTCCTTCGCTTCGTTACGAGGGTGATAAAGGGCATAATTTAGAAATGTTTTAGAGGTCAATGTGACAGCAAACAGAGGTCAAACAAGTCTATGCAGAAGAATGAGATTTTTATATGCCATTAAGGAAAGCTAAAATTAGGAATGCCTGTTCTCAAAATTTCGTTAACATTCCTATTAATATAAATTTTAAATAATAACAGGGGCTATGTTAGAGCAAATTTCACAAGTTGCAGAAAATAAAGTAATCGGAATATCGAAAAAGTAAAAGCTAAAACAGTTACGTGTCACCTTCATTCTGAGTAGATGGTTTATAAAAATAATTATTTTTACACACATGCAATTTATATGCATATGCATAATGCACTGCAACAATATGTTTGAGCCGAAAATATCTCACCTCACTGCTTGGAGAGGACACTTTTATCCTATCCCTTCAGGACTTCAGGTCGTGTTTCCTGCTGTGTACCTTTGCTATTGTTCACCATATTGGCGACAGTTGGAATGGTTGGGAGGAGGAGCAGATAGGAAGGCCCAGCTCCCCAGGGGGTGGGGGGGCAGGTAAATTGACAAATGCAATCCCCCTCCCCTGCCTCGCGCATCATGAAAATGCCATTTTGTAACAAATGATGCTGAGGTGCGACAATGAGACAGTATAATAGACAGAAAATCCTACTGCAATTAAACACTTTTATTAATTACTTGCTAATCCGTCATTCTCATGATTTTTTTAATGTTACTAAAGTAAAGCCCATCATAGTTTCATTAATGTTGCATGCTTAAAATACTAATATTTCTTCTTTAAGGTTTAATGGAGTTATTAAATTACACCCTGCCATCGCTTCGCACATGTTTTATGTTAGCATGATATTTAGGACTTGAATTGATCTAGCCACTTTTTTTATTGGGTTCTCTAGCCACTGAGCTTCTGCAGTCCCCTTATTGGGTGCTCTAGCCACTGAGATACTGCGGCCCCACTCTTAAATATAATTTATATATATATATATATATATATATATATATATATATATCCACTGGGTCATTGCTGCCCCACTTGGAATAACTCTAGCCACTGGGCCACTACGGCTTTTTGAAAGGAAAGGTTTTACAGATCATAGACAAAAATGAAAGGAGAAATGATGAAAATTTTTTTTTAACAATGATTTTTTTTATGCAGTAATCCTAAGAAGAGCTTAATCCAGTACCTATTCACATCCCTGATCATTATTTTTTCCGGAACCGTTTGAAATATCTTGATGAAACAAAGTCTAAGTTGGTCCTAGGGTTATTATCTATATACTGTGTAAACTTTATGTCAGTACGTTAAGTGGTTGTTTAGTTAAATCTGTTCGGAAAGACAGACACGTAAAAAACTAACATTATATATGGCTTAGTTATCAATTATACTATATGAAGAAATAATTAAAAGTGTAAAATTCGAAAATCACATGCAGACACTTCTATTTTATTTAGTAGTATAGATTACACATTTCTTTAAGGCTTCGAGTACACTGAATTACGCTATTGCAATCGCAATATGTAATAAAACGATAAACATGAAAAGCAGCATATCCTATTGTAAGAAGCTTTACAGTCCCAGATATAACTATAGCAAAACCTTCACTTAGTTATTGAGTACATGCATGTTTGAAACATTTCGATCTGTTGTTAAATGCGAATGACGAGAGGCAGAATGAATGTGTACATTTGTGTATTATTGCGTCGCAAAAAATTAACAGCAATAAATTATTTGGAAATTATTTCCTTGAATTGTGACAACTTATATCAAAATATTATTTACAACTGCAAGTAATTTTTTAATTGGGTGGAGATGTTTGGACGGCTTTTAAAAATGTATTGTCTTGCGATCCGATGAAGGGTGGCATGAGGCGAGCAGCGCCTGGAATGAAAGGTGGTAAAAGGAGAGAACCCTGAGAAAAGAGGGGCCACGGTGGTCGAGTGGCTAGAGCACTCGTTTCTCACCAAGACGGTCCGGGCTCGATTCCTGGCGGGGTCGGTACGCGGATTCTCGCATGTGGGAATCGTGCCGGGACGATGCTGCATGTTGGCGAGTTTTCTCGGGGATCTCCCGTTTCCCCCACTCTCCATTTCCGGCGCTGCTCCATATCCACATTATTCACCCCTCATCGGCTCTCAACACCATAGAGAACCACCCAAACCTCTTAAATCAACCTGAGAAAAGCCGCCAAATAACGGCATCGTCCAGGTACGATTCCCACATACGCAAATCCGGGTGACACCACCGAAGTATTTTTAAGAAACCTATTTTTGAATACTGTGGATAGCGTATTTGATTCAGCCATTTATACTCTGCTTCGGTTTGTGAAAATATGTACAAAAATTATGTGAATTTCGAATTAAAAAATACATGTCGTAACGTCTTTCTGGTTTATGGCTCAAATTATCCGAACAGGTGTAAAACGTATCTTGACAAGATACGAATCATTCCTGTGAGCAATTAAATGCAATTTTGGAGACAATGGCTGTATATAATTTTTTTTTGTTTAAATGTAGCATTTCATGTGAACGGGAATTTAAACTGCACACTGAAGCAAAATTCCATTGACTGTTCTGGCACAAAAGTGTTCTCATTTCCATAAATCCGGGAATAAAAAAAATCTCGTACTTATTGGCGGTAATAGTTTTTAGAGCTTGTAACTTGTACGCTGCAAAAACTTACATTTACAAAAAATAATATTGAAAATTTTTGTTGCCAAAATAATTATTTTAAAAGCTGTATACTTTTTCATTGTATGAAATAAAATAGCCTGTCCAGTTGACTGTTATTGTACAAATACGGACGTTGTAATTGAACTATGTTCTTTACAAAATCTGCGATGCCGGTAATGAATTCATTCAGAGAATCAATCCTCTGAGTAAGTTTTTTTTCGCCAATGTGAAGTATAGAACTCTCTCTCCAGAGATTTCACAGCACACATAGCTACCACTCTACGATAACTAGATGCATATAAATGAAACTATTGCGTACTGCAAATTGTTTTATAGTGTGGTATCTTAACATTCATGACGTGCAGTAGCTACATTTGCAGTCCCTAGCAAATGTTATATGTGAATGGCAAACTAAAGTGCGCAAGCGGGAAATCCGGCCAAGTGTAGTTAGTATTATCCTGGGATAGATTACAGGCAATATAAGTTGCTGCAGTTCGTGAATATGAATATGTCCTATAGAAAATGATGTTACAAGAGAAATTCACGTTACATGAGAGCCGCAGTGGTCGGGCGATTGCTGGAGCGTTCGCCTCCAACCAAATCGTTCCGGGTTCAATCCCCGGCGGGGTCACTGCCAGATTTCCGCATGTAGGAATTGTGCATTGACGATTCTGTTGGTCCACGGGTTTCCTCGGGAAACTCTCTCACCCCCTCCCTCATCCCAAAATTGCATTCCTGGCGCTGCTCAATATCCATTTCATAACTAATTTCTTTCATCAGCTCTGAAGCCCTCAAAAGGCGTTACTTGCGAGGTAACCTGGGACAGTTGTATTGTTTCCCCGTATGCTTGTTAAACTACAGGATACTTAACACAAATGACACGTACGTTATTTTGGAAGGAAAGTAACAATTGGTTTAAATTATCATTTTCGCTAGCATGAAATAAACCAACTTTTAAATGCCCAACTTACCGCATGAGACGTTATCATTTGTTTACAAAAGTTTCTAGCAGTACAAAACCATTAAAAGCACATATTACAAAATATGTTTTCAGTGAATAGCATTGCATACTTTAAAAAAATGAGCGTACTTAGTGTTTAAAAAAAATGCATTTAATTTATTGAAATTTTCCCGTATTTTAAATAAAAATGATTGCATTAAAAAATAAATCAAAATATTGAATTTAACCATTTACATGACCTCGTCACCATTCGGTACAGGCGATAGCACATTTGCTGAGACTAAATTATCTCTGGTGGTTGAAACATGAGTTACCAGTGCGCTCTAGTGGGCGATACTAAAAATAAATGGTCAGCAGATTTAGTATGGTGACGAAGATGTGGAGCGAAATGAGTAGTTGACTAACAGCGCCACCTATACGTTAAAAACATAAACAATATGGCTGCCACCTGGTGGCTAAATCACCAGCTCCCCTCGTGGCAAAATCGAGAAAATAGTGCCACCTACGTGTTAAAATTGAAAATAAATGATAAACGAAAATACTAAAAAACAGAAAGAAACCTGCATACGATGGAATGAGTAAGGGCGAAGGGAGTGGAAACCTGTCCAATTAATTAACCATTGAGAAACATTTAGCAGTCAGTCGTCTGCTGGACGTTGTGCTGGGGAAACCTCCGGTAATGTACGTTTTTAAAATCAATTTTTAATAATATTTTTTAAAATTTTTATAGCATTTTAAAATATTTTTAAAATACATTTTTGGATTTCAGGAATTCTTTTCAAGTTCAAAGGTCATTCAAGGTCACGGGTATGGGGTCAAGTTCAAGGTCAGCAGATCCAACATGGCGGTTGGGTGACGTCATAAAATGTCGCCTGCTGGCGCCTGGCTCCTACTCCTGAAATCCTTGTGCCCGACTTCCCATATCATTCTACTCTTGTGTATTTGTGTAAAAAGATTTTGGCTTTTCGTTATTTTACCGTATTATTCCTAAAATATTCAGGTTTAGACGTACGCCATTTTTGGCGGAAATTAGTGTGCCCTTGCAAGTCCTGAAAGTGGACGCGGACTATAACAGTGATTAAGTTTTTTTTTTTTTTTTTCCATAGAATGGACGTATTTGGTAAAATAAGCCTCGTACTCAAGAAAATATAATTTCAGCGTAGCCATAATACATCCTTATTGAGTCCATTATATTGTATCGTCTAGTTGTTAGATTTTCGTATCTACTTCATTCAAAAACATGCTAATATTTAAAGGCCGTCAGAATATAAGGTGGAAGAAATACTCTCAACATACAAAGCTTTTGGAGGTGGGGTCTGTAATATCATTTTCAGGAGTAAACTATCAACCTTCGTAGAGATCATGCAGGTAATACAGATTATACGGTCAATATTAAGAGAGAAAAAACATAAAAGAGAATTTGGGAGGGAATTGAACATTATTAATGGAAAATTTAACACATATCCATATGTTGCAAACTAGAGTTAGCAATAAAAATGGACTTAACCGGTTTGTGGGTCTGGTTGACATAAAAAGCATTTTTAAAAGTACTCAAGATTACAGAAATCAAATCTTCAAATATTTGAGTTATTTGGAAATTCTCCTCGCATTTTCGGTACGGTACCAAAGACAATTGCAAATACATTATAATCACAAGAAATGGTAGATGGCAGCCAAACATATAAAGTTTACAACTAGCAAATTAATTCAGGACTTTAACAAAGCCATCTAAGAAGCTTATTTCTCTCTTTATTATTAAAATCTGGAAACCAAGAACAGGAAGTTTTCAATAGTCGCATAGAAATTCAATAATAAAACGCTTAATTACTGAGATAAAACTGCAAATATGCCGCCGAAGCAGACACAACATAAACTTTAAAACAGAAGATTCGCACTGCAAAGAGAAATAATTGCTTGATTTTATAATAAAAAATATTGCCTTCTTGATAAAATATGAATGTTGTGCTGAATAAAACATAATTAAATAAAATAATAACATAAACAACAACTGTAAATAAATATAATTATCATGCTCTGTGGCAGATAATCAAGAAATCAAAGCAAAAACTAATAAAATGTAAATAAAATTGTAAAAATAAACAAATGATTTTGTAACGAACGTTGCTGTGATGTCAAACCATCACGAAAACACCATGAAGTCTCGTGACACTGAGTACATATGTTTTAATAGTTAACTTAAAATGTGTTTTGGAAAATTATTGTAATTTTTTTTAACTTGTAACGATTATGCAGTGAAATATTTTGAGTAGATGTAATGCATATGAACACAACCTTGGATAATCGCATAATACACCTTAATCGCAAAGCATTTTTTTCTATGACTATGTATAACAACTACCAAATACCTGTAACTTAAGTGTACAGATATATAACAGTTTTCGTGAAATTTATTTGATTTATATGATTCCAAATTGGTTTTCTTGATTACCAACGTATTTGAAGAGTTTAGTTTTTTCTACGCCGGAGGGTAGTCTCGCATTACTTTTAGGTCGTTTCAACGCACGAGTTAAGTTAAGTACGAGTACGATGAAACATTTTTTTAAGCGTATTTCAAACGCAGAAGGTCGGAACAAGGGTGAGGTCCCTGCAGCGAGTTGTATCGGCAAGATTACCCGGTCCAGCGGCCACCTGGCCTCCTTCAATACGAGCTCGTGTCGGCACTGGGGAGGCATTTACGTAATGAGAGGTAATAGACCGGACCTGCCCCGACCTTTGAGAAAGGCCCAACTTGCCGAGTTGCTTACACACTGTGAACGAGGCCTTGACGCGCTCCTCGAATCAGCCAAAATGGCTCCCTCATCGCCAGGCGCAAATTGAAACGGTAATGTAGAAGTTCGAGGCGTTTTGTGTTCATCTCGGTTGCTTCTTCCCTGAAAGAGGCAGACGAGTGCTTTTGGACGGAGATCGCCCGCCCGAACTGCTGGTAACTGAACTGAAGTTCGGTTCGCTCTACTCCCAACTTTCGAGCTCGAGGTCTCTTTATGCCCTTAGCAGGTCAGCAACGTTACAGTTAGTTTTCCTCAAGAGGGAACGGTTTGGAAATGCCTAACCTCCCTATGGTGAAAATAGTTTAAATCAACATTTCTCGCTTATCTCTCGTCCGTCCTTTCTGTGAGCACTTACTTATATTGGTCTCCTTTCTTTAATCTCTCCTCTCTATTCGCTCCTCGCTCGCTACTTTTCTCTCCTCCGTACTATCACTCTTTTTCTGTCCTCCTTACCATCTCGACTTGTACTTCGTCATCTGTTCTAACTGCTTTTCCGCTATTTCCAGTCGTCTGCTGTCCCTCATTTCTGCCTTCTATTTGTATATTTACACTTTGGTTTACTTCATTCCTCTGCTCCTTTCTTCTCTCCGTACTTCCTTCTTTTCATATTTTCTCGTTTTTCTATCATTTTTGTCTATTCTCCTCCTTTCACTATTTTTCTCGCTTTGTATATCATCTCTAATTTCTCCGCTCTACTTTCTCCTTTCAGCACCCTGCTCTCTCTAATTTCCACCTATGTTTACTCTCTCATTTTTGCATATAATACATTATACTATCTCTGCCTTTTACTTGCTCCTATTTACACATTCCGTCCCCACCCCCAAATTCTTCTCTTTCTCCCTCGTCCTTCTTTAACCCTTGCACCTATCACGCAGATGGTTGCAGCAGTACTTATACTACAGTTATGGTCAGTTAAAATAAATTTTAAAAAAGAAGATGCAATGGGAAGCAGGTAAATATCAACGGAAAGACAGGTATAGGGAAACAGAAGTGAGTTGGTGTGGTGTATGATAGAGAAGACGGAACTGGAGACGGAAGCTGTGCGACGAGAGAGCTGTCTCTCGATGACATCGTGACGCTGCACGGAGGAGATGGTGGGAGGGACCAGCGGCGCGGAAAGCCTTCCGTCTCGCTGGAACCTGCCTGGCAGTGTTCCTCCGTATCCCTTCGCATCCCCCGCCCCCCTCTTCCAAATTCTTAGACAGCACCGACGTTCCATCACAGGTAATCTACCTCCTTCCACGCCGTTCTCACTTCTCTCGTAGTAGTGGCACGTATAGGCCGTTCACGGTAAAGTGAGCACTTCTTGAAGCTGTTTCATCAGGTTTAATAACCAATAAATACATTTCATTGTGGCCTCGGGCTTTTGGTTTTGGGTATGGTGAATGTATACACTGTGTTTATTACTCACATGGCAGGGTTTACATTAGCAACAGGTAGAAGGATATAAATTGGTTGAAAGGAAAAAGTAACTAGGGCTTCAAAAGTGCTCACTTTACCGTGAACGGCCTATGCCACCACTCGCCAACAACAATTTCCGTCTTCACGTTGTAACTTCAGTTTCACGCTGATTATTCACAGTTCCCCATAACAGTTGTGCTAATTTTTATTAGTTGTTACATTTTTTACCTTTTCATTGGTTTTTATATGAGCGTGTTAAAACACTTTAAAAAATTTTATATTTTGCCTGTTGTGACATAACTAAATATTAGTAGATCACATGTTATGTGTATTCCGAAGGATTAGATTATAGTTGCAGCTTTGTAATTACAATGAAAATAAAATCAAATAATCCAATGAGATTGGGAAGAACTATTATGATCATCCCGCCTAAAATCAAGCTACTAATTAATGCTGCTTGGTACTGAAGCCTTTAACATTTTAAAAGTCACACTTTGATAAAAAAAATTCTGTGCCCGAAAACACACCCGTTTTAATGTAGACAACACTTGTCTTACGAGCAGTAATTTCGGTAGTGTATTATAAATAGTAGTCACGTCTCAGTGCCTCATCAACATGCAATTCTATAATTGTTGTCCACTGAAATGTGATTACTTTTGCTTTATACACATTGCAGGAAGAACTGGCGAACTGGCAAAATATCTTTGTTTCTAATAATTTTTTCTGTGCTATTTTTCGACGGATGAAAATATTACCAAGATCTTGGGAGTATATCAGTAAGGATTCACAGCGAAAAGTAGCAATGAATTAAGTACGTTTTTTGACATACAAGAGGAAAACACTGAATATAAAATTGGCAAATTAATAAAATCACTATCGTTAACTTAATGAGGCAAGTGAAAATATTAATTTATTGAATGTGTAATATGGAGGTTTGCTACTTAATAAGTGCACCAAAAATTTATATGGAATAGGGATGCAAAAATATTTTCGAAAAACAATCCTTGTGCACACAGTTGGGTTTCGAACCCACGAACTCCGCAATGTAAATTAGACAAGACTACCTTATTAAAAAAAAAAAAAAAAAATATATAAAAAATCCTTCAGCGTTCTCAATATTACTATAACCTAACATAAGATGATTAGTTTGCAGCCTAATTAGGCAATACCAACATTTCAGCAAAATAGCTTTTGTGGTGGTAATATTTTACTTGTTAAAAAAATGATTTAAGTAACTTGTATACGTCGGCAGTGTAAAACCATCGCTTGGTAATGTATACCATGGACTCATTTCAGTGATACACCATGACCAATCAACACCACACTGAATATCCTGAAGACACGTATCAGCTTTATGGTTTTACATAGAGTAATCAAAAAGTGCGGGATAAACTATAATTCATTGGATTATATGAATTTGCGGGAAAGTGTAAATAACAGGAATAATATACTTTAAACGCGAAAGTTGATTTTACTGTTAGTTGCAATAAATCTGAATTTGGCGTAATATACAAATTTTAGTACAAATATTAAAGTACAAATTTTCATAGTTCCTATTATACCTACTCTCTCCAAATCTGAATTGACGATATCAGTCAACTATTTTATGATTACTATAATTTCAGTTACTTTGCATCTTCTAATTAGTGGTTCAGTAAAATGCACTGCCAGTCAGTGAAGAGAAGTCGAATTAACTGTATAGCAGTATAAATCGCTGATTAACTTGCGAAAGTGCAGTATGGAATCAGTCCGCAGGCGTAACTCATTTTCTTCAGTGACTCACATTTGACTTAAATGCCTTGTTTTCAAATATTCGGTTTATTTTTTTCGCTCCATTTTAGAGAATCAAGAGTTCCAGCGAATGAATAACTTCTGTCAATAATTCATCATTATAATAAATGCACTATTGTGGCGGACGCTAGGGGGCCGCACACGACGAGTTAAGCTAGCATGAACTATACATTTTGTTCGAGCCTCCTGTTGCCAAAACATACAACGATTGGCCCACTGCCGGCCACTAAACGGATGAGCGTGCTGCGTCAGCCCCCCCCCCCCCCAGACTTACGAGAGTGACTGATGAGGAACGACGTGAAGTTGTCGGGGCGACAACGTAGACGAGGGCATCTCAATTTCAGGGGCTGGAGGAGCTCTGGGCCACACATTAGTCTTCAATATATGATGAGCATAAGTTCGGCTTGGCAGTTAGGCATCATCCCAGCTCTCGAGGTCACGTTAATTATTATATAAATTAACCATTAATTTCTGCAAGGCTAGGGCTATAAATTCTACTCATTGCTAGATGTACTTTCAGTATTACCACTTCGGTGGTAATACTGCTTATTGTTCAGTGTAATGTTAATTGTATTGTTTTATATCCAAGAATAGTTAACATTATAATAAGTGTGTTTTATAAAAAGGATTTTAAACTTAATAGAGTAACCACTGAGAACTACGCACCCCCTTAGTGTCTCCCATTGCTTGGTTCTTACATATTGAGCTCACTTGTTAGTTTCCACCAGACAGAGCAACAGTTAAGCAGTTAGGATAGGACAGGAAAGGGAGGTGCTATACAGGTGGAGCAACCTATCGACCCCACCTCGTGCTTATGTGAGTAGGCTCAAGTTATATAGAATTTTAAATTATTGTGTTTGCTTTAGGGTATTGTACGCATCTAGAAAGAACCATGGCTGCAGGTCACGCAAACCACAGCGTGCTCACACATAATATTTCTGCTCATTTTATCTTATACTTTCATTGTAATTGTACCCCAGTTTGTTCAAGTGAAATATATTTTTATATAAGATTCAATTATAGTGACCTTCAATAATTCAATTACTTGTCGTAGCATTACTGTACTTAGGCTAGTGTATTAAACAGCTGTCAGTTCCATGCGGCCAGGAAACGTGCAGTAAGCTATATTATAGCAGGTCAATGCGCCACATGTGCAAGTCAGCATTACATGTAGGAGGCCTTGCCAGCTCAGCAGTTTAACGTCACTCCACCCACCATGCCAGCTTTAGAACCACTTTGCTGCTTCCTTACTCTTAACGCATGTACAGAGCTGGTTTTTGCTTGTGGGACACCCTGCTCCCAAGTAAGCAAGAAAATCTTCACTTGTGTTGGGAGTGACTTCGGAGATTCTCTCATAATCTTTCTACTTCTAATTATAAGTATTATTCTACCACACAGTGCGCATTATTTCACACCTATGATTAGACTCAACACCATACACAATACATGAAAACACGGAGCAAAAGCAAACCGTCTTCAGTAACAAACTAATAAAACATGTGCTTCTTGATACTACTGAAGTAGCAAACGTGTTAGACGAACGTGGCATACAGTGGGCTTTATTACACAATACAGAACGTACCACTAATAGTAAAACTACGAATCAAAACTTAGACATTTCGTTTCACACTAGTCCAGAACAGTTCCCAAATGACACACCACCCCTTCACAGTACACAGAACACTCTAACTCACGATCAGTCACCCCACCTACAGACTTTCTTGGTTTTCCATTTTACGATGATGTTGCATTAGAATCTATAATAACACACTTGTTTCCGACCCCACTCACCACCCATCACTACATCAACATCCACACAGACAGTTATACACCCACATCACCAAATATGGCAAGCCCATCATCACAAAAATCACTACAAATTGTGCTCTCACAAGCGGAAAAACCTCCATCCTTTTCTGGTACACACAATGAGAATATCGCGGACTTCCTTAAGGCCTTTGAAGGGAGGTCAATGATAAACTAGTGGAATAAGGCAGAGAAATGTCATAGGATAAAATTTTATTTTTTTGGTTCTGCAAAATTCACATATGACGACATAATGCGAAACTGCCCACAGCTAGTCACATGGCAGGAATTGCGAAATACCCTCAAGGAAACCTTTATGGCCACCGCAGACACAGAGTGTTTTAAACATTTCCTGCATAACAAAAAGCAAACTGTAGTTGAGGACGCACTTAAACATATAGAAATAATGAAGTATTACCACAACAAATACAACACCCACGTGTCTGATCAGGAATTCCTAAATGTGCTCTGGAAGTCACTTTTTTTGCCCTCTATAGCAGATCAACCTACAGGGTTTCCGAACGACACATTGCAGGACATCATCGCAAATCTCATAATAATTGACATAAGAGCATACAGATATAGCCAAACGCTGACACAGCCCCATGCCAACCCCGAAGCGGAAATACTTAAAGATTACAAAGTTAAAACAAAAAATTGCACAACTATAATTACAACAACAAACTCTACATCCAACCAGGGGGCGAATGCCATGCAACCATGCTCTAAGAACACTTTTCACCACCAGCTAAGACACGGACAACCCCCACCACACCTTGGATATTAAAATGCTTACACTTCACGACAGGGATATCCATGTATGGACAGCATGTAATAATTGCTAAGGAAAGTCCCACCCATACAAACCAATACCAGGGTTTCCAACCAAACCACAGGGGTCGCCCAATTTTCGTGGCTGTGCATACAACGGGAACACCTCTCAACACTCTCAACAAAAGAATTAATCTCCACAGTACAACACAGACACCGACTTCAACACACACGGATGTGGATACAGAGGAGTACAGTCGAGACCCAACAACATGACAAAAACTTCAACATGAGGGGGTAAAGCACGCAACCAACATTGACAAAAAAGGTCCGAGTTCGAGATGTGTGTAGGGCTTTCTTTAATAAGGTCATACCTAATAGGTCTTATGCAGAAATTACCAAATTAAATGCTCATAGTAACCTGCAGGAGTCACACAAAACTGCCCCAGCTCTTATAAATATGTGTGCGCCAAAATAAAATAAAGTACAACCCCCAATATCGAGAATACATTTCATGTCATCTGCGAAACAGACTACAGTAGCAAGGTCTGGTGAAGTTCCACATCAGTGGATTGTACATATGCCGCTGACAAAGCCCGTTGCTGCAGCTACATTAGGTGAAGTTTCGACGCGGCAAACAGCGCATGTGCAGCCTGCCAGGAGCAAAAAATGTGAGCATGTCACTTCTCTCGTCCAGCGCGAACCAGGTCAGTGTTGCCACACTGTCACTGCAGCATGGCCCACATTGCGACATTTTCACACATAAACAAATTGTTGCCGACAAGCAGAATGTCGCTGGGCCACACAGACTCGCACAAGACACGTTGACATGTGCTTTTACATGGGACATTAAAGCAATAACTGTAGCTTATTTCCGCAAGAACAACTTGAATTTTCAACAGACATCGGTGACCGATTCAGGTGGTTTAAAAACAAATTTGGAATGTCACCATGTACTGTTTACATAGTGCACATGCGAAGAAAACACACTGTAGCCACTAAGAACTATTTAGATAATACACTGAGCCAGGCCTGCAATGATGAGCCAATGTTGAAAAACATACTGAGCAGGTCTGCGCCTCCATCTAGTCCAAGTCAACAAATATGCCCTTCAGTAAAAACAGACTATCGGCACATAGGATTATGTTCAGCTACACCCTATGCCCTTGAAATCATTAAGGGGAAAAAGTATTTCTCATTACTTGACACTGGATTCTCGCACTGCAGTGTAGCTAGTACATCAATTTCTAATCAGCATTTTACCATTTAAAGGAGCAAATAACTCTTCAGGGGCCACCTCTGTTTTAACATTGCCTAAATTTCAGACAACTATTAATTTAAGTATATCAGGGCATACATACCCTCAGACACTTTCAGTTGTTGACAACTTACAGCAGGGCTTAATTTTAGGAGTCTATTTCATTAAACAATATAATGCTATTCCTATATTGAAATATAATTATGCTTATTCATGGACATGATTCCGACAAATTGGTACAGATGCCGCTATACTCAGGAACTTCTGCGCACAATACAAATATGTCTATCAAGATTCCTTAAATGCCCTATATCTTTTTGAATCAGGCCAGGCAAATTCACCCCATATCAACAAGAATTTAACAGATAGCAGACAGCAGCTATCACCCATATTATTGATTCCTACAAGGATTGATTTGCCAATTCTATGATAGAGTTAATATAGATGAAAGACTTTGAAATAAAATTGGACCTCGCAACAGATATGCCTATTGCAACAAGGCCCTACAGGATCAGCCCTAAAATTAGAGATGACCTTTTACTTCAAATTAATGACATGATAGAGACAGGTATTATCGAACAAGCTGACTCTCCATATTCTGCCTCAAGTCTTGTTGTTTCAAAGAAAAATGGCAGGTTATGGTTTTTTAACTGATTTTCGCAAATTAAACCAGTATCTTATTAGGGTACAGTATCCATTACCAAAGACAGAAGATATTTTGAATGCCTTGCAGAACTCACTTTACATAACCAGTTTGGATTTGTTTTCAGGTTTTTATAGCATCTTCATAAGAAAGCAAGACCGCCCTAAATTAACGTTTACAATTGACGGAGTTGCCTTATTTCAATATAAAAGAATGCCAATGGGATTAAGTACCTCCTCTCGATACTTTTCCAGATGTTCATTAACAAATTACTAGCACCTCTAAGGTGGATAGCCACCATAGCTTACGTAGATGATATATTCATTTAAGGAAACCCATTTGTCGAACACTTGTCTAACATTAAAAAGTTTTTCGAGTGGTTACACATGTTTAATGTCAAGGTCAACTCTACAAAATGTACGTTCACCAAACAAATGACCAGGGTTCTTGGATACATAATTACACCACAAGGGATAATGACATATCCTAAAAAGGTTAGTGCTATTGATTTCATAGTGCCTCTACTAATATCAATCAACTCTGAACATTTTTAGGAATGACATATTATTTGCATAGGTATATAAAATATAATACAATTATCGCACAACCTCTCATATACTTAACTAAACATAGTACACCTTACCAATGGGAAGATGTCCACCAGACAGCATTCACTAATCTTAGGAAAGTTATCTTAGAAGTACCAGTCTTACAAAAATTCGATGAAGGGAAGGACATTATATTAGCATGCAATGCCAGTAACAATTCAGTAGGTGGAGCGCTTCTTCAAGTGGACCAGACCAAAAAACAGCACAGTATAATTGCATTTGTGTCTAAGTGTTGTCACTAAATGAAAAAATTGACTGTTACAGAGAGAGAGCTTGATGCGATATGTTACATTTGTAACCACTTTCGACAGTATTTATATTGCAGGCAATTTATCAATGAGATGGACCATGCTAGTATTAGGTAACTGCACACTATGGTTAAGTATAACATCCTAATTCAAAAGATGGCAATAACATTGAGCGAATACAATTTCGAGCCCCATATCATGAAAGGAAAATTGAATACTCTCCCCGATGCCTAAAGCCATATTGTTACAGGCACTAACACCCAAACACAAACAATCACTGTCAACAATACATGTTACACAGTGAAAACAGACATGATGAATTGCACTTTGCTATTCAAGGCTATGGCTGACAGTATTTTGCAAACCCCCAGAAAAGAGAATGAGATTAAGACTGGCATTCTTAAATACACTGTAAATAACTGGGTAGGTATTAAACCTTTTTGTTTTTAGAATGAATTTCATTCACAAGACAAAACACGTGCAGCAAAAGCCATAGCTGATGAGAAAATCTTTCCAATTCTCACAATTTGCAAAATTTTCAGAACATTGTATCAGGTTAACCTCCAAGTTGTCATGGAAAATAAGCCTCATAAAATCGAAATGCATTGCATTGATCCTGACAGATAGGGGTACCAGCTTTCAAAAAGAATTAACAAATCATCTTCTCAAATCTCTTGGCATAAAAAAAATTGACAACTACTGCCTATAATCCTAGGTTCAATGGTTTGGTCGAGGTGACGAGCCGTATAATTGGTGAGCAATTAACTGCCTGTGCGAATACAGATCAGGCAAACTAGGATCCTTACATCGAATTTATCATGTTTAATTATAATACAAGTACTAATATCATAACTAAGTTTACGCCTTTCTATTTATTACACAGAGTAAAAGCTGCTCTTCTGGCACAAGTCATTGCAAGTCAGCATTCCCAACGAGTGTCTGACTGGTGTCAGCGACTTGTACAGGACCATGAAACTGCAAAAGTAAATTTAGTCCACGCTCAAGTGAGACAGAAAACTCAGTTCGATGGGTCACACAAGCAATGTACACTGCATCCTAACAATTACATTTGGGCGCGTAATAGAGGGCGACAGAAAGCTCTAATGCACTGCTACCATGGCCCATTTCGAGTGACCGATGTATTAGGTGACTCAACCATATGTATACAACAAACAAGAGCAGTACACCAAAATACGGCACAGTGTGTACTCGCCACACAAAGCCAGCATTTGTACACTCATTTAGTGTCGCATGACAGAACTGGTTTATTAGTATTATGAGATCAGTGTTTACAATTTTATTTAAATTGTGTTACAGTTTGTGTCATTTCTTACCAAGGGGAACACATGATGTGGGCCATTGGATGAGCCAATTGAAACGTCGCCAATGCAGCCTGTCACCACCGCATCTGGGGCAAGCTGACTATGCCCTGATCTCAGCACGTGTGTGCAGCAGCAGGACCAGGCAGTGCGAGGCGCCCGCACAGCCTTCCTAGCTGTCGCCACGCCGAGCGACCACTGCAGCACAGCCGGTGGCGAGGAGAGGGGCTCCACGGCCGCCAACCATAGAAACTGCGCTGCATCTTACAGACAGTACCGCTATTCACTCTCCACCACAAGGTGCAGTTGGCAGCAGTGCGTAGGCGCGAGCGACGCACAGTGCATGCATGTTACCGTCGCCAAGGCAACTCCAATCACCAGCCCAGTTCGAGCCAAGGCGTGGTGAGTTTGCCTTGCTCACTGGGCGACCAAGGTCATGGCAGCACTATATTTTCTGCTGCCAGCTGCTCTGGCGGTGCCAGCGACATACAAAGTTCCTGCCGGAGTGTGCTATGTCCCTGCAGACATCGACTTTGCTTATGAGGAGAGCATACCCCTCATATATAAAAATTCAATTACAGTTTCCACAAACACCACAATCCTTGGACGAATATTTACATAAGGTTTGCGCTAACCGCTCTTCCAACTCTTGTAAGAATGGAAAGATTATGTATGATTATTTACAGGAAGTGGAGTCATCCGAGAATTCCTAGACGATGTAAGCACCCACTTTCATCGAAAAGAGGTATACAGCTCTTCGGCGATGTGGGTATGTGGTGTGGTAATATCCTAACCTATAACCACTTGCGTGCATTACTTGACAACGGCGCCCAGCTCGATGGTCAAATTCAAACCCTCGCCGACAACATCCACATCACAAACAATGCCCTCAATGTAACCCTAAAGGTAATTAATGAAATTAAGTACAAAGTGGCAGGGAAAATCGATTCCTTATCAGAGACTATCAATGGTCTATCTCAAGTTTTGAAAACCCAACAGTCCGCTATAAGTAATCTGGATAATATTGAGCTAGAATTTACATTGCTATCCACAAGCCTTCTGCAATTGACAAACAATGCCATTATTGAAGAGTTGATAGAAACTTACATTCACTCATGCCAACTGAACAGGCTACCAGTGAGTGTAGTAAACAAAACACAATTGTCTAGCGACCTAACCGAATTAGATTTGAAACTACACAAATTGAATTTTACTTTAAGTATTGGTATTAATAACATAATTAAGTATTACACTCACGACTTGGCCGAGTGGTCCTTCACAGACAAACAAATGTTTATAAAATTGCAGATCCCAATTATTTGTATTCAGTCTTGATGGCAAGTTCATAAAGTAATCCCAGTTCCTTACAATTTTAAAAATCAGGCATGCACAATTCAGATTCTATCAACCATCGTAGCTATTGATCCAATCACGGATGCAGTCAAAGCCATATCACATTCACCCGACATGTCCACGGATGTTATAGCCATCCCCAAGGAATCACTAATGCATGAAAACTCTAAATGTATCAAGGCAGCCATTTTGCTTTCAGATGCCAATGTTTTATTTTCTAAGTGTAAATTTCAGTGCACACATGACATTTCATTTTAAATTCACACCATTATCCCACACCAGTACGCACTCACCAACCACCCTGAGGGCACAGTTTTACAGTGTTTAAATACCTCCCTCGAAAAGTGAAATAAATAATTTTTAATTGGGTACTGTAGAAGTACATGTACCGCGTGGATGTCACATTGCCCACGCCTGATCAGATTTTTGTCGAGGCCACACATCTGTGTGATGTATGTGCGCCCACAGCACCACTACAGCAAACTGTGATACCTGTACACTGGTTACATCAGCATTCTTTTCACCTGCAACAACTAACTCTAACAACTGGGGAATCCATTTTTATAACGTCAGTTCTGCCCTCGACACAAACTAAAAAAATCAATCACACCCAATTGCCTATCCTACCAGCACTTCAGCCTTTTTATTCGTATGGTAAGTTTAGAGAAAAAAATTGTTTTCTGTGTTAGACCCAGTTAATTTCGACTCCATAACTTTGGGTATAATCAGTCTCCTTTTATTTATTGTAATCGTTATGTACATGAAACTCCTCAATATTTCTGTTATATTGTCTCGCCTATAAACAACAACTTAAGAAATAATTGCATTCAATATGATCTGCAGATGTCTCTGCATATATATTACAGCATACTAAGCTAACCTATTCTGATAGTAATAATACATAATGCTTTTCGCATGTTTGATTGATTGACAAATGGGTACAGTTTAATGCTCTTAAAAGAATACCGCTGGTTGATTCCTATCAGGAATAACAATTGTAATATAAAATATATAAAAATAACTCAAAGACCAATAGGTCTTCATAATTGAATTAGTTTTCATAACTGAAATACAGTACGTGCTTCTTGACAGTTACAAAAGTGAATTATTGCAGTCAATATGGGTATTTTTATATATAATTTCAAGAAAGATTGAGGAGCTAGAATGAAAAGAAATGTAGCATTACATTCATGAAACCCGCTTATTGATATCTATATTGGAAAAGTGTTTATTAAGTGGCGCAGTGAATAGTGTTACCTCTCACCTTTTCTGTTTTTAGTCATATTTATATATAATAAATTAAATTTAAGATTAGGTACTTTGTATTCCGGAACCTTGTATAATTCCTTTATTTTCTCAAAGTGTATGTACCAATATGAAACAAATAAAGAAAATCTACAAAACAGTAGATTTAAGAAAAGTATAGTGGATTAAGTTTATTTTTTTAGTTATAGGTAGTGTATTTTTCTCAGACTGTCTTATTATAGCAATATCCAAAGTGCTTAGATTCCATTATTAATTTCTAAAAATGTTGTATATCTATATGTTTAATACTTCCATTGCTAAAAATCATATTTAAATCATATTTTTGTCACTACTTTTTATGTACAACTTGTACAATGTGAATGAAGTGTGCAAATTTAAATCCAAAGACATTATCTATTGGACAGGCTATGGAAGATAAAGTATTTCTCAATTTCGCACATCTACTAACAGTGTATTGGTGTTCAGTGCATAAACACTGTTTAAGAACATAAACTTGTGCCTCACTAAAGTGCGACGAATTTATCAAAAACTCTAATGTGATAGACGGTGCGCAAAAATAATAACACCAACGAACTTGATACCACAGGCGAATATTTCACCACTATGTAAAATAATCTGATACTGTATATTAATGTTAACACTGTTCATAAGTCTAATATTGTAAATAACTTCTGAATTGATAATTATATCCTAGGTTAAGTCCTATAAGGAATAATTCTCAATTGTGCTTAAAATAGTCAGTTTATATATATATATATATATATATAATATATATATATATACACACACACACACTATGTACTTATCTGTACACGAATATGAATAACCACTCTGGTGTGTTAGTAGTTTGCAGTTTGTAAAACAGTAACACACCGCACGATGACAAAATGTCAGCTCAGTGTTATAATCTCTGCGCCACGCTTGAAAAAAACGTACGTCCGTTCAGCACTACCTACCTCGGGGTGCAATATAGATTTCACACAGGTATAGGCTGTTCACGATAAAGTGAGCACTTCTGAGGTCCTAGTTACTTTTTTATTTAAGCAATTTTTTACCTCTTGACTACATTTTAAAATAAATATTCCTATGTAAGTAATAAACACAGTGTTTAGATTCCACCGCAATCGGAACTTAACGTCTAAGGTTAAAATAAAATATATTTATCAAGTATAATTCCAAAAGAGATAACTTCCAAAAGTGCTCACTTAACCGTGAATAGCCTATAGTAACGTTACCTATAAATTAAGTATTCTTTTTAATTTTCTTCTCTTTGAATTAATGCTTCAGCCAGCAGGCACGCCAACTCACTGTTATCTAAATTCTTTAAGAGTAAATTTTCCCTGGCACGTTGTAGAGCGAGTTGTACCAACGCACGCAAATTTTCAATTCCGTCTTACCCACGTCCACCACCTAGGCTTTAAGGGGTTCTTTCATTTAAGATTAAATGTGGCGATGGACGTACCTCCTTTCCCGTGGTCTCGCTACACAACATGCGGTGGTATTTTCAATGTGATATATATATAAAATTGTTACTTTTATATTAAATGTCTTATTACATATTCTTATCTGCCTTGCCAATCGTATAAACTTTACATAAATACTTTAATTCTGAATTACTCTTTGTAAAACAGATCTTCGAAGTTAGTATTCCGCCTACGAGACTGCCACTAAATATAATCCCTTATGCCAACATTCGTCATCATCTTCACGTTGTGCCGGAGATCCTCGGCCCCATCACTCCAACCCTGCCTTACCCAGGACGACTTACGCTGGGAATTTACCCTACAGCAGCCGGGACGGCTGCTGTTTCGACAAGGGGGGCAATGTGGCGGACGCTAGGGGAACGCACAGGCTGATGTTTCGACAAGGGGGTCAGTGTGGCGGACGCTAGGGAACGCACAGGCTGATGTTTCGACAAGGGGGGCAATGTGGCGGACGCTAGGGGAACGCACAGGCTGATGTTTCGACAAGGGGGTCAGTGTGGCGGACGCTAGGGGAACGCACAGGCTGATGTTTCGACAAGGGGGTCAGTGTGGCGGACGCTAGGGGAACGCACTGGCTGATGTTTCGACAAGGGGGTCAGTGTGGCGGACGCTAGGGGAACGCACAGGCTGATGTTTCGACAAGGGGGTCAGTGTGGCGGACGCTAGGGGAACGCACAGGCTGATGTTTCGACAAGGGGGTCAGTGTGGCGGACGCTAGGGGAACGCACAGGCTGATGTTTCGACAAGGGGGGCAATGTGGCGGACGCTGGGGGAACGCACAGGCTGATGTTTCGACAAGGGGGTCAGTGTGGCGACGCTAGGGGAACGCACAGGCTGATGTTTCGACAAGGGGGTCAGTGTGGCGGACGCTAGGGGAATGCACAGGCTGATGTTCGACAAGGGGGTCAGTGTGGCGGACGCTAGGGGAACGCACAGGCTGATGTTTCGACAAGGGGGTCAGTGTGGCGGACGCTAGGGGAACGCACAGGCTGATGTTTCGACAAGGGGGGCAATGTGGCGGACGCTAGGGAACGCACAGGCTGATGTTTCGACAAGGGGGTCAGTGTGGCGGACGCTAGGGGAACGCACAGGCTGATGTTTCGACAAGGGGGTCAGTGTGGCGGACGCTAGGGGAACGCACAGGCTGATGTTTCGACAAGGGGGTCAGTGTGGCGGACGCTAGGGGAACGCACAGGCTGATGTTTCGACAAGGGGGTCAGTGTGGCGGACGCTAGGGGAACGCACAGGCTGATGTTTCGACAAGGGGGTCAGTGTGGCGGACGCTAGGGAACGCACAGGCTGATGTTTCGACAAGGGGGGCAATGTGGCGGACGCTGGGGAACGCACAGGCTGATGTTTCGACAAGGGGGTCAGTGTGGCGGACGCTAGGGGAACGCACAGGCTGATGTTTCGACAAGGGGGTCAGTGTGGCGGACGCTAGGGGAATGCACAGGCTGATGTTTCGACAAGGGGGTCAGTGTGGCGGACGCTAGGGGAACGCACAGGCTGATATTTCGACAAGGGGGTCAGTGTGGCGGACGCTGGGGAACGCACAGGCTGATGTTTCGACAAGGGGATCAGTGTGGTGGACGCTAGGGGAACGCACAGGCTGATGTTTCGACAAGGGGGGCAATGTGGCGAACGCTAGGAGAACGCACACGACAAGTTAAGGAAGCATGGACTATACATTATGTGCGAGCCTCCTGTTACCAAAACATACAGCGATTAACCCACTGCTGGCCACTATAAAGAGTGAGCGCGCTGCGTCACCACCTCCCCCCTCCCCTCAAACCCACATCAAGTCTTACGAGAATGCTCGACGAGGAACGACGCGAAGTTGTCGGGGCAACAATGAAGATGAGGACATCTCAGTTTCAGGGCCTGGAAGAGGACTGGGCAGCACATCAGTCTTCAGTAGGTGAGCATAAGTTCGGCTTGGCAGTTAGGCGTCATCCCAGCTTTCGAAATCTCGTTAATTATTGGCAAGGCTAGGGCTATAACTTCTACTCATTGCTAGACGCTGTACTTCCAGTATTGCCATTTCGGTATTGCCATTTGCTGAAAATATGTATTTCTATGTGCGCGTCAGCACATATTGCAACTTTGATAAACATCTTAAAGGTATTCTTAGTGTCCCAACGGGACAACTGGACAAAAGTAATAATCCTATTTTTCATACAAGTACACATGACACATGGCTAATTGTAAAACATGAAGCTTTACCAAAGTCCAAAAATACATGCGCGCCAGGACACATTGCAACTAAATTGTTTTAAAGGTTTTTTTATACTGTCCCAGATGAAAAAAACTTATGATGAGTATTTTTCATACAACTACACATTACACGTGGCTAATTATAAAACCATCAAACTTTATTAAAGTCCAGATATACATGCGCAGCCGGGTGAATTGCAGCTAATTCCATTAAAAGTGGTTTAATACTGTCCCAAATGGACAAAAGTTATCATCTAGATTGTTTATACAAGCGCACATGACACGTGGCTAATTGTAATACCATCAATCTTTAATATCTGATAAATTATTGATTCACTCTTTGTGATATTTCAAAATCTGCTGGATATACTCTAGATGGTTTCATTAGAGTACTCTTGAGAGAGAGATACTAAAGTCTAAATATACATGAGCGCCAGGGTGCATTGCAAGTAATATCTTTATAGTATGCCGTCCAACACATAGGCAAAAGATACGCTGACAAATTTTACTGGCGTATAAATATCAAAACATGAAAAGATTATTTTCTCCTAAGTCGACATTAATTTAGTACAAAGTCCATAGTGGACACAATTGAACAATAAATGGTCAAAACTGGACCTAATATAAAACCACTTGGATAAAACCTTTTATCCTTTGCATGATTATTTCGGCAAATACTAAGAATTTACCATTTTTAAAAGTACCGATTTATAGGAAATGAATACATTTGCAAAATATTTGCACAATGATCTAAATATCCTACAATTATCAAAATTATTTATTTTTCCCGCCGAATGGGCCATGACTCTAATTACATCATTACTAGTGCAAATACTTAGCTTAAGTCGGAAACCCCAGGCTGTCCATGTCTGGTCTTCCGAGGTCGTCTCACGACTATTTATAAAATAATTCTTACTAAAACCCCTAGCGGGGTACTGCTAATTCCTTGTCTAATCAGGATCCGTGGAAGGTTCCACCAGTTTTTAATAATTGAAACACAACTGTCACTTAGTGTAAATGTCGTCACGTGGCGCATGCTCTGTATTTGCAAACTACCATTCCGCGATGACAGCGCCACACGGCGAATCCTGTGCGAAAGACCAGAGTCACTCGTTCTCGTTTTCAGAGTTGGGCAGTCCACGCTGCAAGAAGGACATGTGTTATCTGTGCTTCGTGTTTAGCCATATTGTGTTTTCCTGCAGTCAACAAGAAATCTTTCTACACAGAATCAACGATAGACATGGAAAATAGGTTAGTTGTATAATAATTTCAGGTAAAGGGTTTTTGTTGTAGGCACAAATAATATTTCCTCATACTCTCGTAAACGTTTTTTTTAAAGTTCACAAACGTCACAAATGGTGAACTTGTATAGTCTTCATGTAAGCGTCTTGGTCAAACAGGTACGTGACGTTGTGGGGGAAGGAAGGCGAAAATTGCTGTAAATTGAGACAGGTGTCTCAATCCTACCCCACCAAAGGAGAAGAGTCCAGAGGATCAACCAGAAGAGAGACCCGAATCTTCACCAAACTGGCCAGGCTTGGTGGAGGCTCAGATCTTCTCCAGGAAGACATCCACAATTCGGTACTGTCAGCCAAGATCACCAGCTCCACATGATGAACAAGCCAAAGAAACGACGCCAGTATGCAGAAACACTATCCCCATCTCACTCCTCATTCTTTATGGATTTGAAATATATATTTCCAAGACAATGCTGGGGCTCCCCTAGGAAGAATTAATTAAATGAAATTTATGCATGACCTAGTACACCCAAAGGCCAATATTTATACCTACACCCAAATACAAAATCCAGATCTGGAAATACATTTTTAAAATTCATCTTACTAACTATATTAGCATGAGCCGTGCTGGGATGATTGTGAGCATAAACAAATCTTAAATCTAAATGGAGGAGAGTGTACTGATGAAGATGAGCATGAAATGAAACGACGGACAATCTGGGGTCTTACTAAAACTCACAAGATGAAATAGGATGATAGATATCATTAATTACACAATACGTTCTTAAACCTAAACATTATCAAAATACACTTTGTTCCAGTGATAAGTGCAGACAACCCCTTATTGAGACATACTCAACTTTAATTGGCTCACATGAGCCTTGTTATAACTGCGATGATTATTCAAATCCTCAATTAATTCTGAAACTGGGGAAATAAACCATTTTATTACAAACAGACCAGAAAATAAAGGGGGTTAGTTAAGAACTGAATTGCGCAGCATTATTACTGAGGTAATGCATCTCTAAAAAGACCTTGTTCCCAGGTCGCAACTGAACATACCCAACATTATATGTGGACCTAGAAGCAAGTTTACTATGATACCTTTCGAGGTTTTGAGTTGCCTCATCCCAAACCTCCTCCAAATTCTTTTTATCAACAGTTTCCCAACAAGACTCATTAAATCCCCAAGCATTAATCAAGGGATGAAACAGACTCCTACCAAAGAAAATTTCTGCGGGGCACCTTTTTTGGTGGCACTACTTACTACATTATTAAAGCCCAAATAAATTTGGCAAAGAGCAATGTCCGACTCCTTATGGGAACGTACTTGGAAAGCTCTTAATTCAGGTTTTTGATTTCTCTTGTAGCATTCTACAACATTCGTCTTTGGCTAGTAGGGAGTAGTCGGAATCATTTTTATTCCCCATGAAAATGCTAAATTTTTCATTTCACCGAAACAGAATAGGTGGCATTATCGGTTATTATAGGAGCTGGGGGCCCAAAGATAGGAAAAAGTCTTTGCTGAGTATCTTGCAAATTTCAGCTGATTTCTTTGAACGGAAGGGGAAAAAGAAAACACATTTACTGAAACTATCAACGGCCACTAGGATTGAAAACATCTAAATACAACCTTTTCCAAGGAAACTTGGCTACCGTAGTGCTGTATGGACTTACTATTTTTGCATTACAGGGTTTGGCCCTTTGACAATCCTCACATTATTTAACAAGATGTTCGACTTCCTTGAAAAGTCCCGGCAATAAAAACATCTCCCAGATGCGCGAAACTGTTTTGTCTTGTCCCAAATGTCCGCCAAAATAGGAGTTCTGAAAATACTGGAAAATGGATCCACGCAGAACCTTTGGTACAAAGAAACTAAATTTTTGAGATTTAGGATCCACAAACCCAATGAGACCTTTACGAATTTAATAGTATCCTCCTTTCCCTGCATCAATATCAGCCTTAATTCTGATGCTTTCAGGGTCTACATTCTGATAATACTGGAGTTTTAAATAAGTCTTTGGGAATTCTTAGAATACCTGAAATTGCTGTCCAACTTCTTTCACTATGAAAGTATTTGTTTTACCTTTAAAGATACCACGTTACCTTGTCTTACAGAAATATTACTAGTATTACTACCGAAATCATCTACTATTTCCTCAGTTTGTACCATAACATCACTAGTTTTATTTTCTGCAAGAACAATGACTTCTTCAGATTTTACAAGATGGGTTTTAATATCTCTTGAAGAAAAACCCTCAGCCACTCACTCTGTTACCGAATTAGGGGTATCCATATAAAACTCATCTGCATCAAACATGCGCGAGAGGGCATCAGCCCCTCTATTATCAGAACTCTTTATATGCAGGACAGTGAACCGAAAATGTGTGAAACGAACCAACCACCTCGCTAACCTCCCAGCTGGTTTGTTAGTTTTTAAAAACCATCTCAGTGCCTGATTATATGTGAACGGCTCGAATTCTCCATTCTCGAGGTAATGTCTAAACCTTTCCAGCCCAAATAGGGCGGCCAACACTTCTTTTTCATATGCTGAAAATCTTTGCTCAGACAGTGTCAGGAGTCTGCTGGCATAGGCAACAGGCAACAGATCACCACCATTCCTCTGACATAAAACATCACCAAGTGCTTTTGAGCTGGCATACACCTGCAGTATGAAAGGCTTATCGAAAAGAGGCAGTTGTAAAACAGGAGGGGTGGCTAATTTTTCCTTAAGTATGCAAAAGGCATTTTTTTGTCCTCACCCCAAGATAACTCTACTTCCTTACATTTTAGGTGTTTAAAGGCTCGGAAATAGTTGCGAATTGTGGGATGAATTTGGAGTAAAACCCCACCATACCCAACAAATGACTAACACTGCGCAAATTATTTGGCACCGAAAAGTTCACTACTGGCCTAATCTTTTCTGGGTCCATCAAAAGTTGTCCATTAGATATTACAAAACCCAGGTACCAAATGCATGTCTTGGGCCATGTGCATTTATCTTGGTTTACTGTACGGACTGATTCACGCAAAGCAATTAAGAAGATTCTCAGATGTTCTACATGTTCACTTAAAGGTCTCACTTTATAGCATCATCATCGATGTATGTGAACAGGAACTTATATTGGCATTTACCCAGGGTCTGAAAAAGAACTCGAGTCATAACCTGCGGTCCACAATTTATACCCATGGGAATCCTTTTCCATTGGAATTGCCCCACGGGGTAGTAAAAGCCAAAACACCACGGGACTCAGGGTGAAGGTCGCACTGAAAGAAAGCTGAATTTAAATCAAAACATAAAAATACTGGGCCTTTCCCACATGCTGAAATACTGATTCAATGGTTGGTAAGGGGTACTGGTCAACATAGATTTTCTGGTTCACCTTTCTGTAATCACAGATTACCTGATATTTTCCTGGTTACTTTCTAGGCATGAGGAAAGCAGGACTGGAATAATTGCTATCAGAAAGTTCCGCATATCTTTCTGCTGTAACTCTTCAACGATTTCCCGAAAAGCCTTCAGCTTTGAAGGAGAAACTCGGTACGGCACTGAGGATACAGGTTCCTGATCTTTTAACTTTAGAATGATGGAATGCTTGCTGTAATGTCCTAGTTGAAAAGTTATTACATCAGAAAATTCCCTGTGCAAAGCTATCAACTGCTCTTCCTGTTCCTTATCTTTAGATTGTACTGTCTGTAAATGAAAAGAAAAATGCTAAGAAGAAATACTAACTGGCTGGGTGGGACAAAAGCAAAAAGCAATTCTCTCTTTTTTACTTTGATGCTGGCTTGTGTCTTTCCCAGGAAATCCGCTCCAAGCAATAAATCATGACTTAACCCCAGTAAAATTCGAAACTGAAATTTCCACTAATATTGTCAACCTTAATTTTGATAACAGCAACACCATGATAATTAATGGCAACCCCATTAGCTAGAGATAACTCCGCTTCTACACTTTTGTGCACTTTAATAAGCCCTTTAAGTAAATTTTTCAAGAAGAAATTACTCAAATTCATTACTAATTAATGAGCACGAGGCACCCGAGTCAAGAAGGGCAACTACTACAACCTGGTCGGCATTGACCACTGGCACGTACAACAATCCATATCTCCTTTCATAATCTAAACTATTTACCAAATGATTTCCTATGGTTTTTTCCTTCAAGGGACAATTCGTATTTATATGCCCTTTTTGTTTACAAAAAAAACGTTATTTCCTTTGCAACATAAACTTTTGCAATTTCTGCATTCATCATTTTAATCTATGTATATATTTACACATTCTACACTGTCAATATCAAACACTGTAATTCGCACACGTTTTTCATATACGTTTCATTTTTATTTATTTATATTAATTTTCGTATGTTTTGTATTATGAATAATTAGATGTTAGAATGGCAATAATGTATGTGTAAATTTCTTAGATAGCGTGAATTAATGTTTGTTTGTATTTTAATTAATAATTCAATATTTTAATTAATTTTCTTGGTCTCACGCCATTGTGATTGTTTCAGGGAATTTATTGTGTTATTTTTTATTACTTTCTACGAGACCCATAATTCTTTGACATAGGGAATTAGGCCGTTGGGAGTGTGTCAGATTAGCTGTTTGAGTAGGAAGCCCTCCGGTTGGCTGGCAGGTTTGAATCCTGCGCCCCCATTGGCTACTGTGAAAGCGTAAGGCTAGGCGGGTAATTTCAGTTAGGAGATCGTTCTCTCTGCCGCCATATTTCAACAGGTTAAGACCTAAGTCAGGACGCACGTCCAGAATTTGGACGTGGAATAGGTATTTTAGTAGTATATTTTGATGTTTTAGTTTCTACAGCTTACTTAATTAATATTGATTTGTTTTTACGTACAGAAGTGTGCTGTAAGTCCCTCCGTATTGTAAGCAGCTTTTTAGGAGCTTAGGTCAGTTAGTTAGACACTGTAACGTTCTGTGAGCTGTAAGCCACGTTAAGAAACACCTTAATTCTACGAAGTTTGACTACTACTCTACATTTTCCTGAGATCCCGTCCTGCTTTCTACTATAAATGGTATCATCCTACAAGTAAACTATTTTTCTACACTACTAGTTTTTCTACGGATTTAGTCTACACGTCGTATAGGCCTAAGGAACGGCCATTTGTAATAGATCATTCTACGCAACGCCAAGTTGGCACTGCGTGTTTAACAGCTAAGAACCAGCATATTTTAACCATAATTTAACCTGAGAGATAGAGTTTTTATTGTTCTGCTACTAAGCTGAGCCAAGTTAAATTTTACAAGTTATAATTTCAGACATTTTCATTCAATGATTTTTTTGAAGGGACAAACTGACACGTCAGGCTAGTTCACATTTTTTTTATTAGGGGTATTGTTAACAACCATTATGTTTGACCACTTCCCATCGGCAGAGCTATTTTGAATGTTTTTCATAATCCCTTTGCTATTGCCAATCAGGATTTTTATTAGCTTCATTTACAGCCAGAATACGTATCAATTAATTTAAAGAAACTGAATTTGAAATAAAGTAATTTGGCTGGAAACTTTATGTAGTCTGTCTTTTCCTATTTGCATGAATAAGTGTTTTCACTTCCTCGCCTTCACTGATAGCCCAGTTCTGCATCATTTCTGCATGACCTTATGAAAGTAAGTTGCATAATTTTCAGAGTGTGACAAATGGTCCACTGGTTCAAGTAAGTGTGGTAAACTAAGGTGAGTGTTCTTCGCATAGAACGTCTGGTTCTCGAGCCTGCAAGGGCAGACATACGTTTTCCTCAGGGGTGAAATATTCTACTATCACACTGCTCAGGTGTGATAAATTTTGCCAACAATATACCTAACCTAAAACACTATTCCAACACATGCTTTTATTTCACACTGTTTTATATGCCTATGGGAAAGTATGGTTATGCAAACAGCTCAATAGTACACTATCATTATTCAACAGATTGTCAGTATTTTCTATTCAGTGCCGCATATTAATATCCTGTCTGTGCATATTTTATGTTAATACCAAGTACTTGGAATAGACCTCAGCACGAGCAGCAGAGACATATGGCAGGGCACTTGGCATCGTGTGATTCATGTACTGCAGGCAAGTTACGTGTACGTTTTTCAGTAAGATGGTGTGCATAAACTATTGTAATATTGTGGCTATATTGACACAGGTAAATAATACGGCTTCGTGTTAATTTATTATGCGAATGTATGTTTACACTTCACCTTCGAACAATCCTCTCTTCCTTCATTTTCCCTCACATTTCCTGTTTGAGAGTACCAGGAATGGGTTTTAACACTTCCCTTATTCGGATTATCGGTAGGGGTAACTGAAAACACCGACTTTATGTGGTAACAGTCTTTAGTGTAGTGGTTATTTTTACCACAAACTATGCACATTTGAGATGTTACTACTTTTCCTGCTTCCTTTCCTACAGTTCTTGATTCATGCCCGGTATGTTCTAAGGAACAATCCCTTAGAATACGTTCAACATCAATAACTAATGACAATAAGTCTGGCATAGATGTTGGCTTGCTGGCAAAAGCGAAAAAACTACTTTTCTTTGGAAGCAAATTGTGGAACATAATCTGGGTAAAATAGTCCTCAGAGCAAGTATACCCCAAAACACTAACTAATTCTACCATCTCTTGAACAAACTCCTACATGGTCTGACTAGGAGATTGTTTCTTTTCTAATAGTTGAGTCTGAGATTTGCTACCGACACCTCACTAGCCACTTGGTCTATAAAAGCCTTTTTTAACGTGTGGCTTCCCAATCTTACTTCCTGGCATTACAAAAAGTAGGCTGTAATACCTTAGGTACTCTAAATGTGACAGTGGCATATAACACTTGCCTAGGGCAAAAATTCGGAGCCAAGATGGTATTAGAGCAACAAAGAATTGCACAACTGAAACTAAATTAGTATTTACTAACTGTGGAATTCGAGCTGAGAGCTCTGGAGGTAAATGCCTCAAAGATTTCACAAATGGATGGAGCTCACCCGAGTTAACTCCGCGATACTAGCCGCTGGTTCCGCACGTCTCACGAGAGAGATGCCTTTTTCCTGAGATTCATCAATGCCGTCGCCTTCAGCAACCTCCTCTCCAGACTCACGAAGCATCTGCGCGAACACTGGCTTATTCAGCTGCTGTATCCAACCTGTAGACATTTTTGAGATTAATATCAACAATAAAACTAAAAGAAAAAAATCTCCGCAACCTCTGGAACAAACTATCTTGTCTCTTAGCCTTAGTAATCCAAGTAATGTGCTCAGGAACAACAGCAACACTGCTCTGAAGAAGCAGAGTGCACAGGTAAACTTTGCGGTGGCCTTATCCCAAGTACATGGCAAATGGGCATAACACTGCCCAAAATTCAAGTAAGAACAACTATGTATTTCAAAACATTCCTATGCAAACTTCAAAGGAGGGTAAACCTGCAATATTGTCATGAAAACACTACAATTACCGAAAGAAGGAAAAAGAAACATTTGACTTGGATTATTCATTTACTTTGTTCAAAATATATGGTAAACATTGTCCACAATACCATCATACAAAAAATACAAAAGCATGTCAAATATATTTTTGTACTATAGTTTTTTTTCCAGTAACACAACATGTGGGCAACTTTAAGCTAAAAGAACCTGACTAAAACTATCTGTCGTAAATTCAGGTATATGTGCACCACGATGCATTGCAACTTTGCTATCTCTGAAAATTACATATTTGTCCCAAAATTACAACGGGAAAAATACATATACACATGTGCCACGATATGAGGCTGAACTTTAGTGTACTAACTTTAAATTTGCTGAAAACATGTATTTCTATGTGCGCGTCAGCACATATTGCAACTTTGATAAACATCTTAAAGGTATTCTTAGTGTCCCAACTGGACAAACTGACAAAAGTAATAATCCTATTTTTCATACAAGTACACATGACACATGGCTAATTGTAAAACATGAAGCTTTACAAAGTCCAAAAATACATGCGCGCCAGGACACATTGCAACTAAATTGTTTTAAAGGTTTTTTTATACTGTCCCAGATGAAAAAAACTTATGATGAGTATTTTTCATACAACTACACATTACACGTGGCTAATTATAATACCATCAAACTTTATTAAAGTCAGATATACATGCGCACCAGGGTGAATTGCAGCTAATTCCATTAAAAGTGGTTTAATACTGTCCCAAATGGACAAAAGTTATGATCTAGATTGTTCATACAAGCGCACATGACACGTGGCTAATTGTAATACCATCAAACTTTACTAAAGTCTAAATACACATGAGCACCAGGGTGCACTGCAACTAATGTCTTATAATGGGCCGTCAAACACTTAGGCTGAAGATACTTTGACAAATTGTACTGGCGTATAAATATAAAAACTTGAAAAGATAATTTTCTCTAAGTAACTTGACATTACTTTAACACAAAGTCTATAATGCACACAATTGAACCATAAAATTGTCAAAACTGGACCCAATATAAAACCACTCGGGTAAAACCTTTTATCCTTTGCATGATTATTTTCGGCAAATACTAAAAATTAACTATTTTTAAAAGTGCAGATTTATAGGCAACCCAAAAAAACATGAAAAGTACGGGCCGGAATGGGGCCGTAAAAGTTAGCGTACAAACTCCGGCCAGATGATGTCGGCCCGCTGTCTTATGCCAGAAGTGGCCCGATGGAAATGTAGACTGGCGGCTGACTGTTTACCGACAGTGTCAAAAATACACCGTACCGCTAATGGCAAGATACAAAATGTATTCCGGCCCGACATACACAAAAATTACGGGTCGGAACCGGGCCGGTAAAAGATAGCCGACAAACTCCGGCCAGATGATACAAGCCCACTATATAAATGCCGTAGCAGACTGATGGATGGCGGCAAGATACCGAGCCTGCGGCGGCTGGATGGCGGCAAGACTCCGGGCTTGTGGCGGCTGGATGTCTTTAAGATGCCGGGCATGCAGCGGCATTATGTCCCTAAATAAGCAGAATAACCATGAAAAAACCTTAACTTTTCGATTAAAAATTTTAGTAATTGTTATTTCCTCTTGACATATATTCATTTCATTTACTTCTCAAGAAATTATGTGATAACCTTTTGCTTGCCGAGTGCGGGATTCGAACCTAAGCCCCTTGAGTTGACAGTCCAGCATGCTAAACTATACACACGATGCTGATGGTCTCCAGTAATTTCAAATTTATTACGGCATCAATTATTATAAGTGGATGTATAATTTCCATGACAATATAACAAATAATTTTAAGACACTGATTATTAAAAAAATGTTTCTTCGTTTCTTCAAAGGCTTGCAAACAAAATCTTTTTTGCTAGTTTTTAATATATGTCGGATGGTTCTACAAATGAAAAAAGTTTCAAAGAAAAAATCGCTATGGGATACCACGTGTACACATCCTATATAATCATGAAAAAAAACATGCTATTGTTTAACACATGGTCTCAAAATAGACATCATGCAGTAACAGTTAACTAACATCTTGCCTATTCAAAAAACACTTTCAAAAATTTGTCGGCAAAAATATACCATATTTTTATCTTTATTGTGATAAAGAGCCATGTCTCGAAAACGTCAGCGGGCCGGAATAAATAAGATGACGGCCAGCTTACCGAAAAAACAAAGATACTATATCAGAATCGGGTCGGAATATTATTTTTGCTATTGGCGACATGTTTTAGGTGGCTATCCATCTGTTATCCAAAAAGAATACAGCGGGCTGTTGTAGTCTTTTTCCAACGGAAAACATACAGTCCCAAAAAAGACGCCATGCCGTTGTCAGGTGGCTACCTTCTGACATTGAAAGCGACAATTGCCGATAGTACAGGTATCGGGTCAAGAATTTGCCAACACTTTTCCGACAGGTTGTGTTCGCTGGGAATGCATAAATTTGCAAGATATTTGCGCCGTGATCTAAAGCGCCTACAATTATCAAGTTTATTTTATTTTTCCGGCCGGATGGGCCATGACTCAAATTTAATTACATCATTACTGGTGCAAATACTTAGCTTAAATCGGAGACCCCAGGTTGTCCATGTCAGGTCTGCCGAGGCCGTCTCACGACTATTTATACAATAATTCTTACAATAACCCCTAGCGGGGTACCGCTAATTCCTTGTCCAGTCAGGATCCGTGGAAGGTTTCACCAGTTTTTAATATTTGAAACACAACTATCACTTAGCGGAAAGTTGATGCAAACTACCATTCCGCTATGACAGCGCCACACGGCGACACCTGTGCGAAACACCAGAGTTATTCATTCTCAGAGTTGTGCAGTCCACGTCGCAAGAAGGACGTGTGTTATCTGTGCTTCGTGTTTAGCCATGTTGTGTTTTCCTGCAGTCAACAAGAAACTTTTTACACAGAATCAACGATAGACATGGAAAATAGGTTAGTCATATTACAATTTCAGGTAAAGTGTTTTTGTTGTAGACACAAAGACTGTTTCCTCGTACTCTCGTATACGTTTTTTAAAGTTACAAACGTCACAAATGGTAAACTTTTGCAGTCCTCATGTAGGCGTCTTGGTCAAAGAGGTACGTGATGTTGAGGGGGAAGGAAGGCGAAAATTGCAGTAAATTGAGACAGGTGTTTCAACTGTGAATAGCTGATAAGCTCGCTCATTAAAGTAAGGCATGTTTTAGGGAATACGGTGTATTTGCAGTTTCACTCTGAAGAAAACGTGCCTTAAACTATCGTTAAATGACCTAGGAATGATGTTTGATAACATTGACGAGTAAAATTACGATGCATAAATACCCCAAAAATGAACATTTCATACAAAGCTACGCACAAGAAAATAGTGGATGCTGCTATTACAGTACGAGTAACGAAAACAATAGCCAGGAAACTCAATGGGTGAACATAATTAATACAAATGTTCTGCAGCGTACTTCCACAGTAACATTTGACCCTTGACGAAAGTTTGTGAAAATTCGTCCAGCCACACATTTTTTAAAGCACATAACATTAAAGTTTGCCTAGATCTACTACTTTGCTTACGATAAAAATCACTTTTCGCTTGTAAAATTTAAATGCCTTCACTGATATGAAAGTAACTTTACCAGAATACGAAAAATACAATACCTAGCGGATGGCAATGTATTTATGAAACTGCAATCACACATTTAATGCAGTATATAATTTTTTCCCCAAATCACCTACCTTGAAGTTGGTCGTGAGATCTGGTACAAACTGGCTGATATATCGACTCACTCTCTTGGATACAAATTAAACCTTCGGAGAGAGGTTTAGCCCAGTTTTAACGTATTCCTAACACTGCGGAATGTTTTACGTACTGTATGAAACATTTTCGTGGCGTATTGTTTAAAACCAGAGACCTACGTGCCGAGATAACTCGTAAATTGAGAATTGATAAATACTAAATAAAACGCACACGTATGTATTACAGTTGTCATTATTGCAACACAAATCGCAAATATAGCAAAACACACTTCCAAAATTCTTTCTAGTTTATTGTGGCTCAAGATTAATGCCAATTCAACTCGTTAAACAGTGTATTTTCCCGTTGGATTTTTTGTGAATTTTTAAACATTTCTGGAACAGGAAACTATGTTGGGATACAGCAGAAAGTAATAAGAAACACTGTATCTTCACTCAAAACAGGTTTTAAAATGTTTTAATTATTACGTTAATGGATCATTTATTTCCGGTGTCACAAACTGACATTTGAAATCTGGTCGCGAACTCATGGTTTTTTTTTTGCACACGAGCACGGACAGGAAATAAACAAAACACTGAACCAACTAACTTGAACGTTACGTCAGCAAGGTGATTATGTGAAATAGTTAGAGACAGAAATGTGTTATAGTAACGCAATATTTCATTCTTATTTGCATACAACGAAAAGAAACTGAATTGTAGTAACAGTTATTAACTGTACAAGTAAGCCGTTCAAACATGGAACTATTTCTCATAGTTCGCTGCCAACCTAATACTTGAGGATCCCGGTCATTGCTTACGTTTAAAAAATATGCAGTCACTGGCAGTATTTTTCAAAAGTTTAATTTTGAAAGTGCTCACTTTATTGTGAACTACCTTTACAGAGAAATATGTATACGCTGCTTGCTACATTATTTATAAGTAGCTGACCCGTGCGACTTCGTTCACATGATATTTTTGTAAAGTTATTAAAATAAAGACCACAATAGTTTCATTAGGATTTTATGTTTAAAATACTTATATTTCTTCTTTCAGGTTTAATGCAGTTATTAAATTACATCCTGCCATCGCTTCGTTCATGTTTTATGTTAGCATGATATTTAGGAATTTTAATTGATCTAGCTATTTTTTATTGGGTTCTTTAATCACTGAGCTACTGCAGCCCCCTGTTTTTTCTCTAGCCTCTAAGATACTGCAGCACCACTATTGGTTTCTCTAACCACTGAGCTACTTTGGCCCCACTATTGGTTGATCTAGCCCCTGACCAGCTACGGCCCCACTATTGGGTGCTCTAACCACTGGGCTACTGTGGCCTCCACTATTGGGTGCTGTAGCCCCTGACCAGCTGCGGGGCCACTATTGGTTTCTCTAGCCACTGAGCTACTTTGGCCCTACTATTGGGTACTCTAGCCCCTGACCAGCTACGGCCCCACTATTGGGTGCTCTAACCACTGGGCTACTGTGGCCCCACTATTGGGTGCTGTAGCCCCTGACCAGCTGCGGGGCCACTATTGGTTTCTCTAGCCACTGAGCTACTTTGGCCCTACTATTTGTACTCTAGCCCCTGACCAGCTACGGCCCCACTATTGGGTGCTCTAACCACTGGGCTACTGTGGCCCCACTTTTGGGTTCTCTACCCACTGAGTTTCTGTGGCCCCACTATTGGGTGTTCTAGCCCCTGACCAGCTGCTGCCCCACTATAGAGTTCTCTAGCACTGAGCAACTGCGGCCCGCTTATTGGGTTATCTAGCCACTGAACTACTGCGGCCCCGCTATTGGGTTTTCTATCCACCGAGTTTCTGTGGCCCCACTTTTGGGTCCTCTGCTCACTGAACTACTGCAGCCCCACTATTGGGTACTGTAGCCCCTGACAAGCTGCGGACCCACTATTGGATGCTCTAGCCACTTGGCTACTGTGGCCCCACTATTGGGTTCTCTACCCACTGAGCTTCTGCGGCCCCCTTATTGGGTACTCTAGCCACTGAGCTACTGAGACCCTATTTCATTATCATTCATATATATATCCACTGTGTCACTGCGGCCTCACTTTGAATAACTCTAGCCACTGGGACACTACGCCTTTATTGGAGGCAAGGTTTACAGCCCACAGACAAAAAAGAAAGGAGAAATGACGATTTTTTTAAAAAAGAAAAGCTTAATCCAGTACCTATTTACATCCCTGATCATCATTTTTTCCGGAACTGTTTGAGATATCTCGATGAAGCAAACACTAAGTTGATCCTGGGGTTATTATCTATATACTGTGTAAATTTGATGTCAATAAGTTAAGTGCTTTTTGAGTTAAATCCGTTCGGACAGACAGACAGACACGAAAAAAAAACTATATTAGATATGGCTTAGTTATCAACTATACTATATGAAAAAATAATTAAACTTGTAAAATTCGAAATCACAGACAGAGACTTCTATTTTATTTAGTATTATAGATAGTGGCAGAAGGAAATGTTTTATAGCAGTGCAATTTCTTGGTACTATAAACCATCAGAATTTTTGTTTATGAAGACTGCAATAAACCTGTTTGACGTCCATTTTTGTATTGTTTATGCACACGCAAGTACCAATTTCTAAATGTAGTGTTAGTCTGTAATTATAATTTACTACTGCGCTTGAAATAACGCAGTGCTAGGACATACGCGAAAACCATTATAACTCTTTCTTCTTTCAAAGCAGTGCATGTTCCAACCTCACTTCTTGGGCGTATTTTCCCCGTACCAACCAGATTCCAGAATCGGTTGGGTTCTGAAAGTCACAGCTCAATTTGGGAACCCGGCTGTTATGATGGTGTAGAAGGGCCCTAATTTGGAATCCTCGTATGAACCCGCCAGCACAACTTCAGTAAACCAGGACGCCACATATTTCAACGCGTATTGCAAAAGAAGGCCGACAGCAGTACTCCCTCCACCAGTTGGCAATCGGGGACAGCTATGTCTAAATAACGCGCCTATATAGGCCAGCACGAGCCAGGGTACGGCGCCTTTTCTATGTCCAGTCAGCTTCAGGGGAGGACCAAAGAATGGGGGGGGGGGGGGATGGGTATGTCCAATCGCCGCTAAATACTTTACAAGATGACAGCCTCCGGCATCAAGTTTAAGGTGGGGGAAGTCCATAGTAGATAGTAATTAAAAAGGTATGAGTTAACAATAATAATAATGTAGTTTAATATAATATATCGGTTTTAGAGACTTCCCCGTTACATTTAATATCACAGTGTTTGTATTGTCTATGCCTCATACCAAATTAAACCTCCTCAGTTATAGTAATGCTCTACCATCTCATTTATCAATCAGCTACGTCCCCAAAACCTATCTTGTTTGGATTAACATATCAAAACACGGTTCTCTCACACGACCAGTTGGTAGGGTTCGTGGATCAGAAAGGAAAATATACCTCTAAATCAAAGGATTGACGTAATGACGGCCTACATAGCGCCAATACTAATACTGTCCTGCACAGACAGCAGAAGGTAGGTATAGTCTGTTCACAGTGTTTTTAAACTTGCTGAATTTCACCTTTGAAAAATCTCTCCGTGTAGCCGATTTGTTGTTTTGTTTCATAAATAAGTCATTATCACAACTGGTTGATACTTCGGTGAACATTAATAATTATTTTTTCAAACTACCTTTTGTATGTTCTGTATAAAAATTACGAGTGGTATGTTGGTATTGGCTAGTAAAAAATAGTTCATAAGTAGCATATTAGTGAATTTAGCTTTTTGCATTATTATAAAATAGACTTTTCTTACTGCCATAACCATATTTGGGGAAAGCATTTTCGGAAAAATATTTTAGTACAGCATACAAATAGGGTGTGTACTTTCTCTTTGCGTTTTCCTCCGTGATTGTTTACTGTTTATTTGCATGTGGCGGAAGGATACGTGGTGATTAGCCCGTAAGTAGCTCTTTAGCAGGGCTTCAGAACAGTTTGAAGTAACCACGAATAGAGTATAGTACTCCGACCTGACCACATTTGTTCTTGGTGAACGAGGAGCCTCGTAATGTGGCAGGTGGATCACAAGCCCAAGTAGGACCAATTTTTTTACTTGACAACTAGACCTACTGGAGAAGCACCGAATGCTAGTCGAGCATATTTCGACCTCCTACCAGTGTTGCCAAACTGTGCTGAATTACGTTATATGTTTGGTAAGTTGTATTGGAGGGCTCTGATATATTTGTACATTTGAACAATCGGAACACTTAGATACCAGCAATTTCAATATATCTCACTTATTGTTCTGAATATGTATATTAATTCGTCTTTTCTCCGGGCAGAGAGACTCTACACAGTGTTGCAGTTCCGTCGTACTGAGAGAAACATTTATAAAAAAAAAAACATTATTAACTTTACGGATAAATAAATTACTAGCATATATTTGAGACGACAAATATTTTTATCTTTAATCTAATTGACCTAACTAGGTTTCATCAAAACAGGTGTATAATTTTTTTATAGGAAAAAAGTAAGTTATCCTTGGCTTAACATTTTGTATAGACGACAAATCGTTTGCAAGAGCAATTAAATATTTGCTCGGATTTACGCGAACAAGTATTTGCATATTTGGCTGGCTTCTGCGGTGCTCTCGATCACACGTATGTGCTACCTGGCATGATCGCTTCCTGGCCCCGCCCTTTTGTCCCGACCACACCTGTCGGCTTGTTACAACCGCAACGAATTAGCAGCCCGTGTCTGACAATTATCCGTTACCTGCATGCCGCCCGCTGTTGATCTAAAATACACCACCGTCCAACACATATGTTTATTTTCAGCCGGTTAATTTGATACTATACAGATGGTTTCATAATACCCGACATCTGTGTACGTGTCTCCGTAATTATAGGCCGTTCACGGTAAAGTGAGCACTTTTTGAAGCTGTTTCATCAGACACAATAACCAATAAATACATTTCGTTGTGGTCTCGGACTTTTGGTTTTGGGTTTGGTGACTGTATACGCTGTGTTTATTACTCACACGGGAGGATTTGCATTAACAAGTGGTGGAAGGATACAACTTGGTTAAAAGAAAAAGTAACTAGGGCTTCAAAAGTGCTCACTTTATCGTCAACGGCCTATACCACTATTGCCGTCACAGACTGCAGACATTGATGTGTTTCATTATTGGGGGTCACTGCTAGTACGCCATCACCCCTTCAATGACTAGCATTTATAATTCTGCACCATTTCGTTGTATAATGCGTTGTTTTCATATCCATAAGCTGAACAACCACGAGAATAGAACCCGTGATACATTTATGAGAATGTGCTGACGCTCTATCACCATATTATTATACTAACGCTACGCATACCCTTCTATGTTCTTATTCCCGTAGGAGTTAGTACATAACAATATGCAGTCTTGAGGTGTACATAGTTGCCTTTGCCGTCTTACTTGTATTTGTTTAAAAATTGTTTAAGGTATTTAAAATATTTGCAACCCATATTTCTGGGAAATATTCTACCACTAAATTACTATACTTTGTTCGGAACACATTTCGACAAGTGAGAAATTTGAGGACTGATAAACCAGTATAATTTCACATACACAGGACTTAAGTGATTCTTTAGCCGAAAAATTGTGAGACTTGCCATCAAACATAATCATCTACTGAAAGATAAAAGTAGGCAAAAAGGAAGGGAAAAAAACTGTAAAAATCCTTTTAAAACCTAGCTTTTATTTATAAATGCAGTAAAAAGAGAAAACTTATTATAGTTGTTACACAATTCGTAGAACTTGTGAGATGTGAGTCGAACAGCCGTAATAAACTTTTCTACAAATTAATACGTTTGTATCAATTTATATTTACTATATAAAAGCTTGGTGCAAATAGAAAGAGCCTTACGCAAGATATGTGTTTACTACGCTTACGCAAATGAGGTATACGTTCTATATTGCGCCAAGCTTTTATATAATAAATATAAATTGATACTAACATATTCATTTGTAGTAAAGTTTATTACGGTTGTTCGACCACATCTTACAAGTTCTACAAATTGTGTAACTACTATAATTATTTTTCTCTTTTTAGTACATTTATAAATAAAAGCTTGGTTTTAAAAGTTTTTTTACAGTTATTTTATTTTTCACTTTTTAGTTTCATCAATTTTTTTTGTAATATTATGAAGCAATGCAAATCTCGGGACAAACTTTATGTCTGTTGATGTGCATTGCTACAGACCCTGGCCCAACGAGGTCAAACTCGATAGATTTACTAAGTGAGGAGAGATATTAATTTAAATCAGCATTTCCAAGACATCAAAGTTTCTCATGAAATTTCCCCAACATACTAAAACATTTATGCCAAATTCAGTAGTTACGTAATATGAAAAACCAGCATTAATACACTAGATAACGACACAGCTCGACTCTTGTGTATGCACGAGAGCGCGAGCACAGCTGATCGGCGCACCAAACAACCCTGCCTGATCGAGGAAGGCTTGTGCCACCCACATAAAGGCGACAGTCAAAGACAGGGAAGTCTGGCAACATTGCTGCAGCAAGCTCAGTTGGATAACGGGAAGTGGTTTAACATATGTGCATACTCGTGAAGTTACATAAATGCTTGTAAATTCCGGCTCCATCATCAGATCAGCTCTGTGGTACCTTCTCATGTATTGCCATGAGAACTACACATGTATGCGAAATTTAAGCTCAATTGGATAATGGGAAGTGATTTAAAATCGACTTGCAATATTTGACCTAAACACACCCGCATACATATAAGTGGAATTAAAATTAACGGGCGACTTGCCTAGTCAAATAAGCCCAAACTCGAAGATTCCACGTTTAGCTTTGATTAAGTTCCTATGACCACCTTCCGAATCCACCATCAGGCCTTATTGGCCGTCTACCTCCAAAGGCCTCATAAAGATCAATCAAATGAGTCCAAACTCGAGTCAATACTATTAAACGTTAAGGAGTTCCCTCGTGAGGGAATGATCCTGGCTGTAGCACCAGGTCGCTGTCACCATATTATTGCATTGTCATCGGGTTTCTATATGTATACCAAGTTTCAGCTCGATTGAATACCTAGAAGTGGGTCGAAATTCACTTGCAACATTTCACCCGAAAGTACAAATAAGCTAACAAGGCAAGTTAAATAAAAGATTGTAAAAAAAAAGAGAGAAAAATAAAAATGAGAAAGGAGAAAATGATATGAAGCACGATGAGGTCACACAGGTAAAATTCTAATGTGGTGCCAACATGTTACTACTACAGTAATTTTTTGTTATCTGTGAAACGTCAGTAACTAATGTTACTGTTAATGTGATGTATTGTTAAGCTATTACTGTACTCTCAACATTAAGGTGGCGTTTAAGTTGCGGCAAAACAAATTTTTGTGTTGATTTGATTTGTGTGAAAAATTTTCTTGTAATTTATTTGTAAAGTAAATCAAGTAAAATTATTTTATCACGAAAAGAAATGGAAACCAAGGAAGATCAAAATACGACCGGGAGGGGAATCGAATCCGCGACTTATGAGTTTGACGTACCTCACGTTACGATAACGTCCTACCAACTGCTTTGTTTTAACATATCTGACCGCGTTTCGTACTGTAGGCCTTCAGTAAGTTATAACGACAAACTCCAGTTCTCCTTCGTTATGTATAAATACTTTATGCTCTAGAAACTTATGCATATTTGGCAGACGTAAACTACTTTGGAAGACTTGAGAGCTGCTGGTCTGAGCTAATACTATGCTTTAAAATTTAAATATAGTGGTTTGATTTTACGAGGTTTGTCACTGTTCACAAGTATCCACCATTTTATTTGAAGTTAGTGCAAACTTATGTGAAAGTTCCTCTGCGCTGGTAATGGTGACCGGGTCTCGTGGTACCAAAGGACATACTGAGCATTTTCCTGATTTGTGAACATTTTATATTTCCTGGACACCGCAACTGCTACACTACAGCCACGTTACTGTACCTGCAACAAAAAAACGTGGTTAGTTTTCCAATATTTTGGCACCAGTTTCACATCTCTATCGTACATTTAGCGGGTATAAATAACGTTGTGTAACCAGGGAAAGACTTTCAGGACATTCTGTATTGTATTAAATTATCGAATATATGTATATTTATTAAATTGTATGTGCTTTTTTCGTTTTTAGTTTGTTTGGTAACTTTAGGATTGATAAAACAAATAGTACGTATGATGCACTCACTTCACCGCATTTATTTCATTTTAAAACTTATAACCGAGCGCTAAGATGATTATGAGTAAACGAAATGAAAGGTGTGAAAACGAAATGAAAAACTGTGTGTTCATGTTGCCTTGTAAAGTGGTATTATAAAAAACGAAACTGACCTTTAAAAAATATACAGTTGGTGGTTTTATTAGTACATGCGTTTTTATTTCATTTGATAGACGTTTGTTTAACTGATCCACCAGTCAAAAAACAAATTACTCAAAAACAGTGAATTAAATGGTCGGTGTGTCAGTGGAAAATGTCACTGAATCAATACGTGAAGGAAAATGGACATTGGGGGTTATAACACTCTTGTCCCCTAAGTTTGACTTAAATTAGTATTAGAGTTGTGTTTTGGTGGGACAATTAAATAGTATTAATGATCTTTTCTGAAATTCAAATTTTTAATTTCTATTTCCCACCTATTAATATTTGGATACTCATGAAGTGCTTGCATAAATTAGTATGCGTAATTTCTGGCATGTATTAAGTATTCCATCGAAGAACAACACTATGGTATGGGCTGTTCACGGTATAGTGAGCACTTTTTAAGGCCCTTTCTACAGATATTAACACCAAATAAATATATTTAATTGAAGCTTCAGCCATTAACTTTTGGGAATGGTGAAATGTATAAACTGTGTTTATTAATCACATGGCAATGTCTATGTTAAAAAATGACAAAAATATATAAATCTGATGAAAAAAAATCAGCAGGGTCTTAAAAAGTGCTTACTTTACCGTGAATCGTCTATACAAATACAGATGCCATACATTTTAATGATTAAGATATTTAATTTCTTAACAACCCACAGCTACATTATACACAAGCAATCAAGAAATCTGTTTAAGTACTACTTCCGTATACCAGCAAATGAGAACATCGAAGATTTTAAGTTCCATCAGAGAAAAATGGTAATTGCTGAACATGGCGAAATTTTAATATATTATCAGTATTCAAGCGTGATAATTAACTTTGACCAAATTCTTTGTTAAGGATCTCCGGCTTTTGCATAGTTAGGTATAACCTCAGATGTCCTCTGGGCAGTAAAAGAAAAATCAGTGCAGTTTAATTACCATTCCTCTGAGGCCTGGTTCTAAACACACAAATATATAATTCAACATTACCCATATATACTTCATATGAGAGAGTCCGTGATGTAATAGACAAATTATACTTTATCCTTATAGAACATCAAATTATTCTTCATTACATTATAATTCTTATCCCACGTGTTACACATTATAATACTGAACTCTTCTTCAAAATTTGAATAGAATATTCATAAAATTCAATTATAAAACTCCAGTTCTTGCAACAAGTACATCTTTAAAAGCACACAATATAGAGAATTCCTTCCTTCTAACAAAATGTTTCATACAGAACAAACAATTATCCCTAGCATTCCAACCATTAAAAGAAACAAAATATTTTACTCTTAACGCATACATAGATTAAAGAAAACGAATCATTAACACGCGAAATTTAAAATGTAAGTCAAAATGCATCGTTATGTAGAATAAAATAATATGTTAATACCAATTTTCCTTTACATATAAACCTAAACTAATTTGAACAGCAAATTTCTCATGTTACTTTGCATTCGGGAACGTAAAAAACTTTTAATATAGGTATAGGTTTGTAATCTTACTTCACTCATAACAGAATTATTAATAAGCCTTTAATCGAGACAAAAATGTGTAGTTTACATAAACTATGATGCATTTTATTACACTGTGAAGTATTTTCTCTCCTCGTATTTGTCCTAATTAACACGCACGTCAGCACCACTAATACGGCTGTAAACCTACCTACCTTCCCGTCAGTTAGTGTAACCGCCCCATTGAGAAATTTCTGGCTACGCCACTGAAGACAAAGTAACAAACTGGCTTCTACGAGATACATTCCACTGCAGTGGAGTATGTCCGTATTAATGTTTCGTTCGATAAACTAGAATTTTCTTTTTAATGTAATACTGGTAGTTCACCTGATGCATTAAGGCATTCGCAAGCACCTAATTTGCGGTGGGAATTCCGTGTCCTAACTACAAAACTTAATTCGGAACATTTACAGCTACCTATCACGAAAGCTGCCTGTCACATTGTTCGTAATGCTACTTCGCGCAGTCTTGTTGAGAATGTGAATTGAGCTTTGAGCCATTTTGATGACAATTGAGCTTAGCGAGCTGCAAGATTCTTGGGAGGAGTTGAGGTTTCAGAGAACAAGAAATATTCTCGCCATAATAAATGTGTTCTAGATATCAGTAACCGCTGTAGCCATGTGCTTCTGGGTATTGATGACATTTTTTGCTGCTCGGAAAAAATTATCATCTTACACCACTGATTGTGTGTGGCGGTGTTTAAATTTTTTGTTTCTCATAAATCACAATGTAAAAAATAATTTTTTAGTAAAATTGCTTTACATGTACCTGAAGCAAATTACGCTTACAATAAGGAAAAATGATAGTACAATTTCACATGTATTGATTTTGCAACAACTGTTACGAATAAGTGCTTTACAAAAGTCAGGGAAAAGTTCTTGAAAAGTAAATGAATTTTCCTGTTTTTATAAGGTACCTGACCCAAGTAAAGGAAAATTACTACATAGATAATGTAGTATTCTCTACAATGTAAAGTAAATTTCCTTGATAAATGTTACGGAAAATACTATCTCGTGTAACGCGGGCTTCGGGAAATCACAATTCCTATGAGCAAAAATATTTCTTGGTGATCTTCGCCGAAATAACTTTAGTGTAGGTCCCACGAGAGAACCTCTTGCACAAAGCGAAACCATTTAACATCTGAGATGGCAGCGCTCTCTTCGCAGCGTGGTTTCCAACCATGTATACCGTAGTAAACACTCCCTTACAGAATTAACATGGCTATGAAAAAAGTCGTATCCATTATTTCGCATGACTTGAAGGTTTAACGAGTTTCATTTGCGCGCTAGCACACAGTACTCGGCCTGTTTTCTAATGCGTCGCGCATAGGAATAATCACCGGGAAGTGGTTTCTCAGAATCAAATTTCGCTTTGACTCTCACCCATGTCCGTCTCGCATCCCCTTTCACCAAAGGCACATTTATCTTCAAAGTGGGATTAGTTTATTTCTTTTTTTTTTCTGTGCACTGGGAGGGTTCCCCATTTAACGCTGGCAGTCGGGCAGATAACTAATTGCAGTCATTTGGACGCGCCGAGCTGCGCGGTGGGTAGTGGGTTTCCAGTGGCGGAGGGGAACGTAGGGGTTGGGTTTAGTGGAAAGGGAGGGGAGGTTAGCAGTCATATTGAAATGTCCCCGGCCACGCCAGGGAGTTTTGTGTGAATCGCGGAGGGCCTGTGTGACCTCCTCATCCTGACCCACCCTCCCTCCTCCAAGCCACATTTCCACTTCCACCTACACCGCGGTTCACTGACAGTACAAACCTCCTCGCGGGATTAATTTATCCCTGAACCAGGGAATACTCCGGATTCCCTGCCCGCCCCCACCCCTTCCATATCATTTTATCCCTCTTCCCATTTATAACCGTGTTCTGGAGCGCGCTTCGCATAGCTGGTTGCCTAAGGCTCGACCTATCCTGGACCCGCAATACCACGCGGTCCTAGCGAGTATTCGTGGAGTACTCGGGCTCGACAATCTCCACTCATGTGCACAACGGCTTTGTCCCCCGATCTCCCCGCTCCCGTTATATCGTTAGTGGTACACAGTTATTCCAAATTATGTGATTCATATTCAGTCTTTTATTACGATCGGCTATTTTCACAATTTCAGGAGACAGTTTGTAGCAAATGAAGAATCGAGTGAGTGAAGAGATTTGGGCGGCTCTTAACAGCGAGGTCTTGTGAGCCGAGGAGGGTGATTTAAGTGAATATGGAGCAGAGCCGGGATGAAGTAGCGGGGGAAACGGGAGATCCCCGAGAAAACACGCCGACCAACTGCATCTACCGGCACGATTCCCACTTAGGAAAATCCGGTGACCCGGCTGGGGATTGAACCTGGTTCACTTTGGGGGAAGGCGATCGTGCTAATTGCTCAGCCACCGTGGCCCCGTAAAGACTGGAGATTCAAAGTTTTAAACTTGTGCATCTCGAATGTCCCGACACGACTTTCGATACCATGTTTCTTGCCATACATTTCGTGATATTTTTGTATCAGATTAAACAATGGCATCACCTTCGCATTGTCTCAAATTACTGTAGCGTCACCGGCATTGTGGAAACATAAAAATTGATCTTTGCTTAACCTCACAGGAAAATGTGTAAAGTGAGGTGAGGTTTGCCAACCTTGGGGGCTCTTTTAGCAGAGGCTGGTCCTCGCCTGTCGCACGACCTGTCTGCCGACGTGGGAGACGTTTGTTGAAAAGCCGCCGTTCCACCAAACGAAATAGTGTTGAGGCACCAGCCTGCTCCAGAATTTATTCGTTCCCATTTTGTATCAGTGGCAGTAACCATTCTGTCAGCATTTTAAGACACGTAATATCTGATGCCGTGTCTTACACGTCAAGAGCAGGTACTGAGCAAAACACGTTTGTACTACTGTAGCTGACTGTGTTTCATAATAATGAAGCACACGCAACAAATTCTCGTCAGGCAGCCATGATATTGCATACTGGCAAGAGAAACGCGCAAACACCTCGGAAGACGACTTACGTGCTGTCATTTAATTGGAAAGCAGAAAACACTACCTGGACCTCTAACATTCAAATTCCTTTCACAAGCCTATGTCTTGTACGTCCGACATAATACGTAGCTGAATTCGGTCACAACATTTTGAATAAGCTTGAGATGTTTCGTCCCAAATCTTCCCCCTGATCAAGGATTTCAGAATGAGAGGTATTCAGATTCCCCCCCCCCCTTGTATTGTATATGTTGCAGACTTTGTGAGTAATTCTGTTTTAAGCAAGTTGGTCCCCCACTCAGAACAGAATAATTTTGCATGCTCACAGTGAACGGAAAATTAGCCCCGTTGTTAGTTATTGATTCCCTAACACTGCGCTAGTGTTTGTGGTTCAGTTACTTGCCGAGAGCTCTGCCGACGGAAATTCCCACGTTGGTGGCGTAGCGGACGCTGCGGTAGTACGAGGGTTTTCCTCGAAGCACTCTCATTTCCTCTCCCGTCCAAGCTATTTCGATGATCTGCCCCTTCGTTCTTTAAGGTCGGTGGGAAGCACACGGATGTCTTTCGCGCAGGACAAATATATTAAAACATTCCAGCTGGAGCATGTGTTGGCAAAAGTGTAACAAAACAAATATGACAGCTGCTTACACGAATATGGCTGCCAAGCGCATATCGAAACCTAAACATTCAATGTAAACACCATGCGTTTAATTTAATTGACCAAAAAACATAATATGCTACGTGCTCAAAACTACTTACACTTGTAACGAACGGTTATGTAAATATTCTCTGGCAAAAAAGTCTTCAGAAAGGGCCATATTGACCTCATGCTAAATCAGACACAAATTTTCAATGGGAGTATAGTCCTGGGCGACACTACCATATGAGATTGGGCATTAGGGTGCGTTTACACGGTGATAGTAGCTACCACGATAGTAGCTATCACGAAAGTGTGTGAAAGTAACTGCCGCGATAGATCCTGTTTACACACACGATCGAGACATGATGTGATAGTTAACCTCAAAAGGAACATGTCCGAGAACACTTATGTAAATACATTGATAGGCCCTACATTAATATACTTTTGTCAAGAGGTTGGTATTTGTTAGGGTAGTAGTCTTCTCTCGAAGTCCATCCGTTGCGTAAAACAACGTATTTGGTGTTTTCTTGACAGTCTTCTTCACTCTGTACTTTTACTTGGTCTCGTCTGGCGTTTCTCGTGTTTAGGGGGCTAGCCACCGCCGACCCTCATATGCCACCGAACATGGCGTGTGCCGTGAGACCGGGAGCCTTAGCTCCCATAACTCACTGGGTATTTGTAAGAATAATTACACCCCGACAGCATAGTAATAGGGTCCGCGGAGAGGGCCATGTAAGTGTATTTCTCGGGTTAGAGTGGTTACTACCTATAGAATTATTTTTATAGATTTTCTGCCACAAATTCGATTTCAGGAAGTGTATTACAATTTTTGGCCCGACAAAGCATGAATAATATATTACTTAATGTTCTTGAATTGTTATAGCTTCGCTGAATTTGATATTTTCTAACTTATAACAGCCGAGGTAAAATAATGGATTATTTTTTGTGAGCGACTACAAAGGTCACAATAGCTATAGTAGTGAACAGAACACATTTCAGAAAATGCATAAGTTATACCCTATGTCATGTCCGAAATATTCCATCCAAAACCCACATTTTCGAATAGTAGTCCAAAATAAAAAACCCAAGATGTCTGGGCTTCATCTCCTTTAATGTGCAGTCAGATAATTTTTATCAGCTAATGTGACATATAAACAGCTTAAATCACTTGCAGCACCCAACACAGTTACTGTACTCTCATACATATCAACCAGAAGAATTTCTTCTGTTGAACGCACGACATGACATAAAATGGGTTTACAAGAGAAAAAGAAAAGGTTTATCCAAAATGTGTTAAAGACGACTGGTTGTTTGATGGATGAATTATCAGAATAGTTAATGAACAATTTGATTATCCTTCGTATTACACTGCATCAAGCATATTGCTTTTTACACATTCATACTCAACAGACCTATAGTGAGATAGTTTAAATGGTTAACATACACTAATTGTTTGTTTTGAAAACAGTATATAAGTTTTCATCATAAGAAGAAGTGTAAAGGTACTGTTTGTCGAACATCGGGATTTGAGTGCAAGTATTGCAGGAAGACATTCGCGATTGGGCTTAGCACAAGACAACATGAAGACAATAACTGTCCATTTGCAATTAGCTACAAGACCTACATATTTGCTAACTGCAATACTGTACATGTAAATAAGCATACCTTGACTGCTCACAGTAAGATTTGTAATATAAAATTAGCATAAAGCATAAATACTTGTGTTTAAGGGAGAATATGTTTGAGTGTATGTAAGGAATATGTAATTTTGTTAAGTGTGTGAAATAAAGATAAAGTGTATTGAAGACTATTGTTTTTGTCTATTTTAAAATCAAATATACATTTTTTCCTTCCTGTTGTAGGCAATGTCTTGATATATACAAAACAAGTGTAAGCTCTGAGGATATAACAAAATAAAATACATATATATACGTGTTTGGTGTAGCTATTGAGATGAACATCTCTGAAATTTTAAATGGTAATTAGAAGAGACATATGAGACTTTTTGATGAGATTATTTTTGCAGAAAAGTCGTCATATTTTAATAAAGGAAGGGGGACCTCTATTAATTAATGTGAGATGCGATATGTTATCCACCTTCAGTAGTAATTGCTTTGACACTAGATTGGATGTTTGAGATCGCATCTGACTGAATATGAAGTATAAGTCTGTATGATGATGATATGGTTTATCTTAGTAATTCGCTGGTATATTACATACGAATACTTATATGGTTGTTTTGTTGTCATGGATGGTATCATGGAAAGTGCTTGGTATAGCTGATGTGGTCTAATGGAATAGATTTAATATATTGAGTATTGTTATGTTCTGTTCGGGTATTTGAGGAATTATAAGTTAGAATTTTTGTCTGGTAGAATATGTAGAAATGGATGTTTGTAATGTGTTTTTTTTTTTTGATTATGAACTTAAATATTATGAGTTAATCATTTTTCCGATGTGTGGTAGTCATAATGAAGTTAAGTTTAATATATCTTGCCTGTATGGGATGTTAATTTTGCTGGTAATTTGTCTTTGCAAATGGATGGTACGGTAAAATAGTATGGCTGGTCAGAGTTTGGAATACTTGGTTGGGTAATTGGTATGTTCTGACAGCATGGTATTGTAGTAGGGCTTATGTTTGTTATTATCTGATGTTATGGCCTGGCTAAATGGGCAGTGTGGCATGATGCGGTCTGCGAGTATTGATATTTAGAATGTTTTTTTTTTTTTTGCTGGAACATTTAAATTGCTGGTTTGGTCATATGGTTTATTGGAATGAGATTTAGTTAAGGTTGAATTGTTGGCTATGGTAAACTGTATGGGTATTGGTATTATTCGAATGTGCGTGTTTTGCTATTACATGATGAGATGTTTTATCAGAGAAATACGCTGGAATATTTCATAGGAATGCTTATATTATTGTATTATATTATTGTCCTGGATGATATGAACGGAAGTGTTTTGGTATAACCAATATGATGTAATGGTAATGGATTGTAGGTACTGTTCAGATATTTTGGGATGTTACAAGTTCAAATATTTTGTCTGGACGAATATGTATAAATAGATTTTTGGTCTGTTTTTTTTTCTTTTTTTTTTTTTTAGAAGTGACTATGATGATGACATCAAAATTTTATGAGATATTTTAAACAATTTTCGATGGGCATATGGAGATTTTGGCTATATAGTTGTTTGGTATGACATTAAATTATGATCGGGCATTGGAGAAAAAAAGCTGGTTGAATAATAATATTGTGATATGGATGAGGCCTCCATTTCTGAAAATGAAGCATTGACATATCGGGCTGTGTAAAAAAATAATTAATTATTATAAATGTCTGAAAAATAAATGAGTCCATCAATCAATTGCAATATATCATGGATTTTTATAAAGAAGTTTATAAGTGAGTGGTTTATAGGAGTTAATATAACTCTAACATAACTATTTCGTATAGAGAATGAATGCTCTCTAGCAAATAGAATATCCTGGTATGGTGGTAACATGTGTGCGAGGAGAGTTCAAAAATGTTTGTCTATAGGAGAGTTGAAGTGGAATACTGATAGCTAGTGTTCTCTAGTAAATTGAATATCTTGAATGTTTATAAATAAGGGCTGGAAGAATGTTCGAACATATGTCCTTCCGAATTGTATATAAATATGTTATTTGCCTTCATATGATATACGACTAAGGTATATATGTTGTTTTTTCTTGTATGTAAAACACATATGTAGGTACTTATTTTTTAAAGAGATTTTCATAAATATATTTTAAAAAGCAATGCATTGCAATATTTATGATCTGTTTAATTACCCATGGTTGGATTTTAGATATGATATACTCTTCCCTTGTATGTTACTATATTTACAAAAGGTATAAATGGTTGGTGTGTTTAGGTTAACCAGACTGGTAGCAAGCAATTAAGATTTAGGTATTTACTTTATTCTTTGTGTGTGTGTGTTGAAAGTATAGTAAAAATGGATATTTAATTTTTACCCTAGAAATGTTGGTTCGCATGAGTTGTTGCCAAACGATCAGTGACAGTCATTCGTCCGCTGAGAAGTTTGCATAGGATTGTGTGTGATGAACGAGATCTATGTAGGTTTTATGTAATGTGATAGCTTAGTAGATATGTTCTGTAGCGAATGGCAAAGTTTTTATTATCAAGGGTTTTATGGGTATCCTTACAGGCTGTCACATTAGGTGAATATAATCTGGTCGGGTGGTGGGGAACAAATGTCTTGTCGTCGACACGTAACTCCTCTAGCGGCAATGTTAGAACTAGTGTCGCCCTCCCCTACCTTTCGCCTTCATCTCCTTTGCAATTTGGTCGGCCATTTTCGTGTATACCGTTCGAGAGATCTAACCTCTTGATAAATTTGCTAGAGATGTCAGTGCAGTCTCCCATGTTTTTTTATGCTATTCTATATGACGACCTGGGTATATTCAATAGTTAACTGGTTTGGCGGTGTGTGTCTCGATAGTATGGCCTCTCAGTATGGTATTAGCAAGGTCTGGAATTTGTGATTGGGACATTGTAGTAGTTTGGGTTAATGGTAGGAGGGATTTTATTTTGATGGAATAGCTTTGTCTCTGAGTGTGACGTGCCAGAATGGCTGTTAAACAGGTCAGGAGGTATGATGACAGGTGTGATGGTTAGTACAGAAGGCCAAAATGTATGGCTTGAATATTATGTTGGTAAGTCTGATAATAATATGAATTGTATGTAGGCTCATCATCGGTAGAGGAGCTTTTAGAATGTTTATACGATACGGCCTCTCTGCAGGTTGCTATAGGTATCTTGTTTTGGTACTATGTTTTGTTATTATGTCTGACTAGTGTGTTTTTGGTTGATATGATCTTTTGGAATGACTGAAATTGATGGAGTAACATGATGGTATTTTCTACCAGTGGGGACTGCCTGTATGATTTGGTTTTTTTAGGTAGTGCATCTTAATGGTATAACCTATCGGTATGACTTGGTCGTGCAGTTAATTTCTTGTATGGTTGGTGTAGTCATTATGTTGATTGATATGACCTCATCCATGCTCGGTTATTTTTTTGGCAGTATGACAAGTGTAGCTTCGTTGGTGTGGGGAGGATAGTTTAATTGGGTGATAAGTTACTAAGAGCGGAATAGTTTGATGGGATGTTTAATTGATATGAGAGGGGCACAGTGCTTAACTGGCATGTTTGATTAGTATGAATGGATGTTATGGTATGGTTTCTGGGAATTAAGACTTTATGGGTGTCTTAGATGGTTAAATTAATAGTATTGGTCTTATGATAGCAGGGTTGGAGCTTATGATTTGAATATTTGATTGACTCGGCTGCTGGTATGGCTTGTTTATATGTGTAACTGGTTAAGTTAGATGGGGTGAAATTGTAGTCAATATAGCTGACTTTTGTGATTGATCAGTAAGCTTGAGGTTTAGTGGTTGATATGGTCTGTATTGTTAATAGCATAACTGAGGTATGCTCGGGTTAGAGCAAACGGTATGGTTTTGGCTGTATCTTTTGGTTGGTATGGCTATCTGCTCTGGTGGTTCATAGATATATTCAGATGGTATAGTATGTTGGTATGCTGGGTTGTTTGGCTTTCGACATTGCATGTCTGAGTCAAGCTAATGTCATGGTGAAAGTTATTATATATTTGTATTAGTACTCAGTACAATTAGATTATCAATATGATTGTTAAGTGTGCTGGAGGGATGTTACCTGGTAAGTTTCGTAAGAGCAGCTATTAGTATGGATGGCTGGCATATTTAAGGGGTTTGTTGGTTGGTAGAATGATTTATATTAATGTCTGGTATGCTGGAGGGTTGTTACCCAGAATGTTTTGGTAGGTAGGGTTAATGGATGGTGTAGGAGTGGTATGAAATGGGTAATTGTTATGTTGCATATACAATGTGATCTGTGTGGCATGACTGAAGTATGCTGGGGTTATGGTTGGTATAGCACCCAGTGCTCCTGGTCTGAAGGGTTTCTCATATTTGGTTTCGTATGTCGTAGGTGTAGTGGTCGGCATTTTTATTGGTATGGGTAGATGCATTAAAAATACGTTTTAATGTATTCTCAAAGATTTTTTTCGGCATTTAAAAATGATAAATAAAATTAAAAAATTTCCAAATATTTCTAATTATTTATACATGTATCGCTTCATAGATGACTAATTGGCAAAGCCAGCCAGACGACTGCCTCGCGGTCATTTACACTCCCCCCCCCCCCCCCCCCGCTGACATGGCACCTGCTGATGACATCACTGCGCTCTTTGCCTGTTGCAGCTGGCTCGCGGACCTTTTGATGTGTGCGTGTGTTCATGCGTGCGTGGTTACAAGGCTAGGCGACTTAATTTTCGTACACAGGTAAAACCAAATCGAATAAAGTTAATATTATGAAAAAATGTCGGTTTAAAAAATATATTGATTGAATTTATTTTTAAGGTATTAAAATTCGAATATGTTTTGAAAAGTCCTGCCTGAAATGTGCTTTACAATATTTTTTATACACCTCGTGTATGGAAAATTACATCTTTGAATTCGTAAATAAATATGCAACCGATGATTCGCGCACTCTAGCAGGCGATGAAAGAACAATGTAGATGGTGGAGTGGAGCAAACACAACTAATCGAATGAATGAAAGAGCCAAGAGAGAAAGAGATGAAATGAGAGAAAGATAGGTAGGTAATTTAGCTTAACATCTTGTCGACAGCGAGGTCATTAGAGACGGTGCAAGTTGCACAGGGAAGGGGGATTGGGGGAAGGAAGTGACAATGGTCTTTATTACGGACCCATCCCAGCATTCGCCTGGAGTGATTTCGGAAAACCATGGAAAACCGAAATCAGGATGGCCGGATCGGGAATCGAACCCGTGTCCTTTCGAATGCGAGTCCAGTGAGTTACCACAGCGCCACCTCGGTTGGTATGAGAGAAAGAGAGAGACACCCTAGAAGGAGAGAAAGAGACGGAATGAGAGAAAGGGGTGGAATGAGAGAGACAAGAGAGAAAGTGAGACAAGAGAGAAAGAGAGACAGCACAGAATGATAGAGCTTAAAAAAAAAACCAGTCAGAATGTTGGTATGGTATCACGACTGTATGCGCCTTGAAAAGACGAGTCCGGTGATATATAACACTTAATACTTATATCTTGTAATTTTTTTTAATTATAAAAATAGATTTAAATTAAAAAAATAATTTATTAAAATAATTTTACTATGACATGATCATATGCACCTTGAAAATACGAGTTCAGTCATGCATAACACTTAATACTTATGCCTTTAAAAATTTTTATTATAAAAATATATTTAAATTTTAAATAATAATAATAATTTTTAAAGTAATTTAAATTTTTATCAACTCCTCAATGGGTGGGTGAGTATCTGGTATCTTGCCCACATAGAGGAGGACATGTCAGCCACAACGAGGAGAAAGCACTTTTTAAGGAAAATCGGGAAATTTTTAGGGGAAATGGGACATTTATAGGGAAAAAGGGAAATATTAAGGCATTTTTAGGCTAACATGTAGGACTTTTGAATTTTTGGATTTTTTGGGAATTTCTAAAACTTTTTTTAATGATTTTATTCAATGCTTTGAATATTTTTTGGAATTTTAAATATTAAGGTCTAGGGTCAAGGTCTTAAACATCAAACACGGCGGACAAAATGGCCTCCTGCTGACCGGAATGACAGAGCATGAACAAATCGATTGCTCCATCACCCTACACCCTGATTCCAAAGTAATATTTTTCTTCTACTCACATAACCTTACGAAAGCTAGTAAATATTGTAATAATATATCGTACCGTTGCTTTTTCGTATTTTATCCAGAAAGTGTGCTAAAAGCATAGCAAAGATTATACATGTGAGTTGTTCACATTTATATACCAAACAATTTCGTATGCTGAATACTCTTTCACTACTTCATCAACATTAAGTACAAGCATGAGCTGAGAATGTGGGCACCTACGGGAAAAGCAAGTAATTCCAGTACTCAGTTACTGGAATTACTCAGACCTCTATGTAAATATTCTTTACTTTTAATGTTTAAATAGTTACTAGATTTGTTCACTTACTTTAAATTTTATAACATTATTAGGTGTACTGTTCTAAGTCCTAATGGTAAGTGTAGTACTACTACTATGAGAGAAGTAGTTTTCATCATAAAAATCTGTTTATTTTATTTATAAATATGTTATAATTATTCAACGTTGTTGCACCGGTAGGTAAATTTAAAGTTTAAGAAAAGTAATGTGCATCCTTTACAGTAGCAAGTACTCTATTGCCATCTCATACGAATATTTTGCCGTTCCATACGAATTTTTTTTTTTTCACTCTTCTTTTTTGTTACCGTTTCTAAGATATTCAAACTTTTGTGTTCGTTCCATCTCGTCGTACGAAATAAGCATTATCCTTTGTTTGCAGTGCTCCGTTTCCTACCCAGCTTTTCCAGGAAGATTCAAAAGCGGATGAATCTATATAACATTTCAGAAAATAATTATACGCCTCCGTGAAGCTTTGTAACGATCTCATTGTTCGAAAAATAATAATCTCTGCGACTGTGAATTTATGATAGATTTGGTGTGAATAAATTTCAAGAAGTGATTCTAAACTCTCCTTTGATGTTTGACATTACTTAATTTTTGGAGTTATGCAAAAATGTGATTTAATTTTGGTTTTTCTAATATCAACGAAGTAAGTTTTAAAAATTAAAAAGAATTTACTAAATTCTGATTGTGCCATTTTTTTTTATTTAAGCATACGATATAAATTTACTCAGTAACAAGAGAATTAATTCACATTACAGTTCGGTTATCGAATATATTTCCTGCTATACTGTGTCAATGTAACTGCGCAGTATGCTCAAGTTTTGATGTACAACTAAAGCGATTTAATAAATAAAAAAAAGTTCCGGTGAACGGGGCAGGAACCAAATTCAGTATCTCTGTCCTACAAGTTAAGTTTTCTCACCGAGAGTAAATGGACTAACTGTTTCAAGGAATGCCGTATGATGAAATATTAGGGTAAATATACGTTTATTGTTTTTATCGGAAATTATTAAAATGTTGGAATATTGGTGCTTGATAATTTGCTATCGTAGGTGATAACTTACGTAGAAACTCACTATGTTTGGTTAAGAATTTATAAAACTATATATTTATAATGTCGTTAGTGGTTCTTAGTAGTTTTTAGTAGTTTTTATAGAAAGTGTTGATGGACGGTCTGATGGATGCACCTGTTTAAACTCATATGTAAAAATTAAAGAAAACGGAAGTTTTTGCATCTTCATAAGCCTTGTGTATTATTGGAGACTAACGTCTCTCTATACAGCAGGCGTAGTACAGAGCCCCGATGAAAAACATGGTTGGGGGAGGGAGGGTGGTATGTGAGTTCGACATGATACTAGCCCAGACCAAGATGCCGCCACATCCATAATGCTCTTCGTTAGTGATACTAGATGGAATACTAACTTTCCTTCATTTTCGCCAACACGTAAACACACTGGGAACTACTACAAAGACTGGACCTGGACTCATCTGTACACAGGATACAGCTCCACTGTTCCCTGGTAAGTGCTTCATATTCTGTGCACCACGATCATCACGTAGTCCAGTCGGATACAACTTACAGATCTCCGAGCATACAGTATCACCCACTTGATGCAAGCGTTAGTATACATTATAAGTACCTTGACATGCTCGTTCCTGTAGCTGTGCATAGTCTCCCAACGTGATCGTATGCTTTGTCTGACATAGCAAAATAAAAAGGATCTTCTCGTGGCGTTCCACTCCTTGGACGTCTACTGCTGAAAAATTGACAGAAACGTCCGCCCTGTGGGAACCTCTGACAGACACTGGGAACGACATGTGCCCTCTGAGAAATTATTCGCACATTTACCACATCAGGGTCGTATGGAGAGAAGGCGCGAATAGAAGAGCTTTTTTAATACATTCATGATAGCATTCCCACATTTTCTCAGCATAGAGTCAAACGTGTATGGATGTTTTCAAATTTGTATATTAGCAACGCTAAAAATACCCGTATAATCATCCTGATGGTTGTTATTATTTCCCTACTATATATGGGTTAGAAAATTTCAATTGAGTTCAGGAAGTGTGCGAGACATATATTTTTTATCATTGTGGGATGTGCAGGCTTGTGTTAGTTTGTCCTACCTCCTCGTATAATTATCTTCGACAAGAGTTATTTTTAAGCCACTGCGGTCGAATAGGTACCAATGCGTTCCAAGAACATGCACAACACTTATCGCTTCGCTCTGTTCCCGCAAATTGCAGTCTTGCACACTATCAGCATGTGATCTCGAGCTTAGAGCACCATATCAACACTTGTACTGACAGCTCGGGGACGTAATACAGTGTTATTTTAATGCGTGTGTGAAAGGTGTAGTCTCCGTTTGCAATACATATTTTACTCTTGTGTTAAATTGTGTTATGCATTTGTGTGTGTAATGGCAACTGGTGTAATTCAGTAGGTATCATCGTTTGCACCTCTCACAGCGGAACCCGGGTTTGGTACGATTGCTGGCACCGATCCTTGGAATTTTTTGGTATTGGTGTGTAGGTCTGGCTCACCTCCGTACTTGTGAGTAGCAAGAGTACATCATCTCAGAGAAACATAATCCGCCCCGCCGCCGTGTTCGAAGCACTGTTTCCACCATACAGCTGTTGCCTGGGGTACTTACCTTAAGCCGGGATGTCAACTTGTTTTTATAGAAATGTAATTTGTATACGTGGGTTAAGTTACAGTGTATAAATCATATTAAAATACGTGCCAATGACAAATGGTGGGAGATTATACATACATCTCTCCCAGGAATTACATATGCTTACTAAAGTATAAAAATTTTCAAAAGAGTTTACCAAAACGTACAGCTGTTAAATAAAATTGATCCGTGTAAATTCAAGGGGAGCCAAAAATGCATTTTTTTTTCCTTCATTGTACCAAATGAAGCACTTTATTCGGCGATTCACAAGAGATTTCGTGTGACTTTGCCCACCGACTCTAGCGAAAGTAAGTTTACGTAAAATACTTACTTCCCTATTTTCCAAATATTACTAGGATATATTAAATGGAGATTGGGCGTAGTCGTAATCAAATATTCCCGAATGACAAATCCCTTTCCCCGCCATTTTCCAGCAGCATTTTCAAATAACATTTTGCTGCTTGTCTTATCCTCAGTCGGTTTCTAAGACCTCGCTGTTAAGAGCCTCCCAATTCTCTTCAATCAATCAATCTGATCTCAGCCTGTAATTTCCTCCCCCTCTAGCATGAAACTGTTCTAGCACTATTGGACACGATGGTTACACACGAACTTATATTTGATAACCGTGTTATATTTCCTCGTTATTGTGCAATCACCAATGTTCCAAGAGGCATATATTCTACATATATTAGCTTGCTTTCTGGAGGAAACAAAGGATTTTAAATCTACTTTCATGCCTGTTTGTCTGTGTGTATGTGTGCGTGTTTGTCCACTCCTCTAAAGGCTCTTGAAAGCGTGAACCGAATTTCAGCAAATTCGGTGCTCAAATATTGTTAAGTTAGGATATTTGACTTTTATATCATTTTTAACCACAGCGGGAATTTACTTCCAAACTGTAAGTAATTTTTAAATTTAGGATGCTATGTCATATCTAGGGAACCATTTAACTGATTGAAACCAAATTCTGTACGTTTACCGTGCATCATTTAAGCATTGAATTTAGCGATGAATATTGTTGGTGGTCAGCCATTTTGGAAGATATAATGACGAAATATTAAGTTATGTGATATCTGGAATACTACTCAATCAATTCTCATCAAATTTAGCAAGTAAGTAATACTGTGGTAGAACATGTAAATGTACACAATTTTAATAGATTAGTTGTTTATTTTCAAAATGGTGGCCATACAATAAATTTAGGTTATTTGGTATATGTACCATTCCTTTCGGCGAATTCCGACCAAATTTTTATGATGAAATTACCTATTACGAGCATCATATATGCAAACATATGGCCACTAATTAGCGCTAAATGAAGTAATGAAGTTTTTATGTCATATCTCGGAAAACAATTGACAGAGTCATGCCAAATTTGGCAAATAACTTTATAAGTTATTACTTCCTCTACTTACTCATCCTTGCAGTTGGGCAAGTGGTTTAATAAACTTGTATTTGATTACTACTGAGACCGGAGGTAAACGCCAGTAAATTACGTCATTGAAGACAACGAGCAAGGCAGAGTCACACTGTGACTTCTATTCCTCTGCAGTCTTCAGACTGCAACTTCAACTTTGTCAACAAGTAATACTGCCGTGTTTTCCACCTTCGCGTAGTTACCGGCCCAATAACAAGTTAATTACTGTAACTGCTGCTTTTTTTTTTTTTTTTGCAGTCCTGCACCGGTACTGTTATGTAATTCGGCTTTGTCAATGAAATCAATACAGAAATGAATCGGTTAGTGTTAAAGAGTGGGCTGGAGTTGAGCGTCCAAGGTCAAGAAGCGAGGGAGCGATACGGGCGACACTACACGCAAGCCTAGTGTCTCATCGCTCCCTACGCGCAAGGCATTCAGTGTTTTCGTCGTGACGCTGTACTTTGCAAATTAGATCTGTAATAGTGGGGCTTTATTACATGCGCTGAAAGCCCGCAGATTAAACTACGCCTGTATAGTCGTATTTTAATCTTGACTCTTAAGAAAACGTCATGGGCAAGCTTTAAAAGTGCGATATTGACCATTTTCACGAATTTTTCCTCCAAGAATACACTTAATACAACAAACGTAAAAAAATATGGGCATACATTATTGTTATTCATCTTTTCTGATAAAAAGTCTTATTAACAGAACATTTATTTACCGACATAAGCGTATTCGCGCGAAAACAACTATCTCGTAGAAACTGTTTCAGTACATCCTCTTCTTAAAGCTCATGCGAATTCTTTTGTTAGGGAAGCAGGTAACTGTTATAAAATCAGCCCAATAACAATATATATATAATATATATATATATATATATATATATATATATAGCTATATATGTATAGCAAAAAATATATCGAAAACCCTAATGCAGTAAAATATTGTTACGCGCTCGCTGCTTCGTCGCCTCGCGCGAGCGAGCAAAGAGGACAGAGTGTCGTTATACGATAGCGGCAGTGGCGGCAAAACAATGAAGCGTTTCGAAATACAGGCGCACCGCGGACCCTCGTATTGTTTTCTGCATTTATCTGAAGAATTCTCTGTAATACTGACATCGCTCTCTCAGTGTGACTCGGGTTGCGTTGAACCTTTGTGATGGCCAGGGTCAAGCTATAAATATTGCGACAGGCCTCCAGGCCGGGAATTGAGTTGGAGTTGAAGAACGAATGAGTGGCTGAGTTCCGAACGATAGAAGACTAGCAGCGGAAGAAGTGACCACCGGAAGGGAAGTCTGCGACTGCGAGTGTCAAGCAGTGAAGGACGCGGCTGGCAGGCTTGACTTTTGGACTAGATGCGTGAGTGAAAAATATTGTAAATGATGGCAACAGATAGGCTCAGCACATGTTAATGACGAGTATGAGTTAATTGACTGTACCAGCAGAGATGATTAAGAAGGACGTTAATTAGAGTTGATATAAACGTTAAATATTGGGCCTACTGTTAAATAGAAAGAGTGAAAGTGGCGACAGATTGTTGAAGGATGTAAATAATAGCGGAGTGAATAAATTAGAAATCAAATGTAATTTATTTTATTTTTTATTAAGACCTACATCCCTCACGAACTCAGAAATTCTCGCCAGGCGTCCGCAATCAATAATATTGTGTTGACTGGCTACATTATGAAAGTAAAACCTTGCACACCCACACGTGTATAAAAAACCGAGACAACTCTTCACTCTTGAGAATCTTCAGGTATGCCAACTCTATTGGCTCGCGGTAAGAAGCTGAACTCAGTTCCATACACACAAAATACGGAGCCTCTTCGTATTTCCAATAGATTTGGTTTCCGGAGTGAACTGAAACGAGGACACACGAAGTGTAGTACACAGCTGTAGCCAGAAAATGGGCGTCCCTGCGGAAGTTAGAATATTTAAGCTACTTAAACATTGTCTTGCAAACATAAAAAAGTTGCACGAGACATCTGTAAGAGTAATTGAAACCGCTAGCAACACTTCAAACATTCAATCATTCCCCGACACCGAAAACTTTCCATGATTTAGTTTCAGGATAGTAACACGTTAATACTCAACTTTGTTACGGAGACATAGTATACAGGCGGTAAGAGAAGCTGGCTGTAATTTATCTGATTGTTTTGAAAATGCTCTCGGAAACAAAATATTTTTAATTACTTATGTTTAATTTTAATACGCCCTGAAAATTCCTCATTAGGAAACCTCATAATTTTTTTTTATAACCGCTCTTTATAATATGGAAATACCAAAACCTAAGTCGCTAATTTTCGGAGAGCTTTATAAAATTTTAAGAGTTTGTGTTATTGACAAAATCTTAGTGCCCTTAGTTTTACGAAGATTTCTGGACACATTTTCGTTTTTATAGTTGCAAGGTAATGTTTTGTAACACCGATACTTTCTCAGAGTCCGTTTACAGACTACAGCTTAGTGAGTTCCTATCTTCTGAAATTGTTAACATAGACGTTACATCAAAGTATTTTAAGGAGATAATGTTTTAATGTAATACCATTAATTTGAGCCCAAGTTTTGGGATTACGTTTATATACCGACTGTCACATGTGAACTAATATGACATACTCTGCCATCTAGTGTTGTCAGAATGTGAAAGTATAAATTGGTTGAATTATTTTTTTTACTTATAAGCCTACTGGATGTTCACAAACAAATGATAATAATCACCAGTGTAAAGTAGATAATAATGGAACATATTTCATCAAGGAACCAATAGTGTAACGTGCTTAGTTAACCCGGTAAAAGCAATGACAATGTGCAGGGGTGGGTAGACAATCTAAATAACTAGGGTACAGGCAATACAATGAAATGACAATTTATTAACACATTTGGTCTGAAGTAATAGGAACAGAGTGTCTGTTCAAACTATCCGCCACCGTCCGGCCACAGAGGCGGTGCAGCGCTGATGTATGTTGTGAAGCACATGTGCAAAGGTTTCAGACGTAATGAGCTCATCCCTCGTGTCAAGTGGTGTGGCATACACCATCGATTTCATGTGGCCCCGCAGCCAGAAGTCAGATGGTGTGGTGTCAGGTGAGAGTGGTGGCCATGGTATTGGACCTCCCCTACCTATCCACGGGTTCGGGAAGTGCATGTCGAGGTGTCGGCGAACCGCAGTGGTGACGTGAGGCGGGGCCTGTCCTGCTGAAACCACATCGCCTCACGAGCATCTAAAGAAAACTTCCTCCAAGTATTCCGGTAACACGTCCTACAGGAACTGTAGGTACGTAGCTACTCCGAGACTGCGTCCGTGCGGTACTGAGCTGTGTTATCAGACACGCAGACCTGCGCACAGGCTGGTTACAATGCCACGTATACAAGGTTGCATACCCGCCCCTGCACATTGCCGTTGACATTAGCAGGTTAACTGTGGTCGTTAGACTATTGGTTCCTTGATGAAATATAATGCATTTGTACTTACCTACTCTACTCTGGTGTTTATTATTATTATTTGTTCGTTAACCCCCGGTATTTTCCCCTCGCTTATTTCCAGGATTGTCTTGGTGTGGACAATGCCCAAGAATTTCGGCCACACTGTTTTTTAAATATGGCCCTGTTAAAGTTGCAGGTAGTTTTGATTCTGGTAGATTTTATAAAACTGAGCGGGTCATGCCAGGAATATATGACAACTCTAGTCGCTGAACGCATACGGTTTTTTGTAGTGACAAAAAATAACTTGCTCAATTGTGATTTTCACTCTTTGGGTACTTTTTCCGAGCACATTCCTTGTAATCTCTAATCTAAGCTAATTTACTGAATATTGAGTAGCATTTCACCGATAGGAATTAATGGTCCACCTTAAAACGCATAATTGGCCGCTGTGCATAAAATATATAAGTTATCACAGTTTATTTCGCATTCTCTGACTATGACTAAGTATTTTCATAAAATATATCAATTAGCCCAATAATTTGTGACAAGTTCAAAAAATTTCTTACAGTAGTAGTAGCAGCCAGTGATTTACAACTATTTGTACACTACGAAAATGATGTGTACTTCTACAAGAAATATTTTTGAAAAAGAGTTGCCAAAAAGTTTGTAGAACTACAAAACGTTTTCTTTTAAAAATTGTTATTAATTAGTCTTTCTTTGTAATATTACAAATTAAATGCTCTTATTCCAACTACATTTTTGCGAAGGAACTTGACTTTTTTTCTTTCATATTTACCATATTTCTAACTTAAGTTCATATAGTTAAATAGTTTTAAAACTGAGCAATATCTTTATCGACAAATTGTACTAAAAAAAAAACTAATAATATCCATGAGAACATTACATACCCGTGTTAAGGATCGGGGATTCGAGCCCAGGTCTACCTACACCGTGAGTCAACGTATCAACAAGCAACTTCTCGGAGCTTGGCTTCCGTAGAAGTCTGAACCAACGGAAATGCTGCCTCCGAAAGTGATGAGATGCGAGGTCGCATTCGCTGATCCATGCAGCTGTGCTGAACAGTCACACAAAGGCACACAGGCGCCCTGACACGCGACAAACAAGTTTCGCGGAGCCTCTACACGGCCCGTGTTTGCCGCTCCCCTGACAGAGCGCGCAAGCAGTTGGACCGTGTAAATCGCGCTGTTTCCTTTGCGCGGGAGACCGTGTTTACTTGGACAAGTTTCAGCCGCTGCTTCCTAGCCGAAGGGGAGAGATGCCACCTGGAACTCGTCGCAACGTGCTGGGCAAGCACCTACGCCCCCCGTTTTTTTTTGTGACCTACGCCCCCCGTTTTTTTTTTGTGACCTCCTGGTAGCTTCAGAACAGAGCCGCCTGTTTCGGGCCAAAACGACAAATTGTTAGAAGACGGAACGAACTGGTACCCACATTGTCCACAGCGCTGGGCTAGATGCTTGGGTTAGGTAGTTTAGTTTATTGAGCCCAATAGGTGTTTGATGTAGGTGCGTGTTTGTACAAAGGTATAGGACAAGTCAAGTCAATTTATACATGCTATACAATAATTAAACACGTACATGAGTAGTAGCAGCGTAGGCTTCCGAGACCAGTTTGTACTTTGACCTTTGACCCGTGACCTACTTATGATGCACCAGTGACCTACTTTTAAATGCACTTTTGAGATACTTTATATTTTTATCACATGTGTTGACCTACTTTCGCGAAATTTCTGCATAGGTACTTCCGATTGCAGATTTTTGTACACGCACCTCCGGTAGCACTTCCAGTGCACTGAACTTCCAGTGCACTGCACTTCCAGTTCGTTGCCCGGAGAGAGCAATTCTGGGAAATTTTATTTTTAGGTTACTGGGTTCGATTCTCGCTGATGGGAACATTGAATTTTCATTTTGGAAATGTTTATTTTGGTTTTGAGACTGCCGGGTTCGATTTCTGGACAGGGCACTTAATAACATTTTTTTTTGCACTTGGGAAATTTTGGGAATTCCAGGTTCGATTCCCAGACCTGGCACTTGTGTAAGTTTGACTTACAAACTTTTGGTTTTGGAACACCAGGTTCGATTTTTTTTTTTTTTTTTTTTTGGGCTTTGGAAATTTTGAGCTCGATTCCTGGGCAGGGCAAATAATTAATTTTTTTTTTGTATTTGGACTTGGGAAAGTTTTTTGGATTCGAGTTCGATTCCCGCTGAGGGGTAATGTTGTGAAAAATTTGATTTTGGTTTTGGGCTACCGGGTTCGTTTGCCGGACAGGACACTTTTTATTGTTAGAAATACCGTGTTGGATTCCCGGACTGACCATATCTGGGAAATGCATTGAATTACGTATTCACAAGTGTGGAGGGGGAAAACTGGAAATGCACATATTCACACGTGCTGCTCCGTCGATGTTACCTCGCCGACTGATGCTCGGTCAGCTGATGCACTTGCTGGCATCGACTGCAGGTAGGCTGACGATGTGTGAATGCAGTTGCAGTGTTCACATGTAAGTAGGTCAGTACGCAGGTACACACTTGCATAGCCATAACCGTGCAATAAATATTTACCAAGTACACACTTGCCAAGTACTCATCACACAATCACCATCAACTACACATTTGTGTAACCACATACATCTTCTCTTCAAGACAACCAGATCTTAACTGACATATATCTAGGAGCATTTAATTTGTTTTAGAGTTTGTAATTATTATTAATATTCAGTACATATTTAACCCATTACTGTGTTTATATGGAAAAACTGAGGGTGAGTCATTGAATATTAAGAAGTATTTATCCCACCCTGTTGAAAATAAAGCAAGGTAAACAAGAAATAAAAAAATTAAATAAATTTTAAACACTATTTATTATCCAGCAACCATAATATTTACACATAATCCATCAACCATAATATGTACACTGTTGCAATCATTTTTTATATTTCTTCGTCTTTGATGGAAGAACGCTTCTTCGTTAGAGTGAGGTTAACCTTGGCACTTGAATAACTAATCACTGGCATCGCAGGTGAAAGACGATGAAGTATCCAAATTATGTCGAACCAGGAAAATTGGTTCAGTAGTTGATTGGTACGTAGTAAAACTGGAGAAAATTGTAGAGGATGAATACCTGGATATGTGTCTCACAGGGACACCTTTCGAAGACAACATTTAATTTATGGATATTAGTTTACAGATGTTAGTCTCGGTTCACTGGGAGTGATGATGGATAGACCTGCACAACAGATATTGAACTCACATGGTAGATAGACCATCACATCAGATGTTAAACTCACATTGTGGAAACATCCACACAGCAGATGGTTGTACCAGTTCACTGGTTTACATGGTTGATAGACCCACAGAGCAGATGTCGAAGATACCTGTTGGTTTACAGATGGTGGCTGTCCGTCAGTCGGCGAAACAACTGGTAAATGTGTTGGTTGTCTGCAAGAGATGACTGCTAAAGACTATGTCAGAGACGATGGCAGAGCTGGTGTCGGTTGACTGGTATAGATGGTGGTGGTTGACTGGTATAGATGGTGCTGGCAGATGTTATGCGTGGTGGTTGTTGGCGAGTAGGGGATAAATTACTTTCGTATCCTGTAATGCCCCCATGGTAATGTCGTCATGATATCTGGTCCGATGTACCACTTGTCATCACTCGACAACGCCACTTTGGTTACACATTCGGTGAAGATCTGATGATCACGTGAACGGAAGTGAAATTGGGTCCCCAAAATCCATGAATTTTAGTTGAGGCAATCCACATAATCTCCGTACAAGAGGTTCTGCAGCACATAAGGTTTTGCCCCCTTTGCTTTATTCACACACTTTTCATTCAAAACAATGTGTGAATTAAGGTTAGGGCCTAACCCTACAAAGTGCATGATGATATGACCACCACACTCATCCTCCATAACTTCTGTAACGCCTTTGTTCACCAAAGGGAATTTTTGTGCATTATCTGGCGCGTAGTTGAAAGTATCAAATCGTATAGCCAAATCAGGGGAAATACTATTTATAAACATCAGAAAAGGGAATTTCATAAATCAGGGAATCCATATCTCAATATAAGAGATACAAAGCCTACTGAGGACATTTCTAGGTCATACAGTTACAGTGAAAATCCTACAGATACAACTTAGAAAGGTCGATAATTGCAATACCATTATACAAAGGATCGCTGAAAATAACAGATAACTATTCCATTTCGATTAGGACTAAATTCTAATCGACGATTTGCCATGCCTTGAATGTAGGGCGTCAAATCAGTTCTCCCGCTCCGTAAATTGGGTCATGCCACGATACGACACGTATATCCCTTTCCCGACGGACATTCTGTAAAGTCTTTCCATAAATGGAATTGTTCATTAACTTGAAAAACGATTTTTTCGAATGCGTTTGCAGCCTGAGCATGTTTCTGAATGTTGAAAATGATTTACGGAGCCATCCATGCATCAAGCGAAAAACGCAATGAGCAGCATCGAGTTTGGCTCCACACGCAAATAGTGCTCCAGTGTTTCCCTATGAATGACATAATTCTTCCATGGCACAAGAGTAAAAAAGTAATTTCTCAGCTGTGCTGTTCGGAGGTATACCAGACACTGGGGCAAGAGGCAGATCAGCTAGGGCGTCGTGACACTCTTCCGGAAAAGACAAATCTACTTCCGCAAAAAAATTTGTCCGTGTTAGCACAATTCCACGTCGAAAACACGTTCGGTTCAACCCACCTGAATTTACCAATAGGCAGTTCCATGGTATGGCTGTACAGGCAGTTAACATTAAAGTAACAAATATATTTGTCTGCCACAGTGGACCGACGTCGTCCACTTCCAAGCTTGAACTGAATATTTAATTAACTTAATTCCTGTCCTGTTATATGCTAAGTCAATCCAAGATGGCGTCAATGGTAAAATGGTTTTATATATGTGAATGACCTTCAGTTGACCGCTCGATCTTCCGAGGTGCGGATGTAGTGTCTCTCTCTCTAGGTACACTATGCAAGTGCGTACCTGGTAAATATTCAATGCCTATATCATTACATAATGAAAGTGCATAATGGGTAATTGTGTAATGAGTAGTTGTAATTGTACAGTGGTAATTACGGTTACACATATGCATACAAGCATATATTTGTATGTACTCATTGCTAATTATATGGATACTTTATACAACTGCATTCACACATCATCAGCCTACCTGCAGTAGACACCAGCGAGTTCATCAATCGACTGTCAGTCGGCAAGACGACGTCGGCGAGGTAACATCTACAGTGCAGCACGTGTAAGTAAATGCATTTCCTGGAAATTCCCAAAGTATTAAACGCCTTGCCCAGGAATCGAACTTAGAAACAAAAAATTTCCAAAATTCCAAAATAATATTAGAATGTACAAAATAACCTCTTCCAAGAATCAAACCCGGCACTGCAAAAATATAAATGTCCAATAATTGCACTCGCTCGGATTCGTACCGGAAGTGCAGTGCTCCAGAATTGCATGAGCACTAGAAGTGCATGTGCACCGGAAGTGCATTGCACTAGAAGTGCATGCGGTAAAAGTGGAAAAGTAGGCCAAATGTGCATTCAAAAGTAGATCATGCTGTGCTAAAATTAGAAATGAAGTTCAAAATGAAACATAACGTGTGGACCACTCTGTAAAATATGGTCCTGTCGCGGACCACTGTGAAATAAATCACTCTGAAATATTTTAACCCGCCATGTTAAGTGTGCTACTTTATCTCTTTGAGAGTGTCTGTAGATGTAAATATATTTGGTGTGAGTTGGGAGAAATAATAATTATAATCATATGATAGATTTCGGGTGCCTTATTATTCGTGATGTGACCTTGGTCTTACCAGATTCTAATCAGAAGCTCTCCGGCGATGCTGTAAACCTCGTGCAATAGAAAACACATTCCAACCTTCACAGCAATTCGTTTAAATAAAACACGTGTAACCTTGAAAATTAATTTATTACTGAAAAGAAAAAAATAAACTCAGACTCAAATATGTGAATAATTCAACAAGGTGCAAAATGAAATGTGTGAGTGTGTGACTGAAATCTCTTTACTCAAATTAAATTATACTTCATGATGATCAACCTAAATGACATGCCACCATCCAAGTAAGAATATGGATAAATCGGAATGCAAAATTAAAATAAAATAAGAGACTGAAAATGCTGTGAAACTTTAGAGCTGCTATTAAAAATAGCAATAAATATTTTACTTGAAAGTTCAGTTAGATTAACTAAATAGGCTCCACCTGAACTAGCTCCGTAATTGACTTTCCAGAAAGTTTTGATAAGCTCTTAATTTAATATCTCATGTTTCCTAGTTCACATTCACTAATCGTTCATTAAGTTATAAAAGTCAGTTCAATGAATTATATGAAATCCGATATTTCACCAAATAAAGTTACTCTGTATTTATGTTGAAAGTTCAAAATAAGTCTTTATCTCCTCATTGCATATTTCTCCAACTGTACTAGCTCATATGCGAAAGTTCGGGACTACTGGTTTAACATACCCGTGGAACTCACAATTAAGTTGTGAAAAATCGAAAAGTAACTTTCGTAAAATAAGTTCAGGTCCCTTGTAATTTAATACTTTCACAACAGTTAGTGTAATTAGACTTTCCATGCGTTAATTTTCCTTTGTGTCACCTGAGGTCCTCTGGCGCTATCTCCTTGCATGGTGCCGGCGTCGTAGTCTTGGCTTCCTTTTCGCCTCGTCGATTTAACACTCAGAATATATAAATATAACTCAGCCTACAGGCTCTTCTTAAATATTGCTGCGACCGGCGACCTAAAACTTAACCTCTGGGAGCATAATTTCTAATCTAACTGTATGGTGGCGTTGGAATTTCAAAAATTACATTTCTACGAAAATTTTGACGCCTTACATGTTAAAGTCTTTCCAGCTTCCGCAACAACCAAGATCCAATCACGGCTCGCTTCCGGCTTTGCCATCACAAAATAAAATGAAGGCCTAAAATATTACGTCATTAAATCCCTAAATAAATAAATAATCTAGATTTAAAATTTATGAAACAACTACTGAAAATAAAATCAAACATATTAACACAATAATAAAATAGTAACATAACCATATGAAGAGACTCAGAACGTGTAAAATATCATAGAATAGTTGACTGGTGGTTCTCATACATCGAAATATTAGGGAAATGAAATATTAACATAAAATATAATAAATATGTGAAAAGAATTATATTAACATTCAAATAATACTTGAAATCAATTAAATATTGCTGTCCAAAATATAGGTGTAGCTCAAATGCATATAATAAGCATAACCTTATGGTTCTGTGTCCAGTCAATCTGCGACAAAAATTGCATTCAAAAGTAGGTCATGATGCCATAAGTAGGTCAAAAGTGAATTCAAAAGTAGGTCACCGGTGAATCCATAGTAGGTAACTGGGTCGAAGGTCAAACTGGTCTCGGAGGCCTACGCTTCCACTAATTATGTGAAAACATAAATAAAAAATTTTCTCACTCTTTCTTCTGGACTGCTTGTGCTTCGTCTCTGCAATCCCCACCCTTGGTATAGAGGAACAAAACAGAAAACACAGAAACGTAATTCACTTGTTTTGTTTAAAATTGCGTTCTCACCATATCTGGAGTATATATTTGAAAAAATGACACAAAATTGCACATCAGTTGCGAATTTAATAGTAGTTTGCTTTCTTGAAATTTCCGATGTAAATATTCGCCAAGAAAATAAAAAATTTTGGATATCAAAAAATGTTAAAAAAAAAAAAAAAATTTAAGTACAGTGTTTGAGAAACAAATTTTTTTTTTTGCAAATATTGGGGTAGGTATTTGAAAACACATTTTTAAATCAAGAAGAGGCAAGTGTATGAATTCTTTATTTATTGTGTTATGATTATGAAAAAAAATTTTTTCTGAAATGAAGAGCAACTTTTGGATATAAACATAAGTGAAGAATATATATATATATTTATTTATTTATAAGAATCGGACAGTTTTCTTGCCGAATAGTAATTATCCTTAAAGCTGGTTTTTTTGCACGCAAAATAGTTTTGTAGTTCTTGGATTAATTTCCTCGAAAAGTTTCACCATGTCATGATAGAGTGGAGATATGCAATCCATACCATTGAAGATGCATCTGCTTGAACTTTTCACGATATTATGCTGAGCGAAAAAGAGCAAACCTGAGTTTTGGCCAAATTTGTGCATTATGAGATTTTCCTTTTGAGTACTTATCTACGTTTATCCCAAGGAATTGGATATTATGTGATTCACTAACTTCTTCTGCATCATAAAGAACACTCAACTCTATTTGTCTGCTGGCTTTTGTAAGAAACTGAATGTAATGTTGAGACCCCAGGGGATCGTCACCGGCATCTCATGTTTGCAAGTGTCAACACCCCAATCGTCCCGAGTGTAACAACCACCAACAACTAAACAGTTGGCAAACTTATACGAAAATATCAATTCCCAATTATTTCTTTTGAACAACTCAAACTCCTCATCCATCCAAAAGTCGAACAAGTTAAAGGCATAAGGGAAAAAATCTGGGAAACTTTGCCACAGGAATCCTTTCACACACCCAGTGAAACAAGGAAAGTTTCTCAATTTCATTTTATATAGTACGAAATTTGAGAGATACTCCTTTTTAAAAAATATAATAAAGGTACGATTTAATTTTATAACCCGTTTTATTTAGTATATAATTGGCCTAAAATTATACCAAAATATCATTATAAATTGTTACTTAAAATTGTGCCCCAAACGTGTAATTACAAATAATTATATCAAACTTGCTCACACGAGCATAACCAAAACCTTATGGTGATTACATAGTATACAAAGACAGATGGCTTCTCCAAATTATGTATTGCACATTAAAGATGTCTATAGGTACTTTACAAGAAAATGCAATAAAACAGGCAATCATGCCTATAAAACTTTTCATAATGTAACCCTAACACAAAATATAGAGTGCAGAATGTCCATATTAGCATTGACCAGAAGGTCCCCTTTTTATCTTAGATACATGATGATGCAGACGGCCTCCAACCTGGCCATTTTATACATCAGAAATTTTCACCCTCTCTCTGCCAGGGAAGAAATATCGCAACATTGCGATGTTTATAATCAGTTGGCTCAAGGCTTCATATCCAATCTAAACTCTTTATTTAAATTGAGGCATGAGCAGGAACAAAACCACTTTTTATTTTTTTCTTGTCTTCGTTCTCGTACGTCTTGCAACTCCGCAGAGGCTTGGGGGAGGAGGACGAATCAAGGCGTAGCGACGTCATGAATCACGTGATCACCCTGCCGGCAGCACTAGGGGTGACACACGTTACTCCCGGCAGTATGAATTTTGACGTGCACGAAGACAGCTGGCTGCCGGGCTGAGGTCACTGCTGGCCGACAGGCCCATTTGTCGGCTTCGTTGGCCGGTTTTTAGGCAAGGATGGAGAGGTTCACAAGCCATCAGACGAAACTTCCAACTTCAATTTAAGGTAAAGAGCACCATAATGTCCCCTTTTCAGGCTGCACGTAATTATTTCCACCGAGGTGCGGAACTTTTCCGGTCGTGGCTCATAAGGTGCTTAAGGGAGACGCCCAGGCGTCTCAATGTGTCTTCAAAGTTAAGGTTTAACCTGTTGGCTTTGGACCAGACATGTAATTCACTGAATGTAGTAGTGACTAACCGACCAATTTCTTCCGATGACTTTCCAGAAACTAAGATACGGGTGTCGGCTGAAAACGGAATAAGAGTGGCTCTTTTATTGCAGAAGTAAGTAAATCGTTTATATAAACAAGGAACTCTAATGGTGCACCATGTTTAATTTTTCTTAGTTTTAAATTAGCATTGTGTTGTCTTTAATACAAACCTGTTGTCTGTCATCGATATGCCACATAAGTTTCGTCATTTCGCCTCTAATGCCATAGAATGTTACTTTATCTATAAGCACATTATTATTTATAGAATCAAAAGCTTTGGTTAAGTCGCAAAAAATTCCAATTCATGATGATTTCTTGTCGAGAGCACTAAGGATACTGATAGTTAGTTTGCCTCACTTGTGGAAGCATATTTTTTGAAGCCGCATTGAAAAGTTGAGGAAATGCTGTGCTTTTTAAATTCATGCGGGAGTCGATTCTAAATTTTCGTATACCTTATGAGATAGTAGTTAGTAGTGAAATGGGTCTGTGATTTGCTACATAGATTCTATTACATTCCTTGAACAAAGGTATGACAGGTTGCCATTTGAGTCTATTAAGAATCACGCCAGTGTTAAATAGTGTATTACAGATGTGGCTTGAAAGAGCACAGAGTTCATATGCGCAATGCTTCATTAATTTCATTAGTTTACAACTTAAACCATTATAATCACAAGATGATTTTGATTTTGACTAGTTTATTAGTTTTTCTACATTTCCTGCAGTTGTAAGCGAACACTACATTGAAATAATCTTTGTTCTGTATAAATGAGAAGTGGTTCTTATCATTATTAGTTGCTTTATTTATTAGTTTAACTACTATATTTAAATAGTATGAACTGAACGTTTCTGTAACTCTAGGTCCTTCTGAAAATATACTGTATCCGACTTAGAGCTTTATCCCTACTTACGCGCTTTTAATGTTTTTCCAGATTCACATTTTATGATTGAAAATGTGGTTTTTATTTTATTTTCTCAGTTGTGAATAAGTGAGTTAAAGTATTTTTTTTTGCTCACTCTATAACTATCCTCAAAGTTTTGCAGTATTTTTATAGTGCATGGTTATATTTGGGTTGGTACTTACTCTAGCAATTTTGTAAAGTTCTCTGTTGTGTTGGCATGCCATTTTTTACTTCTTTAGTCATCCATAATGTTTTTCTTGGAAACGTATTGCAACAAAATTGTTTAACAGGAATTGTAAAGAAACGAGTTGCATTTTTAATTTACTTCTAATGTGTTGTATAATGTAGGGCACAATTCATTGCCGAAGTAATACACGAATTGTAATATTGTTTCAGGCGAGTAATGCCTACACTTCTTAAAGTAATGTTGTTTAGGGTTCACACCAAGAGATGAAACAATCAGAACATGTGCATCGTGATCTGAAAATCCCGGTATGGACAGAGAAAGCGTGGCCAAATTATGATCAACAAATATGTTATTAATGACTGTCTGTATATATTTCCTTCGATTCTGGTCGCAAAGCTAAATGTCGATGTCAAGCTGAAAGTAATGAGGAGATTGTCAAGAACAGTTTCCTTATCACTTTCTTTTAAGCACTCGATATTAATCTTACCACTCAGAATAATGTCTACATTTGGGCTGTATATGGATAAAAGTGTGTTTTCGAGTTTTTTTGGTAAATTCGATAAAATTGGCAGATGGGGGTCTGTATACATTAATAATCATTATATTTTTCCTTTCTTTATTTCTATACATACAAAACAGCATTCAAAAATTTTGTCTTCACATGAAATTTGAAGGTTTAGGAATAATATTGTTCTTTAATAAAAAATACAGTTACCTCCTTTAGTCATACTGGTCCTAAATCAACTAAAGAAGAGGGAGTAGATAGGAATTGCAAGTTGTTTAATGCAATATTCAGACAGATGAAGTTCGGTTTAAAGGCTTTGCCATTTCTCTTCACATCTCATCGAGCATGTCGTCGGATAAGGTAGATAACATTGCAGGTAGAACGGTTGGATGCGTAAACATCCTGTTTAACGAAACTCTCGATGTTTTTGGGTTAAGTTTTGTTTCTAATTACCAAGCTGAAATATTCTAAACTGTCATTGCAAAATTAGATTGTCAGTTGTACGGGTCTGCGATTTTAAATATAGGCCGGAAAAAAAGTATAGAACGAAAAATATTGTTTGAATAGTTGTAAAACAACAATGTAGGTGATATTATGTAATACATGATTGTTTAAAGTACTGCGAACAATTTTCCTAATACAAAAACACAATGTAACAGCGTCAGGCATTACAAATTGTTGTTTTGTCTGTTAACAGTTCTCTTAACCGAGCTATAGATAACTTGATAGTTATAACCATAACTCTCATATTAAAAACCGAATGCCTAATTAAAGCAATCATTATCAAAATTAGCGGGGAGATTTAACCTAATTTCACTAACCGGACACCTTGTATCTCGCAGTCATGTCAGATTAAACAGCATGTCACCATAGATTATATTTCCATGGCTTGAATCAAAAACTGAATCGAATTATTGGCGCACACTCAATCACACATGTGTTTTACAGTCCTTAACTATAATTAAATAAATATACATTGAGTATAGGCTATTAGAAGTATTCGATTGTGTCTAACTACTAATGTAGTCCGCAGGCGAGATGTGAAATAGACAGTTCACGGTAAAGTGAGCACTTTTTAAGGTTCTTCCAAATTTTTCTTATAAGCCAGTTTTAATATTTAAGGCAATGTTTAATATCATCATTGTCACGAGACTAATAAATCCGGTGTATACTTTCACCACTCTCAAAAGTTAGTGCGTGAGGCTGCAATAAAACATATTTATTATTGGTTAATGCCTTTTGGGAGGGCGTTAAAAAGTGCTCTTTTTATCGTGAACAGCGTATACATATAATTTTCTGTGGTCATATGCAGATATGTTTTTTAATCATAAGGTGGCTTGTGCATAGTCACATTAACAATATGCTAAGGCCCATTGAAACATGGTATAAATAGGTTGCCCGTGATTGAATGAGTACTTTTGAAAGACCTGCTTATATTTCTGGGCCCATTATTGTATACTTCCACTGTATATAAATGATACACTGCCAAAACCCTATGACTATATTAATGTGTCTATCAGGTACGCCTAGAACTGAGAAGTCAAGATTTTATATATATATTGCCAGTATACTGATTCTTACTTTTAATATGCATGAGATCAGCAGAAACTAAATGCTATAAATTCACTGGCCATAAACTTAGCGATTCACTTTTAACGTGACATTGAGATATAAAAATACACTGTTAAATTTTTCCGTATATTCACGAACGTTTCAACGGGAAAGTACTGTTAATGTAAGGAAACACGTCCCGAAATGAAGAAAAACGGAAACGAGTTCAGTAAACAATCTTATTTCCTGCTATCGACCAGAGCCTGAACGTTTGCCTAACAGGCGAGAAATTGTGAATGTTCATATTCATGACCTGTGCCAGTATTTGCCTGTAACTGGAACTGAAGACCACTTGGGGAAGAATTGATGAATTCGATCGCATGACCTTCCGTATGCGAATCAGGTATGCTGCCACAAGATCAGTTAAGTTGAGTTAAAATTACTGCAGGGTTCCAGAAATCCGTTGCGTACTTCACTTTCTGCTAAGGATCCAAGATGTGCCCATTTTCGGCTAGTTTATCCCATTCGTGGTGTTACGCCGGAGTGGAGGCGCCTATAATTAACATCGTCACCTGAACACGCCCGCTCACATTCAGTAGAATCCAGGACGGCGATTGCGACAAGCGGGGCGTGCATTGCCAAATTACTGTAAGTAGGAGCCCCTACTACTAGCCAGAAACCAGGGCAGATTGCAACACTGCGACGCCTATATCTAGCTATGCGGAGTGGAGGCCATTGTCTTTCTCCTCGTGACGCCGCCCATGAAGGACCACTACAGAGACCAGCTGTCCTGGCCCCGTATCGTCATTTCCAACAGCCTCGGAACTCTACTCAAGGTGGGACAAACCCAATAGTGTAACATGAATCTAATGAGCAATAGAAAACAGTTATTTCAGGTCGCTCCCCCGGCACATTTAAACTGCATTTATGTATTTGTAATGTCATTAACTCAAAAATTACCAGACTCTCAACCTAGACAGTTTTAGAGTTAACCAACCCTTGTCAACCACTAGCTACAGCCTCTATCATTAATCACAACCATAAGACCTCTTGCCCAATACACGTATAAATATGGCCAAAGGACATATTTATAACAATGCGTTTAAATTTCCCATCCACGATAACTTGCGGATGGAAACGGGATCATTTCACGAGTTCACCCAGTAGGAAGATACTCTTCAATCGCTTGGTATTATATTTTGTTGTTATAATAGGACTGTATCCCTGTGTAAGAGCGAGCCAATAACACATCGAGTAATGACCAACCTAGTGCAAAGTTTATATAACTGTGGTCTAACCTGGCGCCCAAAAAAAATCGCTATACATCCGGGGCTTCACTTGCAGAGATGAATATATCTCTGGTGGAGACGCACAGTTCAGACAGCTATAGACTGTTCACGGTAAAATGAGCACTTTTGAAAACCCTGCTCAAGATCTACTTATATGCACGTTGGGTGTTATTCCGTCTTATGAAAAATTAACGTTCCCATGGGCCGCATCACTTTATTCATGCGTCGGTCAAGTGAAACTGTAGAGTTATTAGAATATTAAATATTCTACGAAATCGCCAAATTTACACTTCTATGGATTTAAAAACAGAAAGCGAAAGAAATCATTTAAATTATTCTCAAATGGTTATCTACCACTTTTTATTTGATACTAAGATATGGGACTATTTTCCACTCATCGTTACCAACTTTACTGGACGCATGTCGCTCAGTACGCCCGTTAAAGTATATGCAGGCAGGGTCAGTGACTTTTTTCTAAGGTTGATTTCGAAAATGCTCACTTTATCGTGAACAGGTATCACGCAGTAATGAGAGGAGATTGGCGGAAGGACGGATCGCCCATAGTGGCGAGTCCAATCAAACAGAGGGGTGTGCGAAAAGCGGGCAGCTCGCGTCAGCGGCGCTGACGGAGAGGTCCTGGGAGTGATTAAACGCCGTAGTGGCCGACAGCAGCACCGCCGCTGGACACTTCCGCGAGCGTCAGACGGGTACACGTATCAGCGTGGGATTGGGGAGGGCGAGTGGGATACGCCGGCCGGAGTGAGTGGACGTGTCAAAGCATGGACATTCGATTCAATTTAACACATTCACCCGTCCAGCTTTTTGTGTGTGTGCGTCCAGCACGGATGGTAATTTCAGCCCTGTCTTGGAGCCCCACGTTAGGAAAATTGACAACTTCGATTTTTTTTTTTTTTTTTTTTTTTTTCTCGTGGCTTCAGTTTACTGATCAGAAAACGATTTAGGAACTTGTTGATGATTTTGAATCTGCTTTAGAAATAACGTGCACTCCAGTAATATTCTGAATTCTTGTTTCGTGTCGATTAAATATCTTTAAAGTGGTGGTAGGCAAATAATCTTGCTTCCTTGAATACCTCTATGTCAAATGTTGTAATGTCATTTTATGTCAAATGTTTGAACGCAGATAGTGCAAGCTGACCTGGTTGGAATTTTGGGCTGACATGCATGTTAAAAATGTTTTAAGTTCACTTACAGCGCACGAAAGCGTGAAAATGGCCGTGGGATTGCATAGTATAGCCACGGTAGTAAAATGTACAGAATTATCCTGAGCATAATTGCGAGGAGGTGGTTTCAGGTCGGAAATGCATGCAGCAGCGAAACAAACCCTGCAGCTACCATCATTATGTTTGGGCTACAGTATTGTAGAAGGCCACAGACAGTTCCTTTAACCCCCGCTCTCCAGTTTTCTAGAGGGCTGTGCTTTGTAAAAGTTATCGTATAAAATATGCACATTTTGTACGAGTAATTGAACTAGCGTATACATTTTTTTAATCTGGCACTTGAACTTGTCAACGCTGTCAGAAAACAAGCGAAATGCCCTCAAGCCTCTTAGTTTTACTATATATTTCATTCAAACTGGCTGCCGGTCAAAATATTTAATCTAGTTTTTAACAAACAGCTATGATATATTTTTCTGCATGGGAAATTGTATAGAGAATAAAACGTTCTACAAAAAATGTTTTCATTCATTGAGTCGATATTTTAATGACTGATCATATGCACACAATTAAACCCTAAGAGTCTGTATATTTGCGCATATGAGTAACCAAGTTATCAATGATAAAAAGAAAGGTAAGCTGAATTGCTTTGATAATGCCTATATTTTGTTATGTTAAACTACATTTAACGTACCAATACCGGTCCAGAAACTATTTATTCCAGTTATTTTGTAATATATAACATGTTTTGTTTAAAACACTGATAAAGTCTCATTTCATTCGATTGTTTATTTACAACATGCTGTGTTATTTGTATCAAATTTCCGATAACATTCACTAGTACATGCGCAATATTTAAAAAGCGTATGCCCCCCTTTTTTTTTGTTTTTTCGTTCCTTGGTTACACGGCTCTGTGGTTATAGAATAGTAATGAAAACGTTCATGTCGTCACCATGTTAAAAATAAGTGACCTACCCACGTAAAACATATACGTTTATTTGGTCAGCGTAGTGAATCTTGTTTGCCAAATTAGGTAGTAACAGGTTTATTTTTTTCCGACATTTGACACAATGTCTTTTCTTGTTGTAGCGGTACCTTACAATATTGCAGACAAAAGAGACACTGTACCAGCATGTTTATTACTTGTAGGTGATACGTTCAACTCATCAAGTTTGGTTGAAATTGGCCAAAAAAAACAGTATGCTACATGCTGTATACCAAATGAACCTAAAATATTTATATAGTCGCCATGTCAAAATTAAGTTTCTTACGCATTTAAATCGCATATGTTATCATGGCATACATAGTATTAGATACAGTACACAAAGATTGCTTGAAATTGGTCACACCGTTTTATAGATACAGAATAGTTATCAGAATGTCTATATTGCCACCAATTAAAACTAAATGCCTGAACCAATTAATTCATATCAGCATACTTCTTGTTTATCAACTTTGGTTGGAATGGGTAGATTGTTTTCCGTGTTACGATACAATAACTTTATTTTTTCATGGGTGCGCTATATTACAAAATGATGAATGAAAATGGTTATTTATTACCATATTTATAGTAATGCCTTTAGTCGATACTTTCTTCATATCAAATATAGTCGAATTATATATATATATATATAGTCGAATTATATATATATAGTCGAATTATATATAGTCGAATTATATATATATATATATATATAGTCGAATTATATATATATATATATATATAGTCGAATTATATATATATATATAATTCGACTATATTTGATATGAAGAAAGTATCTACTAAAGGCATTACTATAAATATGGTAATAAATAACCATTTTCATTCATCATTTTGTAATATAGCGCACCCATGAAAAAATAAAGTTATTGTATCGTAACACGGAAAACAATCTACCCATTCCAACCAAAGTTGATAAACAAGAAGTATGCTGATATGAATTAATTGGTTCAGGCATTTAGTTTTAATTGGTGGCAATATAGACATTCTGATAACTATTCTGTATCTATAAAACGGTGTGACCAATTTCAAGCAATCTTTGTGTACTGTATCTAATACTATGTATGCCATGATAACATATGCGATTTAAATGCGTAAGAAACTTAATTTTGACATGGCGACTATATAAATATTTTAGGTTCATTTGGTATACAGCATGTAGCATACTGTTTTTTTTGGCCAATTTCAACCAAACTTGATGAGTTGAACGTATCACCTACAAGTAATAAACATGCTGGTACAGTGTCTCTTTTGTCTGCAATATTGTAAGGTACCGCTACAACAAGAAAAGACATTGTGTCAAATGTCGGAAAAAAATAAACCTGTTACTACCTAATTTGGCAAACAAGATTCACTACGCTGACCAAATAAACGTATATGTTTTACGTGGGTAGGTCACTTATTTTTAACATGGTGACGACATGAACGTTTTCATTACTATTCTATAACCACAGAGCCGTGTAACCAAGGAACGAAAAAACAAAAAAAAAGGGGGGCATACACTTTTTAAATATTGCGCATGTACTAGTGAATGTTATATATATATATATATATATATATATATATATATATATATATATATATATATCAACAACACACACCTATACCAAATTTAAAAAATATTTGTATGACGCCGTTGTGAAAATTGTGCCACATTAATCTTCGTTGTATATGGTATCATTGCCTACTATAGGCCCAAAAGGTACTAGTTGCCTGCAAAATATGGCAGGAATCTATTGTGTAATTTCTGAGGTATGATGTTAAAAACTATTTGTTTTCACGATGGCGAACCAATAAGAACGTACTTTCCTAGATCAAAGACGTACAAGATTAACTGTGAAAATACACGCTTTGGTTTTACCTAGTAAAATAATTTTCCAGATATGAAATGGCGCCTTACTGTTTTATAATAACAACCCTTTTGAAATCAAGGAAACGGCTTTGCAGAACATTTAAAAAATCAGATGTCCTTATTAAGTTCAATATGTGCACCGAATTTGGTGAAATATGTTTCACAGGATCGAATGTTATTATGAGGGGACATACAGTACATCACAGACAGACATTTGCATGATTATATAAGCTCATTTTTCCAAGAAAAGTAGCTTAGTATTGAATGGAAATGAAAGTGTATTGAATGTTTCAAGTTAATCAAGAAATTACGGAGGGATTTTCATTTATTTCGAATTATCAAACAACTGCTAGCAGCAACATTCATTTCCGAAATAAATTGTTTACGACCGCAAATAAATGTCTCATAAGAAAAAATTAATAAACGGTTTAAATACTATAAGCAGTGTATAAGGTTTCCTTTTTTTTCCCTTCATTTTTGTTGTTGTTGTTAATGTTTAAATTGATTCAGAAAGTGTTTCGTACAACTAGTGGCGTACCCTGTTAGGTTTCCTTGCATTTTTTCGTGGTTTCACAGAATTCTTTGTGGATGTCATGATTTTCATTTTTCCTTAAGTAATATAGCTTTATGATATGCACTTAAGATTTTGTTGGTTCAGCGATGCAATGAGGTAGGCTACCGTTTAAACAAAAACATTCAGTTTGACTCCATGCTACATACACTAACGCAGAAGAAAACAATGAGAATAATAAGTCTTGCGGACGAACGTTTGCTTCTACCTGAGATATAATTTAGGTTGCGCCACATACGAAAACATCTACTGGAATCACGCTGCAAAATGTTTTGTTGCCTTCTCTAAAACATGCAGTGGTAAGTCATATTCTTGCTTTGCATCCAGTACAACAAATATAACTGATCTATGACGTGGGGATACTTTATTATGTAATCATGTTCCAATCGTAGTTTTGCTTATATTCACGATGAATTTAAACGTCATACTTAATGATTGTTTAGTTTTGTGTGGTGTGCGACGTCAGGAATGCGATTCCCTAACGTAAATCATACAGACTACGTAAAGAAATATACAGTATGTATTGTCATGATTACGGACAGTACACGCAGCTACCTACGTGTGCAGAGCTCAAGGCAGGTGCCAGTGCATATACAGCCGTTAGATGGCGCAGGCTAAGTTGGCCAGGCTGTTACAGCAACCTGCCTGTCTACATGAGTCCGTCGCAGATCAAAGTGCCACTGCAGCTGAACTGACGCCAAAAACGTGGTTAGCGTACGCGACGACAGAAGGGAAGAGTGTGCAGAGAGCGAGAACCTCACATGGTTGCCAGGTGTACAAATCAGTGTGAGTCAATGTTCAGGAACTTACTGACAACCAATTACCTCAAGGCATTTTAATTGCCCCTGACCATGAGGAAAAATAGATCAAGTTAATATCGATCGTAACCACGGCGAAAATACATTGAAATTGATGTGGCTCGATTCTGCGTCGTAAAGAAATCGGGAAATCTGTTCAAGTATTGTTTTTTTTTTGTTTTTATTGCAAGCATCCCTACATACGTACATTATCTGCTAAAGGCTGTTCACGATAAAATGAGCACTTTTGATGCACTAGTTACTTTTATCTTTCAGCCATTTTTTATTCTTTAACCGCCTTTTAAATTAAATATGGCCATGTAAGTTATAACCACAGTGTAAATATTATACCGCATTCTGAAGTTAATGCATAAGGCTAAAGTAATATATATTTATTGACTATTACTACAAATGAAAGAGCTTTCAGAAGTGCTCAATTTACCATGAATGGTCTATAAAATGCAGGCATTCACGGCATTAACAGATACACGCCAACTTACAAAAGAAAGGCTCTTGGCAAGGAGGTTTGTGCAGTTAAACTGAATGTATTCTATCCCTGTGCGTGTGAAGTGGGGTGTAGAAAAGACATATAATGCCGATGAATGATTTACAAATACCACGCTGTTCTGTATCTTACTTCAAACATTTTGCAGGAAAGGTTAGCTAACAAAAATATAATTTATAATAAAATTATAATAACAAAACAAAGTGTATAAGAATAAAACAAAGTGTAATTTGTAGGTTTGAGAAACACTTTGGGTCCATACATACATTAATACATACAAAAACATATGACATTAAAAAAAAAAAATTAAACCCCAAAGAATTCATAAGCATCATTAAAAGTAACAAATATTTTCATATGCTCTAATGACTCCCGTAGTACTTCCCATCCAGGCGACTGTGCAATGTACCGTAAAATGATATACAAGTACAAACATGCTGAGACAAACCGAGGAGTGAATGGCCAAACGTACTTTCGCGTAGAGAAGAAAGTTATATTGTGAATCAAATCCGCCAGAGATCTTTTACTAGTCCATGCGCTATTGCAAGAGACCTACGAAATACTTTCAAAGTCACTGTAACCAATGACAGTGAGAAGAGTGTTCAGCAATAGTGACTATAATTCAAAAACACCACAGAAGTAATCGTACATAGGCAAATGTAATTATAAGAAGAGACTTAACTTCGCGAAGGTATATTTACAGAACGATTACTGGACGGACGTAATATTTTCAGATGAGAGTAAATTCAAGGTTTTCGATCATGACAGTTGGCTATAAGTGTGGAGAAAATCGAATAAAGAGATAAATCCCCACAATTTTCGTCCTACCGTCAAGCATGGCGTGGGTTCAGTTACGGTGTGAGGGTGCATGAGTGCATGTGGTGTAGATGAACTGATGTTTATATATTGACTATTCGATCAATAAAACTATATTGGCGAGTTTAAACATAATTTGCGACCGAATGCCATACAACTTGATGTAGTAATGCACATTTTACCAGGATAATGGTACTAAGCGTAAATCCTTTGCAACACGAATACGGCTGCTGTATAATTGTCCTCGTGTAATAGAAACTTAAATTCAATAGAATATATTTGGGCATACTTAGATATGAAGCTATGAAAACATAATATTTCAAGCACGCGGAACTTGAAGGAGAAAATCCTTCATGAGTGGAACAATATCCCTCCTAGTGTTATATAAACGGTAGTAAAGTCAATGCCAGGGCGTTTGAGAAGCGTTCTGAAGCAAAAGGGAGGGCATGCTAAATATTAAATGGAGAATCTATTTTGTTTATGTTGATGTACAAAAACATTTGTTCTTCGTACGAAGGTGTATGAACATTTCTGATTCGGAAAACGAGCATTTATTTACATTTTTGTAATATATTACTTTGTTTCTTTTATAAAGAATGTTGTTTGTTTGTTGTATTTGATAAATGGAATACAAAATACAGCTGGACGCATACGTGTGTGCCAACATAATTGCTTATTGTACAGAAGTCGTGAAAGGAACAGGATGTATGAATATTTGTGATCGTCACTGTATATACATATTAGGGCCTGTTCTATTTGAAAATGCTTTTCGTGGTATTCTTCAAACACAAAAATGATTTAGTTACATTCGCAAATTGACCTTACTTTAATTCTTATTCAATATGAACAAATTTTAAGCCAGTAGAGACTACTGACATCAGATTTAATAGACACAAATCTGCCTATCACTGACATCTAGAATGTTTTTTTCTCACTCTTCTCTCCAATTCCTCTAGAAGATTCTCAGTAGGATTCGGGTAAGGTAAGAGTGATAGGGTATTGTATGGCATATGGGGTGTGTTCTAGACGATCCATTTCGCAGTGTGCTTGGGGTCACTGACATGTTAGAACTATATATACCATTAGGTTACTGGAGTTCGACCTTAAATTTCATTCCTACTGATTATGTTATTTTGTTTCGTTGTAATATAAAATGTAACAGTTTCATAGAATGTACTTTATTTGTTAGCATATGTTTGCATCCATATAAAAACCACATGTAACAAACAAAGGTGGTCTCGCGTGTATGGTTCTGACGTCCACTGTTTCAGGTTCTAAACCACCGCGCACCTCTAATTTGTATCTCAATGTTGTCATTATGCCACGTGGTGTGCCATTGGTTTTGTGTGTCACGTTTTTACGTGAGTGTTTATTTAGCCCTGAAAAGGGCCGATGTGTAACCTCAATAAGAGGACCAGTATCCCTCATTCTCAACCACCTGCCGCAGTCGTCGTGGTAGAGAGGCGACCAGAGAAGTAGCATAGCGTTCGCTACTAGCTACTTCATCCCAGGCATCCGCTACTAGCTCCCAGAGAGTATCTTTATTTGCTGGCTGTGGATCAGGCCAGTTTGCAGCCATCGTGCGCTTCATCTCCGACCAGACATTCTCAATTGGATTCAAGTCGGCACTGGAAGGTGGTAAATCTAAGAGCTTTAGTTGGTCTTGCCTAAGTGAACCATTCTTGAACCCTCTGAAAACTGTGTATCGGAGAATGTTCCTGCTGGAAGCGCAGCACACCATCGGAGAATACAACACCTGACCAGTCACGGTCAATGTTGTCCTCGGCAAACGCGAGTCGATAGATCCTGTGTTCATCGGAGAGACTTTGCTTCCTTGAAGAACGCTGGGATTTCAGTCCCGCCGCCGTCAAGCGCCTAAGCCCGGTACTCAAGCTGCCAGGAAAGTGCGTGGCACGTTTTAGCTGAATGGCGCTCCTGAAAGGAGTCAACTTCGCCTGAGTAATCAAACAATTGTCCTCGGCTGCAGTCGACACCGTCCATGAACCCGTTCTCCGCGAGGTGTCACGTCACCCATGTCCCGGAACTGTCGTACCCATCGAGTCGCAGTGCTCTCTGGAACACCGTAACGTCAGCCTGCTTCAGCGGCGGAAAAACCTGCCGCCTCAAAAAGGCTTATGAATCTCTCCCTAACTGACTGGCAGTGGTGAAACATCGCTGCAGAATGACGTTTCCTTCCTTGAACCGCCTGGCTCTGCTGAGACATCACTACACGATGACGTGTATTAAAAGGGTTGTATATGCCTGTGACGTAGAAGGTACGCATGCCCAGAGTCGAATGGGGACCAAAGATGTGCGAAATTTGCATGTTGTCAGATGATATCTGTTTAAAAAGGGAGACCATAAGGCATGTCCGAAACTGCAGTAAGGTCCTCGACTGATCACATGACGAAGTTCAGGGATACAAATGCATGGGCAATCAGGACCAAATTCTGTGACTTTGGAGGGGCACGCTAAATGCCCAAACCGCCTGTCAAATCATGTGACACATGTTACTTTCGTTACCCATCGCATGACCGTGCAAACACAGAGGTGTATAATGACACGAATGTGAACAATAAAACACAGATATGTTATACTGTGTGAGAGTAACCCTTTTTTTTGTCAATACAGTTAGTTTGTATTATATTTTGATTTACTATATGAGACACCAACAAGACAGCTGATAAACGTAGTATTATTTTAGGCTGTTCACAGTAAAGCGAGCACTTTTTAAGCTCTTCTAAATATTTCCTATCATCCAATTTCCATCTTCCTGCTGCTTTTAATATAAACATTGCAATGAGACCAATAAACACAGTGTATACATTACCTGCCCTAAAAAATTAATCCCTGAGGCTGCAATACAATATATTTATTATTAGTTTATGCCTGTTGGGAGGGTCTTAAAAAGTGCTCACTTTACCATGAACAGCCTATTGCAGAGACCAAAAAATAGTAAACGAAGAAATAGGTTTTCTACAGATAAAATCGACCGCCTCCTTGGCGAATGCGCATCGGAATGTGTCAGATCACAAAGTTACCTAACATATGTATACACATTCATATTCCTCACATTGCCTAAGTGATAAAACAACTTCGAAGTACACATTTTCGTAGTCAACAATTTTACTACAGTCAGCGTTGACACATTACTTAGAATATATCGTACATTCTGTAGGTTGTTACTTATTTCACACAAATTAAATAAATGGACATTATCAGTGAAACATAAATGTGCTGTCAGTACTGCTGTGTGTGCCAAGCGCAGTAAAACGATCAGCAGTTACGCAATAAAGATCTGAAAGAGGTTTGGAAGTTAGGGGAGTTGTGTGCGAAGGGCCATTACATTCACTATTTGTTATGTGAACGCACGGTAGGAAAGAAAAGAAGGTTAAAATATGTATGTGTGCGCCACAAGTATAGGTTTGACGTATTTTGAGTTAGATGGTGTCAAACGTAGGCTTGTACGTGTCTATATACACCTTAATAACTTTGCAACATTTAGCTTACCATAGAAGAAACTGAGGACATCGGGATCACTGTAAATAACATGCACAGAAGCAACTTTCATACATTCTCAGCACTTCAAATAAAATACATGCGAAATCTGAATAATTAATATATTAATGAAATTAAAAATAAATAAAATCAGACCAAATGTGTTATGCAATTCAACAAGATGTAAAATTCAGATGTGAAATATTTATTAAACTTTAAATGTGTGTAAGAAAAATCACTTAAAATCAAATTAAACTAATGTTGATGACCAAAACTGAAGTACCACCATCCAGTATAAAGTTAAATAAATTAAAGAAATAAAAACAAATTAAAAGATAAAAAATAAAATATGACAGCAAAAATTAACTGACAACTGACTTGAAATTAAATTCAGAAATAAAAATTTGTTCATAACCGGAAGTAGCTTTCTTCAATTTCTAACTGTTTGAGAAACTGACTAAGCTCCTAAGTAATTAGTTGCATTTACAGTTCTCACGAACCAAACCTTTACTTGAAAATGTCAATTTAAGTTTTAATTACTTCAGAAGAATTACTCCTCACTTTCCCTCAAATTGTTAAACTCTGCTCAGATGAGATTACAATGAGTTCAATAGTTTTTAGATGTCAATGTGCTCCGGCGTTACTAACTCATATGGGATCTCAGGACTACTGATTATACACAAGTTAAAGTTCAGAATATGCCTAGTTCCGTAAGTTAATCTTCTTCTGAAAATACTATAATTTCGTAGAAATATATTACAAGTGAAGTCGTTCACATAGGTCTGCACCCAGACTCTCAAACTCCTTGGCGCCACCTGTATTCTGATGCGCCACTAACGTGGCTGACATGACGCCTGGCGTCTAGAGATCGGTGTCCTGGCGTCTCCAACAAAACTCACTAATACAATTAGCTAGACACCTGCCATCAACCCTCCTCTATAATCGGTTGTAGCAGTGACCTAATCACTACTTCTGGGACTTATTACTAACTTATTCCTAGATTGGCGCTGGGGGTTCCTTAAGATTGAAATCTCAGCGAAAATACAATTAACCATCCATGTTGAAAGTCCCACCCAGAAGCAAGCCTTCTGGCATCTCCATTCAAGACTAGACAATCGCGGCCTACTTCCGACTATACCTCCTAAAAATAAAATAAACCAAAATTAAAAATCTTTGTAATAAGAGAATAAAGTAAATAATTAAGCTTTAAAAATCATAAAGTAATTACTGAGAACAAAAATAAAAATGTAAACATAATATTACAATATAGAAATAACAATGTGTCAAAACTAAGAATAGTGCATGAAAATTATCATAGAATGTAGGCATTAAGTGGACTGGTGGTTTACATAAATCATAAATTATGTGATTTTAAAATGTTACCATTACATATGAGAAATGTGTGAAAATCAATATTCAAATTACAAAGCGTGTGAAATAAAATAATTAATACAATTCAAACACTTATATAGCTAATCTGCATGTACCAAACATATCATAAAAACATATGTTCTGTCGACCTATGACAATAATTACTCTGTTTAGGATATTATGCTTGAGGCTTTCACTTTCTGTATTTATTAAATTCCTATATTTTACAATGAGAGCGTATGTCGGTTTTGTGTAGAATAATTATGAAAATGTTTTTAGTATTGTCACAACCAACTCTGTTTTTGTGATGAACTGGCAGAAGAAAGATGCATAGTCCAATCTTGAGGTAATTTAGACAACATATGCTCATTCGCAGTGGACGTACAGTAGTTGCACTTACCTTTTAAATATCGTGGTGTGTATCATCAAGTTACCGTATTGATTTAACTGCTCTTGACAATTATCAGTATTCAGCAGTACACAGGACGAGCTCTTAACACAACCGGCATTCTCACATCATCGAGCGCTGTAGCTTCTCGATAACACCTTATCCCAATACAAACACCATGTACGAAGACAACAGCTGATCTCCATAGACTATTTATACCACAGTCGACGATATATTCACTGTAGTTAGTTATACACCCATATATTAATAAGCGAAAAAGAGCTCGCCCCTAAAGGATCTAGTCGCGTGAACAGGCAACATATAATGATTAACGCACACACTCTGGGAGTCATCTGACTTGGCAACAGGGACTATTGCAGCAGCGTTCTGGCATCATTAAAATAAATATGTCACGGTCCACAGTGATTGTTAGCAGTGGCCTGGAAGTTGTTCATTTTCGATATAAAACAGAAATATTCAAGTGTTAACTGGATATTTTAAAGTACCTGAGAGTAATTATCACTTTTATTATTTACTTGTCTTGAATCCGCGTTTTGTTCAGAGGCAAAATGTTTGTTATACTGAATATTTTATTAGACACTATGTTACTGTGTTCAGATCTGTGTTCATTATTTAGATAGTTCGCATAGTATGCTATATGCAAAATAATTTACTTCACAGCGATTACTATAACTATGAAGGCATTTTCAGATATTCCTTCACATTAAACACACACGCAACAATTTTATTTCTGTTTTGGTTTTGCCGACCTACATAAATATTACGGAAACACTACAATTTTTCAGCGTAATGATATAGGAATGTAGTTTTGAAACACATTAAAAATCACACTTTAAAGGTTTTCTAGTGTAATTATACCACGATCGCTAGGAAGTGTGTGACCTTCAACAATCTTGTAGTTTTCACTCCATGCGGATATCTAGTGACTATGTAGAGTCTAAATGGGCAAGCAGAAGGTTGTTGACGTTGCAATTTCCTCCTAGTTCTACTGTTTCGTGGGTTTTTGAATTTACAGGTTGTTCGGTGTAACTTGCGCGCTTTTGCAAATAGACAGTGCCCGTAATCGCATATAGTTTAACATGTGCACCGGCTGAGGTACTGCTGTAATGCTAGCCGCGACTCACGTAAACGGATTCTTTGTTTTGCCATCGCATTATAATAGTCATGTTCCAAACCAATACCACTGAAAATCGATTCCCATAATTTATGCAGGCCTACCACTGAACAAGAAGTGGCAGCGTAGAAACATGTTAATTTTGCAAATAACTTAACAGTGTTGCTTGATAAACATACTTACTCAATACCATGATAAACATACATATGTATACAAGTTACTTGACCTATAGTAACACAAATGTTGCATGAGGCGAAAGACACAAGAAGGTGGGAAGGGCTTTCAACATTGTACTACGTTAATCGTGGGCAGTGTATGAATGGTGATACTGTAGCTGCTAAAGAATAGTTTTCCTGGGCCGTAGTCGCAGCATTGTGTAAAGTTATTTGTCTCGAAAGTAAAACGACAAAACTTCAAGGCAGTAGCCAACGAAATTCTCAATTTGTCACTACGTAGTGAATTCGATAAATTCTATAAAGATACGTCCAGTGACCACTACTTAAAACGGTATTTATTTCGTGATGTTAATATAGTTTTACAACTGATAATTTCATCCCGTAAATAATAATAAAATTATAGCAAAGATTCATAACTTCACTTAATGCGTTTAACGGTTCGTAACTAAATGTCAAAACTTTTTACAGTACCACTGTAATTATGTTCTGAACAGATAGCAGGACTTTGCCTTGATTGTGGTTTTATGTTCTAAGTATGTTACACTGTTGCACCGGTTAAGAAGAAGCAGTTTAGTTATTCGTGAAAGCAACCCAATGCATAAGTATTATAAGACTAAACCCAGTAAATCAATTCCATAAAGTAAGTAATACATTTAAAATGACTACTTAATAGCATTTTATTCTGATGAGTAATTTCTCTGTTGCATTAAAAGGTTGTTAATATTTATTAGCATCCAATTTTAAAACAGATCTTTAAGTTAATATTGTAATCCACAACCATATTCATACAATACTTTCCTGTGCAGTGTATTCGGTCATTCATATCATTCTAACTACTGTTTCTTAACATGAAATTCAAACGGCATTCCTACTACTCCTGTTCATGAAACATGTACTCCCATAGTACATCATGTGTATATATTGTGGAGTCATGTAGATTGTCTTCCATAATGCGTTTCAGTTATGGCTACAAATGTTCTATCATATTATTCATATCTGGTGACCAAGGAGGTCAACGCAAATATTACATACTTTTTTGGTTCTGAAACCATCTCTAAACTGGTTTTCTTCTATGGAATACCATTTGCTATATCTGCGACTATATTACTCTAAAATGCTATAACATTAAAGGGCTCGATGCTTTAATACACCGCTGGCCACTAAACTTGCAATACCATGAAGTTCATGAGGCATCACAACCGGATATATTGGACAATAATAGCCATCATACACGGGTGACGTATATACTTGCAGCACGATACTACGTATGGATTGTAGGAAATAAAGTACTTTGTGCCCCACTCCCCACCCCTCTTAGACAGAATCAACCACGGCTACACCCACGTGGCTTCGATGTGTGCCCAAAGTTCATCCGATATAGTGGCGGGAATCCTGTCACAACCCAGTCATCGTTTGACCATGAACCACACGTTTTCGATTAACAAGAGATCCGGTGAACACGCAGGCCAGGAAAGCAGTGTTACATGTTGGTCATCCAGCAGCCGTAGGACGATGTGTGCCACATGAGATCGCGCATTGTACTATTCGCACTTGTCCCCAAGTTGGCCCTGAGGTAAGGGGACGACAACAGGTTCCAACACATCCGCAATGTAATGGTTGCTGGTCAGTGTACCAGCGATGTGGACTAGGCACGAGTGGGACTGGAATACAATGTCACCCTATGTCATTATTCCATGTGCCAGGTCGGTATGACTATGTATTATGTAGGACTCGATCAGGCGTGCACCACAGTGCTACGATAGCTTAATGCAACCATAGTCATGCTACAAGTAGAAGCGGAACTCGCTGGTGAAGACTACGGCAAGTTATTCGTCAGTCCATGTCCGACGTTTCACGCACCATTGCAGCCGCAGGCATCTACAGTATGAGCATTCAGTGGCAGCCACAGTAATGTGCGCCTGGACATGAGGCGTCGGTGGTCTAGATGGCGACAAGTGTGTGTGAGAACACAGATTGATGTACCAGACACCTGGCATCCCGAGCGAGAGTGCTTGATGTGACTGTATGGTCTGTAATCGTCATGCGTTCCAGAAGTCTGCCCTGGCATTTGTTGGTGTGACGGGGCCATATGGTTTCCTGCACATCGCTCAGCCGGTCCCTCCTCGACCACCGATCTCATATCTGCTTCGCTGTAGTTACATCTCTTCCAATCCGAGGACCAATATCGCATTAGTATAATCCACAATCTTGATAGGTTAAGCTTCTTCCTCAGTCAAAAGCGGAAACATGTTTATGAGGTCGGTGTGTTCCCCGAACTTACATACTGATTCGTTTGTGCACACAAACAGCAGCGAGACATACAGCCACAACATCCCAGTTGCTCTCCGACCTCCACTTGTATACTGCTTCACAGCGTGGTGCCACTCGGCGAACAACTAATTACGCCATTGTTCTACCCTATGCTATGCAGTCTCCCAATGTCGGATCAATACGTTGCGTCCTTCGTGATGAATTTCGAAAGGCCAGCAGATTACTAAGCGTTGTGTGTACTTACTGATTACCTTTGTAGTATTCCAGAAAGTAGAATTATTTGGGGAAGCCTGCACAAGGGGTAAGGGGACCGGATCATCAGAGATGTTCATGCTCTGCCATTCTGGTCGCCTGGCTGCCATTTTAGATGTAGCTGACCTTGACCATTATCCTCAACCAAGACCTTTGACCTCGACCCCGGTGAACATTGACTTTGAAAACCCAGGAATTACAAAATATTTCAAACCCTCTAAAAACAATATAAATAATTTTTTTAAAAATCCCAAATATATACAAAAACTTGTAAAATATTTCTTCTACCTTTATTTATTTAAGAATTATTAAAAACATTACTTCAAAACTATTAAAACAAATTTCCGGAAATCCACAAGCACCACGTTCAGCAGACGACTGGCCCCCTCCACCGACACTCGCCGTGCGAGGTGGCGCAGTAGTAACTCACTGGACTCGTATTCGGGAGGATCCGGCTTTGAATCCCGGTCCGGTCAACATGATTTCGGTTTTACATTGTTTACCGAAATCACTCCAGGCGAATTCTGGGATCGTTCCGTAACAAAGGCCATGACCGACTCCTTCCCAATCATTCCTGTGCAATTTGCTCCGTCTCTAATGATCTCGCTGTCGACTATACGTTAAGCCAACTACCTACCCACCTACCGCCCCCAGACTCCTCACCTATACCCATTCTGTCGTATGCGGTCATCTTGGTTTTTCGTTTGTCTTTGTTTATACATTGCTGAAGGCTGCCATCTTGGATTTTTATCTGTATTTTGTTTATACATTGCTGGAGGCCACCATATTGGATTTCATATGTTTACATTTACACCACTTGTGCGGCGCTAGTGTATAAATTATCGATTTAGCCACCAGGTGGCGGCCATAATTAATTAAGTTTTAAAGTATAGGTGGTGCTGATGGCGCCCTCCGTATTGGATTCTATTTTCAATGTTTAAGTAGTGCTATGTTCTCTGTTATGCCGCCAGGTGAGCGATGGCACAGGTTCCCTCCATCCCCAACCACATTTTTCATTGACAAATTACTTAGCTTCATTCAACCCCCGCCACCATCACCCTTGGTTCTCATTGGCTAATTAATCGTGTGTTTTCGGAAACCATCGTTCTGGTCAATCAGCGGTCATTCAGCGCGGACTATTGTTTTCCCCTAAAAAAAAAACAACTCTTATTCCATATGAAAACATTCCTAACATATTAAAGGTGTCCCTAATCAGATAGTATTCTCTGTATGTGATTGGGATATGCCAAGAGCCGCGATTCACAATCCGTGCCCCATCGGAACAAACGTCCTTGACCTTAACAAGCAGAGCTGCTGAGCGCCGTTTCGACAGCTCATCGAGATGTATGCCACAGGACGTCATGCGTGCCAAAATCAATATCATTTTTGTGCTCCATGCAAGTCAGAAGCCCTACGACTATGGAGTTATGAAAATCCATGGTACATTTAACGAATATTATGTGTTTAATGCCATTCTTGACTCAGAGATAAAACTCGTTTAAAAATAGCGATTTATTGTATTGTATTTGCTATGCTGAAGAAGAATATTGTGTGATGTGTGCATAAATAAATGTGTTTCGTTTTAAAACTAAATGTTTTGTATCTCGAGTTATGTACTGCTCACGAAAGTTTACAAAACACTGTTGGTAAAGGAAAAACATAGATTTGATATATTTAGTATATCAGTTTTATTATAATTTAAATAGATTAAATAATATTCAGTAAGACTCTAGCCATCATGTGTGTGTATATATATATGTACACACACATGTATTAACTTAATTACTTAAGAATTTTACAGATATAAATTAAGGATTAGGGGTAAAAAAAATCCAAAAACACTTTGAAAAGAGAAGCTGTCTCGAATATTATCTTTATACCTGGTGTGTAGCAGCGGCAGAGACGTCGGCAGGAGTCAGTCGGCAGGAGTCAATCTTTCCATCAATCCTTCACATGTGGAGCGATTGTGGAGTATGTGGAACAATTGTGGAGCATACAACGTGATTGTGGAAAATGTGGAGCATTTAGAGCGATTGTGGAGTATGTGGTGCTGATTATGCTGCATGTGAGTCACAAGTTAAAATAAATTCCCCTAATTTAAAGTAAAGTTATGTAGTCTTCTTCCAAAGCCGAAATTTGGATTCTTTATTTAGTAGTATCGCTATGAAATTTATATATATATATACATACATGTATACTTATATGTATGTATATATATGTACATAAATATACATATATACATATATACATAAATATACATATATATGTCCCACGGTGTAGTTAATTACTTACTAAGTAAATTGTTCTTGCAGTGTGCAATAAAATTGCTTAGAACCATGGTGGGCATCCAACAAGCTTCGCCAATTGTTGAAAAAATATTTTGCACTTTGTTTTCAACCAGGCAGCACACACAATCAGTATCGGAGGAAGGAATTGAACATGACCTACGTTAATTAACCATCTAAGTGTATTCCTGGAGTGATTTCAAGAAACCATGGAAAAAACTCAAATCAGGAAGTATGGGCTGAGAACTGAACCTGGGTCCTCCCGAATGCACATACGGTGTTTTATCATGGCAGCATCTTGTTATGTTTCATAGAATCAGGAATGTTACCCCACAGATGCTGGGCCATACAATACATATGTATGCATTTCGCCATGCAAACATTTATGTGGATGTCATTTCTGGTCTCACTACCATAGAATAGTAATACCTAGACCTTGGATACCTAAGTGTGTAAACCGAAAAATTCGGCATGAACTGCTCAACATTATCAAACTTCCCTTAATTGCACAAATACACCGAGCAGCTGGTAAGCCGTTATGGGTCTGGGATATGTGCCATCTTTCACAGAAACCAATAACAGATTAAAAATGCTGTGAGCTTGAAAAAATGTGACCTTTTTGTCTCGATGCACCAATTCCCTCGCTGTGGACTATGTGGAAAAGCATTCGCCTGCTTTGATGTTTTTTTTAACAGATATTTCTCTTTAGGAATTTTCATGAGGCTGATGATTTCTACTGGCGTTGCATCAAGGCCTAGTTTTGGCAACGAGCTGTATGTTAAGCATTGCTGTCAATATGGTGATGTCAATGAGCTAATGAAAATTATTTTTCTCCCATTCTTCAAATTTAACACTTACAAATTTTTTCCTTGCAAATAATGGCATATCTGGCAATGACTCGTGATATAAAAGTACTCATGGTGGATAGAGAAACCAGATCTTTTTCAAACTTATTGGCATATTAAGGCATGCAAAACTGTACTGCTGAAGTAGGATAGGCATGGTGTAATTTTCCCTTAGCAGGTTTATTGGTCATAGACACTGTAAAATGTATGATTAGGGTTATGAATATTAATGGTGAACAGTTCTGTTGAAGTTTGATGCCTATGTTATGAATTTGGTAACTATATCTTATGTGGTTCGGATATTACATCCACCTATGATTATAAGTAGATCATAGGGTATACTTGACCCTGCGAACCTCCTTGTAGTCATGAATGATGTCTATGTTATGAATTTAGTAACTAAATCTTATGTGGTTCAGAAATTACAGTTAACTATGCTTATAAGTAGGCATGGGGTATACCTGGCCCTGCGACCCTTCTCATCGTCGGCCTGTGTTATGAAGTTAACAATTATATCTTATGGTGTTCAAAAATTACAGTCAACTATACCTCTATGTTAGGTCTGGTAAGCATGTAAGCAGATGCTGGTATTCGGTACCACATTATGGTGCTAGGTCGACAGATCCCGAAAAGAATGACAGAGCATGAGACTCGGCACCCACCAGGATGCTAGGTGTAAGGGTCCCAACACCCTGGCATCATATTGACAGAGCTGGAGGTTGGGATCCAAGATGGCCACTATGGGTATGAAGGAAAATATAAATTTTTTGTGGGAAGATGGGAAATTTGTCCCGTATGGCATAATCAAAGATGGTGGTTGCCTAGTTCCCTTACCCGCAGCTCCAAGCCTCTATTATATTGCCCATTTGTATACTACTACATGCAAAGCTTTACTTGAAGATATGCATCAAAATGCAATACATAGTGGTTATTACATTAGAAATATAATTATATACAGCTTTTTAACATTTTAGTTACTTTCACTGACGCCAAATCGGTTGAAAAATTTCTGAGAAATGCTATATAAGCATTATATTTGAGGTAGCGCTGTCTTCTTCCGAAATGGCTACAAATATAGACTTATCTAGTGGTACCGGCAAATGTCTGTGCACGCGAGTCCAATCTTATTCCCTAGACTGCGGCTCGGCACGGTCCAGTCTCTATCTGAGCGACAAGATTGCATCCCGGCGGCATACACGCAGACATAAAAACATTCGGTATTTTGTCTTGAGTAACAGCACATGCAAAACCGGACACAGAGACGTTTTGCTGGCGACAACATGTACCAGTGCTCTTGTGACAGTGTGTGCTGGAGGATTTCTTTACCATCTGCGTGTATTGTTCGATAGAATACAATTGCTTATCTGTTATTGAGTGCAATTTTTCTGTTCACATATTAAATAGTATCGAATTAAAATCACGTTATATAAAAGTAACAACAATGTGGGTGGAATACTTTCTATGGCTTGATGCATCAACTGATTACTTGTTCCTTTTCCACATTTTCATAATATATTTCACCATTAAAATGGGGAGGGGGAGGGGGGTGAGTGGAGGACATAAATATTTGATCTGAAGGTTTAGGGCGTGGCGTACGAAATATCTCAACGGGAATGCATTACTCAAGATACCATTTGTTTACAAAATTTGCAAACATTGAGAGGCTTGAGACACTACAATACTAAGCCAACTTGAACACATATTACAGAAGAGCAGTTTTACTTCTAAAAAAATCCAAAACATGCAAATATTAACAAACAATGTCGTACATAGCTGTCATATATCTAGTCAGTGCCGAATGTAATTTCGTAACATATCCACAGTTGTTGGCACGATATTTTTGATGACATAGAATTCTTGAATTGAATCTTTCGTCGAAATCATCAATCACAATATGGAGCAGCGAATAAATTAATTTTAATAGTGAACAATAAATTTTAAACATTTTAAACTATAATAATGTTATATTAAATGATAAAATAATATTTAGTACACTAACTGCTAGAAAATAACACAAATTAGAACTGAGAAAAGGATAAAGATATATTTTTACTTTCAATTTTGTATTCCAAATAAACGAGTGATGTATGAATGTTAAACTAAACTATATAAACGTTGTCTACAGTTTCTGCATTTAATTTAGCGCAAATATATACAAGCGAATACCAACCAATGTGGCAGTGAATTATAGATACAATGTGTAACAAGTAATTAATATTGTTACACTTTCTCTCTTTAGAAATTAAGTGGGCTATACCAAATTCGTTAAGGGATGGAGGTCTTAATCAAATAAAAGAATTAATTATAATTTCATTATTTTATTTACAAAAACTACAGCGAAATTCTCTAAACTCAAATTCTCACAGTAAATTGAAATCACTTACTGTTCAAAATTGACACCAATTAATAAAATTTATAATTAGGACAAAGAAATCAATTAAATACAATAATTAAATATCAGTCCCAATAGACAGTGCCTCAACCTATTCAATTATTTGATAATTTGTGTTTCCATATTTGACAGTACGAATATTTACAATAAAATCAGTATTACACTTCCATTCAGCCCCACCTCAGTTCATTCCATGTCCCGTCAGTCGTAATGTTCTAAAGTCCTCCAAGCGCCCTCACGCACAGCAGTAGGCTTCACTTGTCGGTATCACACCCTCTTGTCCATTCAAACGACGAACACCTCACTCGCTATCATCCCGTAATCTCCAGTCGTCGTCCACACATCACTTCACTCGCGCACACTCGCCAGACGGCCTCCATCAAAGACTGCCAGCCGCTGGGTTGCGGCAATATATATAGGTCTTAGGCCGCCACCTAGAATCTTCCCAACTCGCGTGATACGTCGCGGAGGGCTGAGGCGCCAGTCAGTCTCACCAGAACATTCTTGCATCGTCGCTAAACGTATCGGAAACTCTAGCAGGCGAGAGGAGGTCTGTGACGCCAGCAAGTCTCGCCACTGTCGGCATTCGCGGGATTCCCAGAAGAGGAGCAGACAGCCACGATCGCATCTCGTTCCAGGAAGAGGGGAGGACAAGGTGGATCTCCGATTACGGCGCGGGGCAGCGGAGTCGGCGCCAGCTGCAGCACGTAACAAAATATTACTTAAATTGTAACTTATAAATTAACTCCATTGAAGTAAGCTGCTTTTGGTTCACTTAAAATAAGTTCTTATAATCACTGACAGTGTTCTGGTTGACCTATTGGCTGCCCTCTGTAGTGCAGTCGGTTAAGTGTTGAGCGTGAGTAGTTCCGGTTTTGAATCCCTGGTAGAGCAAGGGTGTGATTTATGCTTGTCCGTAGGAGTCAACCTTTCATGGGAAATGTTACTTCCAACGGGAAAAAATATGAGAAAATAGGGAATTGTGTGTGAATTATATGCAACTTTTACAAGTAAAACGTTGAAAAATAGTAACCAAAAGAATACATGCCTTTTATTGTAATAAATTAACTAACCTACTAAGTGGACTTACAATATATAGATATTTAAAATTACAGTCAAGCTTATATTTTAGTCACATTTGTAAATAGAAAATCGAAATTAATATATATCATACTTTCAAACATATATTTATTTATATCACAAATATAATACAACGATTATTATATTTTATATTATATTTAAATAAATACATTCCAACTAGAAATCGAACCTACAATCTCTTGAGTAAATACGTGTGGCCTTAACTTCAACACCAACAAACTAATTTACTTATTACTATAGCCTAACGATATCGTTAGTTTCGAATCTGTTTGTGTAATAATTTGACAGGCATATAATTTTAAACAGTTTTAGTTTTTAATGAATTTGCAAATAGGATTACACATTTGCACAATCTTTGTTCCACTATCGAGAAAATATTTTCTCTTTGAACATTGCATTTGGAATAACATTTACTGGCATAAATTATAGACAAACGTATATTACGGTCTGTTAAGTTAGTACAAATAACTGTATCATAAATGCTACAGGAATATTTTTATGTTGGTTACACCGTCTGCTGAAGCCAGCATTATTTGGAAAAACATGTTTACAGGTGGCATAAAGTTTGCACGTGAATCGGAATTCCAGAAAAAATACATAAACCGACAAGATACTTAACGCCTTTTTATATAAACTTGAAATGTTTACTGCGATTTTCGTGAGCATTTTATTTTGAACACCTAGGCGTATACAGACCACGATTTCACATAAACTACCATTTAGCATGGCAAGAATGCTTACACACAGATTAATTGGGTGGAATTTGTGAAGTATATGAACATAATGCTGTAGATTGTAATTTTATTATATTATTTCTTGCTTTATAAACACTGTGTGTGTGTGTGTATTCTTTATAGTGCGGGTCAGTCCACTATGAGTAAAAATGCTCATTTTCGCGACTTTGTGCAAATAAATATATAAAACATTTTTTATAGTTTCAAAAGAAAAGCACTGGCCTGAAATTACTTTTTGTTATACTTTCATAAACTGTGCGTATACATTAATTCACGTGGAATTGCACCGAGTGTTAAAAACTAAGTAGTATTCCAGTTGCATATTTTTATATGTGGTTTTATATAAATAAAATGGTCAAGTGCAAATTTTTAACACTGAAGATAAATTTCCTGTACCTCTGCGAACGTCCTTCGTCCTATATTGCCTTACATATACCTACCTGAGCCCACCGTGACTGATGTTTGTGGAATAGCTGATAGTACAATAGTCGATAGTACGGCCAGATCTACGTGCGCATCTCCTCCCCCCCCCCCCCACCCACCCTCTTCCGGTTGGTCCATTTAACACGCTCCGCCCGCTCAGATATGCACAGACGTATGCCGGCTACAATAGATAATACGAAACCTACGTAAGGATTTGATTTGGCAGGGTGGAAATTGGTCCGGTTAGATAGGACGTGGCTTTTCATGCAGACAGCAGCTAATTGCAAGAGAAACATTCTTGATGTGTGCATACAATAATTACATCTGCAACATGCGCCGATTCTTTAATTAATGTTTAGTGGCCTTATTTACTGATTAATATAACCATATATTCCACTAAAGTGTGATATTCGATTTTCGCAAATGCGTACGACAGCAGGAAATTCATTCTGTGTATCGATAATAAAAGACAAATATTATAACTACTTAACGTCTCACATATAAAAGGGTTTATTTTAATTATTAACAGAGGAATTATGCATTTCTCTTTTACAGTTATCTGTAATTATAGTCATTTCACATACGTTTACTGTCTCATTGTTTGAAGCATCGAATGTTGCTTACATACCTCGAGACAAGCTATAATGCACAACACTGTGGCTCAGCTCGCCTTTATAATTGGTTGTTTATTCCCCTAAGTGTTAATTTTTTGCGCGTGAGACACGGACTTCCAGTGAGGAGTTTATATGAGATATGCTGTTTTTGCATTAACTTAATAAATCGCAGGACGAGTTGCTTCATCCAAATAAATGCGTTATATTCACTTGAAGAAACCGATGTCAGAATGATGCTCCAATAGAAGCTAAAGAGATTCTTGGCGCAGTTAAAACGCTGAACGATTGGCCGGATAGTTATGAACAGTTGGTTGCCTAAGAGCCAAGGCGATACGTCTTGTTACAAGCCGAAGATTGCCGAAGGGGACTTTAACTTTTTCCGTCGCTCATTTATTCTGACGGGAAGTAACTATTTCGAGTGCTCTTATGTTTGGTTTGTTTTTATTCTTTTCTATCTATTCCTCGTCGGGCAGCATCACGCAAATATATATATATATATATACACACACACACACACACACACACACACACACACACAAAATTAACAGCATACACGTAATCACACGTTTGTGATTTCTTTTCTTTTTTATAGCTTTCGCAGATGACGTCCCAAATAATTGGGCATTTCTGCACTCTAACATCCCAGCATCCACCGCCGACAAAGAGAAATGAACCAGTACAACGGTAATTTTTCAGATTAATGACGTGCAGTAACTCTGCGTAGTGTGTCCGGCTGCGTTGTCACCAGTAAATTGCTTTCCGTAAATCTTGGGCAGTTGACCGCGTGTTGATTGAGATTGCAGATAGTTTCTAGATAGTACGTCATGTAAATTTTTATTGTGATACTCTAAATCGATAGTCATTTTTAAGTATTTTACACTGCCAGAAATTTCAGGCAAATGACCTACGTCACGGCCGTAGTTTAGTTACCACTACGACCGCCTATACTAAGCGATGCTTGGTATTGAAAGAGGTGTGTTTGGAAGGGGGTGGGGGTCTAGTGGAACCATACCCTTGTCATTTGTGGCCTGAGTTGCTCTCTGGGCACAGCAGGTACATAAATGCGCGCACGCAGCAATCTTTCTCGAGGAATTCGGGAACTACTTGAAACGCTGTTTATGCCAAGAATTTATCTCCCTAGAGGTTGTGTATCTACATTGTTGACAGCCAGAAAGACCTCGAAGTTATTGTAAGTAGGCGCAATATAATATGATAGGCATGTTTTGTTACAGGATCACCATGTCCTAATGTGCTTCCCGAAAAATTGTTTTGAAAAGTTTACAATCTTTAAAACTCTGTGAAAACTGGCGGAGGTTAACAACACCAAAAACATATTGAGAGCTCATCTTATCCTTCCTATTGTCCCCTTCGCCAACCCCACCAAAACCATAAGAATACATATTGCTCAGTGGGTACGAATAGGGTATCTGGTTTTATCATGCTTTAATAATTAGAAATAAAAGTTTTAAATTGGGCACAAGAAGTCTTCTCGGAAAAGTCTGGAAGTCCTTCCACTAAATTTACATAATATTTTTATTTTTACATTATTTTCCAATTTACCTAATATACCACATAATATCTCGAAAAATATTAGTCCTACGGTTTTTTCTTAGATATTATAAGCTATATTTTACTTTATGTAAGTTCAAATAAGGTTCATATCTACTGGAATTACCGTCTTCGTGAAATTATCCCATAAAGTGTTATGCAATAATGCAGCGCCGAAAGGTCCAAACATTTCACTTAAATTTTAATACTGATTTCAAAGCAGTACACATTTCAAATGGAGATTTTCAGATAATACGCTAGTAGTATTAAAAAAAGGGGGGGTGTTCTGCCGTACCTGACGTCATACCAAGGAAACAGAGACACGAAAATGCTTCCTAAGGTTATTGTCGAATTTCCATTTTTTCCCCCTTTTTTTCCCCATCCAAAATGGTCGATTTGGGGTAAAAAGTGTCATTTTCCCCTTTTTCACGCAAACTTTCCCGAATTTCCCTTCCGCCGATTGTGACCATCTTGGCAGCCGGTGCCAGAAAGTCCCTTTTGCCCAACGCGGCGGAAGTTTGTCCTTTGTTGCTGAGTTTTGTCCAATGCCGCTGAATCGGCCGGAAATTGAGGCATTCCTGCAAGATTGAGGTATAACACTTATCCGGCGGCCAGCTAAGGATGGTGAACATTTTGGTGGCAAGCGACAACGGTGGCGGGGCATCAAGTCGTTGCGAACGTTCATTTTCGGATCTTGTATAACACTGCCCCCTCCTGAAATCTGTGTGTGTGCATAACACTTGTAAGCATAGCAAGCTGTAATTTCTGAACTGTTTAAGTTATAGTTGCCAAGTTCATAACATAGACATCAGCCATGATGAGAAGAAGGATCGCAGGGTCAAGTATGCCATATGTCAACTTATAAGCATAGTTGGTCGTAATGTCCGAACCATTTCAGTTGTAGTTGCCAAATTCATAACATAGGCATCAACCCCCGACTATGAGGTGGTCGCAGTCAAGTATGGCAACCTATAAGCATAGTTGGCCATAATTTCCTAACCGTTTAAGTTATAGGTGTGAAATTCATAACATAAGCATCAATTGTAGGTGTGGGGCCACCCTGATAGCACTTTGTACTCTAACATTCCGGTCGGTGGTCTCTGGCTTCTCCCAACCGATATTAGTGGTATAGGTTTTTTTTTGTGTTTTCCTTCCTTCCTACCGAAAGTGTGCAGTGTGGAGGGGAGAGACCCCATTCCGAGATACTCTGCCAGCCCCAGATCATGTGAGACCTATGCTTACATATAAGCATAGATGGCTGTAATTTTCGAAGCATTTTCGGCTGCCATATTGCCAGCCAGTGACATTTTTTTTATTTCGATTGACATCGGACGTGGCGGCCAGAAACATCTCGAACGATCACACATGTACACATACACTGCCTCCTCCAGCAGTTTGTCAGGGCCAATAAATGCTACCAGTTGGCACAAAAATATATTTTTTCTTTTCACTTGCTGCCAAAATGAGCGCTGTGGTCGGTTTAATCGTGATATGAATAATAGCTGCCAAAATTGCTGCTAGAATCGTAACGAATTTTCTGGAATTTTACACGAAGAAAAAATCGAAATTCTTTGTAACCGATGTCCTCGATATCCAACCACGATGAAGCAACTGACCGCCTACCTCCTTAGAACAATAAGCTTCTTATTATTACGAAATGAATTATCCACTACCTTAACTTGTGTTGCAGGGAATACCCGTAGGCTGCGAGCACATCTCGCTGTCGACGATGCGACCTCACTGGAAGTGGAGGCCTCAATGATCGGTCCCACCTTTCCATGCTTGATAGATATACCGACCAAGTACTGCATCCCCACCACTACCTCCCCCTTGTTGCCATGGTTACCGGTATTGAAAGGAAACAATGCATGTAATCTAAAACAACCTCGAGGTATCGCAGTTTCGATTCTCGTAGAGAGTGATGATAATAATAATACAAGCCGACATAAAAGCTGTCATTTTGTCTACAACATTGTTATAGATTACAGACTATCATTCCCCTACCTGCACTCGCGTACCAAGCACATCACTCACACGCAATTAGAGATAGTCATATGCATTACTCTGTGTGCTGTTCTTTCTCACATCCACTAGAGTTCACAAAAGGAAAAAAAATACCTACCAACCCACCCGTTCGTATTGCACAAGCGACGGCTAGACAAGACCATACATTGTATTTCATTCGACAAAAGCAATGTGATTCCATCACGATTACGAATTGTCAGATTGGTCGAGCAGTCTAAGGTGCCTGATATAAGCTCTGATTCCAGTAAAAGGGAGCGTGGGTTCGAATTCCTACCCCTGGCACATATTTTTCTGTACCCTACTCGAGTAAATAAGATATCGTAGGTTTGATTCCCATTGAGAGAACATGCTGACATGCCTGCAGACATTCGCCAGTCCACTGCTCATGACGAGACTAGCATGACTCTCATACTCTGTCGCTAACCTGCACTTGTGTACAGACACTTTTGCAATTGCAGACAGTCATACTCTGCCACCGACCTGTACTCATGTACCGACCCTTTTCACAATTATAGACAGTGATACACCACATAGTTAGCTGTAATTTCCGAACCATTTGAGATACAACTAGCAAAAAATCATAACATTAGCCTACACACTTAAACAGTTCTTCATAATTTGACATAGGGCATACTTGACCCCGCGACTCTTCTCATAGTCATGATTGATGCCTATGTTATGAATTTGACAAGAATAAATTAAACAGTTCAGATATTATAGCCAACTATGCTTATAATTTGACATACGGCATACTTGACCCTGTGACCCTTCTCATAGTCATGATTGATGTCTATTATGAATTTGGCAACTATAACTGAAATGGTTCGGACATTACGACCAACTATGCTTATAAGTCGACATAGGCATACTTGACCCTGTGACCCTTCACCTAGTTGGGGTGGATGCCTATGTTTAAATTTCACAATAATAACTTAAATGGTTCGGATATGTCTCCTAACTATGCTTATATGCTGACATAGAGCATACTTGACACCGTAACCCTTCTCCTTGTCGTGGTTGATGTCTATGTTATTAATTTGGCAATTAAACAGTTCGGAAATTACAGCCAACTATGCTTACAAGCACACACACAGATTTCAAGAGAGGCAGTGTTATACGAGATCCGAAAATTAACATTCGCAATGACTTGATGCCTCCCACCGCCGCCACTGGCCACCAAAATGGTCGTCATCCTCAGCTGGCCGTCAATTGTCCTGAGTATACATAGGTCATCGACACCAAGATGGCCACCAGATAAGTGTTATGGCTCAATCTTGCAGGAATGCCTCAATTTCCGACTGATTCAGCCACATTGGGTAAAACTCAGCAGCAAAGGGCAAACTGCCACAGCATTGGGAAAAAGGCACTTTCTGGTACTGTTTGCAAAGATGGCCACCATCGGTGGGAGGGAAATTCGAGAAATGATGTGGGGAAAAGGGAAAAACTTATGTTTCTACCCCAAATCGGCCATTTTAGACGGGGAAGAAAGGAAAAAAAGAGGAAATTCGACGATAACCTTGGAAGGCACTTTTGTGTCTCTGGCATGGCACCAGGAGTTGCAGAACCCCCTTTTTTATACTACTTACATAACCTTGCCTCCAAGGTTCCCCGACCTGAACCCTGTTGATTTCTTTATGCGGAGATATTACAAAGAACTTGTTTACTCCCCACCGTGCAACAATTTGGAGGAACTAACAATAAAACTACAAGACGCAGAGTAACCATTAAATACAATCGAATGGTGTTTCGACACTTGCAAGATAAAGCTTCCGGCGATGCTGCATTTATATTAAACAAGGTCTTCATTTTGAGAATTGTTTGTCATGTGTTCTAATAAACCCATGTATAATACGCTGTAATTTGATCTTATCGCATTTTTACTTAATCTCTCATATTATAATTTTGGACATACTGCATTTCGAATCACATTCTTGGGATAAAGACGTAGAAGTAGCGCGATGAAATTTGCAGGGTACATAGCTGATAAAACGAAGAAGTTTTTGAAGTAGGGTAGGAACAAGTTTGATGTGGACTTTTTTTTGTCACCAAATTTTATGGATAAACTATGCTTTCCGATCTTTTCTCTTTTTCGATCATTTTCTCGGCGCCATGTTCAGACATATGAACGTAAATGTTGTTGCACCGTATTGGCCATTCCATCAGCTAATCCAAAACTAATGTACAAGCGTCTATCACATTTATTCATGTCACCATATCAATATTACTTGTGGAACTGCGAGTACGGCACAAGACATAGCAAAATTCATAGGCCTCGAACTATCAATGATCGCTTAATATACATGTTTCGGATACGTCTCGAGGTCTTCTACCTCCTTGCTTCAGCTTGACACTCCCTGCGGGGACGACCTGTATACTGAAGAATATGATATTTTTTTTCAGGACATGAGCGACTCCAATGAATTCATTGAATAATAATTGCCAAAGGTTAGGATTATGTTTTATTCCATGTTTACTTAATTTGCCAGAATATTATTAAAATTTAAAAGCCACAGAAATAAAAAAACATTTAATTAAAGAAGTATTGTATAATGTACCATTGTACTAATGTTCAATTATATAATTAAATAGAACATACTTTTTAAAATTGAACAATATTAAAATTTTAATTAAAAAATACATTCTCAATAAATTATTCACGTACACAAAATCCCGCTGAATGCATTTAGGTATAGCACTCGTTGAAAAAAGATTTTTTAAAAAGGAAAAAATTTACACAGTTTTCCTTTGTCTATAAATATGAGTGCCGTCAGAACACCTGGTGGCTGAATCGAGAATTTAGCGCCACCTATGTGTTGAAAATAGAGTCTAATATGGAGGGTGTAAACCACGCAACATATACTTAAAAAAATATAAACAAACATGTCTGACAACTGGCAGCTAAATCGACAATTCGCCTTATGGGTGAATTAATACACTAGAGCCACCTAGGTGATTTAAACACATGAAATCTTCGATGGCGTCCGCTAGCAATGTATAAACAAATGGCAAACCAAAATAAGCAAGATGGCGCTCTCCAGCAATGTAATAACAAATGACAAACGGAAAACCAAGATGGCATCTCCAGCAGTGTATAAACCATTGACAAACGAAAAACGAAGATGACGTCCTCTAGCAATGTATAAACGAATGACAAACGGAAGAACTAAGATGTCTGCATATGATAGAATGGGTATTGGTTGGAAGGGAGGGGAACCTCCGGAAATGTAAGTTTTTAAAATAAATGTTTTAATAATACATTTTCAATAATACTTCTTAATAATAGATTTTAATAATACATTTTTAATATTTTGTTAATAATATTTTATAATATTAAAAATAACTTTTTGTAAATTGTTTGGGATTTTTTCGTCCCCCCCCCCCCCCACCAACCACAAGGCCGGCCGACGAGCATACAGCTCCTAGCTCCGATCCCTGATCATGATGACCGAAAACCCGCTATATAATTCTTCTGACAGTGTACCTGTCTAATAGAAAGCTTGTGTATATGCAACCTGTAGTTCTTTTTTGTGATTTACGTTGTGTTTCATTTGGGAATTTCCTATTGGTGACGAGATCAGCACTGACGGATGACAGGCGACCAACCCAGAAAAACCTTCGGTAGTTATGTGTACTCCACTTTCCGAAATACATGCGACCACTGTCGAATGGGATCGAACTGTCTACTCGTCAGACAGCCAGAAGGTCTCAGTATGGTAAGAAAAGGCCGGGAATGCGCACGACTGTACAAGATTAAGGCTTTGTTGCGTAGTCAAATGTCATGTTAGATAGGTGTGCAGTAGACTAATTTGGCATATTCACTTCCTTGCCCATATGAAACATGCCCGGTTTATCCCAAAGAAGATTATTAGCCTAATAAGTAAATTTCGTGTGTCCTGTATAGCTTTTAAAGTTTGTATGGATTTACTTATATTCTTCTAAAACTTAATTTCCAGATTCAGTCTGTAAAAACCATCCTTGTTAATGCGCAGTGAATATCTCAACAGTTATTTCAAAATCCAACTTTGATTCCTAGTCCTCATTTTCACGTCAAGCTTTGATCTATATGTCCGACCATAAAGTTTGAACGACAAAATTAAATTAGAAAATGTAATATTGATATAATCTCTCTTCCTTAATAACACGCCAATATCTTAGAATTTTCCCAGTTGTAGGCTTCATGAGGCAGTATTCTATTACCTGAGGTATTAACTGTACAATTTCCCCCACGAGAGTCGTCAAGATGATTACTTTTCAGCGAGCTTATTAGTGGCGTGGCATGAAACTTTCCGCGAACTTGAAGTACAGAATGGCGTGAAGTTTTATGCTATGGATAATTAATCCACAACAGGCGAGTTAATTATTCCACCGTATATTATGTTACCCCGGCCAGCAAGCTACAATCTAGGCACAGTTTATACAAGCAATATATTTCATTTTTCTTTAAAATTATTAAGTTGGACAAACAGTATTACATAACTATTGAGTAATGTAACAGTGTACTGTTATTCATAATCAACACATATTGCCAATATCACTGGAAAAAACGCCTCTGTGAAAGACCAGCCACCAGCGAAAATTCTACACGAAAATAGGAGATTTCAGGTCGGTGCTGACCAGTGAAAGAGTTTCAGCTGAAAATATAGCTTGTAACGAAAAAAAATTCTTACATAGGTTTACATACAAAGATATTTAAATCCAGCCTGTCTGAATTGGCAATTATTCGGTGCAGGTATCAATTGTTACCCCCTTAAACAGAACGTAATTGACAATGTTTCTTGGCCGAAGAGATCGTAGTACTGACGGTATGAAAGTTAGGACCACATCTTTCCTAATTTTTCCCTCATTTGTCTCTGAAACCTTTTCTGAAACTAAATATGCCCTTCTTGTCATGAATGTAACCATAATTTTTCCAGAAAGTAATGAGTTACAACATGAATAAAAGAATAAAATTGTTCACTATAAATACTGCTTCTTCATATTTAGAATGCATGAACATTATATGTGTTGTTAAAACTCCCACATAAAGCATTACGTTTATGTACGTCATTTGAAGTCCATTTTGACCTTGACTCCTTCCCACCCTCCATAAGTAATGGTCAGAATTGTCTCCTTGCTTTAATAATGTTTCAATTTCTTGATATAGCACTGGCAAGAGTACTCCCTATCTGTCACGCAAGGAGCTGTTCTTCCCCTATATCATCACGGACTCCATCACAAAAGTACCTGACCTCTGTTGGAGTATAGCCTGCATGAAGGTCACGACAACTGATATACTCATTTAGAGCAGGCGTCTTCGGGTATCAAAACATTTGACTAGATGCAAACCACAAATCTAGTGCAGTTGCGCAACTTTAGTGTCCTCCTGAATTGTCACTGAAACACTCGCAATCTGCTCATCCTTGGTCCAGCTGAGATTCTATCCTCACCTCTACTGACCGTCGAAGACAGTGCTGTAGCTGTGTTGCTACTCACTGCGCCGACCCATCAGAGTGTGAGTGACTCTCGATGTCTTATCCAGCATGCGGAGTTTCAGCAAGTGCCACCATGATTCCAGCCTTAGTGAATCAGACATTCACGTGAGATAATCATCAGTATGCTCTTCCAGTCAATAGTTCCATGCTGCTACTTAAGTTTTCGTTATACTTGTGAGTTTTACTCCAGATTGCCCTTATCCATAACCAGAGAAAATTTCTTCGCTGTGAAATTTAAGTTTTTGGTTCTAAACTGCCATAGTGCTCAATAGTTCAACGTCCTGCCTAGTTCTCGGATCTTGGTGCCCTCTACCTAACGACCCATGGCATTAAGGTAGGTGCCTCCTCCCATGGTAATGCGTATACATATTGCAGGCATAAATAAATCGTAAGATTCGCGGACCCTACTTAGTCATACTGCCATCCAAGGTGTTTCATTCTCATTTGAGACATTGAATATTCTCACTTTGCACATTGGCCAAAACTGCTAATGGAAATTTATATTGTTATAACGAATTTTTGACCATTATCAGTATCGGTCCAACCTCATCCGATCCCAGACTGATTGGCCAATATTGGAGCCGGCAGGCGACTCATCCCTACTGGCCACCACACTCGCAGTCAAAAAAATAGGGAACTCTAACTGGGCTTTTCTAGGTCAGCCCATGCTCCTCCTTCGTTACCACTGATACATGCAGGTATTCCCGAGTCTTGAAAAATATCAGCCCTTCCAGTTTCAAACATCTTAAAAGTTTTGAGAGACTAGGGTGGCCCAACCGATGCAAACACACATATCGTCCATTTTCATAAGTTATGAACAACTTAACAGTGAAATTCTTGTTTGGATCCAAAAAGTCTGAATTGTAGGAGTCGACCAACTCGCTACCAGGCCAAAACCATCACAATTGCCCGTGATTCAAGCTCATCCTGGGAGGTCGATACTCATTTAAGCATGCCTGAAGTGGGGATCACCTGGGAGTTTCTCATGTTATCTAAACCCAACCAGAAATCATCCAAAAGTATTACAAGGAAGTGTGTGTATTCCCTTTAGCTAGCAGATACTTTTGCTCTTGCGCATGGCGAGCCATTTCCGCAAAACAATTACCGAGCTTAGGTTCTGATACTTGGGCTGGCAATAGCCCCAATACATCTTGGTTCAGTGGTTCTCTCATACATACAGAAACAAGAAGAAACCAGCAGTCTTTCCAGCTAGTCGAGAAGCAGCTGTACAACTGTGACGATAGGCCGTCTGCCAATTGACCATGGCGCCAGAGTGTGGCAGGTACATTGTGCGCCAGTATTTGTACACACACATGGGACGAAAATCGCCGGTTGACAGGCTGCAGTCGTGGCTCGCGAGCCCGACACTACACGAGTGTCGCGCGATCCTCACCGCTGCATAAATAACTGGCTTGCTCTGCCGTTGCCTTCACCCACTCCACCGACCAGCCCGAACCACCGTGCTTCTGGGCTCCCTACCCCAGAGCTGCCAATGTGGCCAGCTACATTTTTCCCAAGTGCAAATAAAGTGCCATTGCAGTAGGCGGTGCCTGTATCCCCAAGGTTATAATTATGGATTCAATTAAGCTAAGTAATTCTCAATTCAAATGTGGTGAACTAAACGTTTGCCTATTTCTGATTATCCAAACAACAAAAAATTATTTCACCCTTCATTAATGTCTTCTTTGCAAATCATTGAAATATTCTATACATGTGTCAGTTTAAAAGTGTAAGGGCCGTTTCACAACTTCTATCTATGTTCCATTTAAAATATGAAAATATTTTAAATGCAGAAAGCAACATATTCTTTTTCTCGATGTATGTTGATTAATTTAGCTTTGACCAATGATTATCTTAAACAAATAATAGGTCCCGATTACTAAGCTAATCAGAACATATAAAACAAACATGGTGGTCATTTATGGCTGATGTGAGATTATGTTGTGTATTTACAACATTTGTGAAGTTGGCAGATGATTTAGTTGCTTGGTTGGGTGGTTGTGGTAACAGTGACAAAGTTGACTAAATCGACAGATATAAATCACTCAGCGTCAGACTAAGTAATTTGCGAATGAATTAAGATGCCGTAACACAGAATGGAAACTTACGTGTGACACTGCATGGAAAACTGTGTTTTTTTTTTGGACTATGTAGTTTGTCACCATATGTATTGACAATTTGTTGAAACTGGTAGCAGCCCTCGCTATTTCTTCAAGGCAGTGACTTCCTCTCTGTTCGGACATGAGCTTCGCAAAATCCCTTTTTGCCATCTTCCGATGATGAACATCAAGTAGTCTTCGATCAGAATATCGTTTGATTCAGCGAAGATCTGCTTGTTTGATGTAGCTACTGCTTCTCATATGAGCCAGTGTTTCTTGAACCTTTGTAGCCACTATGAATGTCGTATGGTGTGGTCTAGGTGGCGCCATCAACAAGGAAGCTTTAAAATATAAACTTTCATCGACTCATCGTTGCAGCTGTATAGTATTGACCCTCGTTTAATTGTGTACTAGTCTTGCTACTGTAGCCTCTACACATTGCAGGACATGACCAATAATTTTTCAGAGAGTATTTTGGCATACCTGCACGCTGGACATCGTTTATTAACTTACGATGCTGTCAATGAATATGTCAAACAGCTCTTCGATGTTCTCGTACTTATTACAGTGAGGCACTGTTGGGTCAACATTTTGAGGTGACGATGTCCAATATGGTGGTTGAAGTTCCGAACCTTGCCATTATGGCCCATCTATTACCTTATAACGCTTAAATGGGAGTGACAAACATCCGAGATTTTCCGAATAAATACCAATTGAAGTTGTGTGGAAAGGTTGTGGGTTGCATACAATTAATACTAAGCACTACAAGTGAATTTCCCATGGGAATGGGGATGCGAGCTACATTATGAGAAATGGTAGAAGGGGAAGGGACCATTTTCTGAGGCGTTAAGAAGGAGCTCTTATGGAACGGGTAAATGGTGTTAGGATGGGAGGGAGGATACTTGCTGATGAGTCGGAGAAGTATGTGAGCGGAGTGGTGTGGATACGAGAAATATCTAGAAACTTTAAGTAAATGAAAGCGAGTTGTGGCGTAAAGCAGGAGTTTAATTAACTGATGTATCTGTCGTCAGCTGTCCTTGATACCAAGATGATGTGTTCCGCCATGTTTTAAGGGGTAGAGTTAGAATTGAACTCGCGTTATGATACACATAAGTTTTCGTAAGACACCAATTTCAAATGTCACAGTTTTAGTGTTTTTCATGACTTATTTTCACATATTAAAAATGTTATTTTACCAACTAAAACATTTTGGAAATATTTGTCGCGTTCTAAGGTTCAAGGTTAATGTGAAACTTCGAGGGGGATGACCAAAGTTATTTTCATTTACATTTTTCGTTGCGGCGGGCCAGGGCTGTTGAAATTATCCTTAAACATCCTGCAGTCTCCATGTTCAAGAACCGGTCAATATAAATATACTACTTACGTGCAAATTTATGTATTAGAGAAGTGTCTGAACATCTGAAAACACACATATCAATGCTTCTCTTACTCAGTGTCTGGGGGGGGGGGGAAGTAATGAAACTCTTTGTATTCTACTTACTGTTACTTGGAGGCTACTGTAGAGTCTTATTCACGAACGTGAATATAACTTTTGTATGTAGCTTTTTCCTTAGTAGGTTTAGGCTCGTTAATAAATTTAACCCATGGGAAAAAAATATGACCTATATTTTTGGCTTGTGATGTCATAGTAAAACTCTGAAATATTTAATTTCAGAATCCGGGAATGATTGTTTTCTTTCGTGCTTTACACTAACTGTTTTGTTCTATATTAAGGGAAACGTCCAGTATTGCCTATTTGTGAGAAGTTTGCATAAAACTATTCGAAGCGAAACAAAATGTAATGACCATGTCGTGCAGCGTTTTATGCTGATTATGTAATTGCAGTTTGAATCTATCTTAAAGTTAATTTTGATATCATGTATGAGTTTTTTTTTTTATTTCTTGGTTATTCTAAATTTTTACGATTACCATTATATGTTGCTAAAAAGAAAAAAAATTAATAACAGTCTCTGATACCGGAAACTGTTTTTCTAATGACAAAATTAAACGTGGTCTGAATGTAATGAGAATTATGAAAAAGGAAAGGACATATATGTTCGTCCATCAAATATTAGATACGTTTATTATGTACTTGGAAAGAAAGTGAAATGCAAAATTAGTCACAGAGAAAGAAAAACATTTATTCAGGACATTTTATTTAGATACATGTTTGACTTAAGAAAATTAGAGTTTCAGATTTCTCTGCTGGGATAAATTTCTCCTCACGAAAAATCATTTTTAAAAGGTGACTTTCTATATTTAATCACCATGAAGGTGATACTGGAGAAGATTAGGCAGGTGGTAATATTACTGTTTGAATGCACAGAGTGTACCGAGTAGAATTATTCTGAATTCCGCTGTAGTTTACCATCGCTTTCCACAGTATACGTATGAAGGAACAACTCAATTCTCAGTCTTGGACCAAGGAAAGGAAATTTTTCACGCCTGGAAATCCCCACACTTGTCCGGGAACAGCATCCGGTAGTTCTTGCCCACAAATCATGCATTCTGGCTATGGTCCGACATTTATCTGTATTAATATACCATATTTCCCAAGCGACTACAAGTGGATTGTGCCTGGTGGCTATAACTACGAAAGCGCATATGATTCACGTGCGAATGTAGACCTTAGCACTGCCACAAACACACCAGCACTAAGCTGCCCCTTGGGCGACCAAGTTCATGGTATTTTTGTGTAAGAAAGTCTTATGTGCGATCCCGAGGAGGGTGGGGGTATATCTGTTAGTTTAATACATATAACTTTCTTTTAATAACCGTAACTGGCTCTAAACTTTTTAACTCATATTTAACAGTAAACAATGTCACACAACCTAAAGAATTATGAAAAAATAAATAAAATTAAGACATCATAAAAAAATATTATACATGAACATTAATTGTTTCCATATTAAAAAATCATGCCGAAAATTAAAATAGCTGGCAAAAAAATTATTATGCAAATGACGAGAGCCACTCCTGTCCTTACAATTGCAGTACATTTGTGGTAATATGGCCACTTAGAGAATCATCATTAAAAACAATACCGGTAGCTGCGAACTTTACGAGATACATTTTTGCTGATATACTTGCTGCGATACTGAAAGTGACTGTGGATCGCCTACGCTGGACAAAACTCCTGATATCACCCACAGTAGACAACAACCAGAGCTTCTAGCAGACATTTCTTCACAAGGCAAAGAAAACGACGTCTCGTTGTTAATACATTTTGCAGGCGAGCAAAACGTAACTTTTACGTGTGAGGCAGTAGACCTACAGGTGATATAAATTAGACGTCTGGCCGTCTCACAAAATTGTGATTTATAAATTGAAGGCCAGTGAAATCGGTATCTTTTTATATACATAATATCATTATGTTTTCTAAGAATTTCTCAATAGCACATTACTAATGCATTGATACAAGACATTGTAAAGATGGTTTAAGCTTTTTTCCCCCTAACAAATACGATGGCTGAAAAACGTGTTTTTAAATACCAATGTATATGCCATTTGGAGTTTCATAAATAAAATACAAGTAATGACTGTAAATATTTGCTGTTTCTATTAGTGCATATTTATATTTTGTAATTACTTATATCCCTTCGCCATTTCTGACATTGAGAATACTAATAATTACCTAGTGTCAATATCGATTACTATAATATGCTATAATCTTTGCCCACGTAGCATGTGAAATCGGAATGTTCGTGACGCATATATTACTCGTATTGGTGTGGTCGTATACTTGATCCAATCTAGCTAAGTACATCCGCGTATACCCCTCCCACCTCCTACCTCAGTTATTTTCTATCCCTAATCCAGTGAGATGCCGAAATTCACATGACAAAGTTTATATTTTCGCGTGGCGAAAAAACGTATGATAGGCTAGAAGTAGACATTAAAAAAATATTTCTTCAGAGTTCAGATAACATTAAACACTTCATAAACACTGTACCACTAGGTGCTTTGTGTTTGCTCAAATATTTTTCCGTAGGAACAGGAAGAGGACAGAAGTACGATCACCACTCGAGCAGCTAGAAGCCTAGTTTACTTGCAATTCCTGGCCAATTGTAAGGTAGAACGCCAAAGTTACCTAAGTAGTAGAAAATAGAGAATTCGGGCACAACGGGATCCGGGATCGTAGCCGGATCCGGCCGCCGCCATCTTGAATTTTCTTTTTTCCCTCAAAATTTTCCTAACCTCTTGAAATCGACTAAATTTCCCTCAGAATTTCCCTTTTTTCCTTCAAATTTAGAGTTTTCCCAAAAAGCAAAAAAATCATCGATCCACCCACTTGCAAAAAGATCCCCGAAAAGCACTTTTCGATCCCTCGCAGGATTTGGGGGGATCGTTTTCAAAGGCAGAACAGTGGTGGCCATATTGGTTTGATAGGCATAGGGTTGCAAAATCAATACACTGGTTACAGGGTCCAGAACCAGACCTAACCATCAGCTATCATAGTTCTGTATGCCATCTTGGTTCCAGGTGACCTTGACTCCATGATCTTGAATAACCTTGAACCCAAAAAATTTCCAAAAATTCCCAAAAATATATTTTTTTTAAATTTGTAAAAGGTTATTTAAAAATTTAATAAAATATATAAACAATATTTTTAAAATAATACTAAACCACCTAAAAACTTTAACATTTACGAAGGTCCCCTCCCCCAACTCTATGTCAAACAAATGACTGACCCTCCTCCAATAAATCGCATTGCCTTAACATTCCCCTCCCCTTACAATGTTTCTCATTGGTCAATTAATTGGCATGCCTCCACCCTACTCACCCATACTCATTCGACGATTTTGGATTTTTTAGTTTGTTATTTGTTTATACAGTGATGGAGCCTGCCATTTTGGATTTCATGTTTTTAATTTCAACACCTAGGTAATGCTATTTTCTCTATTAAACCACCAGGTATGCTACTTATTTAGCCACCAGGTGACGGCCATATTTGTTTATGATTTAAAATATAAGTTGTGCTGTCGGTGCCCCCCCCCCCCCCAAATGACATTATTTTCAATGTTTAGGTAGTGCTAATTTCTGGATTATGTGGCCTGCTCTCGGCCTGTACCGAATTCTGACATTGGTCATTTCTGCAAAGTATGCAAATTATCGTATTTGTTTTGTTGTTTTATTTTCCAATGTTTTTTTATTCAAATTATTATTTTTATATAGCATAAGTATTTTAATAAAATAAAACAAAAAATATATTTTAGTAAACTAATTTTATTTGGTAATGAACAAAATGAGGAAAAAAATACAGGTTTATTAATTGCAATCTTTGTGTTCACTGCTCGATATCCTCATCGTCGACCCAGAGATTGCAGTGGGCTATGAAACCCCACCACTTGACATACGACCATCCATTATACTGTTTCACCATCTTCTCAACCAAATACACATCTGAAAACTTTTTAGGCAGGATCTCCTCTGTGTAGAAACCACAATGGATAGGAACATTATTCAGATCCTCGAGGAAGTAGGTACTCGGACATTATTGTGTATATTTCGCACACGAAAGAGATCGGGGATACAATTCACTGTGAACCCTTTCTCGAATATGCTTTACTGTTTGAAGATACGCACTACTTCGCCAATCCTTGGCTTTAGGCTTGCATGGGTCCCTCTTTTTCATGTCAGTGTTCAAGGTTCGAAACAGGAAGTCGTCTTTCATGTAGTCGGACTTCGTGTGGGTGGTAGACTGAACTGTGTAATTATACTCGTAGACGAGTATCGGCATGGTGTCAGCCACTTGTAGCTGCCATTTGCAGCGAAATGCCTCCACATTTCCCCCTAGTTCAGTTGAACCTCTTGATGATAGAAGCTTTGAGATTTCTGTATGTAAAATAATGATTTATGTTATGTTTCTTCATCACGCCTTTAACTTTGCATTGTAGAATTCCTTTGCCCTAGTCAGTTTGTAGATTAGTTGGGAGCCATCCTTCTTGCAAAACACCTGCCATAGCATTGGTAATATTGTGTGCATTCTTTGGCTTGACAGGGCTCGCCCAGGGAATTTACTATATACATCGATGACAGTCAAGATATATTTGTACCCCTTTTTGACCCGAGTATATAGTATCATCTCAACGAGGTCGGCTTGAAAAAAATCGTACATCCCACATATCACAACCTTGTGGCGGCGGTAGTTACATCTCGCAGATGCATGCAGTTCATTGGTGATTTCCAATCGACTCATTCTATATAGCCTCCATCCTTCAAATCTTCGACGGTTTAAATTTTCTGTTAGTGCGGGAGTAATTTCTAACCCTTTGTGAAGCAACAAGTAGCTGCAGCCTATCGACCAGGTCGTTTGGGTCGTCCCAGAATCCATAGTCTGGTGTTCTGGTCGTCATCTGTTTTTTTTATGCCGCCTTTCAGTGCTAGGCCACTGAAGAGATCTGCGAGAATGTCGATTTTTTCGTGAACTTCGTCTCTGGATCCTTATCTTGGTAAAAATGCATGTGTGTGTTCGAGCAATGTCTTGTATTCCAGCAGGAAGGTTTCGCTAAACTCTCTGGGGTTCCTTGCTAAACAGAAGTTAATATAGCCTTAGGATTCCATGTGCCTTGTAATCGCCTACTTGGATGATCCCAACCTCCTAGAAACTATTTCATCAACACTGAGGAACCATTTATCATTATTCCTGCATACGCCGTATGTCGTATCATTACTACAAGATGTGTATGATCGTAGGTACCAGTGAACCAGAGTATTGGATTTGGAGACTCTCTTCCATACTTTTTTCTTGTGAGTCAAATCTGCATCCGATCCATCGTCTCAGTCTATCTGTACATCATCATGTTTTTGCTTTTTCGTAGGTTCAGCAGTATCGTCGATTTCGGTCTTCATGGCTACACATGCTCCATCGCACTCCCCGAGCACACCGAAATGACAAGTAATAGGTTTGAAACTTTCGTTATTTTTAAGGTCGCGTGAAACCTTGGCCCTATTAGCGAGCAAAGTACTTCGAGCTAACAGACTGTATCGTCCTATGTAAGTCGCTGGCAATGTCGGACATCGCACTAACTAAAAATATTTACTCTTACTCTCTTTTATAAGTTTACTTTTTTGTCCCTGTCAAAATTCTTTCGATCTTGCCCAGGCATTTGCTGAAGACATCCAACATATCTCTGCTTCTTTAATTTTTAATATCTGTTTTCATGGCGAAGTGGGAAATCGAGGTAGTAAATGTATGTGTCATATTATACCAGGTTTTTCAGATTTTCTTTATTTTGTGTAAATCTGTCGACAATTTGTCTTTGTGCACTCATCATGTGCTTACCCATGGCCACCATATCGCAGACAGTATTAGTCTTCACCCGCTCAGTCATTGCCCTGCGCTTGGTTAGGTAGTTTTCAAAGAATGTGTTTTGTTCTGTCACCATACTGCACAGTTCCGAGATGATGCCATTATTAGTTACGAGGAAGAAATGTTTAGTAGCATCATCCTCAGATTGTTCGGGTTCGCCAACATTTCGAATTATTCTACTACCAGCATCACAAGTTCCATAGTTTTTTTAGTAAGAGACAACCTCCATCTTGATTTTTTTATGAATACATGACTTGTTGATACTTGGCCCAAATTTCGCTATACTGTGTCATTTTTGATGGTCACCGATGAACTGATCGAATCCCCGTCGGTACCTCCCATTATATAGGGGCCAGTCCTTAACAGTCGCCAAAAATCAGTATTTCTCTTTCTAGCACAAGGCACACAGACTCTTGAAATCTGATAGTGTCATGTCCGTATTGACATAATCATCGTAAACATGCCTAAAAAATTCATATCATTCATGCAAAACAGCATCAACATGTTTGCATTGTTGCGGAGCAACTGTTTGGGTATGCGCGAATAAGTCTGACCGAGGTATACGCAGTCCACATTCATGTGACATCCCTGCTAAAGAAATACTCTTGAATACATGTTTGTTCTCCGCAGGAAATGTCACCAAAGATAAATATCGAATTTGGCAGTACTTCACTCAGTGGTACAACAGTTTCGTTATCACTGCGATTGAAATAACCCACGCCTTCCACAGTCTGCAATACGTATGCCGGCCGTTGGTATTTCAGTTATTGGAGTGATTTTGAATATATAGTACAAGTTCTCGAACTGACGGTCATTCTCTTCTTTCAACTTACCCAGCAGTATGCATGTTTTTCTGCAATTTAATGGTCCTGGGATTATGAGCATACTGTATTCAGAAATAAGCTTCCATGTCGCGATTCATGGGAGATAGTTTCATCTTCAGCATATATGCATGTGGGTAGATTAACATCTTGTTACTACTGCTATCTTGCGGTGCATGAGGTGGTAACTGCGGTGCTAACTGTGGGGGTATGGTGATAACTGTTGTGAATTTTGGTGCATGCAGTGCGAACTCTGGTGCTAACTCTAGAGCACATGGTGCTAACTGTAGTGCATGCAGTGCTAATTTTGATGTGTTCTGTGCTAACTATGATGCAGTGGGGCTGTGGTGCTGATTGCAGTTGCAGAGAACCAGTATTACAAGTTTTAGAATGTCTCTTAATATCACTCCAAGTAAACTGCCTCTCAGAGATTTTGCATTCAAAAGTCACACTTGAACTTTTCATTCTGCAGGTTGTTATTTCATGTTGGACATTGTGCAGAGCTGTAAATGTTTTACTGCAGAAGTGACAAACCAGATGCATCATTAGCAATTTACAGCCGTACTATTTCAAGTCTAAAATGAAATTGATTCAAAAAAGTATAAAAGGAGCATATTTACACTTTTTTCGGTCAGTTACCCGCAATACTGTGAAGAGGTAAGTCTGTAACTGGTAGTAGGATTGTCGATAGACTGATCAACAATTTACCATTCTAGCTGCACATTCCCGGGTACAGGTTCTGTGGGCCAGGAACCAAGCTAACTAAAAGGCTGTCACGTGGTCACACAGGCATCAATGTGCTGGATGAGACATGCAAGCACCACAACATTGCCTATTCCCAGCACAAGGATCTGCAAGCCAGGCACCAGGTAGACAAGATACTAGCAAGGAAAGCCGGCGAGGTAAGAAAATCATCAGACACCGGACTTGGTGAAAAATAGTCGGCTGGGGCATATACAACATGATGACCAAGGTGCAGATGGGAATAGGAGATAAGGGCAAGAGAAGGGCACAGGTTAAAATGGGAACAGGGACAGAGAGCAAGAGAAAGGCACAAGTGAAATGAAAAGCAGTGACAAAAGTAAGAAAGGCATGCAAAGCCAAGAAAACATCTACCAGCGATTTTTTTTCAATTGATTTTGCCTGCACTCGGAGCCCTCGGGGCCTAATCGGAGCCACGGGTGATATCGTCCGAACCGTAAACACAGCATCGAACGGACGAAAGCAGTTGTCCGAGGCACAAAGACACAATGCAAATATGGAAGCTATCGGTGTGGGTAAAAAAAGTTACCAAGGTCAGTAGGAAGTAGAAGTGTGCAAAATCTCTACTAAAAAGGCCACCCACAAACATGGATTTGGAACTGTTTGCGCACAAATTGGACCACATTTCAGGGGAGTGTTTATAAGATATACTTTGCCCCCTAAACCCAACAATGTGCCATTATTAATCTGGACACGACAGCCAAGCCCGGTTCGCACTGGGTAGCTTACCTAAACAAAGGATAAACCTGCAGACTATTATAAGAGTTTTGGGAATTTTCATCCTTACCCGAACTACAAGTGTACCTGAAATATACCAAACTAACATACGATTACGAAACGGAGCAGATGCCTATCACTTCGAACTGTGGACATTTGTGTCTTTGTTTCTTTGTTCTCTTATACAAGTAATTGTATAAAATGGCTATACATATGAGGAAACCATCAGTCTTGTCGATAATGCTTACCTTGATGTGTCATAGCACCGAGCTGCATGCAGTAAAATTTCTGCCACTCGACCTGGAGGAGAAATGGTGCATAGGCCTTGTCAATTTTCAAACCTACATTACAAGGTACATTGGAAATTCGCCGTCCTCCGACACAGAATTCGAACTACATGGGAATCCTAATACTCTGAAGAGTGTCATCAGATGCAGCGAAGATATATATTTTACGAAACTAGATACTATCAGACCAATGGTCGGGTTCAAACCACCCATCTACGAACATATGTTTCGTTGCGGCCCATAAACATCTTGCCGGTGAATGTGTTACGGATAAACAGCAATTAGCGAATGACACATAACTTAATGGCAGGTAGAGCAATGCGCTGCACGAATTTTCACCTATGGTCCCTCCGGGTTTTAATGTGGTCGCAGCATCGCAATGCATCATTTATGTTCCGACCATCGCGAAGAGAGCATACGAAGGTGGTTGTAAGAGTCGTCGACCAGTATGGAGAGTTGGTGAACTTTCGAAACGAATAAATCACCCCACGTCTGCATTTGAGAATATGGTAAAATAATTTACTGCGGCCAAAAACATTTAAATTAAGTGTCGCACAAAACCTGCGATCAGGATAGTACAGGCCTACAAGAATTAAAACGTGCTAGCGAGATTTTCCTCCACTGTCTCGGCTTCAAAGTTAAACGTTATAGAAAACAACCTAAACATGGAAGAGCTGGTCTTTTTGAAGACAGCATAATGAAAGTAGAACTTGATGCATACCAGCCTTTCCTGATCGGTCCATACACACTACCATGGGAAGTTCGGATAGTGGCCCAACACCAAGATATCTGCTTTCTTCCTTGCCAGTCTTTCCTGCAAATTAAAGGACTCTGACGAAAGAAGATGGAACCAACGAGGCATCGACGAAAATAACGAGCAATCGAATTCTTCACGTGATCGACATCATCGCGTATTTTCACAATGGTGTTGAGGTGGACCAGTCGCGATATGTGGGCATAACCTCGACGATGAAAAATTACATTTCGCTCATGCCGAATGAGCTGTCCGAGGCCAAGATAGCAAGCTGGGGAATCTAAGATGACTAAAGTGTTCCTATATACAGTGCAGACAATTTCGAAGTGTGTATCCCGCTCTCCATGTTATTGAGGTTTGCCGAGGATTACAAACGAATTATTTTCAGTTCGAAGCAGGAAATGGTGCTGCTTCTAGCTAATATATATAATATTATATATATATATAATATATATATATATATATATATATATAGTGGGCACAATCATGGTTACAGGAGAAAATCTCCATAGAGTGGAACTAAAACTACAGTCTATCGAATGGATGCTGCCTCATGTTCAGTTGAGCACTACTGAATGTATAGAGACGCTAGAGAATTTGGAAGAGGGCAAAAACATACATCGATGTGGCTTTCAAGTCGTAGAGTCTCGAGACATATCCTGGATTGTCAGCAAGCCAGCACATTAACTGGATGGTGAAGCCTGTTTTGATTCTGAGAAACCACGTTACACTATCGTTGGGCTACAGACCGGAAGACAGCACAATGTGAGTGAGAGCCATTCGTAGTTTGATACATTTCAAATAGAAAATGTGGAAATATTTTTGAATAGCGAATACTATCCGTACGTTGACATGAGCATGAACTTCGAAAATGGCCAGCACTTGCTGACATATCAAATGTATGCTCAATTCCAAAATTCATATTATTGACGCCCCCGATCCACAGTATATTTTAGCCCTGATACTTTCAAGAATTCGGCCCCGCTCATGCTATTCTATGTGAGTAAACAGGACGAGCATATTACCTCGAATGTAATCCACTACAGGATCGAATTCACAACACAGGTCAATATACCTGCAGATACGTATGCATTGTGTGTGATACTTCACAACCGGCTTGTGTCGTACAAATGCCGAGATATGGCCGTCAAAATACTGTCGTGAGCGCAGCTGAGAATATATAAGTATAACTGTTCACACTCTAGAACTTTTTATTCGTCTTCGAGACTCTTCAACTTAAAGGTCCGAGAAGGTGTTGAAACGGCATAAATGATAGTCATGTCGAATTGTCAAGTGTTGAAGTTTCCCAGCTATCTGCAATTCCTGGATCGACGATGCGGTTATCGAGCAGTGAACACAGACAATTACAATTAATTAAACCTGTTTCTTTTTCTCAATTTGTAGATTACAAAATAAAATTAATCCAAAAAAAAGTTGTGTTTTATTTATTTTAAAAAAACCTCTGCTCAATATAAAAATAATTTGAATAAAACATTGAAAAGTAAATAAAAATAATAATATGGCCATTTACATACTTTGCAGGAATGGTCAGTATCACCATTCGGTACAGGCCGATAGCAGGCTACATAATCGAGAAATTAGCACTACCGTAACTATGAAAATAGTATCCAATATGGAGGGCGCCGACAGCACAGTCTATATTTTAAAAACATAAACAAATATGGCTGCCTCCATGTGGCTAAATAGGCAACCAGCCTGGTGGTCAAATCGAGAAAATAGTGCTACCAAGGTGTTAAAAATGAAAACATGAGATCCAAGATGGTGGCCTCCAGCAATGTATAAACAAAGACAAACGAAAAAATCCAAGTTGGCAAAATGAGTATTGGTGAGAGGGGTGGAGGCCTGCAGACTAATTAACTAATGAGAAACATTAGGTGGGGAGGGGAAAGCTTTAACAGTGTAATTGATTGGAGGAGGGTTAATCGTCTGCTTGTTGACATGGAGCTGAGGAAGGGGACCTGCGGAAATCTAAGTGTTTTAACTGACATTCTTAATATTATTTTTCAAATAGTTTTTTTTTTTTTTACATTTTATTAAAAATTTTAATAATTTTTACATTTTTTTGGGGAATTTTTGGGAAACTTTATGGCGGACAATATGGCAGACGGCACCAAGATAACTGATGGTTAGGTCTGATTCTGGACCCTGGACCTTGTGTATTGATTTTGCATACCCTATTCCTATAAAACCAATACGACCGTGGCGGTCGTATTGCTCTGCCCTCTAAACCGATCCCCCCAAATCCTTCCGATGGATCGAAAAGTGCCTTTCGGGGTTTTTGAAACTAGGGAGCTCGGTCCTTTTTCGAGGGAAAAACGGGAAAATTTGGGGGGGGGGGGAGAATTTGAGGGGAAAAAAGAAGATTTGAAGGGAAAAGGAGACCTCCAAAATGGCGGTGGACGGCTCCGGTTCCAATCCCGGATCCCGTTGTGCTTAACTTCTCTGTTTTCTATTAATTACCAACAAGGAATACTGTTAAGGCAAACTTGTAATACATGTGGTACTGATAAAAAATAATCAGCTTGTTTTGAGAAATTTCTTTGTTGTAAAAAAAAAGCGGCGAATAATTAAAATTATTTTCAAGACGTGGAACTGTTCCTTTCATTTCAAATTTAACATAAAACAAAAAATAGTTGTGATGTCATTCGTTGACACATGTTCTAATTTGCGAATACTAATTAATGAGTAATCAATCATGTAAGATAAAAATATCCTGTATTCTGACGTTTTGGCGTTTATTGAATCAGGTAAAACGATTTTCCTTCTCAGAGAGTTAGTTGCATTATTACATCGTGTGAACTAAACTACTGTGGATCAGAAAGGTTTATTAGTTAAGGCTATGTCCCCTTATCATTAAAGAAAGATAAATCTTTTAAACCGTTAAATTTGTGTCCTCCAGGGCGCTACTTTTATATTAAATTTGGTGTAAACGGAGTCAATTGCTCATGAGAAGTAATTTATGCTTAAAACATATTCACTACTTCGCAATATCGTGGATGAAAAATATTACTTTATTAAATAATGCTTGCAGCGTGACCGTTTTTAAGTTACTACATGTGCACAAGGCTTAATTCAAAGGAAGTAAATGATTCCTCGTTATTAATCAGATGGTCTGAATATCTGTGCCGAGATCCACTGACATGCTGCTTCAAAACACGAGGTTCGAGTTCAAACCTTAAATAAGCCAGGACGCCACTGTTGTGAGCTCCGTTATAAGTATACGTTGTGGCTCGGGAAGCGGGTTCTGGGCTTGATTATTGTTATACCACTGTTTTCTTAATGCTTAACATTCTTTTTAAACTGCAGATGTTTGCTGCCTGCCTTGGTTTCTGCAGTTTTTTTAATTTAGTAAAGTTTGACACTGTTGCTGTATAATTTCCTGTTGATCAGATATATGCATTAAACCCCCTAAAATTTTCCTTAAAACGCATACACATATTACTCGGGATTCGAAGTCAGTGATTCTCTCGCCGTTAGCCGGGAATAGTTTAGGCTTTAATACTTACAAACTGGGCATATTTGTGTTATGTTATAGATTTAATAGCTCTAACATAAGTCACTCCTCCTTGGATTGCATATCGCTCGTTGCCTCTGGACATTACAGTCACTGCCACAAACGTTACGTGTTATAAATACACACCAGTAACGCTCATGTCAATGTAATGGTTCCACAAATGATTCCATTCAACCCACAGCAGTCAATACTTCTTTCTTTGAAGAAAATGTACGAAGTACAATTTGAATTATGTTTAGGTTAGTGTTCTTTATAGTCTATACTCGAATACTGAGACTTTAAGTTGATAAAAATAAAAAGTTATTGAAAGTGGAGAACATAAGTTCTACCTGTACATATATGCGCATAGAAACAGGCGTTTTTATTCAAGTGGTTGTAGTATACGCAGCATGACTATCTTAAGATCGTACTTACGTTTAATAAGGAAACTGTAAGGTTGTGGAAAGTACCAATTCGTGATTATGTTTATGGTTATAAAACACGTCAGTAACATAAAAATGGTAAAATAGTATTAATAATCCACTAATCACGGCCAGTACGATAAGTCACGTAGACTTTCCAGGACAGAAATCAGTACAATGAAATGCAATAAACGATTGTGTACCGAAAATACCCTTATATTCACTAGAATTCTCAGTGGCCAAGTGAAATAAAGTGAAATACTCGTGTAGCAAGGAGGTTGGGTTGGGGATTATTTGTGCCCAAACTCTAACAGGACTCAGTTTATGAGCAACGTATCGGGCGTAAGTAGTTTAGAATCGTAGACTTCCTGTCGTCTTTAACCTTTCCATGCATTACAGTAAGAGCCAAAGCCCAGAATTGCATTATTTAATGCTTTAAAATATTGTAATGACATGAGACAGGTAGAGAAAAACATGTATGTAAAGCATGACGTGTCATCAGTAGAAGTTTCGCCAGCATGGTTCTGTCTTTGTCATTCGTATGGCATCGTAGTTGCGACTACTAGAAGATACTTAAGATGGGATTGTTGAGCCCGTCATTAACACCGTCATACGAGGAAAGTTGAACCAAGCATCGGTATATCATTAACATTTTTCCCGCAATGATGTCATAAGGTTCGTTAACAATCGTACAAAACGTGTTGTGGACGTGCCATCTGTTTTTTAAAAATTATTTTTCTATTGTTCACGCGGGAAATCTTTTTGTGGAAATCGGACGTCCCTAGCAATACGTCGTTCACTGGCTGCGAGAAGCACGCTATAGGCTATTCACGGTAAAATGAGCACTTTTGAAAGCCCTGCTAAAATCTACTTGTATGCACGTTGTTTATTATCCGTCTTATGTGAAATTATCATTGCCATGGATCTCATCACTTTACTTATAGTCGGCAAGGAAAACTTGTGAAATTATTAAAAAGTAAATATTTCTCCAATCTGCTCATTTTTACACTTCGATGCATTAAAAAAACAGAGCCAATGAAATAATTTAAGTTATCACAAATACTTGCCTAGCACTTTTTATTCGACGTTAAGAAATGGAATTACTTCCCATCCATTGTTACCAACTTCACTGGGCGTGTCACTCAGTGCGACTCGTTAAAATATATGCAGGTAGTAACAGTGAGTTTTTCTCTAAGGTTTATTTCGAAAGTGCTCACTTAATCGTGAACAGCCATTAGATGTAAGTACAGCACACAACGCAGAGCTAAACGATCGCTACACTAGAGCTCGAAAGTGAAATCGGGACTGAGCGGGTCAAAAGAACGACGCTCGAGCAAGAGGTGAGGCGACGCCTCGCGTAGCACCTGCAGCGGCGCTACTCGGCGATGGAACGCCCAGGGCCGTGCTTAATAGGGCACCGATGCATATGGCGGACTTCCCCTTCCTGCGTTTGCTGTTCAGCTCAGCGAGCGTTCGACCCGATTACGTTTGCGGGCCGGGAGCCCCGCGAGGGATGGAGGTCAGCCGACGGGTGATTTAGCATCCGGTAATGACCTAATCCTCTCTGGCGGGGCAGCGGTTGTGCGATTAGCGATGGTTTATTAACGCCGCCTGCGCTGAGTGCACTCTCGAGGGAGTGCTCGCAGACGTGTTTGTGCGGCGCGGTCCAGCGGGCCTCGGCGAAGATCGCTGGCGCGGACGGGGCTGCAGACTACGCCTCCGGACAGCTTCTGGCGGTTTGAGAACCAGCAGACGATGAGAAAAGGCAATGTAGTGTAATTTAACTAATGGTACAGTAGGTGGGTTGGGCTAAACATCTCGTCGACAGCGACGTCCTAAAAGACGGAGAAAGTAGTTCAGAGAAGCAGTAATGGGGGTACAATCGGTCATGGCCCATTATTTAGAACCATCCTAGAATTTGCTTGAAGTGATTTCGGGAAACAATAGAAACTTATTTTTTTTCCATACTGCAGAATAGTAGAAAGGAAAAGTATATTCAGGCATAATGGGATCTGGGATAAGAGCCAGGGGCCGGCCGACCGCTATGATGAAATTCCCTTTTTCCCTCAAAATTTCCCGTTTATCCCGAGCAGGAGACCAGGATTCGTGATTACGAGCCAGGAGAGTAGGACTAAGGAGACCAGGATTTGTGCCCCCGTGTCAGGGCAAAATGACTGGTGACGACTCAGAACCTTTGACCCCAAAAAAAAAAAAAAAAAAACAATCCAAGCAAATTCACAAAAATTCCAAAAAATTCAAAAAAAAAATGTTTGAAATATATTATTTAAAAATAATAATAAATAGTTGAAAATGATTTTTAAAATCTAGTCTCCTAGTGGCCATTTCTCCTATCCCAGATCCCTGAACATACTTTTCCCTTCTCAAAATATTCGTGAATTACGCACGTAGCTCGGTTTAACGAATGGCAAGATGCGGAAAATCGCAACCTATCCGGCCCATAACATTCGTACTAACTTGGCTGGGTCACGACCATCAGATTTCGTGGAAACGTGTGCGCCAATGGGAAAAATTTTCTTTGGGATATGGCAATAAAATGAAAATTAATGAAACGTGTAATTGGCTTTTATGAATTAAACCGGCAGAGCTGTGCGAGATATTTAATTTGGCACCGAAATCAGCGCGCTAGCTTATCGCAGTCTCGAGATATACTACACGGAAATGTTTACCCACGCCCAAAATTACCGGCCAGATGTCGCGGACCCCACCCTCGACTTGAGCATGTACGGCACCGACTCAAGGTATTGCTCGCATCATTATAGTATACCGGAAATAACGTGACCATATTTATTTAAATCGTGTTATTATTAACGAAGTTATAGTGTTGGAATGCAGCACCCTGCAAAAATTTCACCGCCTTTTTTCGTCCGTGTACTTCATGTGTCGATCCTAATTTTTATATACTCAGCAAAATTAAATAAAACGTGAAAGTTGTGTAATTATACAAACAGCTGAAGTGCAGAAAACCAAAACCTGTATGTCCCATGACACTTTAATTGGTTTGCGAATTAAGAGAACAGGCAATTGCTTGGATGCAGAGCGACGATAGGTTATGCGGAACTTAATTCCCTTGACATCGGAAAGACGTGTTATTCCTGGCGAGCCTCAAAAAGGATTGAACTAATTCGAGGGAGGCCAAAACCATGTCTAAATTGGGGATTACCTTAGCAAAACCTCGTTGTAACGTTCATCGCCATATTGCCCAACCAAGATGGGAACCCTTGCCATAAAATCCTTAGCCCGTCGGAGACTGGTTAAACTGGGTTCCTAGCGGTGGGTGCTAACAGTATTCAAATTTGTTGTTACACGCAATCACTATAAATATATTCGCTGAAATACTTAAATTGAAAATTATAAACCATGTGAAATGTGGAGTATTGCTGTTGTTCATAACTTTCTCGAGGAAGTACACAACAATCTTATGTCCACTGTCGGTGCTTATCCAGTACACAGAGTTACACTGAACTCCTGCCGGTACAAGCTTTTTGGGAAGATTCACAATGAAAATGGGACATAAAACATTAAACTAACTATTAAAATTACGAACTATATGTTGTTTGCAAAAGTCAGAAACTACATGAGCTGAAATAGCAAATTCGTTAATAGTGTTAGTTTGGTTTGATATAGGTGTGCTACCTGCAGGTGATTTCATCGCCAGTCATAGTATTAACAAATAAAAGTGTGCTACCCGTGGATGTGTATCGAGTCTTATCGCCCACTAAATATTCACATATGGCAGATATAAAGACAGGCTAGCACTATTCACGCACCTACTGTTTGCTGTTTAATCTCACGTAGTTTCTGACATTTGACAGATAACTATTTGCTCTTTACGGTAAAGCGAGCAATTTTGAGGCCTTGATTACTTTTTTCTTTCAGCCACTTCTCCCTTTAATCGCCCTTTTATATAAATATTGCCGTACAAGTAATAAACACAGTGTGTATATTCCACGGCAGTCAGAAGTTAACGTCTAAGGCTAATATAAAATATATTCATTGACTATTATTCCAAATGAGAGGGGTTTTCAAGAATGCTCACTTTGCCGTGAGTATCCTATATATTAAATTACTAATGTTCAAGGTAAAATGTATCTCCCTTAATAATCACGTTAGGGTGTATGTCGTATTATGCTTTCTACCCCATCCTGTGTAAAAAAAAAATCATCTCACGAAGTATGTATCAGAGTTCAGGATAAACCTATAAACTACGTTTTTCTCTGCAGTAGTTATTTTGCGGTGCTAGATACAGATGTATAGTACGTTCACTTTGGCCGTGAAGGCGACGACTGAATGGGTTAAGATAATTAGCGTGTCGCCGCCTCTGTGTTCTCGTGGTAGCCGCATGTTGAAACAAGGAGTTTATTTACTTCATCTCCTCGCGGAGTTGACTAGCAGCGGACAGTTCGGCAAACCAGCCGCCACGTATTTTACCAGAAGCCTTTGGGTCAGCGTGTACATGCCACTTAACTTTCGCAAGCTCTGTGACCGACGCCAGCAAGGCGTAGCCAGACCGAACAACGTTTCCTGGGAATTGGCTCGCTGCTTGCTACACAGGTACACTATTTAAAAAATGTCCTCGTAAAATTACGGACACGTTGATTTAAAAAAAAAAAAAACGGACTTTCCGCAAAATTCACGGAACCTCTCCGTTAATTCCCTAGTTAGTTTTCTGTACTTCTAGGTTAAATAAATTTTTTGTGTCTATTTTATTTTAATTTTCATTATGTGGGTGTTATGCTGTGTATACAAAATATATTTAAAAAAGTATAAATTAGTTTAAACTTAAGCAAGATTTGAACCCGAGTCAAAAAAGTTACAAGTTCACGACCCAAACCACTTACCTATAATGATCACGTGATGGTGTAATAATATTTTAATTTGTATTAGTCACATACGCAACTTTGGTTTCTGTTAAAGTTAGTGTATTTGAAGTGTTGCTAAGTGTTACATACGCCTGTTGCTAATTTTTAATGTTTGAAACAACAAGTCTTAGTGACATGGATAACCTTAACTGCAGCAGAAACGATACATTTTTTGGTTACTGTGGTGAAGAATGTTTTGTGTAGACTCGGCATTGTCGTGCCCGAAACCCAAAGTTATAGGAAATACGGAGATTTTCCATATTTTGTATTTACGCACTTAAATCCGTTTTTCGTTATTACGGATTGCGTTTCCGTATGTTTACTGTGCATTTTCGTAAACATTTCCGTAAATATACGGAAAAGTTTTAACAGTATAGTTAGCCAGCATTGCGGCTTCTGAATTCGGCAACTCTGAATGCTGAGCCCAGATGTTTTTCTTTTGTCTCCTGGGAGAGGGAGAATTTTTTTTTTTTTTCCCCTCGGGCATTTTCACAATGGCCGAGTTGACTGCGTTTTGTATAGTACGCCCACTATTTCTCACTATTTTACAACTCGACGGCTACCCTAGTCTACTTACATATTCTGTGACCAAATTTAAAAAAAAATTGTATTGAATGCTTTAGCTTAGACCTACCTGAATTCACTAGTTCTAAATAGTCCTCGTACTAAATTGTTTATTAAATATGTTAACTCACATATCGTCTTCCGCACGGCCTCTTGAAATTTTGTGGAAGCGAACTTTCAGGGATGTCCCCATTTCCCATGAACCTAATTAATTATTTCATAACTACTTCCGGCTGAAAGGAGAACAAAAGCTACCTAGGTCTACGTCTGTAACGCGAGTTATAGACCTAGAACCTCACATGTCAAGTGGACAAGGTTCTCAAGAGCGAGAACCACCTGGTTGGCCGTGTACATGGAGCCCTGTGGTATTTGTGCGGGAAGGCTTTGCTCGTGTTACTTGTAACATGAGCAAGCTTAAACGCGATAGCAGACGAAGAACAGTCTGCGCCATGTCCCGAGCCAGTGAGGTATGGTCAACGGGGGTACCTGTGGAGGAGGTACGGACCGATCAGCCACGAAATACCGAGGCTGAGAGGGAAGTCTTCCTCCACAAGGTCCTCACGAGGAAATCGATGGCAACGCCAGAGGAAGCCAAAACAATCGATATTGACTGGCCGGACGAAAAGAACATGGTTGATGCCGCTGTACAGGCTTGGCCTGCACAGTCGGATCCAAGTGGCCCACAATGGCTGTATAACGAGCTGATCAGGGGAGCGATGCTAACGAAGTTGGAAGATCCGACAACGTTGACATCTGCTCTTGCCCTTGTCATAAGGAACATGGAGGGGGGAAAGGGTTCTATTCCCTAGGATGGAGACCGTGGACAGGCTTGTCATCGCCCAGGCAGGCCTGCCAACTAAACCTGCAGAGCTGGTCACTCTGATCAAAAAACGTTTTTGGCGTAGGGGCAAAAGATTCGTTGAATCTGACGCCCTTCAGGATTCCATCCGCACATACGGGAGGAGTACCTTTGATTACAGTAAGCCTTTCAACGGGTACACTGTGGTCAGGTACTTGTCCTCCTCGGAGGGCATTCTACCACCAGTCTGGTCACGCCACACAGATGTGACAAACCCCTCCCTCGGGAGGGGCCTGGCCGGGTGGAGGAAGGATCTGGGAGGAATGATCGGAGAGTTCAGGAATCCCTCGATCTGGATGGAGCAAACGCAAGGTACTGGAAAACCGAATTCCTTCCCATTGAGTCTCCAACCACCTGGCCAGTAGTATATACACCGATTAAGTCAATCCCGGAAATGACGTCATGCCGCTGAGCAATGCTCTGGTACAATTGTATTAAGTTGACAAAGATGAATGTACCTGTTTGTTTTTATATGTCGGACAACTGAAAAGCGGAAAAGTGCGCAGCGATGGTTTTGTATGTGTCTGTGTGTGCATGAGTGCCGTTACGAAGTGCAGTTTTGAGTTTCGATACAAGCTCCTTGCATCTGGGGGCCAGGTGGAGGGGGATGTTACTGGTTACCGGATATCCCCCGAAACTTAGTCATGCACAATCCAGGTGCACTGAGCCGAGAAAGCAGTTATGGGGATACTGTCATGCTTAACTTCAAACGAGTAAGATTTGCGCAGTCGCTGATTGTAGTTAGTTGTGTGAGTGAGTAGTTTAGTTGTAGTGTTCTTTTACATTTTCGGACAGCATGGCGGTTTCAAAATTGCAAAGTTCCCGGTGGTTACCTGAGATCAAAAGAGCCAATTTAGCTTTTCGTTTGAGGGGGCTAAAATAGCTTGGTTAGAAAGTAGCGCTCCAGGTATGACCTTTTAATAGGTATCAGCCACCTGGAGGGGAGGTTTGGTGAGGCCAGCGCCGGTTCAACCGGGAACTTTGCTTGATTTGATTAAAGTTAATTATTTTTTTTTTATCAAGTGTTGCCACGCTATGATAAAACCCCGACCTGGGGATTACAAGACTTTGTTCTCATGATTAATTTCTATTGCTTATGAAGTTTGCTATCTCTAGGATTAATAAGCACATTTTCTTACGGGGTTTTTTTCTTCTTAATTTACCTCCCCTAGCAATCATAATAAGCAAAAATTTGCATATGAAGTGTTTAAAAGTTCTAATAGCAATGAAAAAGAGACTACGGTTATACATGTTAAAAGAAAAGGCCAGCAGGAAGGACATAAATGGTGCCAAAAAAGAACACCACAAATACTGAAGAAAATTAAAGACATTTATTTATTTAATGACTCCTGGATGGAACGCAGTATTCCGCAATATAATATGTAAAATAGCTTAAGTGACTTCCTGTTCAATAAAAAAGCCACGATCATTACAAGAATTACAGCATCCTTGCGCTTTTTTATTAACTATAGAACGGTAGATAAATATGGCGTAAAAAACTGTAGACTATATAGAAAGAACAAGAAGGTTTCAATTTAGGCAGACCGACAAGTATTAGTGTTTTATTTCCATCAAATAGCTGAAAAATTTACGAATTAAAATCTTCAGATATATAGATTATGGAAAGGCCATTAATCGAAAGAGATATACGCAAACCATCGAACAACAATAATTATAAAACACATTACTTAAGGATTTCAGTAAACAATCAGCAGGGATGTTACACATAAAAGATATAGGACTTCAGAAAAGAATTTTTCTGTTAGTGTGTTATTTTACAAACATTTCAAATACGTATTTTAAATTTAAATTTTGTAAAGACGTTGGGAAAGCAATATTTAGCCATTTGTTTTAATGTATGTGATATTTTTCATAAATGTGAAGATAACTCGTTCTTGATAAATTTGTTTCAGAACATCGAATATAGACTCACAATGCAGGGAAAGGAAAATTCTTCAAACCTATAATTGTGTAATGAAATCATGTTGCTTTTAATTTTCTTAGTCCTCTTTCTCTCACTTCTCTCTCTCTCTCTCTCTCTCTCTCTCTCTCTCTCTCTCTCTCTCTCCTCTCTCTCTCTCTCTCACACACACACACACACACACACAACGCAATTCGGTCAATCGTAGGCTTTTAAACATGTAGAGAAAACAAAAATATTATGTGTGTATCGTGTGCAAACAAATAACAAAATGACTCAGCCCGTAGGTGCAGTCATTTAATTAAATGAATTATTGCACATCTGAATGAAAAGTTAATAGTTTTTATGGACACGTTTGCATATAATATGTTTCAGATTATTATTGAAAATGAGGGCTTCGTGATTCAGAATGAAACCCATGAATTAATATAGAAACAAAGCCAGATTTTGAGGTAGACTGACGTTTACTCAATTCATCTTTTATAACCACACACTTTTAATATGATAATAATAATGGCTTTTAAATTTGCTCTGAAACCAAGGACTCATGATAATTACTCATGGAATGTGTTTTAGGTTCCAATCGAGAGTTGTTTAAGCCAATCTTAATATCTTTTCTAATTGAAACACAATATTAGTATTATCTGTACTGTAGGCAGAAGTGTTAGACGTTCATGACGACGGGATTCTACTATAAGTCTGGGTTGACAAACGAACCAACTTCTCTCTGCATTTCGCACAAAGAGTCGGTGGCTCAGCTCTCGTGCCCTGTAGTTAAAGTCACCGTTGTCTTCTTCAACTAGATAGTATTTCAGATTTTACCTGCAGCAATTTTCTTTCCTATTTTTCAAAAGAAAAATATTACATTACACCTTTGAAATCCGTTTTTCAATTTATAATAATTTTTTGTAAATACACTAAACTTGATACTGGTGGAAAGTATAAAATGAAACCCAGGCGCAATAGTTCCAAATAAATGAAGATTTTATTTAATAATCATACAGATTGTAAACTGTATGTCTATATGATAATGATCACTGGGTAGTACACCTACGGACAGAGGCTACAGAGTGTCGTGAATAACAATGTCACTATCTTGTGTATAGACTGTTCACGATAAAGTGAGCCCTTTTTAAGGGCCTCCAACAGGCATTAACCACTTAATAAATATATCTTATTGTAGCCTCAGGCATTGAATCGTGATAGTGGTGAAATGTATACACTAAGTTTATTGGTCACATTGCAATGTTTATATTAAAAAGCAGCAGGAAGATGGAAATTGGATGAACGGAAAAATGTATAAGGGCCTTAAAAAGTGCTCACTTTACCGTGAACAGCCTATAACCTTTTTAGCGTCAATGTAGTCCTGCAGTCATGCGTAGAGACGTTCATTAAGGTGTCGGATGTCATCTTGGGGAAAAGTGTTCCACGCTAATTCCACCTGTTGTTGCAATGGTATTGGTTTGTTTGCCTAAACTGAAGAACACACCATACGCCGTCCCATAATGCCCCATTGTTCAATGGGGGACAGGTCGGGTGATCGTGCTGGCCAGGGGAGTTGACGAACACCTTCGAGAGCATGTTGGGTAACACGAGACGTGTGTGCACGGGCATTGTCCTGCTGGAAGAGGGCATCTCCTTGGCATTGTAGGAACAGAAACCAAAATTTATTTGATGATGTTCTGGATGTAGCATTCATTGTTCAGTGTTCCCTCGACAAACACCAAGGCGTACGAATATTGTAAGGCTATTGCTCCCCAGACCATGATGCCAGGAGTTGGTCCTGTATGCCGCCGCCGTACTTAGTAACATGGCTGCCATATACACTCTGGTTATTCCCACTGTCCCGGTCGACGCCACACTCTCAACGACCGTCACTGGTGACAAGACAGAATCTGCTCTCATCACTAAACACAACTCCGCGCCATTCATCTCTCCAGTTGCATCCGAAGCGCGCTGCAGGTGATGAGGCGTGAGAGGACGCCTAGCGAGCGGCCCACATGTTCGTAGCCCAGCATCCAAGCAAAATTTTGATGATAGCCCTATCTGACACCCTGGGCGCAACAGTGGCCCCAATCTGCGCTGCTGTCGCCATGTGATCAGCAATGGCTGCTCGTCTGATACGACGGTCCAGGTGGGAATCAGCATGCCGCTGCTATCCGGAACCAGGTTGACGAGCATGTGCGCCATTGTTGGACCACCGGCACCACCAATGATGGACAGCAGACACTTCACGTCCTACGCGTTGGGTAATTCTTCAGAAGGACCATCCAGCCTCCATCAGGCCCACAATACCGCCTCGTTCAAAGTCATTTAATTTCATGAAGTGTAGTCGTCTATTCCGTCGTGGCATGTATGCAATGCTTACTACGCTCAGGCTGATGCTTGAAACAACAGATACTATTTCACTGAGTCAACTACAGTGGTATTGGGCTCAACAGCGTTATGCCTAGTATGTGGTTCCAACTCTGTCCACAGCACAGTACTGTTAATCATTGCATGTACTGCCCTCTTTCAGTGTCTCATGCGCATATGGTTTTTCCTAAGTCACCTCTTTAGTGGTGTTCATTTTTCATTTTCCACCAAGTATTTAACACTTGCGCCACAATTTTCTTGGTTTATGAATGATAAACCACTGGTTACAAACCATCTGTGGTTGGTCTTCAGTTGCTCGCGATCGAAAAGCCGACCTCCTGAAAGAGATACGATCGCGCAGCACAACTCAAATGCCACTCTCCATCTGAGCCGCTAAATCAATTCCTCCAATATACTTCTTAGCCTACCATCCGAAGGAAAGAAAGCTTATGAGATCGCTTTCCTGTCTGTGTGTTTGTGTCGTCTAGGTGTGTGGTGTGTGTGTGTGTGTTTATCTGTCGTGTGTGTCCCACTTCTCTTCGATTTTTGAATGTCTGAACCGAATTTCACCAAACTCTGTACACTTATAGTACTAAGTACAGATGCCTGACTTATAGTTTTCCACTATGTCTAGCACTTACTTTCAAAATGGTGGTTATTTTTAAATTTAGGGCGATGTGTCATATCTCGGAAACCATTGAACCGATTTTAACTAAATTGTACACTGACAGTGCAAGTTGTAAGCTTTAAATTTAAGGTGAATATTGTTGTTGGTTCGCCATTTTGGAAGATAACGCAACATGAAAAAACAAAGCTTATGTTATATATCGAAACTACTTTACCCTATTTTCGCCAAATTTGGCAAGTAAGTAATACCCACGATTGGCCAGGTAAATTCAGTAACTGAACTTATTTAACACTTATTTTCAAAATAGCGGCCATACAAATATTTTTGTTTAATTGGTATTACTGTCCATCGTTTGCCAATATCAACCAAATTTAGTATGCTGAGAGCATTTACTACAGACATCGTATAAGCCAAACAACAACCACTTACCTCCGCCATTTCGGAAGCTATCACCACATTAAAAATTATGCTTTTATCTTATATCTCGAAAACTACTCAACTTATTTTCTCTAAATTCTGCAAGTAAGTATGACTGTGATAAGCCAAATAAGTATGAGTAAATAAATGTCATTATGCATTTATTTTCAAAATGGGCCCCTTACAAATAGTTTAGGTTTATTTGGTATAACTACCATACCATTGGGCAAATTTCAACCAAATGGTGTACACTGGCTGTATGTATTACAAGGATCGTATAAGCTAAACAACAACCACTTTTGTCGGTCATTTTGTAAGATAGCGCTACATGAATTAATCAAGGTTTTTTTAGTAACTTCTCGGGAAACAATTGACAGATTCCTACCAAATTTGCCAATCAAGTAGTACTGGCACAATTGTTATCTACAAATATTTTTCAAGTATGTCAGACACGTATTTTCAAAATGGTGGCTATCTATATATTTTAGTATAGTATGCTACACCTTCGAAAATATTTAATCAATTCCATCTTAACTTTGTATGCTGGGAGTATATATAACAAACATAAAATGTGTCTACATGGAACCTTTTGTGTCCTTAATTTTGTAAGATAGTGCCACACGAATAAATAAGAATTTTATGTCATATCTCGGGAAACAATTATCCGATTCCTACCAAATATGGCAAACAAGTAGTACTGCGAAAGGTGATGTTAACTTATACGTTTTAGGTCAGCCAGACTTATTTTCAAAATAGTGGCCATATAGCTATTTTAGTTTTGTATGTTATATCGTCGAAACCATGTAATTAATTCCAAAGAAATTTTGTTACAATGGCTGTATATATTACGGCAAACAAATGTGTACATACGAAATCTCTTTTGTCCGCACTTTTGTAAAATAGTATAAGTTGAAGAATTAAAATTATGTGATCTCCAGAAATCAACAGATTTCTACGAAATTTGTGAAACTAATAACATATGCCAAGCTATCTAAACTTATAAATTTTGAATGGGTCTGAAGTAAATGTTTTCAAAATGGCGGCCATACAAATATTTTAGATTCGGATTTTTTAAATCTACGAAACTGCAAGACAAATTTAAATTTATTTTTGTATACTTACAATATAAAGTTGTATCCATCAAAAGCTTCATTCTCTGCCATTATTTACGATAGCCCCACATGAAACAGTATAGATTTTATTGTATCTCGGGAAACAATGAAACTGATTTCTTTCGAATTGCGAAGAAGCTGTACTGTAGTTGGCTATATTAATTTATATGTTTTGAAGTATGTTAGTCTCCTATTTTCCGAATTGCATGTATACAAACATTTTAACTTAGTGTACTACATCTATGGAACTATGAAACATATTTGAATTTAACTTTGTATATTTTATCTATGCCAATAATAGAATGTGCTAATATATAAACATTATGCCATATATCGAGAACCAATCAACCGATATGCATACAGAGCTCCTGTTTTGCCAGATTTTTTTGCAAAGTAGTGTCAGGTGAGTAAACTAGTAATACATGTAAACTTATGTGTTTAAGTGACTCAGACACTTATTTTCAAAATGATGGCGGAGTAAATATTTAGGTTAGTGAACCCTATCATTCAAAACATAGGCTGACTACATCCGATGTTGATGCTCCGAATCCTACTTTCGTGATGCAGTTAATTGCAAAATAGCTTAATTTTACGGTTTTTTTTTTCAGAATTCGAATCTCGGGAAAGTCACGCATGTATTTTAATTTTCTTCGTACTGTTTCATATGTTTCTGGTTTCATCTCTAATGATATTGCTATAGGCTATTCACGGTAAAGTGAGCACTTCCAAAAATCCTCTCACTGGGAATAATAGTCAATAAATTGATTTTATTTTAGCCTTAGATGTAAACTTCTGAGTGCGGGGGAATATGTACACTGTGTTCATTACTTATATGGCAATATTTATTTTAAAAATGGTTGAAGGATAAGAAATTGCTGGAAGGAAAAAGTAACTAGGGCGTCAAAAGTGCTCTCTTTATCGCGAATAGCCTATATCAATGAGACGTCAAGACTTACCTACCATCTGAGCTTCAAAAACTTCACTAAAATTTATTTGCACCCATGTAGAGGAAAGTAGGCTCATTAGTTATCAGTAAATTCTTGTTTTTACTTGATTCCCCATTCTTGCCCGGCCCCTAGCTCAACCCGTATAAATTAACCCACTGTCATTTCTATACAGTTTCAGCTATAGTTTATATGTTTTGTGTGAGTTCTAACTCCATTGCCGCTTTTCTTTCCATGACATATTTGTCCCCTGCCTCCTTCAACAACCACCCTTTACATATTACTCCCGCGCTGTTCTCGAATCGTTCAAAGCTATTCAAGAACCAATTATATTTTTTTTATATAAATTTCGAGGATATTTTACGATTTCCTGACATGATATTATTGGTAACTTAATAAAAAATACTCAATCATTCGGCAAATAATATTCATATTTTTTTTGGTGTAAATATAATAATGTCTACTTCAATTATCGGTTTCATACAGATTTAAAAAGGTACAAAAACAAAAATTTAGATTCAGTTAAAGTCACAAGTGTGTCGTGTTGCAATTTCTAGGAAGTCAGACACATGATTTACCTGTGGTAATGGTTAAATTTCTGGCTATAAAATATTATCTCAAAAGTTAAATTTTAATTTGGGCGAATCACGTAAAAAAATTTTCGAGATATGTTTTCCTTAAGATTAACGATTATTTTAGGCTGTATACTGTATTTTTGTTTTATGTTTAAGTCTGAGGTTTATACGAGAAATATATACATTTAAAATTCCTGTAGCTCATTTTATTTGTTATTGAAAAATGGTTTCTTTCCATTGTCATACTTTCTTGACTATTTTTTTTTTTTCGTATCACAACGGCAAAAGTTGTAATATGCTAAAAAATGTCAAATGAAATTTTATGTTCTCAAACACATTTAATATACTAGCTTCATACATGCGTTGTACCGCACCCACTTGAAGGCAATCGTTTCCATAATGACTTTGCCCTTCCCCACCGCTTATAACCCTTTGGCCATTGCCGAAATATTTGATCTCAGGATTCATATTTTACGTGTAAACCCACTATTCTTGCCCGTTTTTATTGGATGGTGTATATACCTGCTGCTCCACTTCCCTGGAAACCTTCACGGGTGTTCCTTTGTATCAAGTTTCGTGATACCACTCCAATCGCTTCGCCTTCTTTAAAGAAAGACTCTGCCTGAAACCAAGTACATGAATACTAACTGTAAAATATATGCTGCTACTGCTCTTGTGTGGTGTATAATTCGCATTTAAATTTTGCCCCACGCAAGGGTGTCAATATGCAATATAGTAATGCTGTGTAGAACACACGCAAGGCCTCCACGTTTGAATAGCCAATATGAAATATTGGTGCGTGGTCTTGCTCATGTATGTAGGTATGAAAATATCCACTGCCACCACGTTGCGTGTCCAATATGAAATATTGTGTAAATTTTGTTTTCAATATATTCACAAATGTTGCATGGTTACTTGTAGAGATGTGTGTGTGTGTGTGCCGGTAACCATACGCAGATTAGTTTGTTGGGTTTTCTCCATATATGTAGAACACTTTGAATATTCAACTTAGAAATTATTGTTTGCTGAGATCACTGTTTACCAAATATTTATTAATTTTGATATTTTAATAATTCTGTCGGTTTCATCAATACCAGCCAGGACCAATTGCATATGGCACTCACGAGCAGTTTTGCATATAAATTAATGTCAGTGTAATGCCATTTTTTTTTTTTATATTTCTCACTCTCAGGAACACCGCAGTTTACATGTGCAACAATGGGACAACACATATTAAACTTGCGTGACCAGGCTGCACTGCTGACTTGCAATAAATCAGTGGGAAAGGATGTGATCTTACCTAGGCTGCCTCTTTATAATTGTCCGGTGCAGTCCTGGGCCGGTAGGGGAACAAGTTCATTACCTTTAGCATCCTCTAGAAACTAGCATTTGGCACGTACACAATTTATGTACGTACGTCAACATAAAGTAGGAAATAGGTTAACTTGACACTACAGTAGAGAAAACGACAAAACAGATACGGCCTGTGTATATATTTCATTTATTTAACTTTTCATTTCTTTCTTCATTGTTATTGTTTAATGTAAGTCATAATTAAGAACCCTGATGGCAATATGAGCAAAGCTATAAAGACACAATACTATCCCAACAACGCTAAAAGTAGTCATGCCTAGCCTACTTAAACCTTTGACGGTTGCGTAACATAGCTTACCAGTTAAATTAATTAAACCGTTCTCTGTAGTAAAATTTACTTTTAAAAAAATTGTGTGCTCACTAAACAGTCTAGCTCAGATAGAAACTACTCTTGTCACAAGTCTTGCAGTGGGCGTATGTGAACTGGAAACTTGCGTTCTTATAAAGGTCCAAATGGCGTCGCTTGCGTACTGACGCTAACGGACAATGATTCTAACTGTAAATAAAATTATATCCAGATGAGAAGGGTCAGATCGCAGTGTAGGACTTATTTTTTAATCAGCAACTGGATGTAAGGTAGCATACTCTCGCAGAAAGTAACAGGAATATAGTGGAGATACGTGGAGCTCCGCTGTACACGTACGCGGGCGGCGTATTTATACCATATATCTCCTGTCCACTAAACCTCGCAAATGGACGACCATTGACACAAGCTCCATTGCTGGTTACTAAAATTACTGAAAGTTCGGTTCAGGGACACTTCTACACGCCCTAAAAATAATTTAAAACCCTACCTCTCCGTCAACTTCAGACGGGAGGTCCTGTCCTACGTCTGATTTCGTTGGACGCTGCTAGCGAAGAGAGCGTTAAGCTCTGCTGGCTGGCGCTAGCTTAAGGGGGCCTAAGGCGCCAACCAATCAACAATCGGGGTTTAAACCTGCGGGTCAATGGGGATAGAAACTATTCAAGCCACCCACATGAACCAGTTCTAACAGCCTAAATGCTGAAAAATCAAAGAATACGTGATCTCGGAACTCAGATATAGTACAATAATAAGAAGAAACGCTTACAAAATTGAGATCACCCCAAAAATAAATATTAACTACATAAAAATACGTACACAATGAAAAATGAACTAATCTATCCAAATTACACATAAATATTATTGCCACCATACTTCTAAGTTTTAAAAATTCTACGCGTTAAGAAAAATAAAATAAATGAAAATAAATAGAATTTACATAAACAGTTGAAATCATATACGTGACATATGTGAAAAATATTACATAAAATCTTGCATGACAATATGTGTAGCAATAATAACAGGAAAATATTATATGTTAATTGTATGCATAAAAACCCTATTTTTATGGATGTTACAGCTGCCCTCTTTTTGCGACTGGGTAATCATATTTCGGAACCGTGACAGCGATTTTGTAAACATTTCTGACTTATACTAAAAAAATACATTTTTGTAGGTTTCAGAGTTACTGCTTTTATATTGAGGAAATAATCGTGTTTGTTCCAAATGTGTTGATTGCAGAAGTATGTTATATTGTGAATCGGTCTGTGTGAAACCCAAATGGTATGCAGCTTGCAGTTTCTATTTAAGTTGCAATTATTTTGAAGAAAATTCAATTATTATATTTTAGCGATACTAAATGAAATGCTTCAATACATATTTCTGTTTGTCAAACGGCGTAATTGAAATGCATGAGCATGGATCAGTAAGTAAAGTTCTCGTTGTGAATAAAATAAGGTTCCCCCGTAATTCTCTTACACGCTAAGGAAGTTAACCTTTTTCACATGTATACACACATATAAGCCATTCACGGTAAAGTGAGCATTTTTTAAAGGTCTTTTATTTGCAATAACGCAATAAATATATTTCATTGTAGCCTTAGATGTTAAATTTCGAGTGTCGTGGGATATAAACACTGTGTTTATTACTTGCAAGGCAATATATATTTTAAAAAGTGGTTGAAGACTAAAAAATGGTTGAAAGTAAAAAGTAACTTGGGTCTCAAAAGTGCTCACTTTAGCGTGAACAGTCTATGCCATAGTGCAACACATTCCGACAGCACACAAATGCGCTAGAAGTGAGCACTATAATGACGACACAACTTTCAACATGGGAATTCGTTCTGTGACTTATTTTTTACGGACTAAACAAGTCTCTCCTATTGAAACTACGTGCTATAAGTTTATGTTGAGCGAAAAATAAGTGTGGAATATCTGAGAGGTTAGCGTAGAAAGTTCGCTGACGGAAGAGAAGATCTTAGCGATGAGTATCACTTAGGCAGATCGGTCCCCATGACCGCTGTTGTCAATACGCTCACGGTCGACTGATTGAAGATAATCGACGACGAGTAATACGAGACATTGCTGGCGAGGTAAGTCTTTCCCGCGAAATTATCACGTCATTCATGTCGAACTTCAATATCGCAAAGTGTGTGCCACCAAGGTGCCAAAATTTTCAACGCTTTAGCACAAATACGTCCGTTTTTTTGGATTCGTTTACACATATGCAGTATTTTATTAAAGAAAGAAACGTATATCAGGGAACTTTCGTAGCCAACGATGGAACATGGGCATGGGTGCACAATTACTCTCTGAAAACAAACTGCATTTGATGGAATCGAAACATCTAGGGATAAGTTCAGAGCAGCGCGCTCGTTCGGCGAGTACATGATTAATGTGATCCGGGATCTACAATGTCTGCTTCACTTTGCACAAAATAATTCACACGAAAGGCACAGCCCCCCCCCCCCCCCCGTACCTTTTCCCAAAGTCGTTTCTACCTTTACAATTTTAGAACAAATGGAATTATTTAGAAACGTGCAAAGTAAAATTACTTCAGTTACAATTATTTTAAAAATTGTTTCAAACATGGCTATCATCACCAGCAAGTAAATCACTCAAAGTTGAATCGTTACCAAAAGTCACTACTGTGAAAATATTCCTTTTGTAATAATATAGTAAATTATCAATCTGAAATGAACACCAAATAGTCTACTAAAAAGTGCAAGCTGGACTTGTTAAAATATGTATTTCGAAGTGGTAAATAACTAAATATATTTACCAAAAACAAACTTCATAATACATGATAAGTATTCATTTGGCAGTAAAATATTCATTACCTTGCATCAGGAAATTGTACAGTATTCAGTACCTTGCATCAGGAAATTGTACACTATTCAGTACCTTGCAATTAAACAGCATTTGGCAAAACTTGGCAATACAAAACAGTTATTAAATTTAATGGGTGCTGCACGAATAAAAAAAAATTACTAAGGGTAGTCTTGGTATCAACACATTTCTGAAATTTTTATTTCTGGAAAATAATCGTTCTTTCATAATTTCTGAAATTTCTAATTATTATTTTTGTAACAAGTTTATGGAAACGTTGCGCCGAAATATTCTTGCAGGTTGGTGGTCTCCGAAGAAAATTAATTTAGAAGATCTGTATGCTTAAAGGTTAAAGGAAAGGCATGCATTTCTGAAAGTTAAAATGCAACCGGTAGATCATTAGCCACAGTGAAGCACCTTTGACATGACCTTGGACTGGATATAACCAAAATGCTCTATCGACCAAAAAGTAATTGCGCACCCGTGAAGATAGGTAATTCAGTAGGTCAGTTGATTCGTGTGACCGCCATACGCTGCAGGCCGGTGTAGAACCAGTTGACAAGGTGATGGCAAGAGGTACAGAGCTATCGGACTTCGAGAAGGGCGTGATTGTGGGCTGCCATCTCAGTGGGCTGTCTAACCGGGCGATTGTACGGAAGGTAAACAGGCCCATATCAACGGTCGCATTCGTCCTGAGTAAATTGAATGGTCTATGGGCATTGTGCCAATACTGCACGTTCTGGGCGACCTCCAATCTTGACCGACAGAAATCACACAACCCTGAAAAGTGAAATTTTCAAAAATAGGGCACAACCCATGACTACCATCCGACAGGAGTTTCCTGCAGCAACAGGAGTAGCGGTTTTCATTGGAACATTGCGTACAGAGGCCCAACGACTTGGATATTTTGGAAGATCAGCTGCACATAATCCCCATATCATGACAAGCAATAAAGCTGGGCGACTCATGTGGTGTTTGGACCGTCGCAACTGGACACTGGAGCAGTGTAGATCAGTTCTGCCGAGTGATGAGTCGAGGTTTACATTATTCCGGTCCGATGGACGTGTATGGGTGTGGCGTCTACCCGGGGAACGGCTTCTGCCGGAGTGTATAGTGCCAACTAAGAAATTCGGTGGTGGTGGACTGATGGTGTGGGGCTGTTTCACGGCCTTCGACGTAGGACAGCTGGTGTTTGTCCGTGGTAGCATGAACACAGAGGCCTATTGTAATATGATGGATAATGAAATGCTCCCAACATTGCGGCGTTTTTATGGAATGGGCCCGTGTTACTTCTAGGATGACAATGCCAGGTGTCATGTTTCAAGGGCTACTATGCAGTGGTACGCCGACAACAATGTTCGCCGATTGGATTGGCCCGCCCAGAGCCCCGACCTCAACTCTACAGAATATCTTTGGGACGAATTGGGCTGGGTGAAGGTTTTTCAGGCACGGCCAAAATCCATTGTTCAACTCTTGAAATGGTTGGAAAAAGAATGGTGACGAATCCCCGTGGATGTCCTGCAAACACTCGCAGAGAGCATGCCAGACAGGGTGGCTGCTGTTATAGCCGTAAGAGGTGGCCCTACGAGATTCTAGCGGGGTGACAACCACCGATCAAACATTGTGGACAGGTGCTCAATTATTTTTTGGTCGATAGTCTATTTATAGCAGCAAGACGCTGGGCTGTGTACTCGAACCGCGGGCGACGAACCGCACTATGGCGGTGATACAAGTACTACGGCGTTTTAGTCTGATGAAAATTTCCAAACGAAAAAGTATGTTATTAGATCATGGAGGCTTGATTTAAAAAGAAAGAAAGCTCAGCAACGAGACGGTCCCGACCACGTGGTGGATTCGATATTACCGAATAGCCATGTTGCGGTCCCGAATACAATCTTAATTACAATTTTCAAATTTAATTATGTTTCCTTTTTTACCGTATAGGTCTACAAATTATGATCTCAGGCGCTATCAATTTACAAAGAGCGGGCGGATGACAACCGAGAAAGGCTAGGGGCGGTTGTTCAAATCGGCGGTGATCACCGAACCGGTAATGCGAGGAGCCCCAGTAGCTCGCACCGGGAACCCGGCGGTTGCAACATGCATGCGAATACTCACTTACAGTGTGGCAGCACGTTTTTCTCCTAGTGACCACCAAATAGGGGCCATATTTTGTACCGTAACCCCACCTTAGTAAATCTAAACTCAAAAAAGGGCCCCCCATCGATACATTATATATATAAAAAATATTATTTTATAAATATATAAATATATTTAAAATAATAAAATAAGTATTTTTAAAACCTAATATATATTTCAAAGTATAATAAGATTTTAAAACCTGCTTAAGCTCTACTTGTGTGTACGTTGTGTAGTATTCAGCTTTATGTAATGTTAACACTGTCATGGGCCTCATCACTTTATTCACGCGTCGGTCAGGTGAAACTGTGGAATTATTATAAAAGTAAATATTTCACAAATCTTTTAATTTTCAGACGTCGATCCATAAGAAAACAAAAAACGAAAGTAATAATTTACGTTATCACAAATGGTGACCCAACATTTTTTATTCTACGTTAAAATATGGAACAATTTCCCACCCATCGCTACCACCTTTACTGGACGTATGCCACTCAGTGTGCCCGTTTAAATATATTCAGGCACGGGGCAGCGACTTTTTTCTAAGGTTTATTTCAGAAGTGATCACTTTATTTTGAATAGCCTATAGCTTCTTGTAATTGTAATATTCTGTTAACAGAATAATAATCCGGCTTTATTCCAGATAGTTTTCCGTCAATCTACCCATTAGCTGTACTTCTTGCTACCGCCTCCTATCATGTATCTCAACCATACCCTCACCCCCCCCCCCCCAGTCCTTAATTACAAGTACGGCCAGTAGGTATACTTCGTATAAATATAATTTCACATTTAGTAACACTAAGTGAATTTGATAAACCGAAAGGAGATCTTAACGTACTTTAACGTTAGAAACAGAAGTGCCAGTATGTCGTGCCTAAAAGAAAATACTTGAATAGGTTATTACAGACGAGATTTTAAGTGTTATTGGAATGAACGAGCACAAAGGGCAGAGCCATGCATAAATGATTAAAAATCATACATTTTAAAATGTTATCGAACAATATTTAATGATTTATCAAGTATATTGATATTTAAAAATGAATAAAATACATTAACGACAAGGAAAAACGACGGACTTTCCCATAACTATTTGTCATAAAAGAAAATTTAAAGGTTGATAAGGTAAGTGCCGCAAAATAAGACGGCACAGTAGCCCCAACAAAATATTTCGTTAATTATACAAAACTAGACAAACAACAAAAGTTATTTATTTCATCTAAGAAAATACACGCTTCAATAAACAAAACGTCTGTTTTGGGCCAAAAATTTAGATTGTCAAGAAAATATTTAGTTGAATCAACCGTATGTATTTGCTTGGCCACTCATTTTATACAGTTCCAGAGTTGTAATTTTTTTGACATATAAGAGAGTAACAGTGTATAGGATAATGTGTTTGGGAGTGCATTTATTAGTGCCTACCCAATACAAGTTCAGCAGGAAAAGAAAAATAAAGCCGTAAGTATTGGATTATTTAGTCACGTGCATTGTCCGGTATTTGAATTGTAGCTATTTAAAAACATTTCAATTTCATTAGTTATATTTTTAGCTGAGATTTCTAGTGCGCAAGTGTTGCGGGTTCGAATTTCAGTTGTGTTTATCCTTTAATTTTTGTAATGCCAGAAACTTGTTAATGTTGGAAGAGCGAAGCTAATTTTTAGTTGCACCAATCAAATATTACAGTTTGGGGCGGCAAAATAAGGACATCAAAATAATTAGCTTTCAACTAAAAGATATTTCATTGACCCTATGCACGTACAATTGATTATACACATACAATTGATTTGGTTGCACCATAAAAACCCCTTTTTTTTAATCAAACAAAACCTTTTTCTCAGTGCAGCACTACACTGGCTGAAGTCTTTTCGCTGTAACTTGATTGAGCATCCTCTTTACAGTCAGGATTTGAGCACATTTTATTTTCAATCTCTCGACGAAGAAAGCAACATATTGGTTGGTAGGCGATTTCGGGATGATGCAAGTGTATAGATTGTTGTCCAGTATTCGTTGGCACATCAAGAGCCTACTTTGTACAGAGATGGAATCTTCAAACTTGTGCCATTCAGGGATCGGAGTTTGAATCGTCTAGGAGGCTATCTAGAAAAGTAGGAATAACTGCGAAAATGTCATTTGTGCATACATTACACCTACAGCCCACATAACAACAGGAGACATTAATTTCTGATCCGACATCGTATTTAATGAATGAATGTTTAGCTAGTCTTCTCTTGCCTAGTCATTTGTCGCTATTTTATACATGGCGGATTCAAGTCCAACCTCTTTTACACACGCATTTTTAATTCCCGAGTTTATCGTAATCCTCATATTGTAAAGATCTTTGGTGATGGCTCCAGCCCGTACCTGGCATGACTCGCCGAGTCGTTAGTGCGTAAGTTTTAATCCAACCATAATCAGCAATCCCGTAGCCCTCATCTATCTGCACAAAACCATAGCAACTTAAAACACAAAATTGGTTTTTTTTTTTTTTGTAACCGTCTATAGATACTTTTGTTACCCACTACTTCAGGAAAAAGTCCTATTTACAAACTGTTGGTGGCTACTCCACGTCTAGAGTCATTAACATTCGTAAATGGGTTTCACTTTGGTAATAGGGCAGCGGTGGTGTAGTGGCTCTCTGCTCCCATAGCTCAGGGGTAGGATGGCCTACTAGTAGTCGGAGGGTCGCGGGTTCGCACCCCGATGCCTCCGACGCGGCAGATTTTCAGTTCGCTTGTCGCACTGGGAATTTGTAGACCAGTCAGTCTAACTTGAACTCGTCAACTATAACAACGCCGGCAAAAAAAAGTGGCTAGGGCGCTCGCCTCCCTCCACGGCGATCCGGGTTTCGATCCCCGGTGGGTTCACTTCCGAATTTTTGTCATGTGCGATCGTGCTGAACGATGCCGCTTGCCTGCGGGTATTCTCGGGGTACTACCGTTTCCCCCGCCCTTGAATTCCAGCGTCGCTCCATCCAAGGGTCTCATTTCATGTCATGTCCGGGCACCTACAGGTCCCAACTGGAAAGCCTATCTCACGGAAAGTGTTGCCTCGCCCTGGGTTCACTCCCCACTCGAGTTTTTTTTTTTTTTTATTGAAGTGGTCTGCATATAGGTTAGGTTACAAATAAAACACAATGCATTTTAATGTTGAAATCATTTTGTTAAATGTTTATTATGAATCACCGAAAAAATTACAGCCATTTCATAAATCTGGGTTGTTGTTTATTTGTGTTTTAGATGTCTCCCCTTGTACCTTGTTGAAAGATCGTTTGTGAATAATGATTGCATGTAATTTGCCATATGCTACTTAACCTAACCTAAGCTGAGCTAACCTAACCTAACTGTTACGTTGAAATTATCTATTATTAATAATTACATAAGTAAGGCCGGACTATTGGCATGTGTATTATAACATTTTCTTTTTCTCCCGGTACTTAGTTTGTGAGTAAGAAAATTTGCTTGCGCTGTGGATGCTGGATGTTCATGCCAGGCGTCTCAAGGCGGCGATGCTGGAGTCTGGAGTCGCGCAGAGAGACAGGCAGGATGACTGGCGGCCGACGCCCGAAGCTCCAGAATCAGAGGAAAACACGCGAACGAGACAGAGCCGACCGGCGCACCAGGGCTGGGGCGAGGCTTCTGCCTGGCTGCTTGTTTACCCGCCCGTAATGAAAAAGAAAACATCCATATTCCTCTGGGCGGGGAATATCGGAAAGGAAGTCGTCTGTTCGCCTCGCAGTGATGACGTGAAGCCGTAAATATCGCCGCATGGGATGAGCGGCCCCGCTGTTTGTGTTCCCCCCTCGGGAAGTTGCGGCTGTGGAATTCAATTCCGAGGAATATTTACTCAAGTATGTCGGCGGCCAAGATTAATCCTGTCATGCAGCTTCGCTGTGGGTTAGAAGTTTTATATTTTCACTGGAAATAGCGTCTCATTTTTATTTTACGCGAAGGATTGAATCTGCAGGGCTAACAGTAAAAATTTACTACTGAATGAGGAGAAAATAATACACATTAACATGTACCCAATATTTCACCCTCTAGTAAATATTTAATTAGAAAAAGGACCTGTTCCTATGTTAAAATCTTTAACCGTCAGACTTTTGACTAATATGGTCACGCCGTTTTTTAAACTGTATTCATGTTTTCTAGTGTAATTTATTGTCAGTTATAATAGTTTATTAATGTTTTAGACATTTCAACAAAAACGTATTAAAATTAATGACATACTATTTAATTTACAAGAAGATACCGATGTGTTTATTGAACCTAATTTCCCCTACACACGGACTAAATACAAGCAATTTTTATGAGGCACACAAACACTTTATAAGAGCATGTGTGTTAAAAAATTTCCAGATCAGAAAAATTTATCCACCAAATTTGACGATATTCGGTAGATTATTTCCTGAAATAGGAAGTAAGCCTACACAGAACAACAATTTTTGACTCCAGTTTCTTCCAAAATGTTGAACAATTGAAGCTCTTAATACTTCGCCGCTTTAGTTCACACAGTAGGTACTTCATATCACCAAGGTAGAGTTAAATAATTTCAGTATGCAGGAGAGATATTAAACAGTGTGATACTACAAGAATAGCACCATCCCTTTTAAAGTAAGACCACTAGAATTAATTAAGTTGGGCTTTACAAAGTCGGCTTTGAATGCAAAATGCGGAGGGAACTGGTTGCGATATTATTGAGAAATAACATTTAATTCGAAACTTTCAGGAAATATATTTCAGCATGACATACTAATGGTGTTATCAGTTAATATATATTGTGGGCACAAGAACGAGTGCTAGCATACCAAGGTAAGTTCAAATTTGTTTTATTGTCCATTCGTACAATATCCAAAACAAATTGTAACGAGGCAGAAGTTTTTAAATACGTAGGTAATTAATTTTAAATTACTTAATCATACTCTCCTTAAGTACTGTTACTGTGTGAAATTGTAGGGAACCATTACGGTAGTTTCGAAAATATACTCCAGGTGACGTTATCGTACAAAATATTGAACTAAATGTTACAGAAGTGTAATTTGATTGTCATCTAATTTCAACCAGCATACTTTTTTTTCTCATATAAGTGATTGTTTTCTGCATACATAGCATACCAAGATAATGCCACAGCAATACTTGAGTATGACATTTGGTGGTACTAATAAAAGATCTTTAATTTTTTTTTTTTTTTAGGTGAAGATATATTTCAAAATAATGGACAAAGTGTTCGTGAATTAGTGGTTCTAATGCTCGCAGTAGGCACTACCAGGGTACAGAGTTTAAAACATTAAACGCATTTCAATTTCGCTTTGTATAATTTACAATGCACGGAAATATACGGTGATTCGTTATTTATAGTCCTTGTGAATCGCGGAGCAGATGAAACGTGTATTTAAATCACGTTTTGAACTCTGATTCTGTATATTAATAGTAATCGCATTTCATTTCTACACAGATCCATCATACTATTTTATACAGTTTTATTTTTCCACTCCACATTCCCGTTACTTTGTGTTGTGTTCTTTTCGTGTACCTCAAATATAAGGTAAACATTTGAATGTGTTTAACAGGGTTGTGTGTAATTTACACGACGTCTCACGGCTACGATGCCTTAGATTACGACTGTGAAATAAGTGCCCAATACTTCGCTTTCGTGTACCCCAGTTAAATTATGTGAGTTAATGGGATGTTTGTCACGTGTGCAAGAGACATAAAACGGGAAATGTGAAATGTTACGCAAATGTAATTATAAAGTTCTGTTGATTGACACAAGGTCTACAAATGAAGGTCATTAAAAAAATTAGCACGAAAAAAATTGTTCACCATTTTATTCCAGTCTCCTTGACGTGAGTGGGGCGACATACGTACTAAACCAACCTGAACGTACACCTACACAGAATACATGTTTGATGGTTACCCAGGAACTGTACTCGTGGCCCGAAAGTAAAGGTAACTCCTCAGTAACCTTCGTCCTAACTATTATGTGATACGTTCGTTATGCCCATAATGTGTGTAAGTTAGTTCGAGTAATTTGGTAATTTTTTTGTTGGTAATATCAACTTGTTCTTTGAAAAAAAAATATTCATTTTCCACTTTCGTGAATGTCTGAAGAAACTTTACAAGGAAATAATCGAACTTACTGGTTCGCGTCAATGTATTCCACTAGAAGCATAAGTATTATTGTTACCAAATTTCTTTACCTGTAAAACAGTAAGTTTAAAGTTTATGTACACTATTACAGTAACAGGTCCTAACGTAGATATTTTAGAAACACCGACTTATTTTGCGAGTCGTTTGAATTAATGTTCCGGATAATTCTCAGCTCTATTAGCCATTTTTACTTCTTAATTGTGGGTACTCTAGTAAGTAAGCTGTAGACTGGTTAACCAAAAGTCATATAATTTATAGTATTGCTACGCGCTGCAGCTGGCGCTGGGAGGCGGTCCTGCGCTGTGAGGGTGTCCCCACCTCGATCCTCCCATCTTCCTGGAACGACACGCTCGCTTCCTGGTTGCCCTGCTTCTGGAAAGCCTGTGAATAACTGACAGCGGCGAGAGTTGCTTGCGTCACAGCCCCTCCTCCCCCCTCCCGCCGAAGAAGCTGACAGGAGGTGCAGGAAAATCGTGGGCATTAGGACATTCGGCGCAACTCGGGAATTGGCGACATTTCGGGATGACGACTTACGACCTATAAATAGAAGCCACGGCGGGACTGCGGGCAGTCTTTGGCGGAGGCCATCTGGCCAGTGCGCAAGCTAAGTTATTTGCGAGATGACGGCGGCGGAAGAATGTTCTTGGTGTGAATGTACGAGAGGGCGTGAAACCCGGTGAGTGAAGCCTACTGTGCGTGAGGTCACCCGGAGGACTCTAGAACATAGCGGACTGGCGGGATATGGACATAACTGAGGTGGGATTGAATGAACATGTAATGCGAATTTAACTGTAAATATTGGAACCGTCAAATATAGACGCATAATTTATAAAATAATGGAATAGGTTGATGCACTGTTTATTCGGATTGAGTTTTAATTATTTATTTTCATTGACTGTCAGCGATATGGCTGCCCTTATCTTTATCCCTTTGGATGCCGTCATATACAGTTTATATTAAATAATTTTGAGCGGTTTTTAATTAGCCTACGCATTTTTTATGTTTTGCGCCAATCATTTTGAAGTTGCGCTTTCGCCGGTAATTGCTGGTGATGAATGAAGCACGTGGGGTGCACAGAAATGAAGTGCTTTGGGCATGAATGTCGGGTTTGTTATTTAAAACACGAACTGATTTGCAGCTATAAGATAGTATAAATTTAATATGCTGAAGCGACTGTTTTACGTGTAGCAGTTTTTTCTTTTTTCAATTTAGAACGAGGACAAAAGAAAAACATATAAAAATTTCGTTGGTTGGAAATATAATTCATAATTTTAGCAATAAATTGGTGATACGTGAGTGGGTGTAATGAATGTTCGTTTGCACAGAAGTCTACACTGGAGTAACAAGTAAAGAGCTAATCAATACACTTTGTTGCAAAAACATCTTTTTTTTTCCAAAACAGAACTCTAATTCAACGGACGAGCAAGATTTCACAAACAAAAAACCGCAACACTGATTTGTGTAGATCCCTGTTTAAGTCACTGAAAATTTATTTCGTGCAGTGTCTGGTGTATTTCCCTAATCTGGGACGACCTTTTGTTGACGCGAATGAATTAAGATATCAAATTACCTTGTTGCACGTGCAATCGCATGAAGCATGGCCGTTGTATTAACAGTATATTAAAATTTATCTGTTACCAATATTGGATAAAAATGGTAAGGAGTGTGGATCTCTTCACAACATAAGGGAATAAAATGTTAACAACAAATATGCACATGCAAAACCAACGGCAGTAAGACTGAGAAAATGTTTGTACTCATAAACAAATATACAGAATAAAGCCATACTCCTATAATCTTGGTGTTAGGCATATGCACATATTTACCGAAAAAATTATCATAAAATAATAAACCACGAAATTACAAAATATAATATACAGTAATCTCTCAGTTCATGTATTTAAAGTTCGGTGAATCTTTCACTTATAAGATTTTTCATGTTCCCAGCAAAAGTCCTAAACACGTATTTATTTATGAGTTTAAAGACTCATTCATTTAAGACCATCTCTTTGTCCAGTCCCTTGAAAGTTTCTACTCTAAGATTTTATATAAGTAGATGATGGAGTAATGCACTCAGCAATGAACCATAGGAAATAACGAAGACATCCACCCATAACTACACTATCGACCAAAAAGTAATTCGGTACCTGTCCACAATGTTTGCTCGGTGGTTGTTACCACGTTAGGATCTCGTAGGGCCACCTCTTGCGGTTATAACAGCAGCCACCTTGTCTGGCTTGCTCTCTGCGAGTGTTTGCAGGACATCCACGGAGATTCGTCACCATTCTTTTTCCAACCATTTCAAGAGTTGAACAATGGATTTTGGCCGTGCCTGAAAAGCCTCCACCCAGCGATCCAATTCGTCCCAAAGATATTCTGTAGAGTTGAGGTCGGGGCTCTGGGCGGGCCAATCCAATCGGCGAACATTGTTGTAGGCGTACCACTGCATAGTAACCCTTGAAACATGACACCTGGTATTGTCATCCTAGAAGTAACATAGGTCCATTCCGTAAAAACGCCGCAATGTTGGGAGCATTTCACTATCCATAATTTTACAATAGGCCTCTGTGTTCATGCTACCACGGACAAACACCAGCTGTCCTACGCCGAAGGCCGTGAAACAGCCCCACACCATCACTCCACCACCACCACCACCACCACCGAATTTCCTAGTTGGCACTATACACTCCGGCAGAAGCCGTTCCCCGGGTAGACGCCACACCCATACACGTCCATCGGACCGGAATAATGTAAACCTCGACTTATCACTCCACAGAACCGATTTCCACTGCTCTATTATCCAGTTGCGACGGTCCAAATACCACATGAGTCGCCGAGCTTTATTGCTTGTCATGATATGGGGATTATGTGCAGCTGCTATTCCGAAATATCCAAGTCGGTGGGCCTCTGTACGCAATGTTTCAATGGAAACCGATACTCCTGTTGCTGCATGAAACTCCTGTCGGTTGGTAGCCATGGGTTGTGCCCCATTTTTGAAAATTTCACGTTTCAGGGTTCTGCGGATTCTGTCGGTCATGATTGGAGGTCGCCCGGAACGTGCAGTATTGGCACAATGCCCATAGACCTTTCAATTTACGCAGGACGAATGCGACCGTTGATTTGGGCCTGTTTACTTCCTGTCCAGTCGCTCTGGCTAGACAGCCCACTAAGATGGCATCTCTGTACCTCGTGCCATCTCCTTGTCAACTGGTTCTACACCGGTCTGCAGCGTATGGCGGCCACGCAAGTCAAATGACGTACTGAATTATCTATTTTCATGGGTGCACAATTACTTTTAGGTCGATAGTGTACAAACGACACAAAAAACAACAACGAATGCGGAACCGTAGAAAGAAAAAATTACGACGGTTCGGGAATTAAGATCCGTTCCAATTCTCAAGTAATAATGGGATTAGGTCAGGATAAAAACACAAAATACGTAACAACATTATATTATCGCCTGTGGATGGAACGGATCTCAGTTCCCAAAACATTGTGACTTATATACTAACATTTTATGCGGTTCCGTACTCGTTGTTGTTCGTCCCGGCTATCATTGTGATAATTTCTTATATATAGTAATTAACTATCTTCGCTATTTCGTGTCGTTACTTGTATGACTGGATTATTTCTTTATCAATATTTGAGTTTGTTTTGTTTTGTAGTTTTATCTAAACTTGATTGTGGTTTTTAATTGAACGTGTGTAGAGCGCCAAGATGGTTGTTGGTTGGTTTCTTTTGTAACATTTTCATTTGTTTATTTATTTCGTTGTTTTGGTTGATTTTTTGGCACAGGCTAATTCACATCTAGAATCTTATTTTTTATATTAATATACGCAATGGCTTTATCTAAATTAGTTAAGAACCTGCCACTGAATTCATTTGCAAGACAAGCATACTGGGCCCAACCAGCCAGGGCCAACATCATACTTTAAAATGTGTACATAAAATTACGTATAAATACTACACTGTAAAACTGTAACAAATTTGCTGGTAAACTTCCTAAACTGTAATGGATGTTTTAAACCTATTCACTGTATGATGATAATATCCCACACATCAAGCTGCATATATAGGAATGTTTAGCATCGCTACTATACAATGTTGGGATCTTCCTTATGCATTTGACTGTTGCCTAAGGAAATGTAGGAAGGCTACAATGGATGTATAGGGGAAAAATTTACCATTCCGGCTTTCTCACTAAGCGTATACACTGGTATGTTAAATTTACGAATAATTTCTTAGTGTGTGTACCAGCAGCGTAGATGCAGAACATAAGTAATTCTCACTTGAGGATGATACATTGCATTATACTTTAACAATAAAACCAACATTTATTTGTGATTAGCAAAATGCTATTTTTTTTACCAATACATACATGTGTGTTTGATGTAAAATCCTCTTGAAGCATTCAAGAATGAGATTGTTTAGGTTATTCTTGAATTTATTTTGAATTTCTTGAACGAACTGCCTATTAAGTGTAGAAATTTTAACATTTTGCTTTTCAGTCGTTTTTCTGATAGTACGCGCTGGCCCCAATATTTTGTGATGAGTACAGAATTGAGAGCTGAGATTTCAGAGATTTGGCCAGCTCTTAACAACGAAGTCTTGAGAGCCGATTAGGGTGAGATGAGGTGAGATTGGAGCAGCGCCAGAATACAACGGTGGGGGAAACGAGAGATCCCCGAGAAAACCTGCAGATCAGCTGCATCGTCCGGCACAATTCCCGATTGCTAAAATCCGGAAGTGACCCGGCCGGGGATTGAACCCGGTTCGCCTTGGTAGGAGGCAATCAGTCTAACCGCTCAGAAAACATGGCCCCCAAATATTTTGAAATGGCTAATAGTCGCGCTAGAATTTTTTCCGCAGTTTTTAAAGTTAGTACCTATTTCGTTGTCAGTCTGTGATTCTCAAGAATATATGTACATTAAACATAACCTAATGTCTTATTATGCTCACGGAAGCAAACAGCTTTAAGCTTCGCAGAGTCCTCTCGACCATGCGTAAAGAAAGTTGTAAAATATTTTAACATAGAAACCAATACAAAAAAAGTCACACTCATCCAAAAGGGAATTCGCATACAAAAACCTCAACACTATATTTCACATAAGTCTCATACAGAAACTAAACTTAATGCCTGTTCTATAATACAGTGGTTGCAAGACCACAGAATAAGACAAAACTGAAGTAGGTAAGAAAAACGAAATGAAAGGAAACTGCCCAAGTTTTGAATCCTGGATAACAGTGTGCATAAGGAACAAGTAGGTAGCGGTGAAATTGTATTTAAAATATCTACGTCCTGTAGCTACTTCTGAAGAGTAAAACCTGTAACTCGTACATAGTTTGGTGTAACTATGTCTGCTTCTTTATAAGAATGCAAAAACGGTGAAGACGTTTGTGACCAACAAAATGATTTACTAGTCGGCCAAGCCAGTAAAACACGTGCAAGTATGGGAAGAGCGAATTTATCACAAAAGTAACAAGTAGGAAACACATCGAGACGAGTGGGAGAAAGAGAGGCAGAGAAAGTGAGAGAAAAAAGGAAAGAAAGAGACAGAAGTTGAGACGATGCCAACATATTGAACATCTTTGAAAAAATAGAAGAGGTTATATATGAGCCATGTATCTATAAACTGAAAGTTGTCATAAAAATGAACTTTTACTGCAAATAGCTGAAATGCCACTTGTAGAAGTTATAACACACCATATTGTGTCTGACATAAGGACATAATGTGTATACATCGAAACTCTATAAATGTTGTGTCAATTTTAATAAAGGTGCCGAAGTACTTTTAATAAAGGTACCGAAGTACTAATTGTCATAAATATTCTTAACTATAAACCGAGTACAAATATTTTCTTACTTTAAAGAAAATTAGTTGCTCTAAATGTCCTGCTGGAAAAAAGTTTTTTTGCACAATGTGCTTTCTGAAGGGTCCAGAAGACAAATAGACCTAAACTATAATAACATAAACATTTATTTCAAATTACATAACCTTCAAATAAGAAATCTGCAGCGAAAAATGTTTACAGTGTTACAGAATGTTTACATTCTAATTACATTCTCCTCTCACATAGTCGTGAAGTCGACGAACTTAAAAATAAACAACCATCAGATCTAAATACTGATAAACATACAACTCCTACTGCAAAGAAAAGTAAACCTGATATGTATGATAAAGCAGGAAGTGAAAACGATCATGAAGACAGCATTGATGTTGACTATGACGACAGTGATAGTGTTGAAGACGATTATTATTCCCTCGACAGTCCCACACATTTCCCCAACGAGTTTCCTTCGACAAGTGATGTGAAGATGGCGAAAGACGCCAAGTATACTGACGATATGTTTACCGAAGATCCCAACAAACTTGTAGACATACTTAGATATTTGCTCAATAAGCAATAATGTGGGGATTACTCGACCATGAAAGAGGTGGTTTCGATCATAAGAGAAATTAAGTATCCGGGTTATATCAGATGATGTGATGAACTGCTTTCTTCTGAAAATGTTAACACAAAATAATAATAAATTATTATTTATACAATAATTGTTTTTCTATTATTTTTTGTGTTTTATCCTTTTATCCCTCGCAACTTTAAAGTGGTGCTATAAGCACTCGATTATAAACGTTTATATATGTTAATATAGTGATATTAAAGACTTTAGTAAAAAATACACGGATAGCTGATATCATACACAGACATAAATTCTGCCGACATTTACACATTTTGGAGACAGTAGGTGAATCGTTTTTTTTCGTATATGTATGGATAGAGGCAGCCGACAAGCCATGGATTGCTAAAGATTGATCGAAGAATTGGGATTGATTGAAGGATTGGGATTGATTGGTGTGGATTGGCGTGGATTGGTGTGTGGATTGGTGTGAATTGGTGTGGCCTGGTGTGGTATTGGTGTGTGGATTGGTGTGAGGATTGGTATGGATTGGTGTGTTGATTGGTGAGTGGATTTGTGTGGGTTGGTTTGTGGATTGGTGCGGATTGTATGTGGATTGGTATGGATTGGTTTATGGATTGGGGTGGATTGGAAAGGGTGATTTAGTAAAGATATGTTGATGTTTTCTTTTTAAATTCTGGTAAAAGATTAAAAGAAAGCCCCTGTGTTTTATTGCATAAAAATGTAAAATAAGTTTTTACTTCTTACTGATGTTATATGTGTATGAAATCACATGACATTTATTTTAATTTGTATGTATATTTGATTCCAATGCAAAATAATTTTATTATAAATTTAATAACATATTTCGGAATAGGGTCTATAGTTGTCAATTCTCTTAGCAGGAAAGTTTTTAATGTATGCTGGTTGATATGGAGCATAGAATCAAAGATGGTAACTATGTACAAAATATTATTGATAAAAAGATTCCTTATGATTGCGTGAATAAGAAAGGGATTGTTTTATCATAGCTTGGCTTCGTTAAGCCATTTTTTTTCAGCGTAATGCTAGGCTGGTCAGAATTTGAGTGATCTTCGGCCGAGAACGTCGCCATTACCATCCCAGCTACGATGTACGCCAGTAAAATGTTCGATTTCAGGAACTGAGGTAACCAGCATCTTATCCTCTAAATAAGTACGACGTACCTGAGACTGTTGAATACACTTCCCTTCTAGAAGTTTTAAATGTAGTGGAATGTTAAAATTTTGCCGTGACACCTAAATTTGAAAATAAATAGCTAAAGCCTATTTTGCAAGAACACTGGAGAGGCAAAAGAGACATGCCCAAAAGTCTGGGAATTTCAGAATTTGGTAGCTCTACCGACCTAGAATAATTAGTAATCCATTTTCCCTTCAGAATAATTTATACCCAGCTGTAGAAATTCATGAGCCTTGCCAGCATACATCAAAATTTCTATGCATATCGTTTGAATGTTGTGTTTAGGAAAAATATGTAATATTTTCGGAAGGTCCTGCTTACTCCTTGCACTAGTTATTGATAAATCTATATATTTATGAAGTATTCTAATATCAAAATTATTGACATCAATACCCAGTCTCGTTGCCAGTTTAATTTTGTATCCCAGTGAATGAATGTGTTGTTAGAATTAAGTTAAAGTAATTATTTGGTTCTTATTCAAGAGACTTCATGTCTGGGTATTATCTTCTGTTGTCTTGTGTACGTATTGAATAATGCATGTCTTGTTTGCAATTGTGTTGAGGGTTTCTCATACCATTGCTATGTTTTGTTTCATTTAGTTAAATATTAAAAGGGTTTCTTGTTAATTTTAAGAGTGTTTTCTTGTTTTCTCTAAATATTCTGTCAAATAGAACATGGCTGGTCCTATCTTGTGACTAGTGAGAGTGCTACCATCCCAAAATTGGTGCCTTGCGGGACATCGTTACACATGCTCTTCTTCCCTCTTCTCCAAGTGAATACCTATTACTTAGTGTATGCCCGCTGTTACATTTATTCAGATTAATTCTCCTCAGGCCTCTGCAATTAAACTCTAAACTTTAGTCTGTGAGTGAGTCTCTACTAGTGGGTAATTTTGTCAGTACAGGTGAAAACCGGGCAAACATAATAAATACACCTGTCCCTGTTATAATATTACTAGGGCACGTCAGCAGTTCTGTCGACTGACTCCTTACAGTATGATGCGCCTGGTTTAGTCACATAAACATACAATGTCAAAGTCACCTCCATCAAATATGGTGGTAATGTTCTGTAACGTATTATGCTTATTGACTTCTTAACTTTTTATCGAGTTCTTGTTTACAGGGTCATTTAAAGTCATGGGGTTAATGTCGAGGTAGTCTGCATCTAATATGGCGGATGGGTGATGTCTCCCAAGGTGGTGGTCGCCTACCGAGATGGCGGTTGCCTAACAAGATGGTAGCCTCCAGTAATGTATAATAAAATGACGAGCGAAAAATCAAGATAGCGGAATGAGTATAGGTGAGGCGAGTGGAAGTGAGGGCGTCAGTCGTCTGCTAGGCATGATGCTGGGAGAACCTTCGGAGATGTAAGTTAAAAAAAATTAAAGTATAAGTTTTTAATAATTTTTAAATGATTATTAATAATTAATTCTTATTAATACATTTTTTTTGGGATTTGTCGGAATTTTTTGTGATTTTTTGGATTTTTTTTTAATATTTTTGGTTCAGTGGTCAAAGATCCTAACCGGACCTCTTGCCATGGCCCCAAGGTCACATGGGTATGACCCTGGGTCTCTGATCCCTCTAGCCTGCACCGGGAAAAACTGGAAATTTTTGGGGATCCTTTTTAAATATTTTTAATAAATTTCAATAATTTTTTAATAATTTTTTTCTGGGAATTTTTTAGAATATTGAAGTATTTGGAATTATTTAGGATTGTTTAGTGCTTGTTAGATTTTTTGGGGTCATAAGTCCCCTGGGTTGAGTTCTGGGTCAAAGCTCATGGGTCAGGGTTAAACGGTCAATGATATTCAAGATGGCGGTCGGTGACGTAACAACATGGCGGCTCCCCGGCTCCTGGATCCTATCCCAGATCACGTTGTGCGTCAATGCCCATTTTCCTACTACTATAGGCTGTTCACGGTAAAATGAGCACTTCTGAAAGCCCTGCTTAAGATCTACTTGTGTACACGTTGTATATTCTTCCACCTTATGTAAAATTAACTTTTCCATGGGCCAAATCACTTTACTTATGCGTCGGTCAAGAGAAACTGTAAAATTATTAGGAAAGTAAATAATTAAAAAATCTGCTCATTTTTACACTTCTTTGTATTAAAAAAGCAGAAAGGGATAACATTATTTAGGATATCACACATCGTTACCTAACACTTTCTATTCGACGGTAAGATATGGAACTATTTTCTATCCATCGTTACCAACTTTACTGGGCGCATGTCACTTAGTGCGCCCGTTAAAATATATGCGGGCAGGGCCAGTGACTTTGTTCTAAGGTTGATTTCTAAAGTGCTCACTTTATCGTGAACAGACTTTACTAGCCATCATGCACAAGGACAATCTTGCGGATATTCTGGGTAATCAAGCGGACGATCCTCAACGTCTCAATCTCCACCAAACAACTCAGAAACTTTTGAAGGAGAATCATGACCGTTCACGATAACGTGAGCACTTTTTGAAGCTGTTTCATTAGACATAATAACCAACAAATACATTTAATTGTGGCCTCGGACATTTGGTTTTGGGTATGGCGAATATATACACTATGTGTATTATTCACATGGCAGGGTTTACATTAACAAGTGGCGGAAGGCTCTGAATTGCTTGAAGGAAAAAAGTAACTAGGGCTTCAAAAGTGTTCACTTTACCGTGAACATCCTATACCTGATGTTTCTATTTCAGCGAACCTTCCGTAGGCTCCCTTTCAAACCGCCAATACAGCGTATTAACTTCAATAGCAATAACTCTATTCGAGAGGGAATGTGAATGAACTTTATGATGAATGGTGTGTGGAAAATGGGGGATGCAGCGTTTTCAGACATTTTATTTGAAGCCACAACAGTATTTATATGAGGGATTAGACTAAGTTTAGTTAGTAGGCCATTACCCGGCTGACCTACGTAAAAGCGGAAAATTTACACACCCGCCCGTAAAAATAACTCATCTACAGTTCCTATTCTTTTTCGGTGAATTAAATCTCTTTACGAATGTAATTGTCGCCTTGCGAGTGACCTGAATATGTTATTCTAGTGATCTCAACGACCCTTAAAATTAATAACATGCTGCCATTTGAAATATTTCACCATGGAGTAATCTGTCTTTTTTAATGACTGGGAAACTGCAGACAGGACGAAACACTGTGAAACTAGAAGATGCGACGGGGGATAACGCGCAGGAGGCAGAAGCCATTAGCCTGGGTGGGAAAGTAGGAAGTCAGGGTGGAAGTGTTGTGTTTGGGGGGGAGGGGGTAGTAAGAGTAGTAAGAGTAAGGACTTGGCCTGCGGCAAACAGCGGAGTAATTTTGTCTCGTCGGGCTCTCATGGCCGCAGGACACGATTCGCGGTGGCCGTTTAACACCCGGCCCAAACATCCCCCAGTATCGCAACTGTGTAACCACCGTACACCCCTTTCACCCCGCGAGCGACATCGTCGTCACTGTTTGGTTTCTGGGCCGCTCTGTTGCGGCGATAAGCACCCCCCGCGTATTGTATACGCTTCGTATACAATGCCGCACTCGCACCGCGGGTGGGTGCCTTTTATTCTAAAATTTACCACCGATGGATTTTAACACCGCTCATCTTGTGCGCTTTTATGGTTCTCCGTTTACGGCACGCGGCGCTCTGCTTTTCCAGCTTTACGACTCATTTGCTAACTCTGACCTCCTCTGCCACCCCATCCCCCTCGCTCCGTTTGCTGTGAATTTTCTGCTGCAAATGTTGTCAGACCTGTCCCCTCTTTTGTTTCTTCCCCGTTCTCTTCCCCCTCTTATTTCGCCACGTCGTTCCCGCGTCGACCTAATTTCCGCACTGTTGTGTGCAATGCAAGTACTCTGTTCGGCGAAGATATTCACCTGCTGCCGACCGAGTTTTTCCACGACAAGACGCTGTTCGAAGATGAATCTCGCCTGCAGCGTGACAACACAAGTATGAATACACTAGGCTGGACGAGACTGTGGTGTAACTTGCAGTCAAGTAGGGCAATCGTAGTTGCAAAGGTGCAGTTAGTTATATCGAGGTGTCTTTGACCGAAATAACTGAAGCTTTAATCACGGGCATTGCACAATAGTCAATCGAATTATGAAAACACAGCGAACGTCTTGATAATGGTAGCTCACTGAACTGTATGAAAATATGATAAATTTATGGACTGTATAATTAGTGTAAGATATAAAAGCGGTACCTGGATGTCTCGTACAGGCTTTTAAAACCTCTTGAATAAAATGCGACCTATGATATTAACAAATGATACTGGTTTCAACTGCCAGTTTCGATTCGAGATAAACAAGTGGTATTATTTTTAATAATGTAAAATTTTGGAACTTGGCGTTAATTTATATTTTTATTAATCTGGTTTAGCTGTACCTGTACTATCCGCAGTCACTGTAAATTCGAACGATATCTTTAAAATTATGTTTATAGTAAGAATGCTGTCAATTGTATGTATAATCACAGTTGCTACTGCACTTGTTCGAGAATTAGAAAATCCATTAAGGTAAGGCAGATAATGGTATTATTTGCTTTTACAAGTAATAATATATTTCAGACTTGATATGTCGGGTCTATCGCAATGAGTGTTAGTTTTTATGTTGGGTCTTTATTTAAAATATCAGTAAATATTCTCTGTGAATTAATTAATATTAATTAATATCATCGTCAATTTTGTCATTGTTAGTACTAGAAAAGTAAAATATCTGGAGACATAGTGTATAAGTAGTATAATGGGTCGCGGATTTTAGGAATAGGAGTGCTTAGGAGAATTTGGAGTTTGTGCTATTATATCAGACTGAAAGGAAGAGTGTTGGAAATTAGTGTTAAGTGGGACGGACTTAAGGCTTCGTCTACATAGCTCTCAACTGGCGTGCAGTTTTCTAGTCGCACTGCGTCTACCTATGGGACTTTCAGCGGTGACCATATTATTTTACTGGCTGAAAGTCTGTAGGTAGGTTCAGTGCAATGAGTAGTTTTGTATGTATCTGATGAGTATATTTTGAGCTACATTGCTTTGAAAAAGCAGTTTTAGCAGTTTTGGAGTACGCTGACATGATCTTTATAACGTCCGTGACATCTCGAAAGTACTCAACAACCCTCGTCTGAAGTGTGTGTTATTTTTAAATATAAGCACATCAGACGCACGTTTAATAGTATTGTGGGAAAGCGTGTGCCAGTCAGGCGGGGGCCTTAAGGAAATAAGAAATTGGGTGTGCAGTTTAATATTACGACTGTTGCTAGCTGGGGAAGTAATGTCGTTGGCGGTAACTGTAAACTGTATTGAGAAGTAAAGCATTTTGAGCTGGCAGGTTAGAGTGAGTGCTCTTAACATCGAGGCCTCGAGATCCGATGAGGCTGAAGCGAGGTGAGTATGGAATTAGGGGCGGGAGGAAACGGGAGATCCCTGAGAAAACCCAACAACCAGTGGCATATTCCTGCACGATTCCCTTATGCGAAAATCCTGTAGCGACCCTGCCGGGAATCGAATACGCTTTGCCTAGGTGGGAGGCGAGTATTCTTACCATTGCACCACCGCGACCCCATAGCAGATGAACTTAACACCACAATAATTATCCACCGAATTCCCAATCTGTTTCTATGAGAATGGTAATTCGCCATCCTGGTACCGTTGACTTTTAATACATTTTGACCATTATTATCAAATGACCATAGTTTGTCATACCGAGATGATGGGGAATAAGGGGTGAATTCTCCATGCTGTCTACTTCTGCACAAGATTTTAAATATAAAAAATAAATAATTTCCAAGCTGATTATTATAGAAAGAAATAATTTTCAAGCATATAATTTTAGATATAGGCTATTCACGGTAAAGTGAGCACTTTTGAAAGCCTTCTCATTGGGAATAATTGTCAATAAATATATTTTATTTTAGCCCTTTAACTTCCGAGTGTGGTGTAATCTAAACACTGTGATTATTACTTACACGGCAATATTTATTTCAAAAGGTCATTAAATTATTAAAAATGGCTGAAATAAAAAAGTAACTAGGTCCTCAAAAGTACTCACCTTATCAGGAACAGCCTACAGTAAGGAAATGTGCGTGGATAAATAAATACCGCTCTGTTTTTTTTTGTAGTAGATAAGAAAGCCTAACGAGTTCTGTGAGCAAAGACAAAATGCTTATAAGCCCCCGTGGTACTGGTGTGTATTGTCTATTCGCGGTTTCTTCACACTTTTTTTATCGAACCTACGAAAAATCACCCCATGGATGACGTGTTTGCTTGTTTCCTAAATATGCCTTGTAGTTATGACAAATGCTTTATTCCTGTATTATTCGGTTAAACAGAGCGTTTATTTACAGTTTATGTATAAGTTATAATATTTCATTTATACCTAATATTAATAAAAAGAGGTAAAGTAGGTGTATTTCTAATGCCTACTAAGAAATAGTTCTTATGCAAAATATTATCACACAGACTGCGCACCAATGCAGTGCGTTGTCCAGTTGGTATAATTTTTTAGACTTGGTTAAGCTTTGTTTGCATGAGGGGCTTCAGAATAGTTGGAAGTAACCATGAGTAGGCTATAGTCCACCAGCAGCGAATAAATTGGGGGGGGGGGGGAGGAGACTTCCCAGCCAGTTTTCTGTTCTAGGTTTTTGCAGTAGAATTCTATTGCATTCTTTTTTAATTACATTCAGTATGCAGTTTTGTTTTTCTGGCCTCACTTTTGTTTTCTTTCGGCCCATGAGAGGGCGAAACCCCAGCAAAATCCTGCAGAGTTTTTTCCACATCATATACTAAAATAAACAACTGACTCAAAGTAGTAGGACGAGGTAACAAAATGAAAAAATTTACTGTTATGAGGCAATAAGTTGCAAAACATTAACTATATAAAATAGTCCTCCGCACAGGGCAATCCTATCACATTTACAATCCCTATAACTTCGGATACAAATTCCTTAATAGACTGGTTAGGTAACTGGCGTTTCTCTAAAAGTTTAAGTTTAGACTTTGTAAGGGCAACCTCACTAGCAATACTTTGAAATACTGTAGAGTACAAGCGAGAAATGTCCCAATATTCATCATGTGCCAACCCAAAAATATGCTGAAGTCCTTCAGGCACTTTAAAAATAGCGGCGGCAAATATCACCTGCCGCAAACAGAAGTTAAGAGCAAGTACTAAATTCAAACTCACAAAAAAACGCAACTACAGAGGGTAGTTTTAAATTCCTAAGTTCAGGTACTCTAGCCAACAGACCAGGGATTCATTTTTTAAAGATTTTCGAACAGGAAAGAATTCACCCGAGATTCCGCATCCTTCAGCACCGGTTTCCCCATCTCCTTTACGAATCATAGCACCTGTTTTTATCCGAAGTTCCGAGATGCCCTCTGCATCTAAAACATCTTCACCAGCTCCTTTAGCAGCTGGGACAGCGCTGGTTTACTGAGGGACTGAACCCAACCTGTAGTCATGGTGGAAAAATATAAATTACTAAGTACCACAGAAAATAACACTAACTGGACAAGATATGTACCCTTCCTTAAAGCACTACCTCCACAACTCATATGAATTCACCAAATTAAAATCAAAAGTTCAATGAAAGATAAATTGAAAATATTAAATCCAATCCGCAAGCTTGCCCTTAAGGGACAAGTAGAGTGCGCATAATGAGGCCCTTGCTTAGCCCTTCGGGAAAGTACCAAGCAAGGACACTTTCTGCAAAGACACATCAACGACCAAGTTGATAAACCAATAGACATCCCAATATTCCCTAAGGACTCAGAGCTTAAAAAGGTGACACAAACTAACTACCAGGTAAACACACATGAGTTCAGAAAAATTCTATATTGAATCATTTCATCACATGGTTCTACAAACGTCATATACAAAATACCTACATTTCAAACCCAAAAGATAAAATTCCTGCCATATAATAAATACGAAAGATCTATATAAAATTTCCAACATTTGATAATCTTATAACAGGCTAAATATGAAAGTATAAAATGCCTGCAAACACAATACCTGAATATTTAGTAGGCTTTTAAAAACAAACCCACAATAACAGTCAAAATTATTTTGGGTATTCACATTGTATGTTATTTCAATAGAGAATAACTTCCCTTTGAAAAAACTTCACCTCGATATTTAATACTGACAAGAGGATTTTTATGCATTGTAATTCCACAATAGCTTAAAGAACCTCTGTAAATTGAGAAATGATTATGAAGTTAATCAAATATTTTACAAAATAGTTGTACATAGGTTATATTTTCAGGAAAATACTACATAAATGAGTAATATTTTCAACTTCATTTATTTGAAACTTTAAACATTAATGCAATAACATAATGCTTATGCTTAATGTCTTTTCCTTGATACAGGACCATTTTAATTTTGGGATGACAAATTTTATCTTGGATTTTACATTGAGTTTTTTTTTTTTTTTTGTGTTTTTAAATAACTTAGATGTCACCAGGAAATTTGAAAATGTCTACCATATTTACAGGATTACAACACTCATTTCTACAGAAATCTGGCCTTGTGGCCCTAAAGTTACTTATCTCATTATCTGCAGTGCTGACTGGTCACACCCAACGGCCAGGTCTCTCTGCCCGACCAGCCCACTGGAGGAACTATTTATAGTCAAATAAATTAACAAGGGAAAACTTCCCCACCAAATTCTTATTGGCTTAACCTTTCCTCCAATCGAAAATAATTTCCGACAAAACTAGTGCCACCTTTATCAAAAATGCCTCTCAAGACTAGTCTTTACAAGTATAGAATTTTTCTGGTTTCTGGCACAGTAGTGCTCTCTTTACTGCTGTTGCCGGCAACTGTCGGCCGTCCAACGCTCCCAGCGCGCCAAACGGGCAGGTCAGTAAACACACAGGCAAAGAGCGCCGGACTTTTGCAGTCCTACGCGAGTGCGCGAGCCAGGTAGCCGCACATGTCTATGCATCGGGAAATGTCACTGCAACAACACGTATTTTTGTTCACGTTCGGTGTCAACACCTTTCTTTTCTTCAAAAAGTAGAGTGTCTTCAAGTATAATTATTTAATAAACATGTCATATTAGGGAGTATTAAGTGTAGAAGAATGAGTAATATTGATGAACAAAGCTGAGATGGCGATCAGCCCACTAAACAGACAAAAATCGTAGCGGGCAGGAGAGTTGACAGTTAAATTGGAGTGGCGAGAATTTTTAATAATGAGACTCCTTGTGTCAAGGTTGACTTGGGAGACAGGAGCTTGGGACAACGCCTTGACATCAGGTCACGTGCACCAATCAGCGTATCCTTGTCCTAAGACACAGGTTGGGATAGCGCAATTGTAGACATGCCTTAAGGCCCAGCCTTGATAAACTCCTAGGACACGAGCTTACCCTGGACCTCTGACTCCCTTTTGTAGATTAGGTTAAGTTAGGGAAAATGTTGTTGGCAGTCCTGGTTGGTGGCCTAGATAGCTATTGTCTATTCACGACTGGAACAGACACATGAAAATCAACCTTTGAAAAATAATACCCTAGCCATTAGCTGCATGCATAGTTAGTAAATAAGATGGAGGGAGCGGGTACTGTACCCGCTCCCGCCACTATTTTTACTAGCTATGCAGACAGCTAATGGCTAGGGTGATTTTTCAAAGGTTGATTTTCATATGTCTGTTCCAGTCGTGAATGGACTATAAGTAATGAGTTGACCAGAAACACGAGAACAGCCTACATTCTTGAAATATTGGTCTTATTTCAGAGTTTTAAGGATTTTAATTTTTAAGTTATCCGTAAATTTAAATGTTAGCGAAATATTATTCTGAGCGTAACTTAAGTTTTTTTTTAGAAAATTTTGTTTTATATTATTGTTTAAGTAATGAGCATTAGAATATCGAAGGAAAGTTTTTGAAATGACTATTTTCGATCACGATATTACAGTTGGAAAAGATTTTTTTTTTTCCTTGTATTAAAACACTATGGCAAAATATTCACAGTGGTATTTTTGTCCATGTTAAGGTTGCTAAGGATTGTTTTTCTGCCTTTCCTCACTTCAGTTTAAAGAGTATTAATTGGGTAGGGCCATGTAGGTATGCTGAGATCGATCTGGAGGTGTAGTAATGCCAAACGAACCTCGGAGGACCAAATTACTTCCCCCGCCATTTTTTTTTTTTTATTCTCCGCTGTATTGTTAATTTTCTTCGTGTTTTCATCCTTTCCTATTGACTGGATGGAGATAAGCCGAACCTTTAAAGTTCTTGTAATCTTCCTCGCTGTTCAACTGCAGCTGGTGACAAACATATAATTATAAAGGTACTAATAAATTCATGGGGCGATTACTGAAATTATAAATACAACAAAGTATTTTTATTTGCAATGATGTTAGGCAATTACAATATTTTATCTGAGTGTGTCAAGTTTCAACAAATAATTTATTGTGATATGATAGCTCCTTGCTGCTTTAATTCGTACTGTGATTTTACTATTGGTAAAAATTTTATAAAGCTCTCGCACTAGATCATCTCTTAGAATAATCCTGATCTGTCGATTATGCAAAGCTGTTTTAGTGGTTGAAATATGCTCGGTACAATAAGCGCAGAGTTTCGAATTTTATTTTTTAGGTAGAAATAGCTTTTGGGGCACAGCAAAGCGTAATTTTTTCGTAATGGCTGTTAATAGTCTACGTAAACATTTTATACAGATGTTTTTATAAAATGCATTCACCACCTGGATAACCGCATTGTGAGGAATGCGCAATTCTGAAAAGAGATCAAAATAATGTCTATGAAATCCGTAAGGCATGCGTTTTGACGATCTTCCGTATATATCCAGAAAACGTGATAAGAAATAACTAATAGCTGTGCAAAAAAAATTTATTCAAATTGCAGAATAATAAAAGATATGTATCTTTATGACACGAATTACTGCCTTCATTCGTTATCTAGACTAAATTTTGTTCACTGGAAGTTTATTAAGCAAACTGTCCTGTGCAATATACTTAGAATGTAACACTAAACACTAAAAATATTGACAACAAATTTTTTGAAAAGGAATGGAGTGCACTCAACACTTTGAGACCCACTTTAATTTACGGTTTCAGGCGTTGCAAACAAAAACGATTGATGAGGCGTGCTGTTTCGACACAGCACTTGTTTCGTTGTTACTGCTAACGAGCTCTAGGTTATGAACCCGGCTGCAGTAATGTGAACTAATAGTGACCTAGACCAGTAAGACTTTGCGAATCATTTAACCACAGGTAAGATCATTAGCCATTGAATTTCGCAATGTGCAGTACAGAATAAAAATTATCTACATGTGCGTAATGCACAGAAATTTTACATTGGGTTTGAATGGATTTAAATAACTATATATATATATATAACGTGATATAAACATATTACAAGTACAAAAAGCGCTATAACTCTTAAAAGATCTTGTCAGAAACTTTCTATAACTATTATTCGAAAAATACTGCCTGACATTAGATATTTCACATTATTAAAGCGTAAATGCAGTACCATCAAACATGCAGTCAGGATGTAAATTTGCCTGTTATTAGTTTATGGCCATTTCTGGCTAATGACACGAACCGCGCGCTTGACATAGCAATCCACCACATCATGAAGCCGTCATTCAAGGCGTCATGGCAGCGCGAAGTGAGTGCTTTTGGCTGTCGCTATGTCTCTAGAATGAACAAGGCTCGTAGGAGAGGTCGTGGAAATAAACATTAGAAGGAAAACGAGAAAGCAAAATCTTGGCTGTGTTAGCAGACATCAAAGAAAGAAAAAGTTAAAAATAAATTAAAGGCGCTCTCCAGAAAAAAAGAGGAAAGATTGATGCTGTTTTTATACTAAGTTGCAAAAAATTACTTAATAAAGGAAGACAGTGTATAATACTGTTTCAGAGTGAATTTTGACTGCTCCAAAAGTCACTCGTAGTTAGTGAATTTCACTGGTCGTCAGTCATGGAATGCCAAGCGAGTGTATTACTACTACCGATTCTATAACTATTCGTTTTAGCGTGCAAAGCAACCGACTAAAGGCTGTTCACGTTAAAGTGAGCACTTTTGAAATCAACCTTACAAAAAAGTAATATATTTTAACGGGCGCCCTGAGTGACATGTGCCCGGAAAGGTTTATAACGATGGGGGGAAAGTAGTTCCATACCTTAACGTTGAATAAAAAGGATTAGGTAACCATGCGTGACAATTTAAATTATTTCTTAGTATTTCTGTTCTTTTTAACGCCTCAGTGTGAAAAAATAAGCAGATTTATGAAAGTTTACTTTTCTAATAACTTCGTTGTTTTACTTGACCTACACATGCATAAAGTGATGAGGCCAATGGCAATATTAATTTTACATAACGCGTAATAATACACAACGTGCATTTAAGTAGATCTGAAGTAGGGCTTTCAAAAGTGCTTACTTTACCGTGAACAGCTTATACCCGATGAGATAAAAGGTTTCTTCTTTTTTTCTGTAGTGCTGGAGAAATAAAACGTCTTTGTTTTATACGCTTGGCAAACTGGGAGAGATAAGTTGGCTGAGGAAGGAATCATAAATCAAGCGCTGGTATCTCTATTGGGTTGGGTAGGCCTACATCGCGAGCGACGCGTGAGTATCAGCTGTGACGCTCTGGAGCGTGTTGTTTCCAGACGTAATCACCCGCGAGAAGTCCCACGTCGCCAGGCGGGCCTGGGAGATACCTACATCCTCCACTCCCCCACCTCCCAACAGCCCAAGGCAGGTGGGGGCTTATCTGCGCCCGCCCCGCGCGCTGCGAGCTCATCTATATGGAAATGACGGCCGGCGACGTGTTTATTCCGCCATCCGAAAGGTGCTGGGTACGGGGGAAGGGGGGGAGTGTTTTCCGTCGCGGAACACGCGAGTTTTCAGCAGCGGCTAACTTCGGCAACTGGCCCGTTCCGTTGTTGTGACCGGCACGTGGCCAACGGCACAACTACATACACCTCCCGTAGCACTCCTTGAAGATTTCCGAGGTAACGTGAACTTGGGAGGTTTGCAAGACTCAGCCAGTAGCACAGTTTCATTCTACAGCGTAGTAAACTTGTGACTGATAGTACAGTACAATCACTTGACTTGACCCGGTCCCAGCTTTGGCCATCACTGGGTGTGATGTTCTCGGTCTTTGTTGTGTATCATCGTATGCTACCGACCAAAAACATAGCGCCACAAGTTAAATTTTATAGATATTGACATTTGATCCTATATAACACCACGTATAATTGATATACTGAAAGAATATTAAAACTTCAGTATTGTACATTTATTGTGAATGGTTTGTAGCACTTTTGGATTGTTAAGGTTACACGGATATTTAATCGACAATATTATACATAAAGCGAAACATTTTAAAGATTTTATAAGCATTTGTAGCAAAGTAAAACAATTATTGCGTACAATACTGCACTCACTCAAAATTTACAACGGTCTTGATTATAATAAAATAATATATAATTATTAATAGTGAGATATTAGCTATAAATATACAAAAATTATATATTTTTACTGGCTGTAGTTACAATATTGTCTTAACTACAGTATGTTTACCACGCGACAATTGTACATTTTATAGTACGTACATGCATACATGCACACTTGCAATTACTGTACATAACTACGTATTGTCTGTAGTTTTACTAATCCAAAGGTCCTCCCCGATATTTGATGCATGCGTGGATTCGTGTTGGCATGCTGGCGACCAGCCTGCGACACTCTTCTACTATGATGCTGTTCCATAATTCTGAAAGAAGCTGCCGTAATTATGGAATATTCCGTGGAAGGAAATGTACAACTTTAGCTGCCATCATGTACCGAAGGTTCTCTATAAGATTGAGGTCTGGGCTCCTTGCAGGCCAAGATAAGACTGGAATGCCGCGTTCCGCTAACCATGCCATTGAACGGCGTGATTTATGGCATGGTGCATTGTCTTGCTGATACACAAAGCAATTGTCATGCAATTTGACAGCAGAGGGTACAATGTTCTCATGCTAAGTTTCGGTAAGCGTCTTTATTCATGGAGCCTGGTAGGAAGCGCAGTATACCTGTATCCTGTACTGACATGCATCCCCACACCATGCAACGCCCTTGCCCCCAAGGACGTAGCAAGAATGGACAGAAAGTCCCCAAATAATCAAAACTCCCTAAGAAGAAACAAACATTCGCAAAAAAGAGCAGTAATGGAACAAATCTTTGAAAATAAAATGTATACTTAAAGCAAATGGTGAGATCTTATAACCAGTAAAATTCATGAGAAGTTTCAAATGATTTATTTTTATTTCATTTGTTTACTTTGCATTAAAGGTGAGAGTAACATTTGGTAGACATATCTTCATAATTTATACAATTTCTCATAAGAACTAAGGTGCGGACATTGAACAATAATTAACATAATAAATTTGCAGAACCACAAAGCCTTCAAAAATATGTACGGACTTCAAAAGGTTTGTTCTAGAATTTAAGTATTTCAACCATTAAGCATATATATTTATATATTTTTATGTAGTGCACCACATAAAGGCATCGTACACTAGATACAAAATAGCCCTAACATGTAAAGGGAATTAACACCAAAAAATAAGAATCGAGAAGTTTTATTTTTAATAAGGTGAGTTCAGCTCACCATATCGACCCACCTTGTGGACAGTTCTACAGACAGAACACGGCACTATCAAGTTTGACAATTGAAAAAATTAATACTCAGTGTAATTGAGTTAAGGGCAGATTAATTAAAGGCACCTAAAGCCTCTATCAACTCGCCACAAGAATAATTTTCGAGTGAACGCAGTAATTCATCTTTCAATAACCACTCGCAGTGACGAGAATTCAGGCTGCTGTCTCAAAGCGTCTAGTCAAACAGGCGTGACGGAAACAAGAATACTACTAAGTCTAAAATTATGCAAAGTAACACAAGTTGACAATGAAGGCTACACATTTTAAGTACTCAAAATACACTCATAATAATAATAATAACAATTTCACACGCAACAAATTGTCGCGGAATAATTCTAAGAATCGAACAATAAACGCCAAAATATATAAGCATCTCTTAAGGAGATAATACTTCTGGTACGACACCAATTTAAAAACATTAAACACCATAACGAACTACGAAGGAGGCACTGCGACAATATTTAAATTAAAAGTCTTCTCAGACGACACAACAAAATTAAAGGGACGAACCAAAAGGCCGCAGACTGCAGCCCGTCAAAGATCCGAACGGAAATACAAATTAAAACCTTACATTAAAAGGGATATTCCCTTACAGACTGGTTAGGGGCATCTGAAAATAATTAAAGTAAAACAGCAGGCCATTAAAGCCATAACCAGTAAATGAAGACACATAACGCAAAAGGAAAAAAGAGATTACTAAACATGTAATGAGTGGAAGACGTAGTTGACAACTAAGGCATTGATAGCCAAATGGGGCGATGAGCTTGACTAGAATAAGTGCTTTAACATTCGAAATGTCTAAATAATGCTGACCAGACAAACGTAATTAAAATACAAATCAAGTTCACGAAGTATACTAGAAAAATATCAAGCACAAAATAAATACACGACTAGCTAAAAAGGCTACTCTATCATTAAATCAATTTTAAATTGGCCAAAAACACACACTACGGCCCCCAACTCACTACTTCAAACGATCAACTTCTTATTAAATTCCAATAAGCAACTACTAACATATTAAAAATCCTTAAAAAGAATTCACCACGAAATCGATATTACATTTTGGTGAAGGTCAGGCGAAAACACTGGTAGCTACAAAATACTAGTCCACAGGCCTATCGGAGTATCATGTGATCGCAGCACTTCGTTGAGGCCAGCGGCCTACACCTGAGGTAGATCGAGAAGTGCCTTCAGTGGGGGAAAAAAAAATTAATTAACGCCAAAGCCGACGGAGGGGTACACGCAGCCGGGAGGGGGAAATGGGTAGGGGAAACCATGGATTAAGGAAATTGAAAGAGATGACATGGAGGTCAGCGCGAGAGCAGTGATCATGACGGCGGCCAAACTATAACAAATCGGCGCTAGTGTCGCTGAGAGATATAGTGACTGACAGAGTACAAAATGGAGGACGCCTCATAACCTTAAGAAATCAGGGTAGATCAATGGAAAGTTAAAATCTTCGGCTGTGCACAACGAACACGTTGCAATTGACTTATAAACCTCCTTACTGACAACTTGGAGGAAAAAATATCCAGTAGAAGTATATATATGGCGATTCTCTATCCCAACAGCAGTTCACAGAAAATATTAATAAAGTGTTTTATTTATGAACAATTTGTTATTATACTGCTGCCCTAGAATAAAGTTCCTACAAAATTAAAGGCTGCAAGTTATTTCATTACTATCAATTATAAATAATATTGATAATTTTCGCTATCAGAGAATACATAGTATATTTGTCTCTTCGTAAAGGTTGCCAAAATTTCACAAGTGGCCAAAAATGTTCAAAGTTAAATAGTTATATTCTGAACTCAAATCCAGTAGTAAGATTATTTTTGTTTTGATTTTATAGAAGCACCAATTTTGGTGGACAAGTTTAACTTAAATTAATTACCAACCTTTTAAATGAATAATGCATGACTTTACAAGAATTACGAGGCCAACCAAACATTACGCCGACAAATATTTACAGTACAATATCCAGCAATAAATAGCAATTCACTTTGTTTCAAATTTTAACTTGATAAAATTACATTAAAATTGAAATGCCATGTATAATTCCCTGGGGAAACCCACACACAAATTTCCCATGCTTAAAACTTGGCTCTAGGCTAGCAACCACATTTAGGGTAAAATTGGAAGTATTAAATTTTGATGCCAATTATTTCCTCATGATGCAAATATTCTCAAATTAGAGTAAAATATAAATTCCTTTTGCCATCTTGCCACCTATCTCCTATCCAGTACACAAAGTGTGCCTGGTACCAGTGCCATAAGGGCTATGCTGAAACTGTTAATTTCTCATTACTTAACTGGTGGCTTGGTGACTCCTTCTGGGGTAGTGTCTGAATCCAACCCCAAGCCAGAAGCGCGCCCTCGATTTACACAATTCGTAAAAAAATATCCCCAGGAGGGGTTTAACAAAATGAACAGCCAGTAGAATTATACAAAGCCATGTAAGGCAAAAGTCCGTTGAAGGAGCATTGCTCCTTATAGGACTTCATGTATTAACATTGAATAGTTTTCGTTGGAGCACACATATCACCAAATATGGGCCGCTCATGTGCTCACACGTCATACACTCCCGGCGATACGCCACGCTGTAGGAAGTGATGTCACAGGGGTGGGAAACCTCATACGCCTGCCGATTGGTCAGTTGGACATGACAACCACCTCCTGGTTCCTCGCAACGCCGCATGCCAGTGCGCCCACAGAGACCGGCCAGCTGGGCGCACGCCATACAAGGTGGGAACGAGCAGGTGAACAGTCCCTACGCCAGGTTGCTGCGGAATCGCTGCCAGAGGCGACGCTGTCAAATTGGTGTAACCCAGCCCGGGCTATGCCGACACAAGGTACAAACAGCTGATATTGTGGTAAAACTATGTCTTCTTAGCCAATTTCAGGCAGGTAGAAAAGTTGCAAATTTTCCGTGACGGAAAATATATTTTGTAAGCAAACTCAGTGCTCACAAGGATATAAAAATTTATTGTGAGATGTCATGCACCCCCCCCCCTCAATCGCCCTAAAGAGAGGGTGGGTTGAAGATCCAGTCCAAAGAGCACAATCGAGGGGACCCTCCTCAACTGCTGGTCCAGGGACAGAGACCATCTTGATCCACTGGGCATCATATTCAACTCCAATATCAGGAACGTTCCGGAACAAACAGAGAAAAACTTGTGCATGTTACAATCCAAGAAAAATATTCTCAGAATGAGGTTCCAGCCTCCTCCTCAATGAGGCACAAAAAAAAAACCACCACCACACCAGTATGATGCTAACTTCTTAAATATATTGAGAAAACTAGCAGCAGATCCGAATAACATTAATATCACAGATAACTACACAAAGAATCACTAATAAATATCCCTACTATCATATGTTCCACGGTTCTTAGTACATCTTACATTCTAAATGAAGCATGAATATCACTACAAATGGAATGATAATAAACACCTTAAGACTACATGGAAATAAAAACACTAGATGAAACGAGCATGAAAACAATGGTCGGGAAACTACCCCTGCCCTAGAGGGAGTTACCCCAAAGGAGTGACCAAGACCAAAAACCTAAAACAGAAATGATGATGATAATGATATTCAAAACATTTCAACCATATTAAAATATACCAACCCACAAAGAAAATACATTAGTGGAAATAACCCCACACACCCTTATCTCACTGTGAGGTCCCTAACTTTAGTTGAGTTACATGTACTTTATTAAACACACCTGGGTGGCCTTCGAGCTCCAAGAGTACTATCACTGGGATTAAAAATCGCTTTATGCGGTAATATCCAGAATACTTTGGTGCCAACTTGGCACTGAAGCTCACTGCCTTCTTGCTCAAAAAATGTTTCGAAAAACACCTTGTCGCCTACTTTAAAATACACTAAACCAGAAAAATTTACATTCCGAAAAGCCAATTTTGAATTATACCTTTCCAAATTCAGATTTGCTTCTCTCCATATCTCCTCTAGATTTTTTCTTTTTTTTAAGAATCCAAACAGAACTCGTGAAGTCCCCAAGTATTTATCAAGGGATGAAGCAGGCATCACCCAAAAAACAATTCGGCTGGAACTTTTGTAGTAGCATCACTTACTACATTATTAAATGTAAGAGTTAACTGATACGCCACCTCATCACACTCCTTATGGGATACCGATTGAAATGTCCTCAAGGCCACCTTCAAATTTCGGTTATACCGTTCCACATGATTTGCCTTGGGATAATAGAGTGTAGTCTGAACTAACTTGACCCCCCATGAAAAAGCAATATTCCTTACATCTGCGGAAACAAAATAAGTATTATTATCAGTTACAATGCTAACAGGAGATCCGACACACAAGGAAAAAGTTTGTCCTAAAACTTTACAAATTTCAGCAGATTTCATATTACGCAAAGGAAAAAAATCACAAATTTAGTAAAATCATCAACAGCTACTAAGATAGAGTCAACCCCTGTAGAATCACATGGTAAAGGTCCAAACACATAAAAAAAAACTCGTTCCCAAGGAAACGTGGCTACTCCAGCACTATAAGGACTATACATTTTTACATTACTGGGCTTTGTCCCCTGTCATTCAAGACACTCTCTAACCAGTTGTTCCACCTCTTTACCAATACCTGGCCAGTAAAACATTTCTCGAATACGAGACACAGTCTTATCTTGCCCTAAGTGTCCTCCAAAATAACTATCATGATAATATTGAAAAATTGGCCCAAGTAACAACTGTGAAACAAAAATAAAAATTTAGAATTTTCGGATCCACAAATCCCAAAAACCCATTCCTGATCTTATAAGAACCTCCTTGTCCCGTATTAATATCAGACTCCATCTTTAAACATTCGGGGTCAACTCCCTGGTGGTGTTGCAATTTTAAATAGGCTTGGGGAAAGTGCTGAAGAACCCCAACCTGCTCTTTACCAACGACAGATAATCTGAAATTGAATTTCTGAGTTCCATTTCATCAGTCTGCACTTCCTGATCTACCGGGTTCCTGACAATTGTTCGTACTTCCACCGAACAAACACTGGACGGAGCAACTTTCTTCTGAATGGTATTTACAAAATGCAGGGTGTCTACCTGGAACTCCTCAGAATCGTACACACGGGATAGTGCATCAGCAACCCCATTATCTATCCCTTTTATGTGTTTGATGGAAAACTTGAAACACATAAGCCTGCCAAGCCATCTAGCTAATCTCCCTACAGGTTTATTTGTGATCAAAAATCTACTTAGGTCCTGATTGTCAGCATGTAACACAAACTCTGCACTTTCAAGATAATCAGGAAATTTCTCCATCCCATAGATGGCTGCTAACACCTCCTTTTCATAGGCTGAGTATTTTTCTCAGAAGGGAATAAAAGTCGACTAGGGTAACTACCGGCATCAACCTACCCTCTAGCTCCTGGAATAACACCGCCCCTAAAGTTTAAGAACTAGCATCCCCTTGGAGAGTAAATGGAATTTTAAAATTTGGCAAATGCAAGACCGGTGGTGTGGCGATTTTCTCTTTTAAAACCTGAAAGGCATGATTCTGGTACTCACCCCAGATAAACGCTACCCCCTTTCGTTTTAAAGCATTCAAGAGTTCGGCCAAAACAACAAAATCAGGAATAAATTTGGAATAAAACCCAACTCACCCCAGAAATCTCTGGACCCCTGTATGTTTTTGGGCATGGGAAAATTTACAACCGGTCTGATCTTCTCTATATCCATGAGCAATTTTCCATCAGAAATGATAAACCCTAGATACCTCACATAGGTATTAGCCCAAGTCACGTTCTCAGGGTTCACAGTCAACCCGGCACCCCACAAAGCAGACAAAACTATTCTTAGATGGTCAAGATTCTCCTCAAATGTCTTACTGTATACACATAAAACACCAATATAAGTAAAAAGAAAGTTATATTTATATTTACCTAGCACATTAAACAATACCCTAGACAAAGCCTGAGGGCCACAATTTACCACCATTGGTAAGATTTTCCATTGGTATTGGCCCCTAGGTGTTACAAATGCCAATATACCATGAGAATCTGGACGCACTCTCATTGAAGAAAAGCCAAATGTAGGTCAAAAATAGAAAAATATCTAGCATTAGCCACATGTCGAAAAACTGAATCTATGGTTGGTAAACGATAAGGGTCGACTAAAAATCTCCTGATTTACCTTCCGAAAATCACAAAAACTCTATACTCGCCTGGTGTTTTTTTGCCAATTAAAATGCAGGGCTTGAATAATTGCTGCTAGATCTCTCAACAATATCATCTTCTTGTAATTTTTCAATAATTTCCCTAAACACTTTAAGCTTTGGGGAATCAACTCTATAAGGTACAGAAGAGACTTTTCCACAATCTATAAGACTGAGTACCACAGGATGATGGATATAATGGCCCAATTTTGGGTTAACTACATCAGAGAATTCCTGTATTAACAGTGGTAACTGATTTTCCTTATCACTAACTACACTCAAATTGTGTACCGCCTTCACCGAAGTCTTATATGACTCGAAAGGTTGAGATTGAATAGCAATAGGCTGAGATTGACAAAAAGCAAAAACCAATTGTTTCTTACTCACATCCAGTGGCCTGAGTCTTTCCCAGAAAATCCACACCCAAAAGTAAATCATGACTAAGTCTGGGAATGCTCCTATACTGAAATTTCCAAGTAAACTGATCTATCCTAACCTTAAAGATAGCAGTACCCTTATAATTAATAATTCCTCCAATCGCGAGAGAAAATCCTAGCTCTTCCCCAGGCCAAATCTGAATATCCCCTTTTGACATATGGACAAGCAAATAATAAGAAAAATATTGATTGATTGAAGAACAAGATGCACCAGAATCCAACAAGGCAGATACTATTACCAGATCTGAAATTACCACATGAATGTAAAGTAACCCATGTTTCCTTTCATACCCTAACACATTCACTGACGATTCACGCACAACCTTATTCTTAAAAGGATTCATATGGCACCCAGATTTTATGTGTCCCTTTTGTTTTCAAAGAAAACTGGTAACTTCTTCCAGCCGATTCCCTTTTCAGACACTGTACTGAACTTCTTGGTTTTGAGGATTTGTCTCAAAATTATTTGAAGTTTGAGTTTGCCAAGACCGAGTAGGTGTTTCCTAGGTCGGGACTGTTCGCCAGTGACAATAATAAACAAAGACTTTCTATGGAAACAATCTTTTGCAAGATGATTGGTTTTTCCACAGATTACACAATACTTGTAACTTTTGACTTATCCTTATCAAAAGTTTTTCTTTTTCCCCATCAAGATGGCTACCTACATTACTCGTTCCTTCCCCTGAACAATCCCTCTTGGTTCTTTCTACTTCTTGGGTTTGATAGTCAAGCAAAAATATCTACTATTACGAGGATGGAGGTTAAAAAAAACTGTGTGAGTGAAATAATCTTCAGAGCAGGGAAACCCACAACATTAACAATATTAATTATTTCCTGAACAAACTCTTTCATATATTGTTCTACCCTTTGCTTTTGCTCTAACAATCCTAAACGATATTTGGCTACAGCAATTTCGCTAGAAACTTCTTTGATACAAACTTTTAGTAAAGTGTCATTCCCAATTTTCATCCCGGGCCTGACTAAATATGGGCTCCAACTCATTGGGCACTCTAAAAGTTGCCACTGCAAAAATTGTACATTTGCAACTAAATTTTGGGGAAAGCACTAAATTTAACTGTATAAAAAATTGTACGAATGATTCTAAACTCATCTTTGCCAAGGTAGGAATTGTTGTAGCTAATTCCGTCGGAATTGGTTTAAGAATATTAAATAAATGAATAGACTCACTCAAGAAGACACCCGAACTGGCTCCTGCCGCATCTTCCCGACGCACCAGGGCCTTCCCCTTTACTAGCAAGTCATCAATGGACTCTGTGTCAACCACCTCCACTCCTGCTTCCTTCAGCATCAGGAGTAAAGACCCCTTGGACAACTACTTTTAAGCCAGGCTGTAGACGTGGTAAAAATAAATATAGACCAAAACCACAAAATATTAAAGCTGAGATTACCCACCGAAGAATTTTCTTTTGTCTCTTCCAACCACTCCAACAACTCATTAAATTCTAAATTCAAAGGAAATTCCAACATCCTGCAAACGAAAGCAGAGCGCATTGCAGATCTTTCCTTACTTGCAACGCCCTTGCCCCCAAGGACGTAGCAAGAATGGACAGAGGGTCCCCAAATAATCAAAACTCCCTAAGGAGAAACAAACCTTCGTAAAGCAGAGCAGTAATGTAACAAATCATTGAAAATTTGATGTATACTTAAAACAAATGGTGAGATCTTATAACCAGTAAAATTCAGGAGTGGTTTCTAAATATTTATTTTTGTTTCTTTTGTTTTCTTTTCATTAAAGGCGAGCTTAACATTTGGTAGACATATTTTCATAATGCATACCATTTCTCATAAGCACTAAGGTGCTGACATTGAACAATAATTGAAATAATAAATTTGTATAGCCGCAATGAATTCAAAAAATGCAGGATTTCAAAATGTTTGTTCTGGAATTTAAGTATTTCAACCATATTTATTAATTTAGTTATTTACATAAACCTATAAACCTCCTTGCTGACAACTTGAACGAAAAAATATCCAGTAAATATATATATCGACGAACTGCCCAGCATGACGATTCTCTATATCAACAGCAGTTCACAAATAACATTGCTAAAGTATTTTATTTATGAACAAGTTTATATTATACTGCTGCCCTGGAATAAAGATCCTCCAAAATTAAAGGCGCAAGCTATTTCTTTACTATTAATTATAAATATTATTGATAATTTCCTCTATCAGAGAATATATAGTATATTTGTTTATACTTAAAGGTTACCAAAATTTTACCAGTGTCCAAAAATGATCAATGATAAATATTTATATTGTGAACTTTAATGATTAATTCATGGCTTTACAAGAATTACGGAATTACGAGACCAACGAAACATGACGCCTCCAAAAGTTTTACAGTACAATATCCAGCAATAAATAGCAATTCACTTTATTTCAAATTTTAGCTGGATTAAAATTTCATTAATATTAAGATGCCATGTAGAATTCCTCTGGGCAAACACACACAAATATCCCATGCTTAAAACTTGGCTCTGGAGTAGCAACCACATTAAGACAAAAATTGGGAATATTACATTTTGCTGCCAATTATTTCCTCATGATGCTAATATTCTCAAATTAGAATAAAATATTAAGTCATTTTGCCATCTTGCGACCTATCTCCTATCCAGTACACAAAGTGTGCCTGGTACCAGTGTCATAAGGGCTATGCTGAAACTGTTAATTTCTCATTACTTAACTGGTGGCATGGTGACTCCTTCTGGGGCAGTGGCAGAATCCTACCCCAAGCCAGAAGTGCACCCTCAATTTTCACAATTCGGAAAACAATATCCCCAGGAGGGGTTTAACAAAATGAACAGCCAATAGAATTATACAAAGCCGTGTAAGGCAAAAGCCCATTGAAGGAGCATTGCTCCTTATAGGGGAACATTTACTAACGTCCAATAGTTTTCGTTGGAGCACGCATATAACCAAATATGAGCCGCCCACGTGCTCACACGTCAGAACACTCCCGGCGATCCACCAGGCTGCAGGAAGTGAGGTCACGGGTGCGGGAAACCTCAGACGCCTGCCGATTGGTCAGTTGGACATGGCGACAGCCTCCTGGTTCCTCGCAGCGCCGCACGCCGGTGCGCTCACAGCGACCGGCCAGCTGGGCGCCCGCCATACAAGGTGGGAACGAGCAGATGAACAGTCACTACACCAGGTTTGCTGTGGAATCGCTGCCAGAGGCGACGCTGTCAAATTGGTGTAACCCAGCCCGGGCTATGCCGACACAAGGTGCAAACAGCTGATGTAGTGGTATAACTATGTCTTCTTAACCAATTTCGGGCAGGTAGAAAAGTTGCAAATTTGCCGTGACGGAAAATATATTTTGTAAGCAAACTCCGTGCTCACAATGGCGTCAAAATTTTGGGTGAGGCGTCACAACCATAACAGCGCCCCCACCTTTCTGCAACTGTGGCGAGATGCAATCGGACAGAAAACTCTGTGTCTTTGTGCGTCGAACACGAACCATGCGGTTGGAAGACGGCTGAAAACAATATTCATGACTGAAGAGTACTTTCCCCATCGTTTCATTCCCCAGTGTTTTTTTCGAATAGCCTCATTTCTTCTTAAGAACCTACCTTTTGTTGTCAAAAATGGTGTCTTTAGTGCGACATATGAGTTCAAACCTTTGGTTTCGTAAGTGACGTGAAACCGTCATTGTTGGCACTTGTTTCTCTCTAGGTTCACCGCAACATCCTACGAATAGTCGGAAGACTGGATTTTCTGCGTGTTTTCGCTATGCGCCCAATAATCCTAACCTCTCGTGGACTGGTTACCCTGGGTCGGCCTAAGTGTGGCCTCTCTGCCACCCCACCCGTCTCCCGAAATTTATTTATTGTATTGTTCACACATGTTTCACTTACGTGAAGTTCTTCTACAATAGCTCTAAAAGAGATGGCGTTTCTGTTCATCCTTATTATCTGCCACTTAATTTCAATAGGATCCTTTTCTTTTTCGCCATTTTTGTTTAGAATTACACGTGAAAAAACACTCGAAACACGCACTTTCTTTGGTATGGGTGAAAATAAGCTTCAGACAAACATATATCTAATTGATTCCGGTCCAGTATCTTTTTAAAGACAAGGTGCTTTATCTCGGGAAAGGTATTTTTCTGATGTCTTCTTGCTCGATTAATTATTTGTAAACATAAGGAATATCCATTTACCTCATTTAAACCTCCAGCCTACCATTTTATCTACAGCTCAGTCGGTTCGGCAGTTCGAGGCTCCTCCACTCCAAAGGATTTTTAAATTACATTAAAATACACATGATGATAGAGACGGACATCACGCGTATGACAAATAATACTTCGACTTTAAATTCAGGGTTAAAGTATAAACACATTATAGCATTTTGTATCTTGCCGGCCTATTTTTGACGCTGTCCGTAAACAGTTGGCCACGTTCCATATTGATATCGGCCGAATTCCGGCATGAGACATCGGACCAGCATCGGCTGCAAAAGTTAGCTCAGCAAGCTTTTACTGGCCCGATTCTGGCCCGTGTCTTTCGTGTTTGTTGGAATAGTTGTATGTTGAATACTGTTAACTTAATTTAAGATAAATTAACCCAACCTAAATTTACCTGCTTTATTTAACCTACCGTAACCTACCAATCATTGTTTTTTTTTTTGTTATGTTATCCATTTGCAGATTGGAAAATGCCTTGGAGGGATCGTGTGTAAGGGTTACTGGTCACTACAGAAGACCGACTGGTCAAAAAAATATTGCTCCTTTTATAAACTTCGATTCTACTAAAACACCTTAGTGCTTTTGCTGTTTGGAAGGAGACGAAGCTTTTGCTATTTTTCAACTACGAATTGATTTTGGTGTAATGCATTAAGCTCTTTTAGCACAGACAGGATATATGAGAGTGGATGTTAATTACCAATCTCGTTTTAGGGACTACTGAAATGTTAAGAATATGACAAATTTCAATCCTAATGACATATCTGCTTGCAGAACGTTTAATGTTTCTTGTCATTCTGTCGATATAAAGTGTTATTTTTGGGTTAAAAGTCATCAGAGGTTACGAGCACGAGGTCATTGTCACGAGTAAATGTCAAGGTCATCTGCATCCACAATGGCTGCCGGGTATCTTCACAACATGACGGTCGGCCATTGCCTGTCTATTGTACCTCGTGCCCTTATGCTTAAGTCTCATTTTCATTCTACTTACGACGACTTTACTGATTTTCTATAGTATATTCGCGGTTTCTTCACAATTTTCAAATGTAATCTTTGAAGAATCTTCGCATGTATGACTTGTTTCGTTGTTTCCTAAATATGGCAAGTATCGCATCTCTTTTATGGCCACGTTCATCAAAGTACCTTGTTAATGATTAAATTAGAATTTGACTTATATTTTATTTATAAATTATAATATTTAATTTATAATTAATATGAATAAGAACAGTGTAAGAAGTAGTTCTTATGCAGAATAGTATCACACTGAGTACGCACAAATGTGGTGCGTTGTCTTATAGTTTAATTTTCAAGACTCGATTAAGCTTGGTTTGCACGAGGCTGAGGAATTTCCTTGAAGTATAACTTTAGCAGGGCTTCAGAAAAGCGTGAATTAACCGTGAATTGAATATATGTATAGAGACATAAATACGACCTCCATTCCATGCATGCAATACAATGGATTTCGCAGTTCCACTGAGACGACAATTTTATCTTAATTTTTTAAGTACATGTACCTTGAACTTTGTATGCACTTTTACCCCCTTCCCTTATAAAATTCAACGTAACACTCTCTCACACCAGTTTAAGTCTTAAAGGAAATATAATTTACCAAATATAAGTTTAAAAAAATTAAATCTTTAGATAAAATACGTTTAAAGATTTTCAGGTTTTCTGAACAGATTTACCAACTAAAAACAACCTATTTTTATCACTGTTGGTCAAAATAATTTTATTGATAGAACCATAAATGTATAAACACTTTTTCAAAATTAAAGACAGTGGCCTCTCTTTGACTTCAGATACTTGCGTTAAATGGTAATATGATCATATCTGTTGACCGGTAATAAGATACATTTATCTACACCATTCCAAAGGGTGTTGTGATCGGTGTGAAATACTGATTAGCATAATCTTTTCTTAAAAGCATCTTCTGGCCTTATCTCCAGTTCTTCGATGTGGTAGTGTACAGGGGATAAGATCAATAAGTAAGTTTACAGTTGTTCCCCAATAGCCTTTAAAGCATTAGGTGAACGGTTTTTAAAAATACGGCTAGAATAAATTCATTTAAAAATCTTATAGCGCGCTCAAATCATTAATAGATCTCATTAAGTTATCTGAACCACTATGGCATAATTATGAGTAAATAACAACAGGTGTATTTAGGAATCACTCGAACAAGTTCTTCAGCTCAGGGGCAAATAATACGTTGCTCTCGGCAAATTTTTGTGTGAAAATAAGATTTTTCTTTATCAATTACTACCAGAACCACTCTGTGTTGCCCGGATATAATAGGGCAATATAAAATACACGACCCAGTTTTAGGGCTTTAGAACCGAATAGCTGTCCCAAGATTCACGAACCGGTTTTAGGAGTTTTCGTTCAAATATAGCCCGAGCCCGATTTGTTAAACAAGTGTTTACGTAGGCTAATGAAGTGCATTCTTGTAAAATTTGGTTCTGATCCGTCGAACGGTGTAGAACTGTATAGGGAACATATGCGTACATACATGCAAGCAATCTCTGACTTTCAAATATATACATAAATCGTAGTTGTTTAGGAAAATGCCAAGTAAAACACAAAAATTAGAAATTAAACCTCACATATTGTGGAATTTAACTGTTTCTGTTTTATTTTACTTGTTTTGTGCCAACTTCAATATTAGATGTTTGAATTAAAGTTGGAATATGGTTTTCAAATTTACGGTTTGTCATAAGAATTCGGTTATTTTACCAATTTCAGTAAATTAGTTTATGCGTTTCACGCAGTAAATAAATTATTCTTAGTGGCGGTAATGTTTCTCAGTAAAAATTCTGTCTGTATTTTAACTCAAGAGAAATATTTTTATTTGTAGAATGTCTGTGTTTAGAAACGCCCAGCAAGCAAATATAATTCCCTGCAAGACGTTCTGCCTTATGTGTAAGAATTATTTGTCCTGGAAGAGTAATTCGTTCCTATTGGCAGTAAAATAAAGAAGCTAATTTTACAGAAGGAATGTTTTTTTTTTTTTTTAAAGGTTGGCGGTGGCTTCGTAGCTTCATTGTTTATTAAAGAGTAATATGTAAACATAAAATATTCCTGAGAAAATGAAAGAGAAGAAAGAACAAAAACCTTTTAGTAGAGTGACCTCATTTCAACTGCTTCGGGGTTCTCTCAGCGGTGAAGAACGGGGGGAGGAGCCAAGGCAAGTTTGAGAATTCCCTAGGAAGGGTTACGGCTCCGGAGACAGACGGTGAGATATCAGGAAAGATAGAATCCGCCGCAACGGATTTGTTACGGCCATAAATTATTCAGCGTTTCAGAGAGGACACGTTTCGCTCTTTTCTTTCACGTGACGTGCACGACGGAGACGGAGAAGGCGTATCCTTTTCCCTCGCCCCGGAGAGTAGACGAGACATTAACCGCAATTGCTAATGCATCCTGTGGTTCGGTTGCGTGTAATTCTTTACTACGAAAGTTTCCTTAAACTGCTGAGAGCCGGAGCACTACCTCGAGGCAAGCACGCGAAAACACAGCGTCCAGAGAAAAAGTTATAAAAATTATGCCAAGCAAAGCAAACTGAAAAAAAAAAAAAACCCCTTTGCTTATTGTTTTTCTCCCTTTCTTTCATTCTTTTTTTACAAGAGCGTGCAAAATCTGTTTCGTACCTTTGTTATTAATAAAATCTGTTTGTGAATTGTATAATGTTATAATTTCTCTCTCTAAAGTCAGCGGGCTAAACCAAGTTATTTAAGGATGGGGTATAAATTAAATAAAAGAGTTAATTATAATTTCCTAATTTTATTTACAACTATTACAAACAAAACTATCTCTACACAACATCTCACAATAAATTGATATCACTTACTGCTTACAAGCAACAACTCCAATCAATAGCATTTATTGCCTCAAAGAAATTAACAAATTAAAGAATTAAGAGTCAGTCCTAATAGACAGAGTTTTTAAAAAAACCTATTCAATAACTCCAAAATAATATATGTCCATAATTGACAGTTCCAATATTTACAATAAAGTCTGTGTCCCTGTCATACAGTCTCACATCAGTTTAGTCCAGATCCCACCAGTCCGCAATGTTCTAGAGTTCTCCGAGCACCTTCATGCACAGTAGCCTTCACTCGTCGGGTTTCACGCTCTCTCATCCATTTACACCACGAACACTTCGTCTACCGTCGCCCCGCATTTAACTTCGCTCTCGCACTCAGCCAGATGGCATCTGCCAAACACTGCCAACAGTCCAGCTGTGGCTTGTATTTATAGGGTCGTAGACCATTGCCCAGAAATTTCGCTAAATCTCGCATTGCGCCAAGGGTCCTAATTCCCAGAACCTTCTTATGCCTGCTCTACATTTGTCGTCTTCTCCAGCAGGGGGAGGAGAAGGGACTGTGACGCCAGACAGGTCTCGCCGCTGTCAATCATTCCTTGGTTGCCCCCCGGGTGGTGAGGGGGCAGCGAGAGCGACTACCTGGGGAGGGGAGGTTAAAGGTGGGTCCCCCCTTCCCCTCCATCAAACACAGAGCAGGACCGCGTATAACGGAAGCTCGCGGCCGGGTCGAACAGTAGCACGCAAAAGTGTACGTAAGGATTCAAAAACATCTTCTATTATTTATTCTTGAATTTTATTAAAATTCACTACCTCCAGTTTAGAATTATATTCCAACTTAATACGATAGTTGATAAGTTCGTACAAAGTGACGATTTAAGAATACAAAAATGTATTACTTCATCTTTTTTTTCGTGCTTGTGTACTAGTATGCAGTACGTTTTCTTTGTTGTGGCGTACTTCCTAAGGACGCCAGTTTAAAGGACAAGTAGTACTGAATTCCGAATCTCGAATACGACATAGCCGCGAGTGCGGCGCTTTGTGTAAGCTTAATTTCAGTGGGTAAGCTGCCTTCTGTTTACGGTATTTCTCTCAACTTTTATTCGAGTGAGGCTATCAAAAATGTTGTTTTAGTGAATATTAAGAATCAGGGGTGTTTAAAGGAAACGTCATCAAGCTTTGAAAATCTTATGTTTGACTTTTGCAAAGCTTACCCTGATAGCCTTTGTTTACATGTAGCGCCACGTTGAGTTTGTCGTATTATGACGTAGTACCGACAACAAAAGCAAGTCGAAACTTGTGTATTCGCCATCACGTTCAGCCTAGAATACAACGATCAGTAGATGGTTGTTTGCCGGTCAGTGTGGTTGGCAGTGAGAGGAGTGTTGCATCATGCGCTAGATGTTCCTTCATAATTTCCTGTCAAAGGCTTGTGTTTTACGAATGGAGGGTGATTGTATGAGTATTTCTGTGTTTGTCAGTCAGTTATGCGGCGGGTGTTATCTGGACGCTCATCAGTCTAGAGAACTAACTTTTCTTTTGGTTGTTTCTTTTGGAGAATTTAGTACAGCACGGCGTGTTGTCGCGTGAGGTAAATTTCAACTAAAGGTGTTCACGATGAAGTGAGCACTTTCGAAATCAGCCTTTAAAAAAAAAAATTAACTGCTCTTAGCTGCATATATTTTAACGGGCACCTTGAATGACGTGCTCCCAGTTAAGTTGGTAACGATGAATGGAATGAAGTTCCGTATCGTAACGTCAAATAAAAAGTGTCATGTAACCATTTCTGTTAACTTTAATTATTACTTCCGCTTTCTGATTTTTTTACATGCATCGAAGTGTAAAAGTGAGCAGATTTGTAAAATGTTAACTTTTCTAAAAATTTTACAGTTTCACTTGACTGACGCATGAATAAAGTGATGGCGCTCATGACAAGGTTAATCTTACATAAGACGGAAAATACACAAGTGCACACAATTAGAACTTAAAAGTGCTCATTTTAACATGGAAAGCCCATAATTTTAAACGGTAATAGAATTGGCCAAGGATACCGATTTTTTTCGTTTTCGGCGGTATTTAATAACACGTGCTGGTAAAAAATATTAATAGGTGCAATGCAATTTTAAGAAATCTTTTTGGCAACTGGGAACTAGATGGAGGCCATGGTGTTTGTCGCATATAGGCGGTTCAAGGTAAAATGAGCACTTTTGAAAGACCCTCTTAAGATACCCTTGTATACACGTCGTGTATTCCTCCGCCTCGTGTAAAATTAACATAGCTGAGGATCTGATCACTTTATTCATGCGCCGGTCAAGTGAAAGAGTGAAATTATTAAGAAAGTAAATACTTTACAAGTCTGCTAATTTTGACACTTCGATGCATTGATAAAACAGAAAGTGATAGAATTTATTTTAAGTTATCACAATGGTTGCCTAACATGTTTTATACGACGCTAATATATAGAACAATTTTCCATCCATCGTTACCAACTTTACTGGGCGAATATCACTCACTGCGCTCATTAAAATAAATGCATGCAGGGGCAGTGACAATTTTCTAAGGTTCATTTCTAAAGGACGCACTTCATCCTGAACAGCCTTTACCAACATACGTGTTAGGTATTTGGTGTAATAGGGCTACAATTTATAATTTTTAAAAATGCTTCCTTTTGTGATGACAGTTTTTGCGTGGTTCATGTTTTTTCTTATAGTAATTTACCTAGTTCCTGCAATTAGTCAGGTTTTGTTACTTTATTGTTCAGAAACAGTGAAAGTGTGACTCTTGACTTGTAATCCCGTAATGTCAATTGAATCTCTTTTTTTTTTTTTTTTTTTTACTTGGAAACGACGTCACTGGTGGTGTGCAAAAGGGCAACACTATTTATTCAAATGAAGGAAAAAAAACATTATTTGCGCTTGATATAGCAGACCTGGTTTCAGCGGGTGGCGTCCGCTCGCTTCACACACACACACACACACTCTCTCTCTCTCTCTCCTCACTCCTCTCTCTCTCTCTCTCTCTCTCTCTCTCTCTCTCTCATCAGTTTGACCGGCTGCGGACTCACTCTTTGGGTCCGCAGCCTCAGCACGAAGAAAAATTCACGCAGCTGCTTTTGTGGAATGGAGATAAGAACACATATAACAGAATAAAATAAGAATTCTGGACGTTTATTCTTGGGTTGGTGAAGTAGTGTTGGCTAATAATGTTTTCATGGCGACTGAAAATGTGATTACGGAAGCAAATGACCTGCAGCATGTTTCCAGGGAATTATTCAATTTAATAATATAATATCTGTTTTGTAAAATACCCCCAGAATATGCTTGGGATAGTCACGCCCCCTCCCCCCTTACTCTATATCTTCATAAAAGTGGTATATTCGAGAAAATGAATATGTACGAAGTTTATAGAATAAAATTTTAATCCTGATTGAATTCGGAATAGACCCAAGAATCCCGATAGACACTACACTAAACACACTGGACCAGACTGAAAGAGATGGAGTGAGATAATACAGTGCAGCTGGCAATGCCGAATGGAGTGTAGATCATATTAGTTTCGACGCTTACTGCATGAAAGTTTTACGCTTAAATGAAAAATGGTCCCTGGGGGTTCCCAGAAAATCCGTCGAAATCCTCCCCCCCCCCCCCAACCTTTTTCCCCGCACAAACACACTGTTCGTCAAACAATAGAAACTGTTATGCCAAGCCACACTTCCCGAAAATTATGAATTACTTTACTTCCAAGCTTTCTGGTGAAATTTTGTATCTTCGCTTTCTCTCTCGTTAAAGCAGAGATCACACGATGCAAGATGCAATTCGCGCAAGATTTCGTACGAGAATGCCAACTAAAATGCATGCGAAACGAGTTCACACGCAGATAAATAAGATGAATACTGTCTCGCATCAAAATTACTTAATAGTCCTGGTGAGTACCAAACAGCCAATGTCTTATAATACAAAATATGAAGGTGCTTACTTCAACAAGGTATTTGTTTCAAAGCCATCCCTCCAAAATAAACTGTTTTAAATTTATTCTAAGCGAACTGTCTAAACTTCAATCCACACTTTAAAGTTATTTTCCAGAAATGTTATATTTCCCTGTATTGCTATTCGCACACCTCAGACTATGATTTTCTTTTACTCTATGGTTGCGTTTACAACAGGTCACATGATCAGCATACAACGACCAATAGGATCGCAAGAACTCGCATCGCCTTGCATGAGAAAAATAGGACCTGCTCTATCTTCTCATTTCGTGCAAGATGTGCCTCTCACACAAACTAGTGCAAGAAATTCTCGTGCAAGGTCGGCATCTCGCGCAAGTTTGGCACTCGTCTTGCATCGTGTTATCCTTGCTTTACGGTTAATTTGATTCGCCTCGGAAGAATGACCTGTCTTTTTTTGACTAACAACAAGCGGTGTTCTTCATTGCGTGGGTCGATGAGTAGGGGGTGGGGGGGGGGGGGGGTTCGAATCCTGGACCTCCTGCAGGTCCGAGCGAGCGGGAGAGATAATACGTGGTGTGTGTCTCGTTCTTCTCCGCTGGGTCTCCGCCGGCAGTAATCCGCCATCCGAATGTTTTGTTTGCAACGGCTGGCCCCTTTATCCTTCTCCGCTCGCACGCCCACGCACCTCCCACTGCTCCATAATAAGGCGGCCAGCCACGGGGTGCCTCGACGTGGAAGTGGTTGAATGGCAGGGGGTGGGGTGGCTTCATTTCCTCGGGGTCGGAGCCCGGGAGGACTGGCAAACAGAAGCCTCCCGCGTCCCGTGTCTCTGCCTCTCCTCCAGGCCGGGCCGCGCCTGCGCTGCTAACGACGCGGCCTTTAATTTACAAGACAAACTGCCGTTTGCGCGGACCCCCAGGAGAAGCGTTATGACACCGCTGGCCCTCTCCAAACATGCGTCGAGCCGAGCCTCCCGTGTCGATGCGCTGTGGCTTCCTCCGCGCTACACAGAAGTGGCGGCAGTGTTCCTCTCGCAATCTAGATCTTCCCGAGCAATTCCTCCACTTAACCTGATCATGTTCAAATCTGGGGATATTATAGTTCGTCCACGGTAAATTGAGCACTTTTGAAAGCCCTGCTTAAGATCTTCTTGCATGCAGGTTGTGTAATCTTCGGCCTTGTGTAAAAATTAACGCTACCATATGCCTTACCACTTTATTCATGTGTCGGTCAAGTGAAAGTATGAAATTATTAGAAAAGTAAATATTTCACAAATTTGCTAATTCTTACACTTGAATGCATTTTAAATAAACATAAAGCTAAAGGAATAATTTAAGTAATAAGAAGCGTATAGCTAACACTTTTAATTTATATTATGACATCGAACTACTTTCCCTCTATCGTTACCAACTTTACTGGGCGCATGCCACTTAGTTCGCCAGTTAAAATATATGCATGCACGAGCACAGACTTTTTTCTAAGGTTGATTACAAAAATGCTCACTTAATTGTGAACAGCGCTCGCAATATTTTCACTGGGGGTAGTTACCCCTTCACTGGAGACAGGTATGGCCGTAATATATTGCGTGCACCATCTTGTTTGTATTCTACGTTTACATCGTTCTTTTCTAGAAGGTCGCTGCTTAACGTGTCACTTGACTTTGTAATTTTTTTTTTCCCGCCTCTTTTAAAAAGAATGCACAGTAAAAGTCGTGCCGCATTTCTTTTCATAAACTGAACTGCTTCACGTCACAGTATTAATCAAATACACTTACTTGTAATATATGTTTGTCAGTTACATGAGTCAGTTGTTGTAGTTCTGAAACTAATTGAAATTTCCATAGACCAGACGTAAAGGTCTTAAAACAGGATTTCAATTAATCATAATGTATACTAGTACAAGGTTAATGTCAACCTGCCAAAATTAAAATGATAAATAAAGGTGCACATTCCAATTAAAATACTGTGCTTTGTAGTTACCTTGTTTTTGTCAAAATAGCGCAATACAAGAGGCATAACACCGTGTTATGCCCACCGTAAAACAAGATAGTGCCATAGACAAACCAAAAACGGATGTTTTTTTTTTAATTCTGGCTAAACACATTTAGGTTAGGCATGGCCGTAAGGGCAGTGAACATATTGAATCAGGTACAACACAGTTTTACGTTGACAGCAATCGTTTATTACCAAGGTTATTCATATAGATTATGGCCAATATCATCGGCAAAACTATTCAAAGTCAACATGGCCTTAGGGGAATTAACAGAATTCGCAAAAGAACAACATACAAGTAAATATAGTGTCATTTACTAGATTTAATTAGAAAGTAAGCTCATAATAACAAGCATAACAAACACATGTGAGATTGCGTCAAAGTGCGTATTTACACTGTTAAGCCCAGTCGAATGACACACCAATTGCAAGTGGAGCAATTAACAAGAAATAAGTACAAATCATGTAAAACAGCAAACATATTTCTGGAGCAGTCACAACTTGTACCGTCACTTTATACTAACACATTTTACCAATAACATACTGAGACAATATTGCCGCCTGCAATTCTATAATCGTACAGGACAGTAAATAGTTTCAATTCACCGAAAGATAAAAGGCAACAAACGCAATAATGAAGTTTCCATTACAAAGTACCAAACTAAAACTATTCAAATGCAGTCTCAACAAAAATTCACAAGTACACAACAAATTGTTAATGCCGAAATACCAAATGGCGCGCAAATTAATCTCATTACCAAACTGATTACCAAAACGTTAACCTAAAAACAGAGGCGTCACAAACACCACCGACGCAGATACATAGCTTCACTTCGACGATGATAAAGAAATCCTTAGAATTAACCTCGAAGTTAGTCAAACAGGAAATTTAGTCAAAGTAAGTAGTAGGGGTATATGCCGATTCTTGCGCAAAGACTGGGTGCTATGGCGCCACCCACCACCTTGGATGGCATCACAGCCGCCATCTTGGATGACCTTAACCTCCACCGCCATATTGATAGCCAGTAAATCGTAATATTGGTAGCCAGTATGCCGCCATCTTGATAAGCATCACAGCCACCAACTGCAGTCTTGAAAGTCCTCACAGCCATCATCCGCCATCTGGTTTCCACTTGTACTTTATCGCCTGCTAGGGGTGCTGTGTCACTCTCGCTCGGCCGCCATGTTGGTTCTTGAGTTAGCTGCTAGGAATGCTGGTTTTTTATATTGTAACTCAAAATATTGTGTGGAGGGCAGGATCGAACTGCCAAACCTTGGGTCAGCATGCAGACACCCGAGACCACTCGGTTATTGGGACATGTGTTGGTATAAGGGTTAAAAGAAGTAAGCTATATGTAATAGGAGGTGTATGAAAAAAATTATATTTAAAAGAAATGTAAGTTTTCATTGCGTGATTATTCCACAGTAATATTTTTAGTCACTTTTTTAAATATTTTTTCTTATTAAAAATTATGAAAACATATACTTAAATAGTAAAACATAATTTTCAATTTTCATTTAGGTTACTGGAGTTGATTTTGCGAGCATTCATAGACAGGCATGGTAGCTGACCTTCTCAAAGTTTAAAATATATATATATATGTATTTGCATTGCAAGAGTAGTATTAGCATTTTCACACGCTTGTACCTGCGTGGTGTTAGGTAACTGGAGTCTGCATGCGTGTGTGCTTCCACATCGTCTTCTTAATCTACATGGTGTCAGATAGCATAAGTCAATGTGGGTGGGAATAGATGTGTTAGCATTTTCACAGGTCTGTACCTGCAAAGAGCTAGCTATCTCCAACCCAATATTGTGTATGAGGACAAGCAAGAATAACATGTACATTATAGGTAAGAACGTGTAAAAAAATATATTAGAATTTTGATACTTTATTTTTTTTAAATCAGCCCAATCGATATTTTTTTTTAATATTTCCTTTCTTTAATTTGTTTTTAGTGTTGTACAAAAAGAATTTAATTAAAGAATTAAAGCCATCTAACCTTGTAACAACGCACACAACAACAGGCGTGCGATACAGACATGCCTGTCATAACAGGCATGTGCAGCAGGCGACGCCCGTGTGGCGCCGAGGGGGAAAGGGGGGCTAATGACCTTGATCGCATGTCTGCTACCACGCGGCCTTGGAGCCGTGCATCACTTAAGTGTTTAAAAGAAACTAATTAAATTTGGTTTATTTACATGCCAAGAAAAAACAAAGTCACTGACTAATCAGTGATAGAAAATAAATTTTTCTTAGTAAATTAAAATTTGCCAAATATAATATGTAATAAATGTTAAAAAGACAAATCAATCTACAATTTATCAAAAGCTATATACAAAGAAAGTTTAACTAGCAAGCAACATTGAAAGCTTTCATACTAATATAAATTTTAGAGGCTATTAAACACCTAGTTATTACCGCACTTTTCATATCGCTCGATACCAAATACAAGCTTTGTTACATAACCACTGCAAATGTTATGCACCTTTATTCCCACACAAATTACTACATACGCACTTGCATAATCAGCAATGAATATTCACACACTTGTGTAATCTACACAGTGCATCAATATCATCTCCATATGCACATATATCCTATTCTTAAGACATCCAGCTCGCAAATAACCTGAGAGCGCATATATCAATGATTTCTACACCGAGGTGATACAATGGAACCCTGTCAGATACACGACAGACATTAAACAGAGCTTAAGAAAAATTCAGCTGTTTACAACCAAGCTGTGCCGTGAATGTGAAGTAGATGTGCTCAACATGCTGAACATGTTAATCTTGTATTTGCTATTATAGAATAGTGCTGCTGTTTTGAAAACGTCTATCTCATAAGACATGAAAGCGGATGGCAGAAAACAGAAAAAAAATGTTATAGGCTGGGTCAATAATTTCCATGGCAATCCGATTGGCTGGTGTAAAAATATATTGTAAGCAAGTTAAATGCCACATTATGATCAGATACGAGCTACATGAATTTAATTCCATGCCAGTTGTAAACAAGCCTTAAAGTAGTTCCTATGAAGAGTCCACACACAGAGCACCCAAGGGATCCGTGCTCTGCATTGACATTTTGCGGCCGGTGCAAGTTCATGGGGAGGGGAGGTGGGGTGGAGTCTGCATTTGTCACTTGCGGATGTGTCCAGCCCAAGGTCGTGTGGATACCGCGCCCGTCTGAGCTTGCTGTCGACACTGCCATGCATTACATATTAAAATCTATTTTATTTTGTGTGTCTCTAAAAACAAATTCAATTTGGCTTATGCATATACCCATGCATGGTGAAGGAAACAAAGGTGTTTCATAATTGATATTTACACATAGGTGTCAAAGCTCGTGGCTCTGTACGCACAGTGATGCGGGTTCGACATTGTAGACATGCACTCTCACCAAACTTCATTTTAAGATATACATACAATATTCACTCAACGTTTGATTGCATTCGGGTAGATAGTCGCGAAAAAATTCGGTGACTACATCTGTTTTCCATATTATTATTCTTTTTCTTCTCTGTTAGACAGATCGTGCATTTGTGAGCAGACATGTACACATCATTCAGTGCCTGTGACGTTTGCTTTTCCCAGGAACAAAAAATTCTTATATGTACTAATATGTTATTTTATATTTTACAGGTTACAGCCAAACACACTCAAGAATTGCATAGAGCCATCCTCACACAAAATGTTGGTAACTTATTGTCATGACTCACACATGAAGCATGGAAGTGAGGCGATCGGCGAACAAGCCCTAAGGCCTAACCCCAAGAATTAGATGCATCACGAGTGTCAAAACAGTTACAAGCAATAATTTTGAAACGTTACATGTTACTTGAGAAGACAAACAGAACTTCAACGACAGGCAGTCCAAAACATCGAATTTAAATGAAAATTAAATTTTACAGTTTGTTCATTCCTCCAGTCAACTCAGCCTGCCCTCAGATGGGAGCACTCGCGACTACGAAACACTAAGAGAAAGATGGAAACTGCATGCCTCTATGCTGAGTGGAGAAGTGTCCGATGCAAGGAGCATGTAAGGAGATGGGCTGATGCACACATAACACCAAACTTCTTTGGCCCGGTCGGGGGCGGGCGTATGTGCACGCCGGGAGTAAGGTGAGGAAAGCATAGAGGTAGGAAGAAGAAATTGGAGGGAGTGCTTGGAGAAATGCCGAAGTCGGAGCGCTGCCGCGGCGATATCGGTTACTCTATAGAAGTCTACAGTGTATAATTCTAACACAGAGAAGAAAACAAAAAAGTAGTTCAAGATTTACACTGAACCTGATTGGTCTTATACCAGCTCCCATCATTTGTTTCTTTAAAGAAAAATATTTTTGAAATTTTATGTCCTTAAGTGATTAAAGGTTTAATTCTATCAATAACATGATTTTAGCATCCCTTTTGCCCGCATCTTCGGGCGCAGAATTGAAAGTTGTGATTTAATTCACCAATAGTAACGCCGGAATGACAGTGGACAGGGGAGTAGCCCCCCCCCCCCCCCAACTATTCATTGTGGTCATGGGGGGCAACAGGTGATGATCTTCCTAAGAATAATTTTGAGAATTTAACGTAAAATTTTTATTGCAATATTTCATGTTTTAATCAACAGTGAATATCTGGAAAATAAATGTAGTTAAAGATGGCCACATAGGCTTACTCATCTAGATGTAACATAATTAAATGAAACACAAACACTTCAGAACTTGCATGAACTTAACTCCTTTAAATCACAACAATTATAGATCAAGGAAAATTAATGTATGGTGAGTAACCAATTAATTAGTAGATAACACATATGCAGTATTTTTTTGTTTCTGTGCATACAATATGAAAACCACTGCCACACCACTTCACACTGCACCTGTCAGAATTAGCATTAATAAATTCACTTATAATTTTTCTTACATTAGTAGCTTCAAGTAATTCTGGGTAACTGGTAACAACACACAAATGATTCAAGCATTTTTGTGTGACGGTTGACCGAGGGTACATTTCAATTCTGTGTAGTATGGAAAATAACAGGTCAGCTGTAGAAGATGTAGCTGGAACCACCAGTAGCAATCTTACAGAACATGTAATTGGGAAATAAGCTCTTTGGTTCTGGATGCATTTGTTTGAAACCATTCACATAATCTCGTACAGTTTTTGGGATTTGAATCAACTGTGCGATAAATGATTTTTCTTCTTTAAACTTAGCCACGTCAATTCCAAATGCAGATGTGGTTTTCAAGGTAGGCTCATCTAATGATCCAGGAGCCAATAGAAAACTCTTTTCCAAGTGGAGATATTTCTAAAATACAGGCTGTTCAACCCTATTGTCTATCTCATTAATAATATTATCAAGAACCTCATAATAAATTTTTCTGTAGTAATCTTTGACTGACTCAAACCTGTGTACAGCAGCCGGATTTTGGGCTTCCTATAACCTTTTGAAAGTCTTCTCATTCTTGGTAGTATGGGTTTTGAAAGATCCATTTATTTAATCTTATGTTCAATCTCGCCTCAAACACCATCAAAATGCAATATCTGATCTCATACTTTTTAGACGTATTGCCACATTAACTAGCTTCCTTAGCACCAGCAAGTGTTTGGGTTTTACTTTGCAAAGCGTTACTAAGATTTTCAGTCAGTGAAAATACAATTTGGGTTATCTTAATACCAAAAATGACACTTCCTTGCGAAAATTGATCTAGAAGACCTCTTGCCTTTGGGCCAATGTCACTAGGATCATAATCTTAGGTGTCTAGATAATCCAGTACAGTTGGATAAGAGTTTAAAAACACCCAACAATCATGCTTCTCGCACAGTCCAACGAGTTGGACTGTGCGAATCTGTTGCGAATTGAGAAAACACTGCATGTCACTTAGGACAGGTTCTTACAATCACCTCAGTCATTCACCCACTGCAAACCGTTCCGAATCAAGGGAATTGATTTTGACGAACCATGTAATGCTAAATATAGAACATAAGCAGCGCAATGAATATATAATTGTAGAAGTTTCTCAGTAGATTTAATTTACTCACTTTTTGCACCAGCCATGTTGGCGTCACTATCGTAACATTGCCAATGTAAGTTATTTAAGTTCAAGTCCAGACGAAGCAATGCATCTTTTATTACACTAAACAAAGATTCTCTAGTCATTGATGCTGTTTCATATAACCCAATGAAAACTCATCTATACTGAATGCTTCATGTTCCACACTTAGAATATTTATAGACACTTATTCCTTGCCACTAATGTCACTATTTCGTCAACTATTAACAAAAACTCTCCTCTCATTTTAATTGTGTCAACAAAGCTGTATAATGTTTATGAGAGGTTATTCTTATGATTTCAATTTTTTATATCGCTCGAAGTGAACGATTTTTATTTCTGTGTGAAATTGTTCAGTTCTGGAATGTTATTTTCTCTCAACAAAAGAAGTTGACAGAAATCACCATCATTTGCATTAGCCCGAAAGGCTAGTCCCTGGTGTGCTAAAAACAAAGCCGAAGTGATTATTACTTTCATAGCAATGCAATTGTTGACCTGATCAATCCTGACTGGTTGTGAATTAAGAGAGATTATTGGAGCGACTTTTTTGAGAGCAGTCAACTTCACTACTGAGCATAAAGTTTTTTTTTTTTTAACATGTTAACTGCTTTCATCCAATGCATGTATCCCTCAGAGTTAGTAAAGTGCAGTGATTTGATTCATGGGCAACTAGAGTCTTGTTTAGATCATTTCCACGGAAAAAACTAAATATTTTCTCAACCTGTACGCCGAAATGAAGCCAAGGGCAATCTGTGTACCAATGATTATGAAAATTGTGCTTCCTTCCTCCTTGATACCATGGTCGATATTGGAAAGCTGATGTGGCTTGTCGACATACTCAGTATGGGCAAATTGGGGCAGTATAGGTAGGATACCTGAGACTGTGCCACCATCACAATGCGTAGTTTTTAATTTGAGAATGTATGGACTGGAGATCTTCAGAGGCTGCATCATCAAGTGTAATTTGAGGCTGGAGGACATATGAGACTGCATCATCATGTGTAGTTTGAACCTGGAGGACATCTAAGCTGAATCAACATGTGAAGTTTGAGGCTGGATGACACCTGAGGAAGCATCATTTGAAGTTTGAGGCTGGATGACACCTGAGGCAGCATCATGTGTAGTTTGAGGCTGGAAGACATCTGAAACTGTATCCTCTGTGTAGTTTGTGGCTTAAGAACATCTGAGACTGCATCATCATGTGTTGTTTCAGTAAACATGTGCTGAGAGCATGTGACAGCACCACGATCACCATGGCTAGAGTCAGAAAGTATAGACTGGACTTCTGAGACTGCTTTAATCTTGTCATGGGTAGTTGCAAGAGGAGGTATAGACTGAAAATTTAAGACTGCATCTGAAATAAGATAAAAGCAAATAGTTGTGTGCTGCCACAAACTATAAAACCAATTTCATGTTTGCGTTCCCTTCCGAATTTATTGCAAAGTTAAAAATTACTGAAAGAATTAATGTAAAAATATTTGTATATAGTGTTCTGTTTTATTTATGGCCAAAGAGTGTTAACTCTGACGAAAGTGAAAATAAGTAATGCAACCTCTTAAAAAGGGAAATATTAGAATACAGTTAGATTTTTCATATTTACATCTCAAATATTTTTCGATAAAATAAAATGTGCAAAAATACAGACAACCAAAATATTATTTGTGTACATTATTTTGTATAAATCGGTCTGTAATGTTAGGCTGTTCATGTTAGTAAGCTTATTTACGGGTATATACTTCAGTTCAACTTTAAGTTTTTATTTTGTATGCTGCTACCTAATGATGTGGATAAGAACTATGTGGAAAATTGAAAGTTTAAGCGTAAGGAACAATAGCGTAAAGTAAATGTACATTAAACGTAATAAATATGCACGGAAAATGTTAAAAATTTGTTGTGATATTGCATTGCATCCACCATTTTTTCCAAAATACTAGGAAGGCTAAATTGTTAAAGATATCTAATTTAAGCCCGAAAGATATTTTAGTGTTGTTGTTGGAGTGAGAGGTTGGTTTTAGGTTCATGCTTCACATCTGGACTTCACCTAACGGTTTAGAGAGTAAATTGAACCTGTTTTGCTTACCTGATCCATCCCCTCGTCTTCTTTTAAAAAATAAATCAATATTTGAACTATTCGCCAGCCTCTTAATTGGTTTTATGGCAGTTATTTCTTGCTCTCCATGCTAATTCAGTATCGTAACTCAACCATTAGCACGCTGCACTCACGGTGACGATGATACATATCACAACACAGAACACACAGACTACAGGCAATTAGAAAACTTTATTGACTACCGGCATCCAGTAACATATCAACATTCTATTATAGCTAACTTAGCTAGAAAACTTATTACAGTTGTTAACAATTCTACTACACCTTAGTGGCCCTGATATCTAACTATAAATCGAGAAAAAAAAAAAAAAAAAAAAAAAAAAAAAAAAGCAACACAAAAAGAAAATAATCTAATTAACGTCAGACAATAACAGTTGTTTAGGGACCATGATTAACAGCATTTTCACCTCTTCAATAGAAATTTTCAAGAAATCCCAACCCCCACCCCTCACGGGTATTTTTTATACAGCGACGTTTTTTGACTGCATTATTGTTTGCATTTTCCCCCCGCTCCCTTTCCTGACCGAAAAACATTCCTTCGCTACTGTTCGCCAACGTTAAAGTTACGTAATTTGTGCTTGATCGTGCGAAAAACATCCGACATTGCATACTGTTTCATTGGCGTCTCCTATATCCTATATCCTAAAAGTAAAAAAAAAATTGGGTAGGAATCTCGTAACTTGCCGGAAATACTGCTAGTCACACATAATAACATCGCAGTAGGCATGCTGCTTCAGGTGACATGAAATAAGACAATCCATTTCTTGGCGAAATGCTTTCTGCCATACAATCGGCAGACGAACAGGAAATACTTTTCCTTGAACCATCTGTTCAACTTTTCATGTCGTTTGCGATGTGGACACAGTTCATAAATAATGCCGCGGTATAGTCCGATTCAGGATCCTCCAAGCACTTCAATTTCCCTGAGTCTTTCTTTGATGGCAAAGTATTTGTCGCAGTCGTTCCATGTCGTTCCGTTACGAACACATCCAGGAGAATCCGTAATACCGGCACATTGGTGAATTGTAGGGACGTGGAGACTGCTCCTTGAGGAATCATGCAACTTCTATCTGTCAGGAATAAGAGAAGCACCGTATCAACATCACTGCACAGATTCATAACCTCTGCCCTTCACCGAGGAGAGATCCATACACTGCTATGGACTAACAAATTTTCGAAATAACCTAATATTTCAGGTCACATTAGGTATTTTTCTAACCATATATTTATTTCTTGTACCTAATTTAGAGATATCTTGCATGATACATTAATTACTTCTTACTAACTACATCAAACGGTTAAAGTACAAGCAAGATAAGATTACTATTTTTATAGTATATTTTTTTCTTCGATATGTAGCCCTAACTTGACCATACCCCCGAAGCAAATCAGAGATGTGACGAACAAATTGACCACTCCCTGGTCTAAATTTTTGTCGGTTAGACATTTTCACAGCAAGAATACCACACTAACACACCAATTTCATATACAGCATAACATCAGATCCAGTACTCGTCAAGTCTACGACGAATAAAGTCATAATTTTCAGAGCCTAATTCTCTGTGGCAATAACCCAATCGTTTCAGTTGATTATTTTGAACCAAAGACACTCTGAACACAATGGTACATGTGACTTAACACAACCGTCACGAAACGCCAGACCAAATTTTGGAAAGCACCCGTGGGTTCCAGGAAAGTAGAAAGCACCCTATTTAAATGCCTGCAACTGGCATTTATCACTGCAGGTCTACTTCGTGTCGCCACTTTAACGAAAGTGCTGTGCTTTTGTCTACAAGACTCCTTGCATCGGCCACTTCTCCACCCAGCATAGAGGCATGTAGTTTCCATCTTTCTGTGAGTGATTCGTTGTCGCGAATGCTCCCATCTGAGGAGATGCTGAGATGGCTGGTGGACTGATCAGAACAGGTGCCCGAGCGCTATGCCTTAGAAATCTCAGTTAAGGTAACTTCTGATATAAGCTACATGTTTTTAAATATAGGCTATTCACAGTAAAGTGAGCATTTTTAAAAGCCCTCCCCTTTGGAATAATAGTCAATCAATACATTTTATTTTAGCCTTACACGTTATCTTCAGAATGCGGTGGAATATACGCCCTGTGTTTATTACTTAGGCTACATAGCTATATTTATTTAAAAAGGTCGTTAAAGGATTAATAATTGCTGAAAGGGAAAAGTAACTAGGGCCTCGAAATTGTTCACTTTACCGTGAATAGCCCATACATACATTATAAATACTGGGCAAAGTGCGCATTTATATATATATATATATTTTTTTTTTCCAAGTTTTACAGCTTTCCTTTATACTTTCCTATCGAACTTATTTTATTGGCATGTTTATACTATTATTGAGTGTCAATAAATGCACTAACAAACACTGTTACTTACTATCGTAATTGTCACAAAAATACAAGCAAATACTCAAGCTGAATTTTCCAACGAAGGCAATCAAATAAGTAACCAAACAAATAAATGCTGTTCATTCAACCAAATAGTTTGTCGACAGTCTAATTTATTTTGGTCCAACACAGGAGTTTCTTATTTCAAACGTGTATTCTGTTAGATTAACACACTTATTTTGTTAATGCCAAGTTTCGTTTATTCACCAAAATATCTTGTTGCGGCAGCTAACTATACGTATGGCCCTACACAAACAAATTTTTTGTTGGCTGTCCTCTCAGTGTGGCGTGATGCGTTTCGTGGCTGGTCTAGTGGCGCCAGATGGCAGGGTACCGACATTCAATAATTTTAATTACAATCATCGGGACAGTTCGCACATTCGAAAATTGGTAGGAAGGCCAATGGTATCGCTTGACGTGCGAACAGACCACTATTTGGCTGAAGTTCAGGGCGAATATAAACACGCGTTCGTTTGATTCCGGCAGTGGCAGCGGTGCTTCGCCACCCTTGAATATATATATATATATATATATATATATATATATATATATATATATATATATATATATATATATATATATATATATATATATATATATATATATATATAGCGATTTTTGTGTATATGGATTTTTGTAGGGAAGTGTTTCTTCACTGTTTTGCTTGTGTCAATTTTCGATATGGTATTTTATGGGAATGTTTGTAAGAGGTGGATTCTCTTTCTTTTATTTTATTTTTTTGGCGTGCTGTAGGAATGGTCTCCCGGACTACGATTTTCAAAATAATTTTAATGCCAAGGAGTTTAGTGGATATTTTACGGCGTACCTTTATGCTCATGGTTAAGTGTAATGAGGGTTTTTGCTGCCTCCCAATGGTATTCTTGAAATTGGTATTCCGTGTTGTACTTTTTAGTGAATCATCAGGAGTACTTTACTTCTAAAGTTTTAATGGTGCTTGCTTTACTCAGGGAGTCATTTTGCCCTTTTTAATGGGATTTCACAAGTGTTTATTCAGGTCGGGTGATTTCTCAAGATATATTAATATTGTTGCTTTTCGTTTAGTCCCAGTGCATGCGTGTTCTCTCCTTCCCCTAGTTCACCCATTGGTAGCAAGCAACAGTAATTTACAGATGCTATTTATATTTTTCAAATCTAATTGCAAAGTTGTTGTTCTTGGTGATAATGTATAGATGGGCTTCAATATATTTGTATTGATTTTGGAAGTTTTGTGTCCATGCCTTCTTGATTTTTTTCAAAGGTGTGCGCCCTTCTCCTTGCCTTCCTTTTGCCCTGCTGCGCTCTAAAGGGGCATAACAAAAGTAAAATGAATTTAATTACAAAGGGTAGAGGTTTTTTAAAATATAAATTAACACTTTATAGGAGACGTGTGTATATATTCAATGACATGCCATACCTAACACGCGGTTTTTTAATGCTCCGTAAAAGCGTATTGTGGGCTTCCTAAACAAAGTTAGCAACAGAAGCGAAATAATATTTACTGATGAAGTTAGTCCGGAAGCAACGTTAAGATGACTGTAGAGGAGAAGTGCTTGGAATCACATACAGCATATTCACAAAGCAGAATGAAACGAAGACAGTGCGTTTCTAACTTATATACGATTTTGGGAATTATTTTCCTTGTATCCCTCCGTGTTTAGTCTGCACAAAGTTTAAGTCACGCGACCAATTTTGAAGCCGGGGGGGGGGGGGGGGGGGGCTGCGGCGCTTTGGTGCTGCGTTGTTCAGTACAAAGTCCAAAAATGTTTCAACGAGAAATGGTGGAGCGTGGTGGGGTCCCGCCGTGGTGCTGCATTGTTCATTACAAAGTCCGAAATTTTTTCAACCACAAATGGCGAAGCATGGTGGGGCCCACCGTGGTGCTAGGCAATTCTATTTAAAAGTGCAAATACAGTTTACCCAGGAAGCGATTAAATATACAGAGGGATCTCAATGTATTTCTCTAAACCTAGATTAGTAAATAAAATATCCACCTTTCAGCTTTGTAAGTAGGACTAAATATTTTTTTTCTAAATACGGGGAATTTATTTCAACTTGCGACCCACACACACCACAATCCGTACCAACACACACATCACAATCAACCCACACACCACAATCAACACCACACACCACAATCAACACCACACACCACAATCAACACCACACACCACAATCAACACCACACACCACAATCAACACCACACACCACAATCAACACCACATGTGCCACAATCAGCACCAGATAAACTACAACAATCATTGCATGTACCACAATCAGCACCACACACACCACAATCAGCACCACATGCACCACAATCAGCATCCTGTGCACCACAATTAGCACTACACACCACAAACAGCACAACATGCAACAAAATCAGCACCACATGCAACACATTCGCTCCATACACCAATCCACACATCAATCCAGTGCTGGATGGAGAGTGCACTGTAGTTAGCTGCCGAGAGCAGCTCGAAAATCGTGTTACAAGATACGAAAGCTAAGTCCAATGCGCAGATGGTTACCAGACGCATGTAGGTGCGGACGTGAGCAAACGGCATGGAAGCATGTACGCAAACACAGGTCACTTTACACCATGCAGCTGCGTAGCTGTAAAAGTGCTAACACAGCTATGTGCATGTGAGACGACTCTGGTTACTTGACACCATGTATGTGTGAAAATTGTTTGGAAACTCGTACGCATGCACGCGAGCAGACTCCAGTTACCTGACGCAGCGCAGATTCTGAACTGTAAAAGTGCTAGCGCAGCCCATCGTCGTGGAGCCATGTGTACGGTTAAAACTTGTACACGGTAAATTTGGGGGCGAACAGAACAACACGAGCAGTGAGGTATGGTTAACTCCTTTTTTCGTATATAAATACGGATTAAATTAATTTTGTTTTAAAAATTTAAATTTTTAATTTTTTTTTTAATTTTTGTGATTTTTAGACGTTTTTCGTGATTTTTTTATTTTATTTTTTGTTTTTATTTATTTTTGTTTTAATGCCATGGATCCAGGGTTGAAGATCATGGGGTAAATCTTTTTGAAAATTTTCTATGTTTAGAGTTTTTTTATTTTTTTGAGTTTTTTTGGAAATGTTTAGGAATTTTCGGTAATTTTAAAGTGAAGGTTACTGGGGTCAAGATCAAGGTTATCCGTATCCAATGTGATGTCATAACATGGAGAGCGGTCGGTTCCAGCTCCGGCTTCCCTGGTCCCTTATGCAAGACTCGTCAATTTATATTCTACTCTCGTACACCTGAAAAATCTCCGGCCTTACTCTGAATAGATCCTAGTAAATTTCGCATGCAAGTGAGGCGTCCTGGCCAATGGATCAAAGTTTGTGACTGTTTGGCTTTAATATGTGCGAGGAAGTTCACAGAAGGCGTGTTATGACAAGTCAGAATAGTTTATTATTATTGTTATTATTCTTATTATAATTATTATTATTATTAAAACTTTTACCATAACACAATCAATTTGTTGGATGAAGTACTCCAGTGATGCAGAGTAGACACTGTACTGAAAGTTCCAAATCTACTTTAGTTACCTGTGGTGATACTATGCGTATTTAGTACACTGCGTGATTAGTTATTTTACTATCCAAGTCTAGTCGCACGTAAATGGAGATTGATATTCGTATCGTTACAAATTTTCAAAGCATCTCGGCATGACCAGGACTGTTAAGGAATTGAGATCTTAATTTAATTAAATAGTTAATAACAGTTTCCGTATTTATTTGTACTCAATATCCTCTCCCCGAAAATTACTGAAAACATAATGGCTCGCACATAATGGCCATCACTTGCTATGTAAAGGTAATACAGTATTTAAATAATCGCCCGCCACCTCAGGGTCACTAACACAATAAAATAGTCTAAATAAGTCTAGAAACTATTTGTTAACTGCTTTTGAATTACTATTAAAAATTGTATATTTGATACATGATAATTCCAGCATTTTAAAGGTGCAAGAGGCGGTTCTTACTGACAACCAGACCACTCTGTCGCATGTATATGGAACTCGTCCTCGACTCCACAACCATGTCATCCATGACTAACATACATCGGGGGCGAATAAGAATGATAGCAAAAGTGAATTAATCAGTAGCAGATGTATGATGTTTAGTTTAAGAGGGTGACTGTAAAAAGTAAAAAAAATAATAATAATTTCCTGTTTTACTTGTAATTACCAGGCACTTCTCTTGTTTGTTTTATTCCGCCCCAAGAAAAATACAAACAATTTTCAAAATAAAATAACTTTATCAAATTTATGCAAAAATTTAATCAAAATTTTAAAGAAGGTGATTCTTTAAAAACTGTAAAAGCATTATAAAATTTGAGGATTACAATAAAAATGTGCCGTTACAAAAATATATTGTTACAGAAATATATACAATTACTTAACTGGCGACAATTTTCCCCAATTTAAAATGTACTATATTCCCAAATTTACATGTCTGGAGCGAGACGAAAACCCCTTAGGTGTGACCTCTCCCCGAGAATCCGCCGTCGCTAAGTTTTCCAGGGTAATTATAGTGAAGTTTTCTCAACCGTCGTCTCGAAACGGAAGCAGATATTCGTCCAATATAAATCAAAGGCGGTGCTGACGTCACAAGGCGACACCCTCTCACTCGCCTCAGCCGCCGCTAGGTGGAAAGAAATGCCGCGCGCTCAGTATAGTTCCAACCTTCATCGAACTACCGTCACCGTGTCGCGGAGTCTAACGTCTCCTCGACTTCCGTCAACGGCAACGTGAGGCAGCGTAACTCTGTTGTAGGCTATTCGTGGTAAAATTAGCACTTTTGGAAGCCCTGCTTAAGATCTACTTGTATATTCGTTGTGTATTCTTCCGCCTTATGTAAGATTAACATTGTCATGGGCCTCATTACTTTATTCATGTGACTGTCAAGTGAAACTATGTAATTGTTATAAATTTAAATATTTTACAAATCTGCTCGTTTTTATACTTCGATGCATTAAAAAAGAAAGCGAAATAAATAATTTAAATTATGACAAATGGTTACATAACACTATTTACTCGACGTTAAGACAAGGAACTACTTTCCATCCATCCTTACCAACTTTACTGGACACGTGTCACTCAGAGCGCCCGTTAAAATATATGCAGGTAGGGACAGTGACATTTTTCTAAGGTTGATTTCAAAAGTACTCACTTTATCGTGAACAGCTTCTACAAAGGAAGTTTGTTTCACTCGTCCAGTCCATTCCACCTTATTTCAGTCCAGAAATCACGTCTCTCCTATACGGAATGTTCTAGAAGATCCCGAGCTCTCCCACACACACCAGCCCTCCACTCGTCGGATATCTCGTTCTCCGCAGCACTCGTGCACTATCACTCTTAGCCGCCGCGGGGACACGGTGGCTGAGCGGTTAGCTTGCTCGCCTCCCACCAAGGCGATCCGGGTTCAATCCCCAGCCGGGTCACTCCAGACTTTCGCATGTAGGAATCGTGCCGGACGATGCCGTTGGTCAGCGGGTTTTCTCGGGAATCTCCCGTTTCCCCCGCCCCTTCATTCCGGCGCTACTCCATATTCGCCTCAATCACCTTCATCGGCTCTCGAGACGTCGATGTTAAGAGCCGTCCAAATCTCTTCACTTCTTAGCCGCCACATACACACTCGTCTGCCGCAGTCTCTCTCTCACCCTCGCTCGCCGCCAGTTTTCATCAGCGCCCCTCGATGGCCCGACCTCCGTTCGCCATTCTTTGCACTTTGCCTGCCGATCCTCCGGCTGCGGCGGTATTATTAGTGTTAGTGCGCCTTGGCTAAGAATCTTGGGCGGGTCACTTCTCACTGCGCCAAGACTTTCTCACTGCGCCAAGACTGGTGGCGCGCTAACATAGGTAACACGGCGCCCGGCAAGTGAGTCCGCATCTAACAGTATTGTACATTACATTGATTTTTTGACGGGAATCATTTTAACCAAATAGTTATTAAAATCAACCTCTTTGCTATCAGAAGTTTATAGTGTTAATAGTAAATAATATTTTATTGATCTCTTACTATAGGCCGTTCACGGTAAAGTGATTTTTTTCTTTCAACCAATGTATATCCTTCCACCATTTGTTAATGTAAGCCTGCGATGTGAGTAATAAACACGGTGTATACATTCACCATATCCAAAACCAAGAGTCCAAGGCCACAATGAAATGAATTTATTGACTATTTGGTCTGATCAAACAGCTTCAAAAAGTGCTCACTTTACCATGAACGGCCTATATTAGTTAGAACTGGCACACTGTTTAAAAAAATGTCCTTCATTTTACGGAAAAGTGCTGGTAAAAATTCATCCAGAAGTGTCCGTAAACTCTCCCTAGAATTACGGACACATTGATTTTCAGGAACGGACTATCCGTAAATTTCACGGAACCTCTCCGTTAATGTCCATGTTAGTTTTCTGTACTTTCCGTTTAAAATAAAAAGAGATAGTGAAAATATCTTCGATTTTCGTTACGTGAATAAAAAATGATATTTAAAACTTTAGATATTTTGCACTTAAGCGATGTTTAAACCCGAGTCAAAAAATCACCAGTCTAAGACTCTACCATTCACCTACAACTCTCACTTAAATATAATGGTATAACTTGTATATTTTTATTGAAAAGACAAAAGCAAAAGTTAAGTTTTTCTTCAATTTAGTGTATTTTTAGTGTTGCCAAATGTTACAGACCCCTGATGCTATTTTTTAATGGTTGAAAGAATAGGTCATAGTCGCGTGGATAACCTTAACTGCCTCAGAAACTATAATTTTCTTGTTGTTACAGTGGCGAAGAAAGCTTCGCGTAGAGTCGGCATTGTTCGTCCCCGTAACTCGAAGCCAAAGGGAATACGGAGACTTTCCGTATTTTGTATTTACGGACGTAACTCCGTTTTTCGTCATTACGGATTGCCTTTCCGTATATACACTGTACATTTCCGTAAAACATTCCATATATATATATACGGAAATTTTTAACAGTGTAGCTTGACCATCAGTTTTATTTATAGAAAATATATTAGTTGTCTCCATATTTTTATACTAAGATAGGTATAATGAAATGGACCGCATTCCAGAAATAAGTAAAGGTTTGTATATTTCACCAGTATCGCTGAAAAACTATAATAGTAGCATACAGACGCTTCATCACGTAGCTACTGAGATCAAGAACCTAACGCAAGTGAACAGCATCCGTGATGAAGCTGTGTTGATGTTTGCATTCAAACAGGCGTTTTAATGCGGTTGATTCTTTTAAACAAGAAATAAACAATAAGTTACCTATATAACTAATGAGCTTACTTACCGCTACAGAAATGTATATATTTTTTATGAGGTTCTTAAAAGCGTCAATTGACAGAGATACCGTTAGAGATGTAACCATAAACATAAACAACACAAGTGTGTGACAATTACAAATATATACGTGGCTTACCTGGGACTCGAAACTAGAACTACTCGTAACATAAGCTGGCATGCTGCTATAAGCTGTTCACGGTAAACTGAGCACTTTCGAGAGCCCTGTAAAAGGCCTACTTGTATGCACGTTGTGTATTCTTCCACCTTATGTAAAATTAACACTGGCATGGGTCTCATCACTTTGTTCATGCGCTGGTCAAGTGAAATTGCAAAATTACTAGAAAAATAAATATTTTATAAATCTGCTAGTTTTTACACTACAATTAATTAAACAGCACACGAGTCGAAATAAATAATTTTAATGATCACAAATTGTTACTTAATACTTTTTATTTTACATTAAGATATGGAACTACTTCCCCTTCATCGTTACCAACTTTACTGGACGCATGTCACTCAGTGCGCCCGTTAACGTATATGGGGCAGGGGCAGTGACGTTTTTCTAAGGTTGATAACAAAAGTGCTCACCTTATCGCGAACAGCCCTTGCCTGCATTATGGACTTATGACCACGAGTATCAACTTTGATTGTAATCAGTCTAAGCTTTTGGTAGACAGGGTTAACTAACCTGGAATATTTACGGGACGGTCATTTTGGAAATTAAGTATTTGAGTCACTTAAATCATGCAAGTTTACATGGCTCGTGGTGGCACTACTTGTGTTCCAAATTTGATGTAGGTTGGTTGATTTTTCGCAGAGATATGACATAAAAATTTTATTTTCGTGTTGCACTATCTTATAAAATGGAGGAGACAGAGGCTTTATACATACACTTTCGATTATTGTAATAGATACTGCCATTATACCAAATTAAGTTGGTGTTACATTGTTTCGTAGATATGGTGCACTATGCTAAAATGTTTATATGACTGCCATTTTGAAAGTTAATGCCTGACTCACTTAAAAAATATAATTAAACATGGCCTATCGCAGTACTATGTTGTTGCCAAATTTGGTAAAATTAGGTGCATTATTTTCCGAGATATGACAAAATATATTATTTCATGTTGCGCTATCTTACAAAATAGAGGTAAAAGAGATTGTGTGTAGTCACCACATTTCAATGTTGTAATATATACGGAGAGCATACAAAGGTAGGTTGTAATGGGTTGTATAGTTTCATAGATATAGCATAATAAGACAAAAATATTTGCATGGCCGCCATTTCGAACACAAGTGTCTGACTTACTTAAGACGTATCAGTTTACATGGCCTGCCTTAGAACTATTGATTGCCAAATTTGGTAGTAATAAGTGGATTTGTTCTAGAAATATGGTGCAAAAACCTCATTTTTTATATGGCTTTATCTTCCAAAATGACGAACAAAATTATATTTATTGGCATATTTTATTTCTGGTATAGATACTTACAGCATACCGAATTAGGTCGAAATTGTTTAAACGGTGTGGTAGGTATAGAAAATTAGCATAAAATATTTATAAAACCCCAGTTTTAAAAATAAGTGCCTTATCTATTCAAATAGTACAAATTTACATTCCCTGCCATTGCATTACTTACATGCCAAATTTAATCGCAATCGATTGAGTAGTTTCCAATATATCATTTAAAAGTTTTATTTTCTTATATAGTGCTATCTTCCAAAATGGGTGAAAAATATCAATGTATTTCACTAATTTCAGTACTTAAATGATACACTGACAACTTACCGATTCTGGTTTAAATTAGTTGAATGGTTGCCGAGATATAAAAGAGTGCCCTAAAATTTAAAGTGGCCGTCATTTTGAAAATAAGCGTCTGACTTGATCGAAAACAATAAATGTCAGATGCACTTATTAAGTTCTATATGTGTACCGGGTTCAACATATCTAGGGGGGATACACATATATTTACATGCGCATTTACACACAAACAGGAAAGTGATTCTTCGAAAAGTACACTACAAATTGCAACACATAGTTCAAGCCAGGAAGCAGTACACCTTTACTGAGCAGATAAAGATACGTAATAAATATTTGCTGATCCACAAAGCCCAGTGACAAGGAATTGGTAAAACAACCATTAGAATTGAGCAATTTTATTTAGATGTTGACTGTATACAACCATATCATTTACATAACTTCCCCTTTAACCACTCTCACAAATTGGCCATGTATGTAACATGCATTGCAAATATACGCCCATTTACAATGTACATGACACGTTTGGTTCGACCAGAGAAGCGACTGTGTACCCGGAGCTCACGATTAACCACAAGATGCGTGTGAAGTAAACAAAACTAAAATTATTGGGAGTCCTGCCGCGTTTGTCTGCGCCAGCACATTCAGATGAAGGCCAAAAGCATCCATTTTGGTTATCGTGTTTTTGCGGTGCAATTTAAACCATGGTACTCGCTTGGTTTTCATTTCAGAGCATGAAGATATAGAAGCTGCATTACAAGCACATAACTTCAACGTCTGAACTTGGAAGCAAAATAGCGCTGCCATCCATTCAGGAGCACAATCAGCATTATAAAGTAAAGATCAGAGAGAACGCTCCTCCTGTTTAACAAGCAGAATAAGTGCCAAACACAAGACCCAAACTCTACGGTCTATGGTAATCATCTCCCCTCTCCCGGCCAGCAATCCGTTGTTTTTTAAGAGAATTTCCACTATATTTACAAACAGTTTATTTTACCCTCTCGATTCAGACAGCCCAACCTCTTGCTGCAAAGTAGAACACTGACCGCGGCATTTCCAGAAACTAATCAGCTCACATCAACTGGCATATTTAGTCTATTAGCGGCTTCTTCGCCCATTTTAAATCAATCCTTCGAAAAATCTCTCCGTATATGATGTGTTTAGTTATTTCCAACATATGCTATATATCACAAGCTTTTTATACTTGTGTTCAAAGCAGTTTTTTTTTCTGTTAAATTGAAAAATTATTCATATTTCATCTATAAATTATAATGCTTCATTTATAAATAATTTGAATAGAAAATAGTGACGAAACATGTGTGTTGGTAGCACCTAGTGAGAAATAGTTCTTATACAAAATACTGTTACACTGAGTGTTCGGTGCGTTGTCCTTTGGTCTAATTTTCCAGACTTAGTTACGAGGCGGAGGAATATCCTGGAAGTAGAACTTAAGCAGGGCTACAGAAAAGTGTGAAGTAACCGTGAATGGACTATAGCTGATTAGACCGGGTACACCCAGCATTGGCCCAAACAAGCCGCACCTCCGAACCATGGGATTGTCAACTTACAGGCGATGACTCTCGCCCCTTACCGTGGACGGGAGTGGCGACACAGGAGTCGGCGTATCTATGGGCCTTGTCACAATCCGGAGATCAAAGATCTCACATCTCCGAAAGAGAGATTTGTCTCCTGCTTCTTTGTTCTTCGACCTCACTGTCATAAATAAGAGCGCTGACGCGCCGGGTCGATGTATAAACTCACATGCAAAAACGATCCTTTGAGAAAGGGAGGAAACACACAAATCTTCCCTCACTTCATGATAAATAGTAAATTTTCATTACCAAAAGTTTTAATATAATAGTTTATCTAACTTTCAGAGATTTGACGTGTATGTAACTACTATGTGTGTTAAAGTTGAAATAAAGCAATTGCCTATGGAGCAAGAAAATCTTCGTCATGGAATATCGTCATAATGTTTACTATGGTTGCATGTAAAAAAATTGTAATAATATTGTAGAAAATAAATTTTATAATTGATTTTTGTGCGTTCATTTGTCACCAACATTTATTGCTGAAACTGACGTAAATTAAGTTAATTATAAAATTGATATGATACATTCTTGCTATAATTTGATTACACATGATCGCAGTAAATATTATGACGATCTTTCTTAAAGAAGATTTTCTTGTAAATTCTGCTTTCCGAAGTATCTAAAACAGAAATGCGCTTAAATTTGGTTCAAAATGCGGACTCTATCGATCGATGAAGTTTTTTTACCTTTAAAAAGTATATTTTTATTAACATATTTTATTATGTTGCAAGATATATACTTTCTCCTTTCATATACATCATAACTTACACTTTTCTGACAATTTTTATGGTGTCTGTACTAAGTTTTTATGAGTTCTTCACGTTTTATAGTCAGGAGCAGTGCTCCATACGTAGTTGCTTTACTTCAACGTCAACGACCTAGACGATCACTTCCGCGTGTGTCGATCAGAGGCGCATTCTGTACCTAGAAGGTGAGCAGATGACTGTTAAAGACATGCTAGAAACAGGGGAAAATGTTTTAGATTTATGTTGACATGTACTTACATCTTGCTCCTAAATATCATATGTATACATAGAGCATGAAGATCTGTTGTCTTACTGGCGACGTGGAGGAGATACGTCGCATGGTGAGCCGACTCTCTGAATACCCACCCAACATTATTAACACACAAGAGTCACCGGCATTTGACTACCCAGTGATTTTTGTATCAGTGATCAGCGATTCGACTATGGTGTCGGAGCTTCTCGAAGACTGGACGAATCATAGACTAAAGAGGAGGTAGACCGCTTGTTCGTCTTCTGCGCATGTACCCAACATTGACCTACCCTAATCCTACACAACTGTCAAAGTCACATGGTCAACAGTGATGAACGTGTTTGTTTACATCTTAATTTTTATATGATAAGCACTATTATATTAATAAAATACCTTTGCCATTTTGAATTTAATCAAACAGTATTATAAACTGGTTAGAGAAAGTATAAAATCATCTCTAAGAACTTGTTTACAAGTCAGTTTTCTAACCTAAAACGCAAACCACGCCATTTTCGCTAGACGTGTTGGCAGAAAAGCAGTTAATGTTGAGACACCGAGATTAATTGTGCGCAGCCAGAGAAATCGCTCTGCCTTACCTTTAGTCTATGGGACGAATGCCACCAGTCAGCAAAGCGCCCTGTGATTTCCTCGGTTTCAAGGTAGATATAATAGTAACAATATCTCACTATGTGTGATTTGTGAAAAATACCTGAAAACATAAGCAAAACTGGCGCACAAAAAAAAACAGTATGTATTTGCGTATAATAAAGAAATGTAAACAACTAACATGTATAATTAATAAGGTATTTTAATGTTTCATGTCAGGAAGCTAGCATGGCGGTACCTCTTTGCCACATTTACAAACGACAATTACAGCCAACGCTTAGTTAGAACTGGAGACTAGATCTTCCTTGTCTCAAGACGCGGTATCGTAGACCGCCAATTGTAACCCGTAATCTAAGCCAATGGAGATTCCTCCTGATATAAGAGTTTGGGATATATTACGTACGTCTGGTGCATATTTTTGTGCAAATATGAAAACTATACGTGTCATGTTCAGTAGAAAAATATTACGAGTATATGCCAAGATAAATTTAAAACTTTGCCTCCTCTTATTGGCAAGTCTCGAACAGGAATCTGCTCGCCTTCCAGGAACAGGATTCGCTTCACACGGAAGTGGTTTGTGGATCCGAGCCCCGACTTTCGTAAATTTCCCTTGAAAGCTTTGGTAGAGTGAGTGTTTCTGAGGCGCGACAGCGGCGCTCGAGATGTGCGTGCGACGCATTCGCTCGTCTGCGGACGAACATGTGGGAAGAGGAGTCTTGAGGAGCTAATAATACGATTTTAAACGAGTGTCCGCGCAGGAAACGGTGCCAGATATGACGAGCGGCAGGGTCGCAGGCTGCGGTGATGCGGCCAACAACAACAACTATGTGGGGAGCGGAGCGGTAGGTCGCAGCGGGTGGTCGAAATAGACGAGACGCTATTTTTTTTTTTTTTTTTTTTTTTTTTTTCAATTCCGCGTCCAGAACAAACTTACCATAGCAAGACTGCACCTTCGATGTTTGTTTGGATTATCACCACTAGTACTCTCAACAAAGACCGTATGTCAATCTGTTGATATAGTCTGTCTCACAACGAGTGCACTTTTTGAAAGTTCTGAAAGTAGTCTAATGTGCAATTATTTAAATGGAAAATATTTTCTGTTCACATACATATATATGCACACCTCATATGTATTATTGCAAAAAAAAGGGGGGGGGGGGTACACCGCTGAATCCATAGAACCAGCTGTCGAAATAAGTGCAATGGTTCATGAGTCAGACTCTTTAAGGAATAATTAGCTGGTGAAATAATTATACCTTCTCCGAGGCACGCCTGGTTGATGGTTTTCATATAGTTTTTTGTTATACAATCTTCGAAGATGCTTCTTCCTTATATTATTACACTTGGTACAACGCCATGAGTGTAAAATAAATGTTAAAATTCATCTTCCCGTCACGTAGTTTTAAACCCGACGACAGGTCGAATTACATTTCGTTAGCGTACTTTTAACTTGGGGGAAATATGTGATTCCGAAAGCAATAAAATGGTAATGTCGATAAAAAGAATTTTTAATTACTCAATTTACAGGAACGATTTGTTTCTTTGATTGTTTTTAGATATCATCATGACCTTAGTAAACATAAGACAATTTCGGTGGTTAAATTTGGTATTCCCTTCTAATTTACTGTCATATTAAATAAAATCGTTACTTAAAATATACAATATACTAATGTGATATATCTATTTAAATTACGTGGATTGTTTTTTTTATTAAAGCTCACAAGAAGAACCAAATTAGTGTGATAGCAACGCCGAATCGCTAATGTTTCTCCCGTCTTTGATAAAGTAGCACAGCTAAAAGGTACGCAGAGTGTTTTCGTACGAAGATTACAACGGTTGGGAGGTAATTCTAGGTAAAAAAAAAAAAAATCTGGCAGAAAAATACGTACGCTTTAACTCCCCAACAATTAAAAAAAAAAAGTTCGTTGAGAATATCAGAAACTATTAGAGATTAAAGAAAACAAATTCGCCCGTTGCATGAGCAAACGAACATCATCAACGATTGTAAAGTTAATTGCAAATAAATAAACATCCCTAGTCAGACACATTATATTGCTTGCTACTCTCTCACATCGCAGTGAATGTTGTAGTCACGACGACCAAATGTACAGAAAACGAAACTAATGAGCCTACCTTCCTATACAAGGGTGAAAATAATTTTTAATTTAGTTCTTAAAAGCTTAAATTATGGGCAGGCCTTGACGTCTCATTGGAAGCAATGTCATTACCGATCGAACTAGAAACATATGCATCAGTAGTGAGATAATTTCAAATTCACCTGAGCCTTACCTGGCACTCAAAACCAGTAAATCTCGTATATAGGCTGTTCACGGTAAAATGAACACTTTTGAAAGCCCTGCTAAAGATCTACTTGTATACACGTTGTGTATTCCTCCGCCTTATGTAAAACTAACATTGCTATGGGCCTCGTCACTTTATCCACGCGTCGGTTAAATGAAACCGTGAAATTATTAACAAAGTTAATTCTTTACAAATCTGCTCTTTTTTTCACTTCAGTGCATTAAAAAAACAGAAAGAAAAGAATCATTTTTAAGTTATCACAAATGGTTACGTAACACTATTTATTCGACACTAAGATATGGAACTACCTTCCATACATCGTTACCAGCTTTACTGGGCGAATGTCACTTAGTGCGCCCATTAAAATATATGCATGCAGAGGCAGTAACTTTTTTCTGAGGTTCATTTCTAAAGTGCTAACTTTATCGTTAACAGCCTTTAATAAGCTAATGTGCAACCAACTGCATTACAGAGGTACGACTTGGTGCATCAACCTAATGCTTTGGTAGATAAGGTTTATTTACTTGAAATATTAACATGGGTGTCATTTTGAAAATAAGTGTTTCAGCAACATAAATCATGTAAGCTTACTTGGCCTCCTGAAGTGTTACTTTTGTGAAGAATTTGGTGGAAATTGTTTGAATGGTTCCCGAGATATTGAAAAAATAATTATTATTTTCTCTTTTGGCGCTATCGTACACAAAGGCCAAAAAGCGAGGCTCTGTATACGACGCTTCTAATAAATGCTGTCAGAATACAAATTATAGGTTAAATTTGGTTGTAATTTCTAATAGATTTTATAAACTTATTTATCAATTATTAAAACGAAATCAGTGCCTGGCCATCCTAAAATATATCAATTATTTGCCCTACGGTATTACTACTTGTCCATATTTGGTAGGATCGTTTGATTGTTTCCTGAGATAAGACATTACATTTAATTAATTTATGAGACACTATTTTGAAGAACGGTGCACAAAAGAGGCTATGCGTATACACATAGGCTGGTTGTAACATATACTGCCAGCAAATTAAGTTAAGTTGAAATTGTTTACAAGGTTTCGAAGGTGTAGTATGTTAAGTTAAAATGTCTAAATTGCTCCATTTGTATCACCTGCTATCGAGTAACTTGTTCGCCAAAGTTGGCAGGACTGGGAAATTGTTTCCCGAGGAATTACATAAAAATTTCAGTTTTAAATGTGGTGCTATCCCACAAAATGGCATGAAAAGCAACTTTGTGTGGATACACGTGGTAGTTGTTATTATCTAAAACCAGCTTACAAAGTTAATTCGAAGTTTGTTGCTAGGTTTTTCTGGATTTTGCATAAAAACTAAATTTTTTTGGTTGCCATTTTTAAAGCAAGTGACTTACTAATTAAAATTAATACATTTATATTGCCTACCGTATTACTACTAGTGTGCCAAATTTGGTAGGAATCGGTTAATTGTTTCACGAGATATGACATAAAATCTTTATTTTGTAATGTGGTGCTGTCTTACAAAATGAAGAACAAAAGGTACCCATTTGTTAGAATATATTATGCTTGTCAAAGACACTTCCGATATACAAATTTTAGTTGAAATTAGTTAAACGGAATAATATATATTGCAAATAACCTCTCTCCACTAAGGTTACCCAAGGGTCGTCATGCAGTGCTTTGGCACCCGCCACCCCTGGAGACAGACAGATTGGGCTACGCTGAGCTGTCTCTATGCTACCCGGCTTCCTCACTGTCGGGAAAGGGACATCTGCTTTGATAATCGGAGCCATGGTATGTTCCAATTTCCGACCACTAGTTGGAGGTGTTGGACTATTGAGCACTGAGGCCGTTTGGGGCCCAAAACCAGAATTTCAATGTGAATAAATTCAAGGCAATGGTGAAGGAGAATGCACAGTATTAGTTGGGACAATCCCCTCATGTGGTGGGGTGGTTGGCGCGTCCTGGGGTTGTGGGCGAGCAGAAGTTGGCATGTGATGGTTCTTGGCCTAGTGCACCGTGGACCACTTCAACTGGGTCGGGAGCGAATACCTATGTTCCTCTCCTTCCCGATCAATTCCGATGAGGGAGGAGCAACAGGAGTCATGTAATGGGTTGCAATGGTTTCAGTAGCATCCAGTCGGGAGTTGCAACAGATCTGGAACTTATGGACCTGGCTCCTTGGTGCGCTACCACTTCTGTTGCTCAACTGTAGTGGAGGAGCTGTGTCCGCTGGCACGATGCCAGCTCGGTTTCATACCCCTGTTGGCTGGGAGTCGAACAGGAACCCAAGTCCTTTGGGTTGTCCTTTGGTTTACCCTTTGGGCCGTGTGATATCCTACTACCACACGAACAGAGAGGGGTAGTCGAGAGGTCGGTCGGCGAACTCACAATTGCCTTGGAAATATAAGTAGTATCATGGGCGATCGGTTGGCACCACAAAAGGTTCTATTTCGTGACTGACCATTGGGTCATACTCGTAGTGTCAGTGTTTGGCTCCAAGGCCGAGCAGACTTGAAATGTCTCACGTCGCTCTGAGAAGAGTCGATGCAGTGAGCGGCAACACTGCTCCAGCACTGACCTGGACAGTCAGCACAGGTGGGGTTAAGAGCCTCAGTGATTAAGCAACCTTGCCAGATCAAGGTGCTCTGAGTGCGAGGGTCTCAAGGTGTTGGTAGAGTGGATTAGTGTGCATGGGAGTGTCACACTTGAGAGTTCGGGTGTAGCCAGTTGTCGTGTTAACTCGAATTTACCCGCAGTGATAGTACGTATCACGATCCCTCTGCCCATTTGGGGGCTGTCCTCATGAATATTGGTCCAAACGGCTGGTGCTTGGATGACTTTAAAAAAGTATATTATGTTATGTAGCTTTAATTTCTCATTATCACTGGAATAGAACATTTTAGTCCCAAAATTCAGTGTTTACCTTCATATTTAAATTATTTAAATATAATTTTTCTGGAAGTTTTTTAAAAAACATATTATTTTATTTGCCATTACATACCCAAATACTATACAAAATATTGCATGACTGCTTTTGCAGTCAAATTCGCTGCAAATGTTTAGTTATTATGCCACTTCTAAAATGATATAGCACTAAAGTGATTATTATTTTTCAGATTTGTTGAAACGAACAGTAATTTTACAGATCTTATTTTTCACAACAGGCATTTAACTGTGACAAAAATGCGAAAATTGATAGGGCACAAAAAGAAGTATTGCTCTGTATTAACATTACAGCAACAAAAAAAAACACCTAGCTATGGCATTTAAACGATACATAAGTATAATGCATCACATTGTTTAGACATTCTTGGGAGAGAACATGACGGCTTTTCAAGCTCTGTTAGAAACACCTCTCGCTAGAAGTATTTTTAATTTATTTAGCTTTGACGATACCAACGGATTGTATAAAACAGGTTACGGGTGAAATTAATTTCCTTTTCGAAAAGTTTTCTCAGAGCCATAACCAAATATTCATGTACTAAAAATTATTCGTTAAACGTATACGAAATGCAAAATAAATTCTAATTCATTGTATTACATTTTACTACAAATTTGTCGACAAATATCTATTGCAATCAGACATATTGTAGCGCAGTGGCTTATTATTTACATTCTTGCCTATGTAAGAACAAAGCTGTTCGGTATCGGCATATCGATTTTTTTATGTAACACATTTTGTATATGGCATATTAGGAGAGTCGTCGTTGGCCATGTATGCCACTGAGTCATGATCATGTGACGAGGGACCGGGGTGATGATAGTTTGTTAACTCCCCCACCCCACCTCCTCCACCAGGCATGACCGAGTTGTAGCCATGTGGTGCTTGGTCTACTGAAATCTCCTAAGGTCCCGTCTTCTTATCTTCCTATGCATATTGTTATGAATCAGTCAACGGAAAAAAGCCACTCAAACTGCAGCGATACGTTGGCATCCAGACCAAGGGAAGAATCCAAAACACGTTGAAACAATAATTTGTAGAACAAAGCACCACAGTGCCAGCGGATCTCCCCTCCTGTCGACACAGTGTTGGTGACAATTGTGCCACCAAGAACTATACACTGCCGTGACAAAAGTCTTGGAATAGCACTATGTAATTGAATGACTAATGGAGCCACTGCTGCAGAATGACATTGCACGACCTAAACCGGTCTCAGTTGTGAACAAGTGGTCGTGTCATTCGGATTGACTGTTGTTTACATGCCCATGGCAAGGCGATGTGAGATATTAGAGTTCGAACGGGGCATGACTGTGGATGCCAGAAGGATGGGACATTCAATTTCAAAAGTTTTGGAGACTTCCAAAATTCCTCGATCCACGGTGTCACATGTGTCCAGGGAATAGCCAAATCAGGGCATTACGATCCACCATAGACAACACAGTGACCGTCCAAAGTTACTTGATGATCGTGACTGGCGAAGGTTGGGTAGAATTGTCCGTAGTAACAGAACAGGAAAACTTGCTCAAATCACAGCCACATTCGATGCAGGAGGTGTCAGACGTGATCTGCGCAACGTGCATTAGCTTCCATGGGATATGGAAGTAGAAGACCCACCAGAGTGCCTCTGTTAACAGCACGACACTGGGCACAACGCCTCACTTGGGCTCGTGAGGTTGCTAATTGTACCCTGGAGGACTGAAAACATGTTGCCTGATCCAATGAGTCATGATACAGGTTGTTTCGGGCTGATGATAGGGTTCGGGTATGGTACAAACCCAATGAGGCCATGGATCCCAGTTATCAACAAGACATTGTGCAGGCTGCTGGTGGTGGGATGTTCCAACAGGATAATGTGCCGTCTCATCGGGCTGCGGAAGTTCATAACTTGTTCGAAGTGTATTCTGGAGAGTTCCAGTGTATGGAGTGGCCAGCACATTCCCCCGACATGAACCAATTCGAGCATTTATGGAGCGTGGGGGAGAGAGCCATTCTCACCCAAAATTTTGTACCTAGAAATACTAGCGAACTTTGGACAGCTATTCAGACAGCATGGCTTAACATCTCTCCAGAGATCTTCCATTCACTTGTGGAGTCCATGCCATGTCGAGTTACAGCACTTCTTCAGGCTAGAGGGGGCCCAACATGTTATTACACAGGTATCCTATGTCTTTTTTCATGTCAGTGTATAGTGCTTTGCTACATCTCTAACGAGGTCTGTCTGGGGACACATGCCGAGAAGAAAAACCCTCAAGATGCTGATTCAACTTGACGGGCCACTCCTAACTTCCTGCTATAACAACAAGACTACAATTACGATACATCTAGGTTAGTTACATGTTGTATTACGTACAGGTTAGTTACATTTTGTATATAAGATATGACTTGGTCCTATTTCGCCAAAAACTTATATTGTAAATATTTTTTTTGTAAAATATAATTAAATTCCTTTTCAGTCTTTCATATAATTTCAGTTTAGTCGACATAAACATTACTTAGTCAATAATATAGAACTATAATGCTTGAAAACCTTTGAGTAAAGTATAATACTTTGATAACCGTGTTGCTTGAGAGAAACCGTTTGAAGTCAGGCCTCCGTTTATGACAGCGCCGCTCATTCTGGGGAAGTCGATGACTCGCCGTTAATTCGTGCATTACTGCGCGTCGGCTCGTTGCGATGTCGTCCTCTGACGTCGTTATCCGCAACGCACGCACCACGTAGGCGGTTCTCTCTCCTCTCAACCCTTGCGTGTTTACTACGTCGCCGAAAGTGTGTGGGGCTTCTCTCCCCCTCCCCCACTCACCTCGCGAACACCTTGTTCGCAGTGCCGCCGTGTCGTGTCCGGGGTAATAAGGCGGTCTGGCCGGGGCGACAGCTTGCCCCATCTTTCCCGCACGCAGCTGCGCCCTTACCCGCCATGAATTTATGATAATGTGGACAATGGACCCTCCACCGCTACATGCACTGTTCCTGGTAAGTGGAAAGGCCCTCCCCCCGTTTCCGCTGTTCCCTCTTCAACGACGCGAACTTTCGGAGTAGTTCAGGGTAGTGTACCAGAACTCCTCCTCATTTTTACTCCTCACGCTCCCAGCAGTGGAGGGTTATGAACTGCGTGGGGGAAGATTTGATCAGCGAACAGGTACTCTGAAACTGAATGCATGTTCTGGTTCATTTCATAAGGAGGGCATGTAGTTATAAAATGATAGGCCTGGTTATAGTTCACTGAAAGTTTTGAAATCTGCCTTTGGAAAAAATTCCTTGCCCACCAATTACATTTCTATATTTCTACGGCAATATTGACATTGAATTACATGAAAAAGTGATTTTTCTTACCTTACTGCGAAAATTTTAACGTCCAAATAACCAAATATAGGCATAGACGTTTTGTGTATAAACTAGAGTAAAATTTGGCTTAGAAGGAAAATATTTATACGTATAACAATTTTAATATCGCATGATATATGTAATGCTAGTATTATAAATGATGGACACCCCATTGGTATAAAGAAGTAACTGAGTAGCAATTTTACAAGTTCTTGGCTGACTATGCATCAGCTATAGCTTCAGTGAAATATATCTGCGTAGCTCTTTTTTTTCCCCCGCATATGGGTGGAACACTGTTATCATGCAGTGATAGTTTAACCACTTATTTCTTTTGTCTGTACCACCACTAACAAAAAATAGTTTAAACCGATTGTTTTCTTCTTGGTGCATATTTTTTATGGCAGTGAATATAATTTTTATTTCTAATGAAGCACACGTACGGTAGCAACGTCGCATGTGCTATATAGCTGGATGCGTGATAGGGGTACATGTTTTACAATTCACTTTTTCAAGATTTGGCTTGTGGACTTTATTCCACGCATAGTTCTTTCGGTTCGTTAAGAAACTTGAGTTGCTAGGGTTAGAACAATAGATGTAATCAATATTCCCAAATACATCGATGCACAACGTTTGCAGAACACGGAACAATTTTTTCTAGTGACCAAATATTTAGTTTAATCCATTGAATAATTTTGTCGCCATTTGTGGGGTTGGAAGGCGCAATTCAAACAAATATTTTGTTAGTTCAAGCGACCTTTATTTAACTGTCAGCTGCCACGGCCCATCCTCCCACGAAATACATCAGATTCTCGGCGGAGTTAGCACGTATTAGCAAATCGTTTAAGACGAAGCCGTTCAGCCCCCTGTAGTTAATTTTCCTCTTACATCAAGTGTATTTGGTGTTGCGGTTACCATTCTAGACTCGCGTTCATGACGTCTCGAACTCAATACCGAAAAACTGCCGCGGCTGTTTTTTCCACGTGTGACTGCAGACACGAAAACGCTGATGGAGGTTCCGTTATATTTTCGTCACTCATTAAAGGAGTAGCTTACTCTTGAAACCCAGCGTAGTTTCATTTACTTGTCAAACGTATAATCTCAATATTGTATTAAACATTAGTAAGAAATGTTATAGAAAAATCTTTTAAATTTGTTTTTTCTGCTTTGAAGCATTTTTATTAAGAAAGTGTGCACAAAATACGAAATTATTTTTATTGTATGAAAGTTACAATAACACCGAAAATTGTTATTATTTTACTGTATTTTTTAATGCTGCTCGTATTATGCCAGTATACAAGTTCGGAACTAACTTTAATGTTCATCTATAAACAGCATATGCAATAATGTTTTATCGAATGAGGACTCGAACCCGGAACCGTCGACCTCCACGTTTCTGTTGGTTGGAACACTAGCTTACAATGCGTGGAGTTATGATTTATGATCTCAAATAGGCATGGATTTGTGTCTTTTTTAGTTGTGTGTATGTTAAGTTTAGTTTAAGCTGTTATGCGCTTAGGAAAGTCCTCTCTAATTTTTTTCTCCCCAATCGACGAACCAGCTTCACTGTTTATGGTGCAAGTCTTGTTTTCACATATCGAAAATTTTGAAGACACAGGTTGACCTGGGTTCCATTCCACATCAGGCCATCCTGATATCGGTTTTCTGTGGTTTCCAGGCGAATGATGGGATGGTTCCTTGCTACGAGCAGTGGCCGAATCCTTCCCCGTCTTTGCTTCTCTCAGCAACTTGCTCTGTGTCTAATGACCTGGCTGTCGACGAGACATTAAGCCCTACCCAACTCTGCATTTGTTTTTGTTTTAATAAAAATACACTATGTGGCCAAACTCACAGGACATTTCTTTGCTTCTAGTGAGTATGCCCAGAATAATGCTCTACAAATTAAAACACGAATGCTTGAACATCATACACGTGCCTGTTGTAATGTGTCAACGAAAAGAGTTGGGTGTGTTCAAGAGTGTTAAAATTATTATGGATGCTCATAAATTTGGACATTCCGTCGTAGAGATTTCCAAGTAGCTAAATGTGCTCTGGTCCAATGATAACGATGTCATTGCCAAGTGGAAACGTCATAGAAGCACCGGCGTCAATAATCACTTCTGTAGGCCCAAGAATCTAACTAATCGGAACCTATAGTCTCTGAAGCATGTTGTGCGAATCATACTGCCATGAAATCGATTGCAGAGACCAATGTCTGAACCATCCACCGGAAGGTGATAACACTTGGTTTTTGTGGCCATGCTGATTACACTCGCCAAATACTCCTAGGTCGTTTGGAGTAGTGCAAACACCTTCAGTCGACTGTGAAACAGTGGAAATTTTATGCATTAGTGAGTCACGGTACACGAACTACCACTCGGATGGACGTGTGCTCGAAACATGGTGGATACCAAATGAACGCTATTTACATATGTGTGTTGTATCAGTAGTGAATTTTGGTGGTGGAGTATAACTGTTCGGGACTATTTATCTTAATTTCGCCTTCGGACATTGATTGTAACAGATGAATCTATGAACGCGTCACATTCCAAAATATCTTGGTCATTAATATGCCTCCCAGACGGTGGCACCAATTTGGGAATAGTAATTTCCTCTACCAAAGTGACAGTTGTTCTGCCCATACAGCAAGGTCAGGGGGGCAGTGGATTAAAGACATTTAGGTGGTAATGTATAACAAGCCCTCTCAAAGATCTGACTGGAACCCAGTAAAACATCTTCGGAATGGTGTGGAGAGTGATTTGCGTGCCAGGCCTGCGTGACCAACAGACAAATTTCAGCTATTTACCATGCCACTGGTAAACTGGAAAGAAATTCAGCCATATTCACTGTATAATTGGGGTAGAGCCTGTCCCGAAGAGATAATGCCGTAATGATAACAAATTGATGTACAACTTCCTGTAGAACTAACATTAGTGGTTGTCCTGTTATTATTGGTCCTTTAACAGAGTTCATACCTCTTTGCCGACGAGGGCTTTAAAGACAAAAGTGCTGTGATACTTGGGCCAATGTCGAATTTATCGTGCCATCAAAGCAAACTAGTGGACGCTAAGATCCAACTTCATCAACACACATATGGCTTTCCGCGAAGTATATAAATTTTCATTGCTATGGCTACATTACAAATGTTGAAGCTACTATCAGTGACAAAGTAATATTTGGAGACAAAATATGTTATATTTGTGCAAATCTTAATGGTGCAATTGATTAGAAGTTCTCAGTAGTCACTAAGTTGAAAATTTCACTTTAAATAATACGTTAAAATATAAAAAGTACGACGATAACGTTACTGTTAAATGATATAGCCAGTGTTACTGTTAAAACACGTGTGGTTACTGGCAAGGCTTTTATATCTAAGGTCGATGTGAAGAGTTTTCAATCAACTTTGAACCAGGTTATGGCTGAAATCACTGCTGTTTGCTCACCTGCAGCGACGGCTGGAACTTTGATTTCTTTGTGAGATCAAGGGTCATCGTCGTGTATGACAGATCGCTGGCGCTCGAAGGACCAGCGGAAAAGAAAGACTTCGTACACTAAAGATGGAGTAGAGTGATTTTCATCCTCTGCGCATGTCCTTGACATTGTAGATAACCACCCTTTTATGCGAATAAAATACTTTCACTAACTTCAATATATTCTAGCTGTGTTAAAACTATGCTAAATAAAGTGCACAAACATCTCAAAACACTTGCGTCTTGCGTACATAAACAAACAGTGCCATATACTCAAATCATATCCGCTTTGTTTTTAATTGTGCAATGTGCGGGAGTAGTAAGCCAGTGTTGTAGCACGGCCAGTGGCAATGGCACAGCTGTAATGAACACTCTACCCTATTTTTACTGTATGGAAGGGTTAGGATGGCGCGCCTAACGACTCGTGCCACAGCAGCCGGGTTCCTCGCACTGGTGCGCACTATGCACGCGACACGCGTACACGACAGCGCCCCATCAGTACGCGGGATTAACCATGGTTACAGCTCGTGCCCCCCCCCCCTCCGCCAGCATCGAACAGACACCACGGGAAGTGCGTCAGGCAGGGGCTGCTCGCCGATCATTCTGCAGCACCGCCGGTGAGCGACGTTGATGAATCGCCGGCAAACCCCTGCGCAGCCGCGTCCTTCCATCTGATTGAATACGGTGGTGGGCTCAGGCTTTTGACTGTGTGAGAATTTCTTGAAAGGGGCAAGAAGTTCCCCTATACGGTCACGCATGCATGGTGCCTCACGCATTCCTGGAGGGTTAATCTGCAGATACAGTAGTGTGTGTTAGTCATACGACATCTGTGCTTGTTAAAGTATGAATATTATAATTGTCGTTTCCATTGCAGACAATTGTATATGTGCTGCTCAGGAAGGTGGCGGGCACCGTACACTGCGAGGCTCAGCGTCCAATGGGGGCCACGGTAGTGTATTAGCCAGACTATAGGCTGTTCACGGTAAAGTGAGAACTTTAGAGGCCCTAAATACTTTTTACTTTCAGGCATGTTTTGTACTTTAACTACGGTTTAAATAAATATTGCATGTGAGTAATAAACACAATGTCTATATTTCACCGCACTTGGAAGTTAACGTCCAAGACAAAAAAAAAATATTAACTCTTATTCCAAATGAGAGGGTTTTCAAAAGTGCTCACTATACCGTGAATAGTCTATACTCGCCTACCACCAAAGCGAATCGGGTTCGTTTTCCCGGCGGGGTTGCTCCCATATTTTCGCATTTGGGAATCGTGCTGCACGCATGCCGCCGGTCGGCGGGTTTTTGCGGGGTTCTCCTGTTTCCCCAGCCCTTGCATTCCGGCGCTGCACTATACTTCACTTTCACCCTCATAGGCTTTAAAGATCCCGTGTTAAGAGCCGCCCAAATCTCTCCACTCAGTCCCAAATGATCCTCCTCGTGTGTAACTGATTCATAAACTGCTCTGCTATTCTACGTTATTACTGGTTAATTTCACTGTTAACCAATCATAAAGACTACACGTTATTCGTTTTTTGTTTTGCCAGCTTAACTACAACATGCATCAAAATATTTCATATTTTCAACTCCAGAACCCTTTATTAATGTGGGCATGAAAGGGTTGAGATATTTTAACAATGGTGTGCCATTGATTGAACGTTATCGATTTTACGTATCGTGCATGACAGCGTAGCTGGTATCTGCTCGTTTTTTTTTTTTCATATGTGATTACTTACTTATTGTTTTCCTGTCCCAAAATTTTCGTGTACTAGGGAACGTGCTTTCACGTTCCCTCCTCTTCCATTTCGGAATTCCTGAATCATCGTGACGGTGATAAAAATACAGAAGAAAAAATATTAGAGGTGGTGTGAATAGTTAGCAACCGTGCTCGCTGTGACGTACCAATGCCGAATGTCTGATCAATGTTGAAAGGGTTTGTGATTGTGGTCACTTTTCTATAGTTTGCTAACGACGATTTATTTCGAGGGATCTGCTTCGGTCAGTTTGTGCTTGCGTGAGTGGGGAAACGCGATGAAGTCTACCTCTATGCATGTATGAACATTTGGCCGCCCAGAGTTACCACGTATGGTGTACGTTTATTCTATATAAGGAAGTCACTTACGTCATAAGATTTAATGCAATCACCTCATCTATATATCGTATTCATAAGCGTTTGATATCTATATGGCAGTGTTTATTTTCTATGTTGGGTTATTGTTTTTAAATACGCTAGCCGATCGCTGATTTAATTATTTATATCGTGTTTCCAAAACAAATGCCTGTATCATTTCAAAAGGAAATCCTAAGACGCACGCAGTTATTTGCATGCAATTTTATACGTTCAGTGTATTCTCGCCCGACCAACGTTTTACTGAGAATACTTCCCGTGTTGATTTAAATGCTCACTATTCGAAAAAAAAAAAAAAAAAAAAAAAAACATGGACAATGAATATAAAATATTTATTTTAAAAATAATATTTTTCTTCATTAGAAACATTAAGCAACCGGGATTGAAAAATTTTAGGATTTCTTTCAAAAAGTTCAACAGTCAGAATCACCATGGATTATTGTCTTATGCGAATTCATTTATGTAAACAATTTTTAACTAGTACTACTGCACCAGTCGAAATGTATTGTATTTTTTACACTATACTATTCTATTTCTTCTTATTTAAAATTGCACTGTCAGATGCATGGTGTTTGTGTCCTTGAACATGCCTGGTAGTTTTGGCACTGAAACAACATTTATCTATAACCTTAGAGGGTATAAATTGTGGTAGTGTGGTCCATTACGATTCACCATCATAAGGTCATCTAAACTTTCAGTCTCTAAAGAGGATCTGAGTTTGTTTTCCACTAGATTCATCTGGCTGAAACCTCTTTCACAGCTAGCTGTTTAAACTGGTAGAACAGAGGCAAATTTGAGGGGCTTCAAAAGAACAGGAAACCTATCACCATTTGACATTGCCTTCCCTAATAAATCTGTTGATGACAATCCTTTTGCACACACCTTAAATCCATACCATTCGTTCAGGGCTTTTTGAAGTATGTCTTCCTTGTCATCGTTTTGCAGGAGGTCTTTGTAATGAGATACAATTACTGTCACTCCTTTTTTGCCAAAACTTTCTAAAGAAATTTCTGGCCATGTGAAAGAATCGAATATCAACAACGATGTTAACACTGCATATGTGCCTGTATTCGAAAATCGTCCCTCAATGTATGTTATTCCCTTCTCAATGATTTATTTTCTGTCGCGTTCAAACTGGTTTTGTCCATTTACAAATTCAGCAAGTTGGAGTTCATTGTACATCCCAGTCTCTGAGGTGCCAGTTAGAAATGCATTCTCCATAGGTCCTGGATTACTTTTCAGTTCTTCGAGACTGGTCATTGTTTTCCTGGCATGAATATGCACTTGATTCGTCAGCAAATCAGGCTTCTGAAAAACCAAGGAAAGTTTTTTCAAAGGCAACAAAAAATCATGGAGAAAACGCAATGTTCTAATGAATCTATACTTGTTAAGGGTCTTCAGAATGCCTTTGGCTTTGTTGCTGCCACTGTCTTTTCCGCAGCCCACATTGTCAAGGTGAGTCACAAGAGATTTCCTGTCTTGAATGACAGCTGTGATGGTCTCCACTTTGCTGGCTACCCAACGTACTGTATACAATTTCTGCACTCACAACAATTATGTTGACAAAACTTCTGCTGTTTGTGACAAATCCTTTTGTTGTTTGCTTGACCTGTTGTAGAATATATAAACAGAAATTAGGCAATGGTCAATTTCATCAATATAGGATATTATAGGCCGTTCACCGTAAAGTGAGCATTTTTTGAAGCTGTTTCGTCAGATATAATAATCAATAAATACATTTCATTGTGGCCTCGGACTTTTGGTTTTGTGTATAGTGAATGTATACACTGTTTTTATTTCTCACGTGGCAGGGTTTTAATTAACAAGTGGTGGAAGGATATAAATTGGCTGAAGGAAAAAAAGTAACTAGGGCTTCAAAAGTGCTCACTTTAGAGTGAACGGCCTATACTTTGTGACTTCAATACACTTAACTTAAGCTTGTGTGCAACACAATGAACAGTTATGACATGATTTGAACAATCAACAATTTTTGTTACGAAACCATTGACACTCCCTATCATAGAGAGTGCTCCATCAGTAGTTAGGCCAACTAAACATTTTTTATTTCTCCAATCCAAGTTCACATTTTGGAGTTCTTTGTCTATGCTATCTAGATAGCCTGAAGCAGTTTTATGTGCTAAGGGAGAAATGGCTAAATATGAGTCCTCGACACCACTGGCATTTATGAACCTAACATAAATAATGCATTCCTCCACATTAGACCTATCTGTGGAACCATCCAATAAAATAGAAACAAATTCTGATGCTTTTATGTCAGCCACAACACCTTCCTTCACACATTGTGCAATGTTAAGATTAAAATCCTTACACTGTTTATTGTTGGTATATTCTTCCACCACTTCCACATTAAGTTTATTAACAGGCTCTGCAAGACCTCTGATATCAGTAAAGGGCTTATTGTTTTTGGCAATATAATAACTTATGTTAAACAACACTTCCAAATGAGAAAACCATTTTTCGTCCATTCTTTTTAGACACTTTGCCATTGAAGATTTTTCTTGGTGTCCTTGAACATCTGATGCTTCCATACACCTCATGTGAAGCTGATAAGTTGTGAAACTTGAAAGTCTCGTGACGAAATGGTTCTCTGAACCAATTTACAACTCGTGATGATAAATTGCACAATCCTTTAAACTGCGGACACACTGAACATTTTACCACGCCAGTCACAATATCATACTGCAACCTTTTAAACTCCTCCTTCCACTTCTGCAAAAATGTTCTTTTTTCCTCTCTTCTGGCTATCAGTATGAGACCCAACAATAGAAACACGTAGGCTAGATAATTGTGGGGCTTCTGCTGTTGTATAGTTGTCATTTTTCTCCGATCTTGAGGCGTGAGGTTGTTCTTTAAAAAAACTCAACAGACTCTTTTGTTCCATTTCTTCATCCCTCGCACATGAACAAACTAGATATAAATGCAACAGACGCCCCAAATGATACTGGAGAATTACGGCAACACACATTATCTCACAATCGCCCTAAAACCACGAGTTACCGACACCTCCTTACAAGAAAACCAACGTTTTGCAGATAGGGATACTGGTATATGCTTCAGACGTTTCCTATGCATGCAAAGTTACAGACAGACAACTGGATGTGGTTATGTTTAGTTTGCTACGTTGAAGACACACATCATTCCAGAGAACAGAAATGTTACAGTCGATATCTGCAACGCTCAACCGAAATGGCAGACATTCGATTACGTATAGTTGCGTATTCACCCGAATTAAAAACAATAATTTTTCCCAATTTTTACTCCGTAAATACTGGAGGTCGTCTTATTTTCACAATACAAAAATCTAGGGTCAGTTTTTTATTTTTTTATATTTTTGTTGGGTAATACACTTCCATATATTTTGCTTTTCAAATATTTTGTTGATAAGTATGATTCATATTTTACGTACCTTGAATAATAAAATGGGTTGTCTAGTAATACAAAGTAAGGTTGCCTTCCACTTGAGTCATGATTTTACATCACTGAAAAAAAAAACACATTTGTATCGATCTTAAATCCAAGTTGGCACATATTTGTCGATATTACGGTTACGTGCCACAAAATCGTAGCTAAAAAAGGCCCATAGCTAAATAAATGTGTGCATCAGCACGTTTGCAAGTAACAGTATCTCACACGAACGTCTATATAAAAATAACAGGTAGAGTTCACCAAAGATACAGCAACATCAGTTGAGTGCAAACAATGCGGCAACTATGGTGCGCTTTAGGCTTCGTTCACGATCGAAACGTATACGTGTATAGCGTGTATTTAATGAAATGAAAGTTTGTACTATTAAGGAACAGTTTATAACAGTTTCTTTGAATAACCCCATAAGAATACCAAATGTAATTTCATTAATTACACACTATACACGGAAATATATTCGATTTTGAACCAAGGCTTAGAGTCTGAATACAATCATCAAAATGACGTGTTTATGAACGCTAGTGTATCTGTAAGAACGCAAGTGTACAGTTAAACTGTGAGTTAATCATGTCCCATATTCCATAGAATTAACACGTGTGCGGTTGTGTGCACGCATTATCACATATCTACTATGATGTTTATTTTTATTTGCCAGCTATTCCCATCAAAGCGGTAACTCTTTAAACTCCAGATTAATTTTACATGGTGGTCTTATATTTGCGTAAATACGGTACATACGTCACCGCTAGAGTTTTAACATCATTCACAGTCGTTGCCATAGAGTTTTAATGATCTTTTGTGACGTGTTTGTTTGTACAATATGGGCATCGCATGTGGTTTTTTTCGCTCGTCCAATTACAATTTTCCACTCGTCAGGACGAGCAGACAAGCGTACATTTAAGCCCTGATTATATAATATAAAATATAAAGTTAATGATAGTAATATAATACTTCCTTTATTATGTTCACTTTCTCAACAAGTACTTATACCTAGCAACAACCCAAACTGATTTCTTTTAACAAAAATAATGTCAATTTCGTTTGTCGGTGGTACGCAGATGTTAGTTTTTAGTACTAATTTTCTGCAGAAATAAAATATTGTGCAATAACATTTTTAGATGTCTCAAGATGATATTCTAATCTTGGTATGATGTAGATATTAATGTCTTAGTTACATACTGATCCAATGAAGGTGTATGTGGTAAGTAAAGAATTGATCATCCCATCGGTAATTACAAAAAAAATAATAATAATTTCTGCTTGCTCAGTACCCGAGAACACATTGTAAGGACGTCTTAGGTAATAATTTATTTTGTTGGTAGCATGTTGATTGTAATAAGAGGGTACTTTATTTAATTCGGCTTTGAAATCGTTCCTCTGAAAAATGAAGATGTGTACAACAAGAGCTTGGTTAGTAACACGTTTTATGAAATTCCTATATATGTTATGCGTGCGCTGAAATCACAGACTCGTTGCTGCAACTACACTTTGTGACATATAGATGTACCCTCATTAACATGTCCCTGAAACTGGTATGCAAATTAACACATATTGTTTTGAACTGTATTACACCTATATTTTTGCATATGTTTTAGTATTCTTGATTTACTTTGAGACCTTTTGCAGTTTTTATATTTATTTCGTAAGTTTTAATATGTAACATGAGTTAGTATCCGCCATTTTTTTCAGTTCTTTTATGTTTGTTTATGTTATTCTATGGTAAGTGAGTGTCTATTCTGAACATTTCGCAACTTAACCTAAGTATGTTACTTAATTATTATTCAAGGTTTTTCAAGTCTCAGAATTTATCATTTTTAATTTTTTCCAGTGTTTAATTTCTTTTATTTGTAATTTTGCATTTTGTTTTACGTTAAGCTATAATTGTGTCTAAGTAGACCGGATGTAGCTGAGTTCCATTGTAGGATTTGAGTAGGAAGTTTCCGGAAGTCGAGTGCTTCTGGGTACGGATCTGAAGGCCCACAGACGTAATTTTCGCAGCCGGGATTTCTTGTGCGATATCCCCGGCATCTACCTAACATATGTGGAGTTATAGTGTACCCGAAGTTCGTATTCAGTGAGCGCTAGCTTAGTATTTAAGAAGAGACTAATTTTAGCGTTTGCAGATTGGTTTTATTAATGGACGCAGTCAACGCTGGTGGGCACTACACCGACGCCACGACGCCATACTGGAAGCGTAAGCTACAGCCTACATATTAAGGTGACGTCATCGCATTTTTGGCTATTGAACTTGTGCAAAGTAGAGAGTCATTCCGTTTTTCATAATACTCCTGATTTATTAATGGCTGATGCTATGAATTTCCAAGAAATAGTTGCTGAACTTCGTGTCAGTTGCTCAATCAACCCAGTGGTGCTATTCTATCCGACCAGAGTTAGTTTATCGGAACAAACTTTGGTTTACTTTGATTTAAATATAATTTAGAGTGAAGAACACTTTGAATATTTTTATTTTTGATGATTTGGACCTAATTTTTAATTAGAGAACAATTAGACTTTTCCTAAATAAATTATGATTACGATTCTGATTTAAGTGTGTGGAAATGTGACCTATAAGATTTTATTAAGAGGCACTCAAACTATAAACAATTATATTCTAACACAAATTAATTAAATTTCAATTATCTTAATTAATTTAAAACAGCATTAAAGACATTTTATTTCATTTTATTTCCAATTAAGTAATGTTTTGTTTTGATTGTGGTAATACTTAATATTTACTATTCTTGCCGAACATATTTTAATTTTAATTGATTTTTCATACAGTTAAACTGTTTTCCGTATTTTAAATTTCTCTCTTTTCTGCTTTGAATTAAGGCTATTAAAAGTATTCGGTTTTCTTTTATTTTTCGTGCTGAATCATACAAGTTTTATTTTCTTTTATAAATCTAGATATTTAAACTAAGTGCTTCTTGATATTAGTGAGGATTCAATATAGTGAATACCAGTGTATTGAATGCCCTTTGCAGTGTTCCTGAGTCTACCACTGCACCAGAGGAATGTAAGTTGTTTTGGTAAGAGTTACAAGGTGCTGTCACACAAGGTTGCAAAGTTTTTCCTTACACACACACAGAATCCACATTTGTGGCAAAAACATTGTATTTTGATATTTCTCTCCAGATACTAAGCAAGCAATAAGCAACACGATACATTAACACTTTCACTGCGATGTTTTACAGAGAGGTATGAAACAACTAGATACACTATGACAACCGCCATCCTGATACATGGGCTACTCGCCCCACTCCTAGATACTTGGTTTCTACGAGTGAAAGAGTGAAGAGATTTAAGTGGCTCTTAACACCGAGGTCTTGAGAGCTGATGAGGGTGAAGAGAGGTGAGCATGGAGCAGCACCGGAATGCAAGGGCGGGGTAAACGGGATATCCCCGAGAAAACCCACCTACCAGCTCATCGTCCGACACGGCTCCCACTTGAAAAAATTCGGGAGCGTAATCCCCCCCCCCCCCAATCAGGATCAAATCCTTCCACTATGTGGGTTGCGAGTAGTCTAACCACTAGGGGAAAGGCACCTAAGAGTGCGCAGCCCCTAAGAGTGTGCAGTGCCATTTCCTGGCAGTTGGCAACACTGAAAAACTAGGTATATCCTCAGCCGTTTCGTTACTGTGTGGCAAGTGTGTGTTGTGAAACTTGCAGTTGCTCAAAGCAAATTTGTAGATTTGACAGGTGAGAGAACAATTTCTGTTACTTCGATGTAATATTTTAAGGGCACGAGTTCAGCTTTGCCATATGTAAACGAAGGTGCATTCATTGTGCGTATATTAGATAGCAGCCATGGTTCCAAGCTTTCATGGCGATTTAACACGTTGTACTTTTCCAACATTTGCTGCTATCTATCGGTTATTTAGAAATCTCGTGTTCGTCCCCCAAGAGTGCGCATTATACATTGCCCACAAGAGAGCGCGCGCATCCTTTGGAGCATCTTGCACACTCTTTGGAACCGCTATAATTCTTTCTATTAATGGACTGGTGTATATTTGTTTCAGAATATCATCGTCGTATAAGAGAAAGCCGGGCAGAAAGTTAATATTTACAGACGAATTTTTAAATGAAGCAAGGCGAAGAATACGAAATGAGGAAAGTCAAAGAAAATTCGCAGTGATCTGACACAAGCTCGACACTAGAAAATGCCTGAAAACTATGAGCACAAATGAGGACTAAATACCCTCAACTAGCGACGTAAGTCATGACGTATTCGATTTTTCTGACCGTAGTGAGAATATTTTGTCTAGGGCCCCTGAGGTTAGTAGATTGCTGGTGAAATAATTATCGAGGCTGAAGTGCGTGCTTGTGAATCAAGAAAGGTAAGTGACATCGAAAGCAGCTCTCCCAATGGCACCAAGAATAACAGGCCTACTATAGCAAAAAATAATGAAGCAACAGCAATCTCTAAACCCGACATAAATCCTCTTCCCAAAGCAGACACAATTGGCAAGAGAAAAAGAAAAGGAAGGAAATTAGAGGTAATAACAGGCTCTCCATTTAAAAATGATCTTTTCCTTGCGAATGACAACAAAAAGGTACGAAATTCACGGATGCAAAATAAAAGGGGCAAATATTCATGTCCAGTAAAGAATATTACATCATCAAAGACAGTAGAAAGTGATATATTCTGCCCAGGATGCGATGAGATATACACTGAAACTGGATACAGTATGTCAAATGCCAACAAAGGTGGCATAAGTAATGTTCGTAATTTGAAGAAGGTTCAATATTTACACGGGACCAGTGTTGAATGCGCACTCTTTTATGGGTACATACTGCGCGCTCTTAGGAGCTAGGGCACAGCGTGGCTCCACCACGACGAAACGTGCCGATAGCCGCCGCTGCTGCTGCGTTTATTGTGATTTTCTCTATACAGAAATGGAAATAATCAAAACTTCGCCCTCGGGGGTGGGTAAAAAAAAACTCTACCGACAAAATTTTGAATATGGAAACAGACTTTTGAGAGACAAAACATGCGAAGAAAACAACACATTTCGTGTGTATGGTCACTGAAGATTTTGAACATGTGTTGAAGATAACTGAGCCTATCGCGAAAAAGAAAGAAACACACATGCGGAACGCTATCACCATCGAAAAAAGATTAATGGTTACTTTAAAGTTCCTAGCAACTGGTGATTCATACACAAATTATACAATATGATAAAAAATATCACATTGTGGACATTTCGAATTCAGTTTCGCTGAATATAGTACTCAGTGTGTCTGATCGCCATCGCCAAACTCAGTATCAATTCCATACGTTTCATTATTTGACAGTGAAGCTGGGTACTGTACACTTGTAGAGAGGAGACACTTGAAGTTGACCACGCTGAACCATAGGAATTATAATAGCTATAAGTGTAGTGATCATGATGATTTGGAAAGAACTAACCTTTATCTGCGTGAAACAAAAATTCGAAATGGCTTGCTTTACATAAAATAAAGTTTGCCTTTCATATTTTCGTACGTCATTCACTACATACACTACTTCAAACTCTTTAAAGTAGACTATGGTGTCTTCGTCACATTGTGTAGCGTAGAATCTGTGATTTATGAATAATCATCTTGGCTTTCACCAGAAGTGTTTTCGGTGTTCTCAAACATACAATAATTTCCTAGCTATCGCCATTATTTCCGGGTACTCTCTTCAGAAGAAGCATGGTTAAAGTTATTGAAGATTGTTAAAGACGTGGAATTTCCCGCACCCATTGGGCGCAATGGACGGCAAACACGTCATGATACAGGTACCATGGCCCAGTGGAACTGAATACCATAATTATAAGAATTTTTTCAGTCCAATATTTGGATTTTGGTAGACGCTAATTACACTTTCTTATACGTAGAGGTTGGATTGCCTGGCAGAATCTCAGATGGAGGTGTCTTCAAAAACACACAATCATATAGGGAACTTATGAAATGGACAACTTAATGTGCCACAACCTCAAATACTACGACTTCCGTACGCCATAGAAGTTCCATGTATGATATTGGCAGATCAGTTGAATTAAATAGTTATATCATGAGACCGTTCAGAGTAACACCGCCAAGTTATTCAAATGAAGTAATATTTAATTATCGCATATCCAGGGCTCGCCGCGCTGTCTAAAATACGCTGGGTGCAATGTGTTTGGTGTTCCGATTTCTTAGAATACCAATACTGTTAAAACAAATTTCTTTGCTTTATTTGGTTGTAACAGAGGCATATCTTCTGTACATAATTTTTTTTTGTACACTGTTTGCTTCGAACACTGTTTATACGCCTGCGCGGACATTTTATAGAGAACCAAATTAACAACTTATTCCAGGTACATGGTAGAATAACTCAGAACCAAATGTCCTGCAGCCTATCGGAAACACACTTAGGTGAGACAGTCACACAGCAAAACATATACGTCAGCATTTAGCAAAATGTATTTTTTTAACAATGATGCCATTCATTAGCAATCTATGTTATTGAAGCATTATTTGCTAACACAGGCAACAAAGCTGGGTGACAAAGTAAGGAGCTAGTGCATTTACATCAGCCATGGTTATGTGCAGTGTCGCTTGGTATGTTCTTGTTCGTAAGAAATTGAAACCAATCGTCTGTAAACCATTTTGAAGTGTATACGTCGTCCACACCTCAAAAATAAGTAATAAATGGTGTACAGACTAGTATATATCAGAATTTAATTCATATTTATTGTAAAATAAAATACCTCGAAAATATTTTATCAAACTCAAAATACCTATAATTTCGAATTACCTCTGTTCTACTCTGTAAATATATCACAGGAATTAGTATAATAAAAATAAATACATTCCTGGTCCAGCAAGTTTACTTTCATTTTTGTGAACGTTTGTACGATGCCAAGAAGGGAATGAGGGATTTTTCATTTCGGTGCATATTTCATGCCAAGCACCTTCCCTTTAATTTTTTGTAATAATCCTCACTTTTTTGCATCCCATGAAAATCGATTACCTCCGTAAGTCCAATAATTTTACTTAAAACTTGGTTGTCGTCCATGATGCTTGCGAAAGTGTGGAGCGAGGCAAACACTGCCCGTCCACACACAACGCACCGATCGTACTGAAGCGCCTTTGAGCACGACCGTTTTACCGACAAACCCACGGAGGGCCGCACACGTGCGCTACGCATGCCTCGGGACGACCATACTAGGTACGCAGAGTGCGAGGCAGTGTGTGTCGTATGCCGTGCGCCGCACTCTGCACCACTGCGGCCCCAGTTTGATTTCTACGAGTAACCCATAGAAACAGTGATATTATGCTCAGCATTAGATGTGACCTACAAGAACTTGTAACTTATTCGGTCTATAATTATGCGTCTTGTTTCTTCAGGGACAAGCTTCATGATAAATTATTTTCAACGAATCTAGAGTAAAGCCGTGCATTTTTATTGTCATTATAATTAACCCTATCTGAATTTAACTACAAATTGAATTATTTTAATTTCACTTGCACCTTATATATAATATAACATGTTTGCTTACGAAACAAAGCTATAATTAGCATTAATTGAAAAAATACACATATATGTAATATTTACGAGATATTCGAGAGGCATCGAAGTAAATGTACCGTCACACCACTATAAACAGCATGAAATAATTAGGTCGTATTAACTTGGTTTTTATTTTTGTCCCCCCACTGCTAACTTTGTAAGATATTTTTAAAGTAGTATTTATACTTTGAAACATTCGTAATGTTACGCAGAGAGAGAAAACCGTGTGACTATCAAACAACCTAATTACCAAAACTTGACGCAAAGAAAACTTAATTAAAACACTTAGCTTTGCTTGTTCGACTTCCAAAACTTGAGAAATAAAAGTAACATATTGATGACTATGAATGCATATGAGTACAGCTAGTAAGTATTACACTTGGCATGTATAGATAAAATTAATTGGTTATGTTATTTGTGTAGCTTTACTCTATAAATTTGAATCAGTGGAAAACCGCTGATTGGCAGCGAAAATGGCTCCACTTGAATAAGTGGAATTTTCACATCACTACTTCAGTCAACGTAATTTTTCCAGTGAAAAAATCAGTGTTTTATTTTTCAATTAAGTGAAGCCATTTTCACTGCGAATCAGTGGTTTTCCACTGATTCTAATTTAGAGTGTAGCTAAACTAGTAACTTACAAGGCGCCCCAACTTAAATATAAACGATATGTTTGTACTTCAGGTAATTGACAATTGATATGTTTGTTTCTAGAAGAGTCAAACATTAAATTTAATGGATTTGGTTTATCAAATACATTTCAAGTATTCCACTGGCTGGGCGTGAATTGTTGAAAAGTTTATACGGCAACAATCACAACCTGCGATCACAGTCTGAAGCGAGCTGAATAGATCATGTTCGTTCACAAGTGTTTCCATTATTGTGGTAAACATCCGTATATCTCGTGTGTTATGACATAGTGATTGATTAAAACATTTATAATTGAATTTGCGCTGATCAGGATTTTAAAATATTAGATTTTGCTTTTACTCACCTCCTGTTGACTGAAATTATACATTACGTAGGATATGATTCTCAAAAATACGGCTGTAGTTAAAACTGAATTATTACATTATCTTCCCTTTTTTTCATAAATAGAGTCTTTAAAGTATGCGATACATGGTATGTAACATTCTTATCGACATTAATTTATTTTTTTGCAAAGTAGCCATGATAATTTCCTATTTTTATAAACATGAGTATTGCCATGAATAGCTATTTGGACTCGTCGTATTTAATGTCAGGCGAACAACGAAATGCTGTAGATTTGTGCCTATGCGTTAGGGTTTAGATCGCAATTAAATCACCAAATTGTCTGCCTTGCAATTAAGGATAAGTCATAGCATAACAACTACCAGTAAATAACTAGCATTAAAACGTTATGGAATATAGGTAAGTCTTAGATCAGCTGCGCCAGAACAAATATAAAAACTTACAGGAATAAACAGTAAGCGTAAGTTGTCTTGTAGGTTAACATACTGAGTGAAGGATAGCGAAGTGATTTGGGCGGCTCTTAAAAGCGAGGTCTTGAGAGAAGACTGAGTATTAAGGCTCCGTCCCTCTTCCCCGTTAAAAAAAAAAGCCGCAGTAAGTCTTATCTTTCATCAAAGCTTTCGAGTAGGAGTAATTGAGTACCGTAAATCCATGTTTTCAAATACTGATACTTGTCTACTCTGTCTTGCTTTGAAGAAGCCGATTCTCCATACGGATAAAGCCTGCACGCGATAAAGTGAGCACTTTTGAAATCTACCTTAAAAAAAGTCAATGGCCCTGCCTGCATATATTTTAATGGGCGCACTGAGTGACATGCGCCCAGTAAAGATGGTAACGAATGGTGGAAACATATCTTAACGTCGAATAAAATGTGTTGGGTAACAAGTTGTGAGAATTAAATTTTTTCTTTCCCTGTCTGCGTTTTTAATGTATGAAGTTTAGAAATTAGTAGACTTCTAAAATATTTACTTTCATAATAATTTTACTTTTTCACTTGACCGACGCATGAATAAAGTGCTGAGGCCCGTGGCAGTATTTTACATAAGGCGGGAAAAGACACAATGTGCATACAAGTAGATCTTAATCAGAGCTTTCAAAAGTGTTCATTTTCCGTGAACAGCCTATAGAATTTCTTATCGTCACGTTCAGTGTGTTCAGTGTGGCCTTGTTGGCTCCTGAACACCACGCTGAGGTTCGACCCAACAAAAGTTGCGGGTTACCTATCTGCAGGCGCTCTCCCTCCGTATAGTCGAATCACGGTTAGTGCCAACTTTTCTGTAGCCCTGTTAAAGTTATACATCTAAGATATTCCTCCGCCTCACTGAAACAAAGCTTAACCGGATCTAGAAAATTACACCAAAGGGACAACGCACCTAGAGTACAAATATTTTGCATGATAACTATTCCTTACTAGGCATTACCAACGCACCTATATTTTCCCACTATTTTATCCACATTAATTATAGCTAAAATACTTATAAAATTCAAATTTATCCAAAAAAAAAAAAAAAGGGAACTTTTAGGTTAACACAAGTATAATACGTAGCATATTTAGGAAACAACCAAACACTTCATGCATGGAGTGAATTTTCAAAGGTTTGATTCAAAACGTGTGGAGACGCCACAAATAGACTATACCAGACTATAGTAGCGACATGGCGCGCCTACTCATCCAAATCGCTTATTGTAAAATTTTCACTACATCATTAGAGGCTGTTAACTATAAAGTGAGCACTTTTGAAATCAACCTAGAAAAATGACACTGTCCCTGCCTGCAAACATTTTAAGCGACATGCGCCTAATAAAATTGGTAACGATGGATAGAAAGTAGTTCCATATGTTAACGTCGAATAAAAGGTGTTAGGTAACCATTTGTGATAATTTAAAATTTTATGTTTTTCTTTCTGTTTTTTAACGCCTTAGTGTGTAAAAATGAGCAAATGTATAAAACATTTAATTTTCTAATAATTTCACAGTTTCACATATCGACGCATGATTAAAGTGACGAGGCCCACGGCAATGTTAATTCTACATAAGGTGTAAGAATACACAACGAGCATACAAGTAGATCTTAAGCAGGGCTTTCAAAAGCACTCATTTTACCGTAAACAGCTTATATATAATGTTTACGGTTAACTGAGCACTTTATATCTACCTCTGGAAAATATCACTGCCCAGAACTGTAAATATTATAATGGGCACACTGAGATTTCTTTGGGATTTTTTTTTTTTTTTTTTTTTTTTTTTGTTAATTTAGACTCTAAAAATTACCAAATTCATAAAATAGATATCATTCAATTAATTCCACAATTTCACTTGAACAACGCATCTATAAAGTGTACCAAGCCGACGGCAATGTTACGTATGGTTGAAAAATACACAACGTACACGCTAGTGTTGTGACGTTTTTCCCTGCACGTCGGACTAAGATAATACTACGGAACCCTAAAATGGAGCAATATTCACATAGCAGGCCGTAGGGACAGCTTACCTTTCGTGTTGCTGGGACCATTCGACTGACCATCTCGTCTCACGTCCAGCTGGCATGACTTCTGCTCGGAATATGTCGGCCGCACGCTCTGCAGCTGCCGCCGAAGCCTCGCTGTCAACCACCCCTCCCAGTGATCGTCTCCTTGACGACGTGACGTCGACCAGCCAGTGATGCCGCCACCAGGGAACTTCCGGACGAAGAACATTTCTTAACCTTCTCGGAGCTTCTGAAAATTGTATCAATACTTAGGTCTCGCCCAGGAACAAGGAGACACAGTACAGGGCTCTGATGTAGGGAGGAACAGCTGTTCCCTAGATATCTGAAGGGGGAGGCTTGCCGCGATTTTAATCCAAGTTATGTAATCTCTTTTTGAACATATTGGGGAGGTCTCGGGTCTTTTCTGTATAGCTATCTTCATTGAGAAGACACTGAGCCACAAGACACTCGTCCTGTGCGTGTTGGCAAAAACCGTCACAGTGTGTACTAAGCAGGGCTTTCTAATTGCTCATTTTGCTGCGATTAGCCTATATGCACTTTTACCGACTCGGTTTTGTGTTGAATAACATTCTTGTGTCTAACCGAGGAAATATGGGTTTTATTCCTGGTATCGAGACTTAAAATTTTTCAAGAGCTCAAAGTCTATGGTATGGTTATACTTTATTGGCATTTTAAGATCCGATGGGGCATATGGAGCATCTAAATAATTAATTAATTAAAATTAGTACCGAAAATTTACAGAAAAATTATGAAAGCAAATACAATGATTAGCGTTTTTGGAAAGCACGCTCATTAGTGTACTACATTTAGAAATAGTTGTTACCATACCACCTCCCTGCAGTGGACACGTTAGAAAAAAAGGAAGCAAATATTCGCCACTCTGTTTCTCCGAAGACAAGCAATAACGAGCTCGGAGTGCCAAATGCATTTATCTGTTTCGTGTGAAGCATTAGATTGCTCTAATTTATCTCGTGCTAATGAAGCAGGTAAATGCTTGTAACATTTCGGGAAGTAGAGTAGCGCAGATATGTGTTGTTTGCATTACTCTTAAGCAAATAAAACTAAATGAATCCCCGAAACGACATTTATACAAATGACTCCTACCTAGGTGAATTGAAATGATTGCATCACTCTTAAGCGAATTGTAAGAATCACAATCCAGGGAGGAGAATTCGATAAATCACTCTGTCAAATCAATTTTGAGGAGTTGTTGCGTTTGATGCAATCGAGAAAATGTAATCACACAACATGTATGCGAGACGAAAGACTAATTAATATAACAAAATATAATTTACGTCCCCCAATCAAAGATTTATATTAGCAATAGTATTAATCGATAATGCATCATAGTCGTTACAATTAATTTTCCATCGCCTTCATGATCTAAACAATTAACTTGTCATCGCCTTCATGATCTAAACATAATGAAAATGGAATATAACGTGTGTACATGTTGTTGTCATTTCGACATAATAAGTACTACAAAATGTAGAAAATGTTAAGTTTTTTTTTTTTTTGCAACTTGAATTAATGTACGTATTGTGTTGAAAAAGTCAACATAAAAATTGACACTGTCCAATGTATACTTTTAATACGATAAAGACGTTCTATACCCGGTACAACCCCATATTGCAGAAGGGAATGAAAAAACCATTGCCAAATCATCGCCACAAGTCGACTTTGAGCACACTGCGGTCTCCACCACTGTAACCTTGACTACGGTTCCTTCCAGTCTTACCTAATATTTTCAACCTCTCATCATAAGAACTGTGTAAGTTTGTATTAAGAATTCCACTACACTCTGCGTGGCATTGTTTTTTTTTTTTTTTTTTTAAGAAGGTTACTTTTCCTGTTGCCAGCCAAACGAAGATGATAGTTTTAACTAGGCATAGTCCGTATTTATTCATGCCGTGTGGGAAAAGTTACAGCCATTCGTGTTCGCTGTATTTTTTATGTTTAAAATTATCTAAATATCGCACTTCGCATTTATCATTTGTCTACTATAGATAAGAAAGTTTATAAATTGAGATCGTACTTGTTCACAATAATTAGATAGCCAAGTGCTAGCAATGGCTTGAGATATAATGTATTTGTTGAATTAGCTAAAATACAACTATTTACAATATTTCAGCTTCAAAAATATCAACTCATTTTCGGTTTGCGGTTATAACTGTTAGGCAAAAACGTTGAAATGGTCACCCTATAAAAATTTTTTTAATTTTAATTGTTTTTTTTTTTTTGTTTGGTTATGGCGTGAAATAAAACCGCCTGCTTTAATACACGTCGCGACAATGTGCGTGAACTCTAGTCTCCGCAATTTTCTTATGAATTTAACTAAATTTGACCACCCTAAACTCTGACTGGACTCTTTAAGAGGCACTTACACTCTTTGGTAATAATATCATTAAAATATAACATGATTCCGAGCTGTGATCATTTTCACCGGACCCCATTAGCCATAACGGAAAATGAGCTGGGAGGAATAAATTCCTAGAATCTGTATCATTCTGATCTGAATGTGGCAGTAATTTGTTACAATTTTTGTTTGTACATAACATGCAAAATAACATTGATAACTCCAAAATTTATCTTACAAAATTATTTAAATGTGTGTCATTCTGTCGTGTCGCGTAATATATATATATATATATATATATATATATATATATATATATATATATATATATATATATGTGTGTGTGTGTGTGTGTGTGTGTGTGTGTGTGTGTGTGTGTGTGTGTGTGTGTGTTTAAATGTCGTGCCGCAGTTTTACCAACTCAACCTAATTTTCAAGACCTCATTAGCTTCATCGTCTTAGGAGACGACTAATCCGACTATGCGATGTCTCTTGTGGCTGAAGGCCACACAAAACTGTCGTTCACATAATCTGCTCTCCTATGTTGTCAGCACGAAGGAGTGCGTATCTGATAAGACTTCCAAGCTCTTGAAACTACATGGACTGTATCGTGATGTATGAAAATCACGAAAATTTACTTAATATCATGTAAATAGCAGACTTTGATATTCTTCGTATTGCAATGAAGTCTAATTGCCACATGCCTTTGTAAATTTTGCAATACTTCAAAACACGTTGAACGAGTCATTTTTGTGCAATTTTTTTATGCAACCGTTAAGTCAGCGCGCAATATTTTATTATTCAAATTTTACTAAATACAGTATGGTCGACTCTTCTCGTGTGACTCGAATATGTTAAATCGGAAAATGAACACTAATTTCGAAACCCGTGGCTCGTAAACCTTGTGGTAAATTGTGATATTATTTATTACAGTGAGTAAACTAAGCATAAAATAAATACTTTTAGTGGGCACCCATGTTATATTTTGATGGTGGTTAATTTCTTAAGAAAGAGAATGCGCGTCTTGCTTTCCATCTTTTTCTTTGTGTAGCAGCTTCTAAGTGTATGTTTACACAATTCCGGTCACATGTTTGTATATTAAGAGACTGGTTGCTATTGGGATTACTTCTGCTTGCATTTATATTTTTCTGGGTCTTAAGAATATCGTAACCATCACGCCTGTCGGCTAACTGGAGGAAGTGTAGTGTATGCACTAAACCAGCCTTAAATTACTCATAACAACAGCATAACTAACGTCACCCGATTCTGAAACACAGTACCTTTTCGCAATATAAAGTGTAATCGTCTACGTAAATATAAGCTTTAGACCGTAGTTCTGAAGCGTTGTAATTTTAGGTACAAATCTCTAGTAAAGTGTGCCATATATGGGTACCTAAAATTAGTTGAGTATGTAAACCGCACCTCCAACAGTCTTCCTTCTTCCGGCATCAAGCAGACGCCACTTACCCCGTCCTCAACCATGCAGTAAGCAAAAAAAAATTATTGAAACTACAGTTTTTCTCTCATTTATTTTCATTATGCTGTGAATGTGCTTGGCATGAGGGCTACAGCCGCATTAGAACAGCGACTTTTCTGCGGTCATGAAAGTCGCTGTCTTCAGTATTGAAGCTACACCCCTGACTAGCGACTGTTCGGTGTTTTCGCCGTAACTTCTGCTTACTCAACAACACAGGCACTACTTGCCCAGGAATCAAGTACATCCAGGGAGTGGTCATTAATGCCCGCTGTCTACATTACTGCGTAATAGTTTTACATGTCACATCCCTTGTTCTGGTTCCCTCGCGGCTTTTGACCTCAGAGATGGTTCAAATTTTCAGAGCACCATCGACCGGGGATTCTTTTTTATTACTTGAAACAGGGGAGGAAATTAAAAGGCGAATGGTGTCTGCTTCTTCCCGGGAAGAACAACCCTTCCGACCCTGAGTTGGAAAGTGTTCCAGCCACCCGGCAACCACGCAGTTCTCACGGCCCCGCAATTAAGGCCGTCGCTGTAAGGGTTTGGAGGGGGTGGTTGTGGGTGAGAGGGGGTGCAGGTTCGAGCTTCGGGGTGCCACGCAACCTGATACCCCCGCCTAGACACGAGTGTTTACCCCGGGGAGTGCCTCTTGACCTCCTTCATGCCCCTCGCCAAGCCAGTGACGAGGCGTCTAGCATGGCAAGGCGCTGACCCGTACATCGGCCGCTCCAAAGAAAATAACTCAAGTCCGTTCACGGTTACTTACAGCTTTTCTTAAGCCCTGATAAAGTTCTACCTCCAGGACATCCCTGCGCTCTCATGCAAACACAGCTCAACGAAGTATACAAAACTACACCTGAACTGGATAGCTCTATTAGAACCACAATTCCTTTACAAATTCAGTAACATTTATTGCAAATAAAATACCACGTGCAAACATTCAGGTACATTATACGATTAAATTCACACCCTTAATTAGTAATATTTCTAACGTGAGTATACCATATGAAACCAATGGCTCAAACACCTCATATTTTAAGAATTCATACAACAGTGCTCCAATTATATCCATTAACCCCAACATCAGGTAAACCAAAGTGTTTTTTTTTAAAATTGAAACCCTTTTAAGATTAACTAGAAGCACACTGCAATTAAAAATGACAGCAATCGTTATGATTTCGAGAGCAGAATTTCCAAATAAAGCCACACACTGTAGCAAACAACTCATCACTTACTTGGAAGAGCAAAACGTGCCTTAATACATTTAATTGGCATGCTAATGTGCAAAACACATAAAGGGCGAGCTCATTAAGACGATATAAGCACTTTATTTAACATTGACTGTTCCGCCTAGGAAAATTTCTTTGAGGCTCCTTCATATCTGAGCCATTTTAAGTTGAAAAACTTCCTTAACCAAAGGGACAGCGCACCGGCATTCGTGCGCACTCACTCTAATGATATTTTGCATTAGAAATATTTCTTACTAGGCATTACCAACACACTTTCCATGTTTCTCCATTGGTAAAATCGAAATAAATTTCAATACGGGTTTTCATGTCAACTAACGTTTAAAACGCTTGTGATGCATGGCGTATTTTGGAAACAACTAAACATGTCGTACATGTGGGGATTTTCCAAATGTTTAATACAAATATTTTAAGAAACCGTGAACAGGCTATACGTAATTATTTGAATCACTCGATCTCGTGACTTCAAGAAATAGCTGTGCTTTCTTGAGTGAGTGAAGTTAGGGTTTATTCTCCTCAGGTTAGGAACAAAACATGATTTCTTATGGGAGATATTGGTAAAGGTAAAATTTCAACCAACTCGGTGCGCAGTGTTCCAAAAACTAAATTTTAATTAATTTTTAAGCTACGTGAATAATAAAAGAGAGAGATTTTACTTAGTTACGAAGTTATTGTATTTCTATTTATGATTATGGCAATTATCCAGTTTTTAACGTGGGAAATAGAGAAAATCTGGTTCATTGCCGACACTAGTGCTTACCTAGTGATGAAAATGGTTGGTTGTCAAACTTTTGGCGTGGATTTTCCCAGCCTATATAGAAGTAGCACTAGTAAAGTTATTTCGTAGTTAATTAAACTCCAACTAAATCTTTGTAAGTTCCTTCCTCCGAAAACAAAAATGATCACTACCGCGGGTATGATGGCCCGTAACACAGCCTCTGGTAACCAATGAAGAAATTGTCAGAAACGTAGGAGAGTCCCCTAGCCCCAGACAGTTTATAATTTTTGTCTCTTGTGCTCCAATGTATGCATATTTTCATAAAGTAGTACATGTTCGATAGCCTCCAGTATAAATGCAACAATAGTTCTGATACAACAAATAAAAAATGTGTCAGTTAGTATATTGAACTAAATATTTGGCTATTTTTTTCTTTTTATCAAGAATAGCCAGTAGTACTGGACAATTACATATTTACTCTAAATTTTCTCTAACTACTAAAGATTCTGTTCATAAAATACATGAACATATTAAGGGGTTCTATATTGATCTGTAAACATAATGTGAATATATTAAATTGCCCTTTAAAAATTAAAATGTGTAGTTTACAAAATTTTCTGAAAACTCGGTTACGTATAACTTCAAATATTACATTAGCAGACAACCCATTATCAACATGATCTATAGTAATAAAAGATGCATTATTTTTCTATACATTTCGACATATTTAGGCCTGTATCTTCACACACGTATTACATAATCTTTGCCAGATCAAAGTGCAGTGTTCAAAGAGAGCACATTCATAAAATAATGGCGATCCTTCAATGTTTGCACATAGTTTTCTTCGACCCATTCTTAATATTTATGTCACTCAATCCAGTCTTCATGCAAACTTTCCCCTCGCAATACTCAGTCCGTTTCCTGTTCACTAGATTGTGTCACTGTTGATTCATCAAATTTGAGAGGTTTCTTCCACTTGAGGGCTTTCTACACTGTAAGAAAATTGTGTAATATTTTACTAATGTATGTGGCAGCAGTGTCTCCACTGATACCAGTGTAATTTTGCACCTACATATGTGAAAGGTTTTTTTTTTTTTACTCTACATCCAAGTAAATATAGCCTAAAAATTAATAAAATAACATATACTTTGCACAACAAACTTTACATTGAATGTCGTAAAATTATTATTACTATGTAGCGTAAAATAAAACTGCAGCATTCGTGTATTTTCTCTTCACAGCAAGTCAATTTACACATAATCCCAATTGTAATTTCACCACTGTGTATGTGTATTTGCTCACTAACAAAATAGTAAAATCGCATATTCCCTGCAATCGTAGTTACACGATTCATGTACATTTTTCACTGTTGTACTAAGCAATTTTACCTTCGGCATATGTTCTTTTAGAATTGCGTCATCTTATTTCACATACTTTTTAAGTGTATTTTATCATTTCCATGTTAATTTACACCTTATTGTAACTTGGTAGTTCAACAGAGTTATAAAAAGTTAATTCCAAAATGTGGGTAACAATTGACTTTACATATAAAATTCGTAGTTATATCCAAAGCCAGCATATTGCATCAGTGGGAGTTAAATTTCCTTTTGAACACATAAAAGGAGTTCGAAGTAATTCTATTCCCTACCGCTATATCACATGCTTTAAACAAACACCTGTTTTCATTTGAATTCACAAGTACATTGGTGTTAAATTACAGATACTGTACTCGTTTTAGCAAATTACACATAAAAATGTAAAATTACCGAAAATTTGTATGTGTAAATATATGCTCACAGATACTCCAGAATGTAATGCAAGTTTACACACACACGGTCATTGGAAAATCACACAGTTGAAGATGTACAAATATACTAACATTGGGTGTTCATACAATGAATATGAAGAAGTAAAATACATAACTTAAGGTTTTAATACAGTGAGTAGGTGTGTTTTTACGCATACATCAAAATACGTAAATTTACACCAACACTGCTTTTATTAAGCCATACATACATGTATTTCCACCAAAGACATGTCGTACTCTCTGTATTATTAAGAACATTTGTATAAAATTACACGTAATGTAGTTGTTTTTACAAATTACACATACAAAATGTAAAATTACCAAAAATCTGTATGTGTAATTTTACACTTTTAGAGTGTAGTTTCCTTCTCAACTTTGTCATCATGCTTGGCCTGCAGCATTTCCTTAACTAGAGTCGATGTAGGAATCTCACTTCTCTGTGCTTTTCTTTTCGTACACTGGAGTCTATGTTTGCTAGCATCTGGTACGGGTGAGATTTCCCCGGGATCATAAAGCCCACTTGGATCTGGGCGTTTATTCTGTTTCTGTGGAAATCTATCGGCAGATCTCAATGTCGATCTCGAAAGTCTGCTTCCTGCCAATCGAGACAAGCCGTTTGAAACGATCGGGAGCAAAATGTGCCCAAATAGCTATTCTAAGCGCACTATCGGTTCGAGACCTCCCTACCTCGGCAATCATCGGGTTTTACCGACCACGCCACCACAACTCGCTTCCCTCCCTGCTGGTGTTCAGGCAGGCAACGTGACGAATGCAAACACACGCTGTGCCTGCAATAATGTATGATTAAAGTAAAGCTATTCTTATCAACTGTGAATTTTAAGTGGTTAATTAACGCATAAAAGTGCACATATACATATCTATTATTTATACATTGACTTATTTTTAAAAAAATACTATTCCATTTAATAAGACGCTCTTCGTTAAAAGTAAAAAATAAAATCCTCAATAGCTTGTGTTAAAACCATACAGTCCGTAAATCTTTCTTGAAAATAAACTCTTGTGAAATACTTTCAAACAAGTAATGTTTTATAAATGTGTACTAGAATGACTTACTTTTGGCTTTACAAAAATCAAAAAGTCATTTTATTTACGTATTTCTAGATAAATTCTATTTGTTTAGATGTTTCTGTAAAAGTTGTCTGGGCATATCAAAATAAAGAGTATCCATGGTGTTTGAAAATTTTAGTAGTATTGTCAGTATGACAAAAACACAAGGATAAAAATTATCAGGAAGGAAAATAATAAAAAAGACTAAAGTAAAATTTATATTATTCAATAAAATTAAACATATCAAGTATTGGACATATTGTATTTAAGGATGCGTTTTGTATAGTATTTTAAGAGGTGCCTATTTGTGTATACTGGAGAAGGAAAGAAAATTGTAGATTTTTCCTATATTTTGTATACCTGTGTTTGAAAAGAAAGGAAAGGTATAAAGATATTTACAATAAACAGAGTACAAGGTTTTCATGTGTTTTGCTGGTGGAAATTTGGGGTATGCTCTTAACGACTTGCTTTTGAAGGGTTTTTGGATTTTACCGTATTTTCTATTGGTCTTTTTATGTGATGCTGGGCTGGTTTTTTTTTTTAGCCCCTTTTGCCACGCTCTATAGCCAGCGCGTCACAATACAAAATGACCTTTATTTCCTTATGACTGCAGTGACCGTCAAGGATTAGAAGCACAGGACTTTCCTTTTTCCGAGTTGCATGCTTAGCGAAGTGCTCCAACCATGCCAAAAAAAAACTCTCCTTCATCCAACCATTTGTCGAGGATAGATAAATAGAGGTTGAATAAACTGCCCTACGGCACTCATGCAGAACATCAGCGTCACATTGCGACCTCCCTCTCCAGAAGTTAGTTCCCCACATTGTATTTTTCCCTTCGGTGAAATCACTTTGCTGTTTTCATGGACAGTAGCCTAGCTAAATAAAAAATACATCTACTTGTGGCTTATTAAAGCCCACGTCTCGTATTATGTTGCTGGATTCGCCAGTTCTCAGTGCCAGTTCCGTATGTCTCTTCATAAAATCCTAGTACAGATTTTTCCCTGCAATGTTCTTGTTCGTATTAAATATATGTGGTAGCTTTAAAGAAGCAGCTAAAACGAAAGCCAGCTTCAGAAACTCTTTCCTGGTGAGACGCATGAGCATGTCATCCAACCACTTGATATGGGGAACTAAATGCTCCTCGTAACTATCTGGAAATGTTCTCTCAAACCGCCCTTAGTTTCGGTGCGATCTGAACTTCGCCACCACTTTTAATTGTTATTACCCAGTCCTGCAAAGTACTCTTTGGGACACTAGAAGTTTTAGCAGCTTCCTCACACTCAGATAACCAGACAGCACACTGTTCACAGCAAGCTTCGTGTCTTCTTCAGACAACGTGCCCCTGGTTTGCCATTTGTATTATTTCTGGATATTGTTTATTTTAGTGACACAATCTGGAAACGGAAAATACTTCTTACACGCCTGAAAATAGAAAAAGTTTTTCTTATGTGTCCGATACTAGCCTTGACAAAATTAGGCTTCAATTTTACTATTCAATTACAATAAAACAATAATTATTCGAGATTATTAATTACAATGTGAACTCTAATAAGGTAGTCATAAATATTAAGTTTACTTTTTTTTGTATGTCTGCTCACGGACGAAGCTTATTCTAGACAAGGCTACTCTAATATACACTGACTACTCATGTGTCCGATACTACAGGACAGCGAATGTCCAGTGCTACCAGGCGCGCATATATCTAAAAAAAAGGTTTCTGCCATTAACTAATTGTTAATCTTTTAAGTTAATACTCTGGGAGCATATTATTCAAATCACACCTAAGATCAGAACAAAGAACAAAAAAATGTACACAAACAACAAAAATCACAAAAAAGCGCGTACTGTGCTAACAGCTTGAGTAACATATACACTCTGGTGGTGGTTTTGTATACACGGAGGAAACGTTCAGATACAACTTGAACGATGCTGCTATCTATCGGGATTCTCACTAACTCTCAGGTGTCCTGTACTGATCGCCGTCCGGTGCTAGGGCACTCTCCCCAAGTACAATAAGTTATGTTCACGTGTATACCTACTTAATTTGTATGGGAATCCCTTTTCACTAAATTTTTACCATCGTTACACGACGTTTGGGGGTCGAATCCCGACCACGTTATGGAAGGGTTTGCGTTGGTTAAGGGTGCGAAATGTTACCTATCAGCCTATTGGCATCAAACCTATGGACATTTGTAAGTTACTTTGAATCGTATATTAAACGAAATTGAATTAATTTTGCTTACATTGCAGTTTTAACGAGACTGTTAATCAGACTGTTTGGATCCTGGAAACAGATTGAGATGAAAATGCATTCGATAAAAAAAATTGGGTTTGGCTGTGTTGGGGACACGGCCGTTTGTTTTGCGTGAATACGTCTACATTGAAGCGCTAGGACGCCTTGATGTTTTCGTTTTGTTCCCGGCACCGCTTCACTCGATAATATGGGGTTTTAGGGGTAACACTGGATTTCTTTTGAGATGCTCTTTCCAACCGCATACGATTTCTGTATTTCAACTTGGCTTTTTGACGAGTATAGGCCGAAGTCGTCTTAAATTTTCATAATTTTTTACATTAATCTCATATGATTTCACCATAAGCACGCCACACATGTTTTTATATACGCAATCGATTGATCTTGACAAGAGCTGTCTATTGAAACCTAAACGAGCGTCGTAGCTTCTCCTAGTCGAAATTGGGACCTCACCCCTTTTAAAGCGCGCGATGCTTCGCAGTCCTCACTCAACTTAACATATTATTTGATCCTATGGCAACCGAGTGCTGTAATTGAATTTTGAATCTAGATGATAGATTCTGAGCTGTAATTCCAAACTGTATCCCCCGATTTTATCATCGGATTTTCTGGATTGCCTCTCGTTATGGTCTCAAATTTAAAGATGTATTCACGTAAAGAAATTGTATGAATTGTTCCGACCAAATGTTTACAGTTTAAAAAAAAATAATTCATTTAAATTCACGTTTTCTGGTAGTAACAAGAATTTTAAGAATATGAACTGTGTCGTAGCATAGTATTTTTATTTATTTCAAATCGGACAGAGTGTCTATACTGTTTTATGTCGTGCTAGGTGGAGAGTTTGGTTTGTCTTGCTTCTAGCGCGCAGATCTCCATTCACTGCGAACTATGGCACGCAGTGTTTCGTATGTAAGAAACTTAGCGCACATTGGATAGTAATTGTGCCAGCTAGAAGGTTCTCCTTAGCATTGGACGTCTTCGGCTAGTGTACCGCCATCTGCCTGTTGCTATTGGCATTCGAGGTCTGGGCGGAACACATGTAGGCATATAAAAATGTAAACTATAGAAGTGAAACGATAATGCATTTCCTTTGAGGGTGGGCGATGCCAATCACTGAATGTTGGTGCGAGGCTCCGTCATTGACTTTGTGTCAGACCGAGTGTTCTGCACGCTGCACGACAGAATTCGATCATGTGTGTCGACACCAGTGCCTCTAGCGGCGGCCATCAGTGACGCAAACGATGTTGGCGTCCACCTGACAGGTCGCATAGACTAAAGATGAGGTAGGCCGCTTATTCGTCTTCTGCGCATGTACCCAACATTGACCTTCCCCAATCCTACACTACTGTCAAAGTCACATGGTCAACAGTGATGAAGGTGTTTGTTTATATCTTAAAATACTTTTACCAGTTTTAATTTAATCAAACTGCATTATCAATTGCTTAGAAGAAGTACACGTTCATCTCAAAGTGTTTGTTTACAATTCCGTTTCCTAACCTAAAATCTAAACCAAGCCATTTTTGCTAGCTGTATAGGCAGAAAAGCAGTTCAATGTTGTGACACGGGTAGTGGTTGTGCGCAGCCAGCGAGCTCGGTCTACCTCATCTTTAGTCTATGCCAGGTGACGGGGAAAACGAAAATGGTCGAAGACCGCCGCGACCTTAGAAGTCGATGGTCGTGCACTCCAGCGGTCGACTGGAGAAACGAAGATGTCGAGAGCATCTGTGTGTGTTGCTCACGCAGCCATTGTCGAATCCACGGTGTCATTCTCTTGAGGTGTACGCTAGCAGACGACGATGGTGATAGTAAGAGAGCGGATGAGGGTGATTGACATGTGCGTGTGTAATTGTCGTGTGTGAAATTCATTCGCTGCGTCCTGTGAAAGATATCCTATTGGCTGGGTGACGGCTGGTAAGTAAAGGTTTCCAACCGCTGATTGGCGAACGGCGTGTTGCTGGCCAATGACGCCGTTTTGCTGGGGCGTGTGCGAATGGAGTGCGCAATATAAACGGCTGTTTTATTTTTGTACATATAACTACTCTCTGCTTCAGGTCTGGTTTTTGCTTACGAGAATATAAAGAACTTCGGCGGCCGGGTTTTCTCGGAATATGCGCTTCCGTTTGCGCGCGCGCGCACACCACACACACCTCTTTCTGTCATCGTCTTTCAATTTTGGGTGGTCCTGGTTTCATCCTAGCGAGGGTTGACGGCCGTTCTTTGGGTCCCAGTACGTCAAGCGCCATCACTCCGTTGCACGTCATTTCGCTCCTCTTCTCCTTACATTAACACTTTTTTTTCATTTTCTACACACAAGATTGTGGTAGCAATGTAGTTTAGGCGGGGGATTTGGTCCAGACAGTGGAGAGAGTGTGCGGAAGTTTACAGGGAAATGCAGATCAGTTGCGTGCAGCGCAAGTTTGCTGCGTATACAGACACACCGCACTCCGACTTCGAACTCCTATATGCATCTGCATTCACACGTTGATCTACGCAAATTGGTTCTGGACATGCGGTACATTATTCAGGAAGCCTGATTGCTGTACAGAAGTTCCTTGTATTTTTTCCGGGCTTGTTTGGAGATTTGTCGCGTATGGAAAACCCGTCTAAACTATTCTTCGGGTTGATATTCTGTCGATGTAAAAATTAAGAAAAATATTTTACATTGGGTATATTGTTGAGTTCCAGAAAAATTTAAGTAAACTGTAATTTTATTCTAGAGAAAATTGTGCCACGCATAACGCAAGAGAACTGTTTGTTTTTAGTGATTCGTGAAGTCCTATCCTAAATGAGAAGTATCTTTCGAGTATACCATTCCATCAGTAGATTAAAAATTCCCCAATTTCCGTGTCGTAGCTGGCTAAAACACCATGCTAAAATATGAATGTTTTCTGGTTCGAATCCCAGGTAAGCGTGATTGAGGGTGTAATTGTTAGGTTTTAAATCCTGTGTAGGATAAGTATACAAGCCGCGCCATCCTTCGATTAGCTTTCCAGGATAATGCAGGAGCGTAAATAACAAAAATTAATCCGACATTATTATTATCCAACTTACGCCGCCCAGCCGGGAAGCGTTCGGTAAAAATCTTTACAGACGAGCCTAATAAAAATAATAGTGTTGCTTGTGCTATAGGGTTAACGGGTAAGAAACCGTGAAACATATCGCTGGACACCGATCACGCTAGTTAACGGACCAAGGTCATGATCAACACACCACGTGTTCTTTGGTGCCCGTAATGGAGTGGAGAGTTCTGGAGAGCCGATGAGGGTGAAGTGAGGCGAGTATGAGAAGCGCCGGAATGCAAGGCAAGGGGTAAACAGGAGATCCCCGAAAAAACCCGCAGTACAGTGGTATCGTCCGGCATAATTCCCACGTGCGAAAATCCGGGAGCGACCCCACCGAAAATCGAACCCGGTTCGCCTAGGTGGGAAGCGAGTCGTCTGACCACTACACCACCGCGGCCCCTGTCCGAAGTGGCAGCAACTTTCGGTGTAAATAAGGGTAGCATTCAACAGTGCATTGTTAATCGGGGAGAAGGATTTGGACTGTTAAATGACCATTGAGTATATTTTTTCCCCTTTGTACCCTATCGTAATCAAGGAGAACTCTTACTGGCTGTATATATTGAACCATATGTAATGTGTTCTCCGTATATTAATATTAGGTGAGTTAACGTTATTTCAATATGAGAGCAATTTCAGGATTGATCTACCAGAATAAAGGGGCATTTATAAGCAACAATATGAATATCCTGTCTTCTACCTGTTAGATCGTAACTGCCCGCGGCAGTCCACTGTTACATTCTTCTTGGATGCAATTTCCATTCCTGCTGATCATTTCCAGCTCCGTTACGAAGCATTCCTTATTTACTTCTTTCCTTAATTTCTTGTCCGATTTCTTCTAAATATTTTCAGTAGGCACGTATTCGCATATCACTTCTTACAATACTTAACTCTTATTCCAAGGTTCTGCCCCTCTGAACGAGCCACTTAGGGAAATTCCTGTTTAAATTCAAGTGTTAACTTTCGCTTGTAATTTACATTACTGCCACCTAGTTCAACAACTTTCCCTTTTTTTAGCTGAGGTACTAAACGGCAAACTTTAATAATCCGTGATATACGAAGTTATTCTGAGCTCCAAGCAAAAACGCTTTGAAATGATTCCTTATTCGAAATGACAAAGGAAACGTAATACGATTGATGACTTTACAGTATATTACGGGAGTAACACGTTTCAAACTTCGAATTTTTCAAATGTTTAAAAATATTGAAAAATGCTTGGGATGAAATCTGACATTCTTTATCCTTTCTTGGGTAATGGCATTTCTTGATCACTAAAGTCTTGTCTTCACTCGGAAACAATTTATCATGATGCTGTTTACAGTTTGCAGAATGTTTCCAAATTGTTTCCAAAACACTGGAAACCTGTTTCAAAAACCCTGTTTCTGTATCGTGTTGTGTACAGACTGCAGTTCTCTTTAAGACGTTTCCCGGAAGAAGAAGAAGAAGTACACTTCGCCTGTGTATATTTTGTTACGGACTATGTGGAACGCTTGCCTAGAAGAAGGCATTGGTGGATTCTTATAGTGCCACCATTTGCAACAGAATCTCAAAATTTTCGCAAACTCATTGTAGTAAAATTAAAAATATATATATAACATCGGAAACTTATGAATCATTTTGTAAACTGTTTAAATAGTTTTTCTATTAACACGTTCTCAATTATAGACGAAGCATTAGAAAATAAAACGCATTCCGACAGGTCCTATGGCTAGCAGGCAAACGGCTGCGCTATTTAAAAAATTTCAGCTGTTTATATCAAGAATAGTTCACTTAAGAATAATACACCGAGGTAATAATTCATTTTTGCTGATTTAAGGGTGAAAGTATACACCCGCCATAAAAAAATTTCTATGTAAGCCCAGCGTTTCAAAGTTTTGTACGATAATAACGTGGCACATGTTATTTTTGTAACAAAGCTGAGTGATAACCCCAATGAAACTATTCACATATTTAAGATCTGAATTGAAGACATTTGTCGTTCCAATTCAAATAGTTCATAATGTTTTGAATTGGAATATTTTGAAAATATTGATTTTCAAGAGTGCGTCCTCCCGTATAATTATTGTATGTTAGAAATCATACTGTTTATTTCTCTCTTTGTGATTTTGCATAAGAAACATTATCTTATCATTTTGACCCAGTGTACGGAAGAATTCTTTATAAGAAGCCAGGTACATATTTATATAAAGTGCCATGTTTCTGTATGTTGCTAACAGCTACATGTATATATACACACATATACAGTATACATCAAATTGTGATTTTGAGCACTGAATTTAGTTGTAATTTCCAATATTAAAGGTTATAGCGACAACCAATGCTGTCATTCACTCTAATGTATATTTTATTTTTTGAATAACTCTGCTGGAACACAACATTCTTTTCTAACGTGCTTAAAGCGACAGTGCTACGTATTTTGAATTCTTAAAACTTATTTAACTCTTTTTTTTTTTTTTACAAAATTTATAAAAGATTTTTTGTAGGATTGCTCTTCCCTACGTTTCCCAAACATTCTGCATAATGCAATAAACGTGTTTATTTTTAATTTTTGTGGCACTCTTGAGTTTTACAAAAATGTTTCACTGTGCGTGAATCCCCGAAATATAAATTCAAGATTAAAATTTGAACTACTCATTATCTTTTCTATGGCATTTATTTCATTGCCTATATATTTTCAATACCAAAACCATCACAGACAGCACAGGTCAATAGTATGTACAACTCCCTAGCAAAAACTTGACTGCTTCTCAAATAATAACGTGTAGGTACGACAGCATCAGTATATGCGCAACAGTAATTGTTTTGAAATTTATAAATCATTATAATTTAGAAATTTATACCTACCAAATTAAGAAAAACACTTCTCTTTCCCCACCATATTTCAATCATGTGTTTTCTACTAAAAGTCTGCAACATCCTATATGCACCAGCCAGGCGGATATTACAAATCGAAGCATGACATGACATAAAGAACTAACTTACTGAATATAAATTTTGAATTTTTTTTGCAGCTTCAGAAATACCAGTATTTCCCACGCTGGACATAGTTTATCATACAGTGAAGGAACCTTTGAATACGGTTGCAGACGTGAAATGAACCACGTGAGAAAAATAAGCTGGATTTCGAATGTAATGTGATAATGTTAAAAATTTTCCCTGTGCCTTGACAAACTGGTTTTTAAATATCGTATCTATGTTTGCGTATCTCAGTACACATATGTTCTGGAAATATGACTTTCTTCAAGGAAAGGCAAAAGAAATATTTGCAGTCGTCACTTTTTTATTTTTCATTTTGAAGCATACCTTAAGAGAAAAAAAATGGTGAAAATCGACAAACGGAAGAGCGAGTGAAGAGATTTGGGTGGCTTTTAACAGCGAGGTTTTGAGAGCCGATGAGGGTGAGTTAAGTGAATATGGAGCAGCGCCGGAATGAAGGGGGGGGGGGGAAGCGGGATATCCCCGTGAAGGCCCGCCGACCAACGGCATCGGCCGGCACGATTCCCACTTGCAAAAATCAGGGGACACGGCCGGGGATTGAGCCTTGTTCGCCTTGGTAGGAAGCGAGCGTGCTAATCGCTCAGCCACCGTGGCCCCCATAACAGAAGAGTCAGGGGCATTACTGAAAATATTTCATTAACGAAGCATTATATTTCATAGGTCTGTACAAGTTTTTTTACCTGATTGCTACTATGGTTTCCGTAGTTATTATTAAAAGGTGACAATATATGATTATAAACATTTTTTATTAGTTAATTGTTGCGTAAACATGCTTTAGTGATTCATATGTTATGCCTGTAATCATGGGTAACGTAAATTGCAATTAGGAAAATAAATAAATAAAAAGTTTGATATGGAGGGTGACACAGTCTCTTAAGGGAATGGATAAAAGTACAACGGGGCGCCTGTTTTTAAATCCATTGGCTTACATCGCTTGTAATAATATTCTCGTGTTATATATCTAATATGCGAGAAATACAACCTTCCGGGAATGCATATTGCAGTTCTGCGAGTTCCCGCGGCAATGCTTCCGCATAACCAGACGTGACATTAAGGCGTTTAAAATTTTGGCTATGGATTCTCCTCAAGGGGCCCGCCTACCTGCAGCTGCATTCGCTTTTCAGGTGGCTATAAGGATGACACTCCCACACGCAGAAAGTGCACCGTCGTCGCTACGCGCAGGGCTCTGAAATGGCGTGCAGTGGTTATGGGGTGATCAGGCCTTAGCTGAACGGCCTGCCTGATCACACCTTCAAACATTGAACCAAGACACAAGTGTGATTGCAATAACACCTTGCGAAAGGCAGTTGCAGAAATTCCCTCCACCTGCCAGTAAACGAGGCCTGAAAATATTAAACAACGCGCCCGATATAGGCCAACGTAACTCTAGAAGCTGTGTCTTTTGTGATCGGGGCAGCGGACCAAGTATACGTGGAGATGGGTATGTCCGGCCGTCGTTAATCGCCTCCTAGAATCAGCCTTTGGCAACATTAACAAGATGGGGACTTTACAATTAGATTGTAACACTAGTAGCGTGCGGTAATAAAACTTAATATAATTAGCGTATTGGTATTCCATTTAAGCTCGCCCGATCAACAGTCACGTAGATAGTTATTGTATAATACTTGTGTTCAATAGACGCCATCTTATACTGCTGTGTTCTACGTAATCATCTCTTATCATTTAGCTTCGGCCATAGCCACATTCAGGTATGAATTGACTTGAACCTAATTCTTACCATAGTGTCCTCGCCGTGATACGCGTACCTATGGGTCTTTAAGCGGCGACCCTTTCGTTTTATAGGGGGAAAGTGTGTAACAAGGCTCAGTGCAGTGTTTTGAGTATTTCTGTTTGTATCTTTTGCGTATATTTTGAGATATAGTGCTTTGTAAAAGCCGTTGGTTTTTTCGTAGATTTAAAACACTCTGCAACCAAGTTCCAGCGGTGGCAGGCAAGCTTATTCCTGTTTATATTGTTTTTGAACTAAACCTCACTGACGTAGTTTAGTAGTTGGAGTCATAGTTCAGTGAAACTTCGTCATTTTCTCGTGCTGACAAAATGTGACAACCAACGTTAGACCTAAGATAGTCAGCAAGTTTCAGGAACTCATATCGGTTTCCACGCTCAGGTTCTATATTTCAGCCAGCATAGGCAATGTACAAAGTGCTATGGAGTCGCAAATGGGCTTATAACTTTTAAAACATCGTAAAATTGTGGAATTAAATTTTAATTCATGATAAATTTTTTTACCCCGGGCCCATAAGCTTTACTTCCAATTGGGACGTTAATTTCCCACCGACTCAACTCCAGAAGGATGTATGTCGGGAGAGAGCAAGATAGAGATTAACACTTTTCTGTGCTGACAAAATCCAACGAATTTAAAGCAATACAAAGAAAGTTAGTTTTAATTGGTTTCAGGAACTGAGATCTTTTGCGTTGTCATGTTTTATTTTGTAGTCAGCGTAGACAATAAGCAGAGTCCAATGGTGTCAAAGTGATGTCATAACTTTTAGACTTCCGAAATTTCTTTCGGACTGAAATGTAATTCGCTGTTACTTGATTCCCCTGAGTCCCGTACGCATGACATCCACCTGGGAAGCCAAATATCCCCTGACTCTGCTCAGGAAGGAGGTTAAGTGAGGAGAGAGTAGCAGGCCGTCGTGCGGCTGGAAGTCTGTCGGAATCTCCGGAGACTGCGGCACTGCCGATAGCTCCTGGTTAGCAGCAGGCGGTCAGGGCCCATCACTAATGCACGGCGACGCGTGGCCGTGATGGACGGTTGGCCGGGCCGTCAGCGCCGCCGAAGCTGCGCGCTAACCCTGAGTTAGGTGCAGAGTCCCGCGGGAACGCCGACATTGCACACATTACATAAACGAGAGTAGTAGGGGCGGGCGGGTTCTACTTCACATGGGCTTAATTGAGATTAATTGACGGATTATCGATTTGATTGATTGAGATAATCCTTGGTCCGATTTTAATCCGATCATTTTTTTAATCAAAAAGGGTTAAATTGATCGAAAGGGTTAAGTGGGTTGAAAGGGTTAGTTTTCAATTAGATTAAATTGTGTTCTTTATTTTTTCTTTTTTTTATGTGGGGTTAGAAGGAGGTCTGTACGATGTTGAGGTTGTAGTGTCCTTAAGGCGACTGACCAGAGTGGTGGGTTGCAATGTCTTATATAGGTGTAGAGTTGAGTTCAAGAGTGGGTTAAGGCTCATTTTTTTTAAACTTTTCTCATTTTGAGGTGTTTGGAGGGATGTTACTGTTAGATAGGCAATGTTTACGAATCTTATCAACACAAGATAATTTCAGAGTGTTTAAACTGTTTCTAAGAGTGACCTGAGTGTAAATTTGATGATTTTTGGGATATTGCTTGTAGAAGGTGGTGGGAGATAGGCGACATTGGAAGAAAAGATTTACGTGTTTTCCCAATGCAATTAAATGTTAGAGAAATTCAGAGTGTTCTACGTATGAATAAATAACATGCATCGAATCACAAATTTCAAACAACTACGTGAATAATAACATAAGTATCGAGCTTAGAAATATAATTTACACGAGAGAGAATTTTAAAATCTGGTGTCGACAAGTGCAAACTCACAAAAACGAAAATAAACAAGGTAGAGTCTTTGAACTAGTTCTACATATGAATGAATAAAACGAGAGACTAGTATAGTGAACAACTACTGGCTTTAATGAAAATCCAGCTAGTCAGTATGAATAAATAACACATAAACAAGTTTACATGCACAAATTACACATCCCTTACACGATACAGCCTGGTGAAAATCTCTGAATACTATTTAAACCAGACACAACAGCATGCATATATTTTGATAAGTAAAATATATATTGATAGAAAATCTTACCCCAAATGATTTGTTTCAAAATAACCAACATGTGAAGAGTGTAATCCCACATCACTTTATATATGTAATGGAAAAAATGCACAAAACATACTCGAAGAGAATATTATTTTTTTAAATAATGGAAATTAACATAAATCAATTACTTATCACAAATGCAGTATATCGATCCGAAAATATAAATGAGTTAATACAGGAAAATTTATATTATCCTGCAAAAAAACCTTTTATATTAAATTGTGTACAATATAAAACATTAATCGTGGCTATCACTAGAGATGGTCGCTGGTCCATAGTTGAGGTAAGCCCCGATCGTAGCCTTGTCGGAGGCCAACTGCCTACCCACCTGAAGAAGATGAGAGAGAGAGAGAGTTGCACACATCTGTCACCTCCAAGCCTCTATCACAAACTGAAGATTTCGGAAAGTGGATAACTGAGGTCACTTCGCTCCAGAGCTCCGTACATCCGATACCACTCCTACCACCCATATCCTCCCACCCCTAGCCAGACTGCTACCTCAGGCTGCTGCGATTGTCAATTTTTTCAGCACTAAGGTAAGAAGGCTTCAACTGCCTACTTGTGCCCAGATTGGACACCCTTCTACCCCGTACCCATCAGAACTGGCCCGACTCCATAGTGCCAACCACCCTCCACCCCCTCCAATTCATGTATGCGAGGTCTTGGGGGTCATTCACCCATCAGCCTGTGATTGTCATTTTTCGCAACTGAGTCAAGATAGCGACAAATGCCTCGTTACATGTAGATTGGGAGCTGCCTGCTTGTAGCCACACCCTCCCACATACACCCCTAAGAACCGGCCCTTATACAGAGGAATGACCCCCTACACCCCTACTCACAAATCTTTCTTTCCTGAAGACCTCTGTTATCGATCCTGCCTGCTGTTCACAAAATCAGTTTTACGCACCACAGCATCAAACCTGAGAATGATTTTCATATTTTTTCGTGAGTTGGTGCTCCAGCAGTATCTGTTTCACAACAATGTGCCCTCCCCTGCTAGAGTATTCAGAAAACATTTTTATAGTGTTGGCTCACCTGCTTCGACCCATACCCTTCTGAATGCGTACCCTGGGAAATTTCGCCTCACTTGCTGTGGTTTCAAACTTATGCAACAGGTTCACTATATGAGAAGAGAAAAAAAATTTACAATTCCCTGAAATCAAGTTCCCGATATAAGCCCCGTGATGTCCCCCAGATTTAAAATTCAAACAACAATAAATGAATATTTGAATCAAGCAAATTAAGATTTGTAAAATCACACAGAAATACAAGAACATATTTTATTCACTCGGTAATAAATGTTTTCTACAAGTATTCAAACAAAATTAATATATATTCTTAGAGGAGAGAAAAAATATTGGGAGAGAATTGCGCATCTTTTTTAACAATGAGATCTCGAGAGCTGATGAGGGTGAAGCAAGGCGAGAAGCAGGGGGTCACACACATGAGACTAGGGGAAATTAGAGCAAGATCTCCGATAAAACCCCCAGATGAAAAAAATGCCTATCACAACACCCACACATTGCCAAGAAATTTGTTTTAATCATGTGACATGTCCAGGGAGGCGAGCATGCTAACCACTCAACCGTCACCTTCCCTTTCTTTATGGCTAACCAAAAACTTTCCAGCAGCAAATATATTCCTTGTATCATAAAAGTATATATTTTAACAGTTTCCGAGGTAAGTTTATCGAAATAGTATGAATACAGGCTGAAATCATGTTTTTTGGAGTTAGAAAATAATGACTTCAACATTATTCTTACCTTTTATACTAAAAGGACTCAATTCTTGTAAATATGCTGCTATTTAGATATAACTTGAGTTAAAATTTATTTTTTTAAACTAGTTTAAATATATTTTGTTTATCTTCTTCTCCAAACATCATTGTGTTGTATCTTGAACAGGAACTATTGTAATTTGTGTAAATGTAAAATAAAATATTTAAAATGTTCACTGTTTTTTGTTGGGTGCAGTTTTAAAAGTTGTAGCAGGAGAAACTTTCTTGTAGGAAAGGAGGGACAGAGGCCTCTGCTACTTGCTTCTGTAAAGGTACTCAGAACTTGATTTCAATATGTTCCCCTGGGGTGTCACAGAAGTTGGTCATCAGAGCTTTGTGTCTTAGTCCAACCTTCAACTTGAGTGGAACTAAAATTCTCTCACGATACTAACATGTTGCATCATTCCTTTCCAAAACGTAATTTGTCAATTCAGCTATGTTCCATTTTCTCCACAATTTTTTGTAATTTCCTCTCAGCCCTTAAAAGTTAGTTTAAACTTAAATGATTGTAAGTTTTTAAGTCAAGAAAATTACATTTTCTTTGTGAAAGCAAGCAAACACATATCCTGAATTTTTTAAATACAAGTCATCAGCTTACCAATACTGATAGACACCCATTCACAGCATTACAACAAAAGATTGTTTCCTCATCACTCACTGTACATAAGATATTATTGAAAAAGGTTACGACCTGTGGAATTAAAAAAAATAACAAGTCACACTATTTAGTTTTAACTTTAAAGAAAATGTTTTATTAAAGAAAAATAAACAATCACTTTCAAGACAAAATAAATTATACATCTTGGCACTAAGCATATTACATTACAAACTTTAAATGAAATACAATCCTTTTTTTGCCATTGCCTTCTGAAAAACAGCACAACTTAAAATCATTACTTCATTCATCACAACATTAGATGAAATAGATACATTTTTTAGCACTGACTTCTGAAAAAAAAATTACATACCGAAATTGTTAATGTATATTTCATCACAAATTATAAAATAAATATAATAATTTTTTGTTATGTTAAAATTTACATGTACAGGCCAAACAGGTTTTTTCAAACCAAGAACTCCATCTTATGTCATTAAACTGTAAAAAATTTATCACTTCATGTCCTGAGACAACTTCAAAAATATTCAAATACTCTTATAATTTACGTGCACAAGCCAAACAGGTGTTTTATAACCAAAAACCCCATCGTATGGCATAAAAACTTAAGAAATAATAATCGCATCATGTCTGGATACAACTTAAAAAATATTCCAACACTAACATTTAGATGTATAAGCCAAACTGGCTTCATAACCATAAAAAAAAACTCCCCTGTTCACCATTACAATTTCAAAACGTGTTTAGAGTTTTAAAAAATTGACATAATTATATTATTTTAAGTAATAATAAAGTATCTTAATAAACTTTCCAACATGAATGAATTTTCTTTAAAAGTCATAAAAAATTAGTGAAATTTCTTTAACAAAATCATTACACCCAAATGAAATTTCTTAAAAATCATTACACCCGAATAAATTTTCTTTATAAATTGTTACAAATCAATGAATTTTCTTTATAAATTATTAGAACTTCATATTTTCAATCATTAATCTGTAAAAACTTTTTACCAAATTACAAGTAAAAAAGCATTACAAAATTTTAATACTAAAAAGTTTGTGAAATTATACCACAGAAGTAATCATTAATTACTGAAAATGTGAATTTTCAATACAATTTATGTCTAGGGTTAAGACCTAAGATTAATTTGCATTTTTTAAACTGGAATAACAAATATTGATGAAGGATGTGAAGGAGGTAAGGATATCGGTCTATAAATTATTTCTTGTGGTGACAGATTGAATATAGGCGGAGTTTCAGGTGTTTCAGGTGACAATGTTTCAATAGTTGTCTGACTTGGAGCAGATGACACAACAAAATTTAAATTTAAAAATTTGTCTAATACCTTCAACATATTATCATTGGTAGATATTGCTTTTGGAGAGACGTTTAGAGAGGGAAACGTTAAATGTAACAGTTTACAACAGGAGCAAATCTTGGGTGTTGGCAGTGTTACTCACCTGTTTTTCTTCTTAAGTCAAAATCTCTAAACTCTGTAGGTGGGAGCACTGTGGCAGACGGTGCTACAAACTTGGAAGATGTAGATGCAGTGGCTGACGATGCTGTGCACACTCTCTTAGACTTGGGCACCATGGCGGACGGTGCTACAATCTTGTAAGATGTGGATGCAGTGGCTCATGGTGTTGTGGACACTCTGGTAGACAGGGGCACTGTGGTGGACGGTGCTGCAATCTTGAAAGATGGGGATACAGTTGTTGATGGTGCTGTGACCACTCTTGTAGACATGGACATTGTGGCGAATGGTGCTGCAAACGGTGTCCATATCTTCCAAATATGGACACTGTGGTTGGCGGTATTGTGGAAACTCCCTTGAATTGTGACAGTGATGCTATTTCTGGGTGCAGTGTGGTGGTAAACTCATCTTCCTCTAAAGACGTTAACAAACCGCTTACTAAATCATCCGAATCATTGATTAGTCAATTGAAATACCTCCAACCAAAATCATGAAGATCTTTGTTAAAATCTTGCATAGATAAGCAAAGCTAACCAAACTGCCAAAAAACTGGAAAAAAAATTGAAAAGGCATAGAGACCGAAGATCATTTATAAAAATTTCTAATTCTCAGGTAAAATGTTCAAGAAGTCTGATTCCTGACCTTCAACCAGAAGTCAGATGTTCAAATCCCCTCTCTTCCTGCACCTACAACCTTCAAATATCTTCAAACAAGTACCCCCAACCTTGGAGATAAACCTCTCTGCTAAGTTTGTTACTTGGAGAAATAAATAACATTTATTCATTAGTATAATAACTTCTTAATCATAACAAATAAATAAAGTTATTTCATAATTCATTAAAAATGATAAGTAATGTAATAGAGATCAGCATATTTAATAAAACAATATATATAATTTGTAGAAAAAAAAGTAATATTATCCGTATAAGTAACCTGCTCTAATCCCTTTTTAACCTTCTCTAAGATTACTTTAAAATTTAAATGGAAAAATGTTTTTTCCTTATTCACAATAAATCTTATCTAAATCAAGAGCCATGATATGATCTAATTTTAGTAAATATGTTCTTGTTTCCTTAATCCATATAACGATAATCATATTTACATTAAACATATATGGATATTTTTTCCATTAATGTATCCGAATATGTTTCCAATTTGATTAAAATTCTGTTTTATTAGATGTTTCCATCGAATTTTTTTTTGGTTAAGTTTAGAATGTGTATGGATAAGTAAAACTTGTTTTGTAAATATTTGTTCATTTTTTTATGTCTTGTGTATTTGTTTTAATTTATCTATTTTTTCCTGCATAATGGAGCTTTCAAAGGGAATATAAATTTTTATCATGTACAAAACATAATATTTTGCTGGAGAATTTTCAAACAGCTAGGAAGACATTTTGACCATTTTGACCTTGTTAGTCACGGCGGTTCAAGAAATCATTGACCTGAAATGCCCTCCCCTCCAGGGACAGGGATGTCCTTGGTCGCTTCCTTCGTGAAAAGCTAGATGCCTGGGTTGTCTCCAGGGTGTGATAAAACCGAAATGTGTTCTGTGGGGGTTTGTTCGACTCAGACTGCCAACCTCTGACATCTCAGTCTCTGTAGTTTGTACTATTGGGAAAAACATTGAAATTTAACTTTGAAGGAATGGTCGCACTGCTAAGTCGTCAGGTCTCTAAACGTAATGGTTTATTGAGATATTAGCAAATGTTACAAGTATAAGATTTCAAAGTGAATATAAATTACAAAGTTAATAATGTTTAATCAGATAAATCCCATACTAATAATTTAAGTTGAAACATCTGTACTATTGAACATATAGCTTTTTCATTTGCGAAAACGAATTTACATTTCTGTAATTAACAGTGATTCGTTCTTTATTCATTTTATGTTGACATGGTTAAAATCATACCTAACCAAACTCTAACCCAGTTTATATCAACCAAGCCTTACGCAGGATCATATATTATATTGTTAGTGATGGAAAGTGGTTAGAGTGCTTGCTTACAGATCTATTCCCTCTCTGTGGAGAAAATATTTTTCTTACCAAAACAAGTTCACATTTAATAAGGAATAGGTTAAATAAATTTTCAGAAAATGATTCATTTTACATCATATTTATTAACAAAAATATATAAACACAGGATGATTCAAAATGTATGTACAACATTTTAACACAAGCAAGTATAGATTGCTCCAAAACATACACAAGTAATTACAGGATAGTATGAAACAAATAAACAATTATTTAAAAAATATATACAAATACAGGCTGTTTAAAAAAACAGTTGCTAAAACCATTTCTTTCCGAAACAAAGATGAAGTGGTTTACTCCAACATGCTAATAACTTGCTGATGTTCAATTTATATTTTGATTTCTGTATATGCGAGCATGTGATTTTGTTGTCTTGTTGATCCATCTTTACGAAGTAGTGGATTACATACAAGCAAATACTTTTTATAGTAAATTGCCGTTACTACTTCACTCATCCTAAATAATTGCATGTGACTAACTAATATCCACAGGAGAATCATCAGAGTCTTTTTCTTACCCCAGTCAGTTCGTTGCCCATCTTAACATTAATTTTGAGTTATTCTCTGTAGAGAAAAATGTTTAATTAGGTGCATATGTTTTATGTAATTGTTTAAATGAGGGGCAATAGTATTCTTTTTGAATATCTATTACTTTCCTGTACAGCACTCATTAAAAAACATGATTTAGCTTAACTCAAACTACATATATTTCACAATTATTTAGGTAATGATAGTAAATGTCTTCACTGTTCCCATACTCTATACATCCAGTCTCCCATTTTAAACCATGGTGATGTTTAGTAACCCATCTGTTTCTTTTCTTGTATTTGGTAGTTAGATATTTCCAGTCAAAGAGTGATTTGAAACAGAATATAGTTGTATATTCTTCCATATCAATAATAGCTAATTATTTAATAATAAATTTTTCCTGCAGATTGAAATTCTTGCACATTGCAAAACATCTTGTCATAGCTGTGGTTTGGCATCTACTGACTCAATTCATTATTTTCACCAGCTTATCTCTTGCATTGTAACTTTCTAAACTGTTATGAATTACAGGAGTGTAAGCTTGCATATTTGCTGGAATTGGTGTATTTGCAATAATTACAATCTGTGAATCAATCATGCCATTGGTAATTGTGTCATCTTGTTTGCTTATATCAAACACAAATAATGTTCCTCTGAATTTAAATTATTCGGGTTCAAGGATCGGTGGACTGATTTTGTTATAATACATTTCCTAAATCTTTGAGTGCATATCATACAAAATAAGGAATTCCCCATTGCCAAAGATCATATTAAATACACATAGGGGTAAGCTTGACTGTTCAGATACAGTTTAGTATTTTTCATGTCAAAATTTTCGAATACTGCTCGATCTGCTTTTAAATTTTTTTGTCAAATTGTTTGAAAATAAATGACAACATATCTTGGTTTTCCAACTAAAAACTTGATTTCACATTCCAAATTACTTTTTGTGATGTTGGCAGTATTGGAAAAAACTATAAAGCCCACGATCTGAATGCAATGTCTAGGTTCTTCCCTTTTTCCATAAATTTTAAAAACTTCACTCATTCACGGGTATTAATTTCAATATGCGGCATCAACCATTCCACACTGCTTAGTTAGTGTATTGTATATAGCATTAAAAAGTGTATTACTGAATAGAATAACTAATCGTTGTTTAGCATGTAATATGACGTGTTGTAGACTTCAGAACAGCCCAAAACCATACTTTACAGTATAATAACTTTGTATTTTTCACCTGGGTTTATTTGTAGTTAGTAATCACTAATATTGTTCCACCCTGCCATAAGCCCTGTATAAATATCATTTACAGTTCTGAGAGATAATTCTTTATCATGGAAGTAATTCCAACATCTCTGGTTTGACAGATTTCCACTCCATTTAGCAGATATGCAATTCCGTCGATTGAATGAAGTATGCCATTTCTTACCATTTTGTAGTTGCTGGATTATTAGCATCTGCTGTATTTTTAATTATTCTGCTAAACCTTAAACTTGATTTCGATGGTAATGTGTAAATATCATGATTTTGTATTGAAATGCTTATTTCCGAAGGAAACGTGTATGGACCTGCTCAGAATGGTTCATTCACATTTATTTCCGTATTCATGATTGCATTATCATGGCTGATAGGTTCTTCAACATTAGGTATATCTTCCATTTCCATTAACAGTATTAACATTATTCTTTTAAATACAATTCATGGCCTTGTGTTAACTTCATGGGTATATTATTTGAAGTGATAATTTTATGTTGGTGATGATGTCTTTTTTACTTTCTTTCTTCGAAATATGTTCCTTAGTGACATACTTCTTAAAAAAACTGCCTACTTTACGACCGAATTTACTATTGTACACAATACCCATTATGAGTGTAATGTGCAGGGAATGCAGGTGTTTATATACATTTTTAAAAATGTAAATGAACAGTAATTTCTTAGTTTCTAAAATTAATAAGTTTACCATCTTGATCGACAATTGTAACAACTATTTTATCAACACGATTCACTATTACTGGAAGATATAACAATGTATTAGGTTTTTCCAATTATTTTATATCCTGGAGCTACAGCACATGGGAATTCATGTAATGTATTTGTCATTTTTCCATTCAAATATGAACTGCTTACAATGCTAACATTTATACAGCATACATGTACCGACAATATATTAACATGTTTTGATGATTTGTGTTATTGATTAGCTTGATATACTCTCAGTTCATAACCAAACATATTTGCAATTGAATTATCTTCTGAGAAATAGATATCGACATTACTATACATTGCACTAGTTAATGTATTTGGATTTACACGTAATCAGGAATGTACATCTTCAGGTAATGCTGCTTTAATGAATGTTTCAAGGTCGTCCAACACATGAGATCCCACCAGTATCACACACTTGTATGTTTTTCATCAATATTGGCTGTAAATAATTGGTTATGCATATCAATGTTTGGTATGCCATTGTAAGTAACGAATTCTATTCGACTTATTTGCCATTCTCCATCTAACTCCAACACAGGGAAATAAACTGCATGCAATTGCGACGAATAACCACTTAATGTGAACATAATTGACATATTACCAATGTGTTTTAAAATTACAATTACTTATATAGCCCATTTATAGCCAAAAAAAATCAACATAAATGTTCGCAATTGATTGTATTTGGTAACTGATCCATTTTGTAATTATATTTGAATTGCATGTTTTTAAAATAATTATGTATTTCAATTGGATAATGTAAATCGCCAAAACCATCATAATACAATGATTTATATATGTTTTTATTAATGCAACTCAATGTGTTCCTTCATTTTGTATAGAATCTAAATTAACAATCATACATTCACGAATATTTGGTTTCTTTGGTAAATTGTCTCTCATATATACACCTCGGAAATAGGAAATATCCAGTTGCTTTACAAATACATTAATATCTTTGTTTGTTAAAGTACGTTTTGGAAGACGATTTAAAACTTTCTGCATTTTTTCCACGTTTGGAATTTTTTCATCCTCCAACTTTATAGGGTTTCAAAAACATCCTTTTACCTTTTGATTTAACTGCTGAACTAATTGCCGAACCACCTCCAACGATTGATCCAAGAGCTGTTAATAATGGAAATAGGAATGGAATGATTCATCCTTTCTTTGTTTTTATTTTGGTTTTGCATTTAAGCCCAGGCCTCTCTTCACCATCACAAACATAATTTTATCAACAACCCAAGCTCCAATCTTTCCACCAGTGGATTTAGATGAATTCTTCCTTAGATTTGCTGCTTTATCGGCTAGGATTGTATCTGCTATGTCTTTCTTTCAAATGGTTGTTCGATCATAAACTATATTGTGTTCTTTCCACATGTTATTGCAAGAGTTTATGCCTTGATTGTTCTGTGCCAAAGTTTTGTAATTTTGATACCTTGTCCGCAATAATTTTATTTCGGTGAATGTAATTCAAATGGTAATTTATTAAGCAAAGTATTCAATACACTGCATCCTTTTTCGATACCTTTAGTACAAGCCATTGTTCAACTGAATGCAAACCTATATATCGACCTGCATTTTTAGTTTTATGTTAGCATGTTATGTAATACTGTGTAATTCTGTAGAATGAAGGTTATAAAACAAAATGTACATATGCTGGTAATTATAAATACAAAAGAAAACGTAATTGAACAGAAACATTGCATTCTTTTACCATCAAATATACATTGTATAATAAGGGTTCCTTCTTCATGTGGAGAAACTTGTGTCTTTTTGTCATTGTTGGAGCATCCAAATGTACTTAAATTTGAAAATATATGTGTTTTCTAAAACAATACAACAAGAGAAATATCAACAATTAGCGACCATTCTATCGTTAATTGAAGGATTGCGATATTTTCCTTTTACAAATAAAGAAGATATAGTGCCTCCGAATTAAGCATTGCCCAATTTTGTGTTTTTTGGCAATGTTTGGTGTGAACGCCAGAGTGAAATACAGGAATACTTTAGTTTTGGTAGACATTCAAACATTGACTGTTTTTTTTCTATTGCAAGTTACGCATGTATACCAAAACATAAATTACGTGATAATGCTAATTTGGTAATTGTGTTCAAAATGGATAATACGAATCGGCAACATATCTACAATGGTCATGTTTTAGGCGATATGTCATTTACAAAGGTTAAAAATATGCATTATTACTATTGGAATGAAAAATACGATTTTTTGGTTATCATACCAACACTTCCCCTATATAAAGGTAGATATAGGTCTGATTTTGACAGTTTTTTTACCTCCAGGCAAAGAGAAATTAGTATTTCAAAGTTTGGACATAGCTATATAAAACACAATCATTACAATAGCTGTTTAACCAAAAATCGCGATGGGAATTGCGATTTAAACAGACATATATTACATAGTATGGGTGTGGCTGTGAAAGATAGTGATGCTGTAAATAAACATTACATGGATTTCATCAACACTATACTGTTACTCATATTTAAATCAAAATCATACTATGTTCAAGAGAAATAAATCAACTTAGTTGATTTTAATGACGATGTTTATATAAACATGAATGTAATTGCAAACATTTTAACCAATATTCAGAATGATTTGCAGATTAATGAATTTAGAATACAATAACTTTTAAATTAACTTAGTAAGGACTTTAAGTATACGACAAACAGTTTCTACAACACAGCTTACAGAAATACAAGATAATTTAAGACTAGTAATTAATGAAGTGGTAAATGTTACTATTACAAAATAACTTGAAACATGAATGGAACAAATAACGCAACTTATAAGAGATGAATTGATTAATAAAGATTTGGTTTAGTTACACAAACAGATTTGAGGAAACAAAATAATGATTTGGAAACATGAACGATCTGTTTTATCAATGATTTGAAACCTAAAACTATAGCAAAATTAGATGTTGTTTTAAGTAAAGTCAATAAGATTGAAAAAGCTCAATGTGATCGACCTACTACATCAGTTACAAAAGCAACGACTTAATTCTTATATAAAAAGATTGAATTTAATGTAATGTAACAAAAACATGCTAGACACTGTTTCGAAATTACATATTGTTATATCTGATGTAAAAGAGAAATATTTACAAGTCAAACGAGTCCGTATTGATTGGGATATTTTAAATGAAGAAATATTTAAACATGTTACCAGTAGAATGTATACATTGCATTCTGTGTTGAATAAACCTAAGGAAGCAGCTTTGGAAATTAAAGTGGAAAATGAAGCTTTTACAAAGAAAAAGCAATCCCTTTCTCAATTAACCCAATGTTATTTAGCTTTAAAACAATCTATGTCTACATGCAATACATTTGGTGTTTATCGACATGAAAACAACTGGTTTCTGGGATATTCGTTAGTTAAATTTTTGCCTGAGAGTAAAATTAAAATAAGTGATTACATAACTGATGTCAGTGAAGGATTATTTTAATTAGTGTTTAAAAAATTTCAAAATCGATATTCCGACACCGATTTGCAGAAATATAAAGAACTTATTCGTCGAACGAATGTTAATATTTGTTCAGGAGATGAAAGCCACCCGAAGATACATTTAATAGGAGATATAGTAGGAAGTGGAATTATAAAGATGAATTTGACAACTACTTTTTACCTGTATAATGGAACAATCCTAATAAATTGGTTGATAGATTAGAACTACTCATTGCTTCAAAAGTCTGGGAATAATTCACATACAAACGAAATTCTTTCTATTATTTAAGAGTTAACAGAAGATGTTTATATTACAAATGGAGTTTAGTAATATTGCTCAAGAGCTTCACACTTCTGCAAGGATAAGATTTCCTACAATAAGAGTTATAACTCATGGTTTAAATGATCTTTTTCAAGCCAATTTTTGTGGAATGACATTGCTTTCAAAATACAATAAGGTATACAAGTATATTTTAACCATAATAGACGTTTATTCGAAATATGATTGGGGTATACATTTGAAAAACAAAAATGGGGAACAGGTTAGCGATGGAATGAAGATCATTTTGAAAGAGAGAACCCCCAATTCGCTCCAAACTGACAGAGGATCTGAATTTTTTCTGCGCTGATCCGGAAACTAATGACCGACTATGATATTAATCACTACTAAATGTATTCGAACCTTAAAGTGAGTGTTGTGGAATGTTACAACAAATCGATTAAGCAATTGATATATAAACATTTCAAATCCAAAAGGGGTCTTACAAATGGGTTGACATTTTGCCTGAAATAGTTAAATTGTATTATTTTACATATCATAGAACTATCAAGATAGCTCCTAAAGAAGATAAGTATAATAGTTTATTGAAAACTATTTATAATAATGTTAAAGTCATCGACAAAACAAAACCAAAGTTCAAAGTTGGGGAATTTATATGTATCTCGATGGAGAAAGGGTTATTTAAAAAAAATTATGATGAATTGGTCTTTTGAAATATTTAAAAGTATTTCAATTAGACAAACACATCCCAGAATGTATTACATAGAAACATATGATGGAGAACCAATTAAAGGTGGATTTTACGAACATGAATTGCAAAAATTCAGTTCTCCAAAGTAATATTTTGTTGTTAAAATCATTAAAAGGAAGAAAGATATGTACTTGGTTCGATGGCGAGGATTCTTGAGGATTCTTAAAATCACATGACTCCTAGCTTAAGAATCAAAATCTTAAAAGGTTGTAATACAATATTTGTAAAAATTTCTGATACTAAATAAAATATTTTTAGTTATATTTGATGTGTTTTTTCATTTAATAAACCTCTGTATGGTGTTTGGATGTACAATTTAGTGTGTAATCAATCCCCCTTTCGGTTGTATTATCGTTTCATTGGACTAACTTTGGAGCAATAATCCAGTGTGTTTAAATCCTTTTGATTGTGACGTATTTGATTGTTTTTTATGTTACATTTCTTGGAATCGGGATAAAATTTCGTAGCATTTTAAAGCTTAAAGACATTTAAGACGTGATTTGATTAGTTGATTTTTGTAATTTCCTAATTGCAATATTTTTTCGCAGAATTTTTCGTAATTTAAAGGCATTTGTGATGCGATTCTCTTTTAATTTTATTTATAATGTATTTGGAATTATATATATTTCTTAACCTTGGATAATATTTCCCAGAACTTTATTCTTGAATTAGTTTTCTATGCTATTTTGTGTTTTTTTATTTAATTGTTCATTGTTATTTTATCGGAATACATTTCTGGGTTTCATAATTTTTGTGGTAGGGTATATTTCTTTGCTTGTATCGATACAGTTCTTGGAAATTTGTTACTTTAAGAGAGCAAAATACTAGTCCCCCCCCCCCCCCCACACTAAAAACTTTTTATACGAAAATCATTATTAATTTTAACTATGTAAACGATTTTGATGGTGTATCACTACTTAAAAGTTTTTGATGGTGTGCCCTAGGATGTAATTTTTGACAGTATTGAGTAACTCACAGTATTTTATTAATTTGTATTTAAAATATAAAGTTTTAATTCTGGGCTTAAAAATTCAATGCAATGTTGTAAGCACAATCCGGGCACTCCAAACATTTGAGAAAGGTAGATGAGGCGAGCCTGGCCAAGGAAAATCGTTGTGTAAAGTGTAGGCTATCTGTAGGCCGGGAACCCGTGTTGTGGAGTGAAGTTTGTTGTTGTGGCAGAGGGACGGGGGAAGTTCTCCCTCCTAGTCCTATTGTATAGGCGGCATCGGCGAACAACAGTTTCTGTGCATGAAGGGAAAAAATGTCGGGTGGATGAAAGTGAGCAGGTATCGATAGTGGTGCATGGCGCGGGCTGTGCCCGCTTCACGCAGTGCATATCTCCCGCATGGTCATGATGTGGTCTGGCCCGGCCACGCGAAGTTTGTTCACTGCTCCAACTCCCGTGTGCGATTCACTCTCTTCTGCTCTCGAGACCTAAGTTTCGCCCAACTATCCATTAGCTGGTATTGTACACAAGGTTTTAGAATGACTCATCCCCATTTCTTTTGTACAAACACATCACTGTAGTCAACTATCTTTCCCAAATAAAATTTAGCAAGATTATATTATATTTTCCTATATGATAGTACTCTCAAAAATTCTGAGCTAGGTAAAACTGTATGTGAAATCCATATTTTTGTCTACTATATGAATAAATATACGTTGTATTGAACCTAAAACACTTTTCCAACATGTTTGTTTAACAAATGTTTTCAATGGTTGAAAATGAAGTTTAACTTGAGTATTTGCTTACATCATAATTGTTAACACTTGAATAAAAATTAGTTTGAAAAACTGTGTTCTTTCAATGTTTAAAATCTTAGCGAGTTAAAATTATGTCTTATAGCTGTGTTGTTAATATTAATCAGTTATAAGTTGTTGGAAAACAGGAATAAACTTTAAAATGTCTTGTAAGATTGTTGGAAATGGTAATAAAGGTTGTTGGAAAATGAGGAAAAAAGTTTGTTGGAAAATAGTTTATATTTTTAATTGAATTTATTGTGTGTTAAATACGTTTAGTATGTATTTCTTAGTGATGAGAAAAAAATACAATTGTATTGGCAGGAGATGTGAAATTTTTTAATTCACTCAGAATACGCTAAGCTCTTGCCTTCCGAAATATGTGAGGTGGCTTCAGTGTCCGAACGAAAATAACAGTTTGTAGGGAGGAAGGGAAATAGTCCAGGTCAGTTCAAAATCCACTGCTGCCTCCCTAGGAAATCCGTCGCTTTGGTCTTGAAGCATGATTCATTCATTGTCGAGGCAGTGCTCTGGAGGTGAAGGGCCAGCGAGCTGAAGCAGGGAAACCAACACTAGAAAAACGTGTCCTGAATACTGTAGCAGCAGAGGGGTACGTAGGCGTGGTCTTGGGGAAGAACTCGCTTTCGCACAAAGACAACTTCTGGAGTAGGGGTGGGATGGGGCGCTTGGACAGGGGGCACGTTTCTCTATGCAAGGACCAGTTCTGAGGGCGAGGGGTGAATGGTAGGTTGGTGAAGGATAGGTTGGCTACAAGCAGGCAGCTCCCGATCTACACGCAACTAGGCATTTGTCTCTATTTTGAATCTGTTATGAAAAATAACAATTGTGGGCTGATGGTGTGAATGACCCACAGGACCTCGCAGATATGACTTGGATGGGATGGAGGGTGGTTGTCATAATGGAGTTGGGTCGGATCTGAGGGGTGCAGGGGAGGGAGGGAGGGTAGGGGATGTCTACAGGCGAGCGGGACCCGAACTGAACACAAGTAGGCTGTTGACGCCATCTTACCTTAGTGCTGAAAAATTGACAATCACAGACAACCCGGGGTAGCAATTTGGCAAGGGGTGGAAGGGTAGGGAGAGTGTGTAGGGAGCTCTGGAGCAAAGTGACCATAGCTATCCACTTTCCGAAATCTTCATTTTGTGATAGAACTTGGAGAAGACAGATGTGTGCAGCTCTCTCTCTTTCTCTCTCTCTCTCTCATCTTCATTGTGCAGGTAGACAGTTTGTGGCCAATGAGGCTAAGATAGGGGCTTACCTCAACTACAGACCAGCGACCATCTCTATTGAAAGCCGCGATTAATGTTTTATAATGTACATGTTTTAATATCAAAGTAATTCTGTGTTCGGTAGACGAAAATACCTTTTGCTTTAAGAAGTTTTCTCTGTTTATGGAAATTTGTAGTACGGCCATTAATTTTAAAGATAATTTTCTCTTCGAGAATGTTTGTGCCTTTTTTTCGTTTCATATTAAAGGTGATGGATTACGCTCTATGTAAGTTGGTTATTTTGAAACAAATAATTTGGGGTAATATTTTCTATTGTTACATATTTTACTTAACAAAATATATACGCATGCTATTGTATCTGGTTTAAATCATATTCAGAGATTTTTGCCATAAGATAACATTCACCATGCTGGGTCGTGTAAGGGATGTGTAATTTGTACATGTAAACTTGTTAATGTCTTATTTATTCATACTGACTAAATGGATTTCGTTTAAAGACAGTAGATGTTCGTTATACTTGTATCTCGTGTTATTCATTCAAATGTAGAACTCTTTTAAAAACTCTGCCTTGTGTAATTTCGTTTAGTGTGTTTGCACTTGTTGACACCATATGTTAAAATGCTCTCGCATGTAAATAATATTTATATGCTCGACTCTTACATTACTTTTAAAACTCATGTAATTGCACTTATTATTCTCACTGTCGTTTGAAATTTGCGATTCGATGTGTGTAATTTATTCATACATAGAACACTCTGAGAATTTCTCTAACATTTAGTTGCATTTGGAAAACATGTAAATTGCATTTTTGAAAGTCGCCTATTTCCCACCACAGACTGCGAGCAAACCCCCCCCCCCCCCACCCAAAAAAAACTTAAAATTTACCCTTAGTTCACTCTTAGAGATCGTTTAAACACACTGCAATTCTTTTGTGTGTTAAAGCTATTCGTAAAAATCGCCTATCTCCAACCAACATCTCTCCAAACACATGAAAATGAGAAAATGAGAAAAAATGTGCCTTAGCCTACTCTTGCACCCAACTCTACACCTATTTAAGACATTGCAACCCACCACTCTGGTCAGTCGCCTTAAGTACACCACACAGTCAACATCGTACACAGTTCCTGAAACCCCTTCCCAAAAAGAAAGAAAGAAAATAAAGAAAAAATTAATGAGATTAAAAACTAACCCTTTTTTGATTAACCCTTTTCCACTAACACATTCTGTTAGATTTAGCACTTTCGATTAAATATAGCCCTTTCAATTAAATTTAACCTTTCAATTCATTTTAACCCTTTAAATTTTTTATCGTATTAAGGATTAACCCTTTCAATAAAATCGATAATCCATCAATTAATCCCAATTAATCCTAGGTGGGGTAGGATCCCTACGACCCTACTACTCACGAGAACACATGGGTGAGAAGGCTGAGCGCTATCTTTGATGTGAGCGTGTCCATTCTCTAACCGGTCTAGCAAGGCTCCGGGAACAACGACCACTTGTGTCGTATTGGCTGCGAAAGGTCCCTTGTTGGTTGGGCTACCGGCTCGCAAGAAAGGCGTTCCGACATGTTGCTGGCGGGTGCCGCCATTTTGCGGGAGCGCGCGACTGGCAATCACAGAAAAGTAGGAGGATTTAGTTCCTTCGGGTGCATCAGCGTCTGGCATCGAAGCTCGGAGCTGTTCCTGCTCTGTCATTCTGATCGTCCGGTGGCCATCTTGGATGCCAGTAACCGTTGGCCGTTGAACTTTGACCTGTGACCCTTGACCGTTGACCTTTGACCTTTGACAAAAAAAATATTTAAAAATTCTGGTCCTCCACCATTATTTTTCCATAAAAATATCCCCTTTTCCCTAACAACTTCCCTTTCTCCCTTACAATTTCCGTTTTTCCCTTAAAAATTCTAAAAATTGCTGATACATTCTAAAATAATCCAAAAAGTAAAAATATCTAAAAACATATTATTTAAAAAATTATAAAAAACTACAAAAAATGTTTTTAAAAAACTAAAATTTCCGGAGGTCCCCTCTCACCACTCAACCTTACTCATTCCGCATTTTGGTTTTTTTCATGTGTCATTTGTTGATACATTGCTGGAGGCTGCTATCTTAGTTTCTTCTTTTGTAATTTTTTATACACTGCTGGAAGCCGCTATCTTGGTTTTTTCGCGTGTCGTTTGTTTATACATTGCTGGTATTTGCATAGGCTAAAGATGAGGTAGACCGCTTATTCGTCTTCTGCGCATGTACCCAACATTGACCTACCCCAATCCTACACAACAGTCAAAGTCACATGTTCAATAGTGATGAACGTGTTTGTTTATATCTTAATTTTTAAATGACAAGCACTATTGAATGGATAAAATACTTTTACAGATTCTAATCCAATCAACAAGCATTACAAACTGGTTAGAGGAAGTATAAAAACATCTCTAAGCACTTGTTTACAAATCAGTTTTCTAACATAAAATCCAAACCACGCCATTTTCGCAAGACCTGTTGGCAGAAAAGCACTTCAATGTTGGAACACCAAGATTTGTTGTGCGCAGCCAGCGAGGTCGGCCTACCTCATATTTATTTAGTCTATTGGTATTTGTCTCTCACTTTGTTCGGCTGCCATACTGGATTTCATATAATGTAATACACTAGCGCCACCCACTAGGAGGAGCCATATTTATTTATATTTTTTGAGTAAAGGATGCACTCTCCGCACCCTCCATGTTTGATTCTATTTTCAACATATAGGTAGCGTAAATTTCTCCATTTCGTCACCAGCTGAGGTGACGGCACTCGTAGTTATACACTTAGTATAAATCCATAAGGAAAAAGGAAAGAGGTTAAAGGATAAATGATAAAGGATAAAGTATAGAGGTAAAATGTACAAAGGACAAAGTTAAAAGGTACAAAGGATAAAGGTAAAAGGTAAACGTAAGAAATGGTCCTGCCTGGCAATCGATCGATATAGAAGGTGATGTACTCCGCTCATGTGTGCTCCTAGCGGGAAAAATTCAAATACTCTTGGCCGACATCAAGGTACTTGTGGACTTTGCAGAATTTTGTTCTAGGTTAAAGTAGCCTGACATGATATTAGCATGATCGTGTGGCTGTTATTATTTAAACAACATATTTAAATTAAAGGTGTTATTTACAACAAAGAATCGGGTTACATCTCTATAACGCGATGTTTTGCAAATACCTACATTAATTCACAATAATATATATTCCTTATATGTAGTCCAAAATGGTTGGGGAGTATAATAAAAAAGTTATTAGTGTTTTAAATTCAGTCTGCATCCAGCCTTAGAGCGTGGCGGTCGTATACTTCCTCCCAGCATATTTTCTCTCTGTCTATTTACTTTCTATATGCAATTTCTTTGAATTTTTTTTAAGTTAATTACTCTGTGTTGAAGTACAGTGTGGTAGTATTCCTCGTAGATGTTGGATGTGTAATTAAAATTACTTGCTCAAATGTAATTACCTTCTTTAATTATGCTTCAATTATTATTTTGAACCAAGAACTAGGTCAGTATAAATGTAATTACTCTTTAATTGCCCTCGAAGGTGATCGAACCAAGGACTAGCCCAGTACAAGCGTAATTATGTTTTAACCTTGATGGGATTGTAATTTAGGACTAACCTAAGACAAATGTTATTATGCATTAGTTACCTTCGACGGAAATCGAATCAATGGGTATGTAGGTATAAATATAATTATACTATAATAAACTTCGATGTGTTTCGAACCAAGGACTAACCCAGAATGAACGTATTTACTCTTTAACTACCCTTGGTGGAGGTTGAACCAAGGACTAGGTCAATACAAATAAACTTGCGATTTAATTAACCTCGATGGGATTCGGACCAAGGACTCCCTAACTACAAATGTGTTCATGCTTTACTTACCTTTGACGGTAATCGAAACCAATCAAGATGGCGGGCGTATAACACAAATATATCGGCGATTCACTCCTCAGTTGCGACTGGCCAGTGGTCAGGGTACGATGTGTATTTAGTGTGCAATGACGCTTACTGTGTAATTACTCTCGGTGCATTTATTAATCTCGGTAGCTGTCATTGTTCATAATGCGATTACTCGTTATGCAATTACGCGTTATGCAATTATGCCTAATTACATATAATTACTCTCTACGGGTCTCGATACAAGGACTGGCAGCCTCCTCAACCCTCCTAGTCCAACCCTATACCCCCTTATATCGCCCCTAGTCTCTCGCCCAACAGACTTCCTCAAAAAAATTTTCAGTCCCTCAAATGTCGCTTGGGTGTTTTGTCCCCCAATAGGGCACCCACCAATTCGTCGGCCAATTACAGGACAGTTCCTGAGGTGTAGGGGAAGACTGTAGTCTTCCTCTTCCACTTAGTACCCACCCTCACAACACCATTTTACAGGTTAATGAAATGGCACTTAAGCCATTTTGTAAAATAGTTACTTTTTATAATACTATCAGAGTGATACTTGACCGACGCATTAATAGAGTGGTCAGGCCCATGGCAATGTTAATTTGACATGTGGATGAGGAATATACAAGATGCCTACAAATAGATCCTAAGCAGGGCTTTCGAAAGGGCTCGTTTAACCATGAACAGCCTATAACAACCAACATTGCTACCGAAGTCCTGATGCATTCTGAATCAAGCGTAGCAGAATTTGCAATTGTGTATAGGCTGTTTACGGTCAAATGAGCTCTTTTGAAAGCCCTGCTTAAGATCTACTTGCATGCACTTTTTGTCTTCTTCCGCCTTATGTAAAATTAACATTAGCATGGGCCTCGTCACTTTATTCGTGCGTCGGTCAAGTGAAAATGTGAAATTATTTCAAACGTAAATATTTCGCAGATCTGCTCGTTTTTGCACTTCGATGCATTAGAATTAAAAAACAAGTGAAAGAAATCATTTAAATTATTACGAATGGTTACGTGAAACTTTTTATTAACATTACGAAATGGAACTATTTTCCATTCTACGTTACCAACCTTACTGTGCGCCTGTCACTCAGTTCGCCCGGTATAATATATGCATGCAGGGACAGCGACTTTTTTCCTAAGGCTGATTTCAAAAGTGCTCACTTTATCGTGAACAGCCTTTAAGAATGTGGCTAATACGCTGAAAGTAACTGTTTCTGCAGACGAAATAAGACCCTTCGCGCTCGGCGTAGTGTTGGAAATCGTTGGCAAGTTGGCCCGCGCGTCTGGCCGGAGAGTCGATCCTCCTGGAAGTTGGACAGCGGGCTGCCGGGTCACCTGGGAGTCCGTCGCGGCGCAGATGTCATCGTAAACCTCCCACATCCCCGTTGGCGTAGTGCGACAAAGTTAATACTTGACGCCCTTGTAAGCCGCAGGCTGTTTCATTGGTTCATGAAGTATCCCTGTGTGTCCACGCAGTCTCATTGGCTCAACGATTCAAACTTCTAAACTTAATGATTTGTTGCTACTCCTTGTCTTTTACCAAAACCAGCAGTTGCATTTTCATTTCAGCACACTTTTATAAATCTGTTCTTTTAGCCTCTATTTCAATTTTCAAGAAATCTCGTAGTTTCTTTGCAGGAATATATACATTTTTCTAAATTAGTTATTTACTGTTTTCGTGTAGAAGAGAAAATAAATGAAACTCTGCCAGCAATTGGTTTTATTCAACATAAGCCATACACTCTAAAATAAATGTTTGTACTTTTACAAGAAAAATCCTTGGAAACCTAGTTGCCAAGCAAATCATTTGTAAAACTACAAATCGCTTTCTTGTAAAATCTGCAAAACATTTATTTATAATATTACAAATGATAGCCTTGTATTACAACTGACGTTATTGAGAAGTGTACATAATTTCTTTTTCTACTAGAAACAAATTTTACAATTAATAACAGAGAATATCTAACAAAAATATTTCAAAATATAATTTACGAAAGAAAAAAGAAAATCACACTTTGCCAATACGGGAACTAGAACCCGCACCTCTTGTATTGTTAGGTGGCACCCTAAACCACAAGAACAATTCGACTTACGAACTTTAAACATATTTTTACAGTAAATATACCTGCGACTAGAAACAAAATATTAATGAAGTTATTTGATTAAGAATAATAGGTATATTAATTTCATTTTAAGAGTTCCGTTGTTGAGTTAGATTTGGATGGCTCTTAACGAGGCATTGAGAGCCATTTAAGAGTTCTGTGTAGCTAGGAAACATTAAGAGTTGATGAATAATACGGTCACGTTTTATTGCAATTGTCATTTTATTACTATTCTTAGAGTTGTTTTAAGTGTTTTTTGTTATTCAAACTTGCAATACATTTATTTTGCACGCAGCTTCATTTTAAATCACCCATAGTTCTTCCACAAATAGCTAAATATGGTTTTACGTTGTCGAGTGTCCGCCATTTTTCTGTAGCTCGTGGAAGCGGGTCAGTATAGTACAAACATTTCTTGATGAATATTACAAACACAGCCCCCGTAATTTTACAAATGAGTAGATTTACAAGAGAAATCTTTGTATTGTTACAAGAATTTGCAAAATTACAAATCATTTCTTAATAAAAACTACAATTCTTTTTACAGTGTAAGCGTTTGATAGAATCGTAATTTGTCCTGTGTGCGCAACGAATACAGTGTACAAAAAAAAGCATATGGCGATGGTCTGCATTTTTGCTGTCATGGTAACAAGCCACATTTAATCAGTCTTTTTTTTTTTTACCTCCTTGTCTATCTGATATAATCCATTCAGATGTTTCCGTGTCCTTAGTGGTTCTAGTTCAACTCCAGATACCACCACGCGGTGATGTTATTGTGAGACTTTTTCTGGTGGAAATATTACACCCCTTTGAGAAATTTCTGATATAGGAGCGCGTTTTCTTGTGAGACATTGTTGTTTTGTTATGAATTCTTCACTTTTTCTTATCTAGAAAAAACTTTCTTCTCAGACGATTTGGGATGAGGGAATGAACTTCTTGAAATACGTGTTCTAGTGGAGTGACTTTCTGCGCTAGACGTCTTTGTAAGGTGTATTGGCGGGAAAAGTTTCATTTGTTGATTAAGAAGCCTCATCACACACGTTAGAAACTGCAATCAAACCCAAAAGCATCTCGAAGGGGCGGCGAACTTCCAAGATGAGGCGAGAGGTGAGTTGCGGAAAAGAAGGGGACGTGTTGTTCGCCCTCCCATTGAAGACCAGCGGAGCAGAATGTCTGCCGGCGATAATAGATGCCGCTAGTTTTCTAGTCGACAATGTAATTTTTTTTAGGGTTGGCTCCGTTAAAAGGGGGGGATAGGGAGTAATCAGCGGCTCCGACGAGAATCTGATATAATGTTGGGGGAGGAGGGAGGGGTTAATTTGTCGCATGGACGGCGACACCCTCCCTTCGCCGGCATGTCGCGGCTCGTGGATCATCTCGGGGACTGGCTTGCAGCTCGGCTCTGCAGCACCCCATCATCCCAACCCCACCCTATTTCCCCCTACCCAACCTACCCAGCCTTTTCGCAAACCGTATTTCTGTTGCTCCTATCTGCCCCGTCCCCTCTTCACCACACAATCCTTCGCGGGGCCATATTTTCCCCCGGAACTTCTTTCTACTGCGGCGGAAGAAAACGAGCCGAGGCAGTGGAGCCCTTCCACGCCTCCTCCTCGTCTCTTCTTTAATTTTATTGTTGCTAATGGAATATTTATTGTCTCATTTTGAACAGCGTTAGATTTTTTTATCCTTCATCCCGGCGATGAAATGCAAATAAATCGAGACGTGTGACACCGGAGATGCACACAAACTCCTAAAGCTGAAGTAAAAGGCAGTCCCTTGCTCCAAGGAACATTTCAAGTAAAGCATGTAGCTAGTTATATGCTCGTCACGTTAAAATGAGCACTTTTGAAAGCCCTGCTTAAGATCCACTTGTGTGCACGTTGTGTATTCTTCCGCCTTATGTAAAATTAACATTGCCACGGGCCTCATCACTTTATTCATGCGTCGGTAAAATAAAATTGTGAAATTATTAAGAAAGCAAATTCTTTACATATCTGCTAATTTTTACACTTGGATGCATTAAAAAAACAGAAAGCGAAAGAAATTATTTTAAGTTAACTCAAATGGGCACCTAACACGTTTTATTTGATGACATGATATTGAACTACTTTCCATCCATCGTTACCAACCTTACTGCGCAAACGTCACTCTATGCGCCCTTTAACACACACACACACACACACACACACACACACACACACACACATATATATATATATATATATATATATATATATATATATATATATATATATATATATATATATATAGTCCATTCCCGATTGGAAGCGACTTATGAAAATCAACCTTTGAAAAAACACTCTAGGCATAACATGTCACCTGTTTTTTTCAGTAACCTGTATTCCACACATATATAACACTGTGGTTATATTTAGAGTACTGTATTATTTAATAAATGAACCGCTGCCTTAATATATTCTATAACTTGTAATATTAATTTCTTTTTTAAATATGAATTAACAACAGCGAGTGCAGCGACGTGTTGGCAAAGACAGGTAAGAAATAGTTCACAGTTAAAATACTATTTTACCCTCGTTTTTAAGCATACTATTTGTAAATTAAATGGTGCCCATCGAAATATTTAAATATTTAAGTAGCCCCGGTGGCAACATATCACATTTTTACAGTTTAAAATACCGTCGGAAAATATCGTGAGGAGGTCGTAATGGTACGGTATTGTTTTGTCGAGCGAGAAAGCAATTGAAAAACTGTCTGCTGGTGAGACTTGTCGCCCTCTTTCTCTTTCTTCGTCTCTTTCACACTCGAGAAATTTCACTTCGCTAGTATTTATGAATAATTATATATGTTTTCAATTGTAACATACTTCATAGTTATTACAGCAGAATAATGATTTTTGAATGTGTAATTTACAACTGAAAAGAGATTTTAATGTTTGAGTACGTATTTTAATATATTTAGACATGACGGCGGGGCAGTTGCTTAGTGAAGTTGGCAGACGTAGCGAGCCATGATATTGCGTGTTACTTTTTGCTAAACGAAACGTAAATTATTCCTTCTCTGAAAAATACTTCAAATTAATACATCACGTTTGTAGACGTTGTGTTTTTTAAACCTACCTAGACAAGTTACGATGTTGTGATAAATCTGTGTTTCCATGGTATTAATAAATATACTGTGACGTGTGTTTCGTTAATCATTGCGACTGTGAAGTGACGTCTCTTTGTGCATCGTGGTCGATACACTGGCCCTGTGTGTGCGTGATTTCCAATATTTGATTAGCACTATTTATACGTTTTAAATGTGAACTGTTTTTAATAACGCAGTTATTTATTTACGTCTACATCTGTTTATTTTTCACAAAGTTGTACCTTTGCCCTAAGGGGTTTGAAACACAGTCGTGTAACGTAATTTGCCACAATCCAAGAAGAAAAATACTAAGCCCAGCCCGATAAATTTCAATGAACCTAATAAACAGTAAGTAGCAATACATAGAAATATGAGTGGAATAAAAGTTATCGTAGGCTTATTTGTGTGCATGTTCACCGCTATCTTCTAAAGTTTGTATGACAAAAATGAGCAACACAAGTTTGCGTGCTTGAATTTAATGTGTCTTTTTCACTGGTTGTTCCTTCGTTTAAATATTTATTCCAACTGAGGCCGTCCTTTAAGAGAAATTACTTAACACTAATATAAAGGGCTGCCCCTTTACCTCGCAGTTGTAACAGTGTTGAACACAGTCGCGGCAAAATACTAACGTGCATTTCTTGTATTGAGCTACGCCAAGGAAAACAAATATGTTAATGTAAAATACCCGTAAGAACTGTCTTCAAATCAGGCATTTTTAAAACGTCATAAAGCTGACCTAAATAATGTTAAAGGCCTAAACTATAAATATTAATACGGAATGACTTTTGGAATATGATAGAATTCTTTGAAAAGCTGTAAACAGTAAACAACACATTTGACAGGTATAAAAGTAGAAGTCACATTTCAATGTTTATTTTTAGGTGTAGCAAAATTATACGAACATATGTACACACACGATGGAATGTAAACATTGATTTTGACAGATACTGCATGGCAGTCACATGGTAATGTTTGTTTACATTTGGCGGAAGGATACGAAACGGGCCTGCGAGTAGATATTTAGCAGGGCTCCGAGAAAGTTGCTTCCAATGGGGAATGGACTATATATATATATGACCTAACTTAAACTAACACCCATGCCTTGCCTAGGATTCGAACCCAGAACTTCCCGCACCGGAGACCAGTGGCGCACTAAGAATTAATGAAACTCGTCTCAAAACCAACAGATACGTCACATATGGGTCACTGGAATTCCATTGATTATTTTATTTACTAACTACGCTTATTTGGTAGTGATTTCTGATGTTTTTTTTTTTTTTTTTAGTGAATCGTGATATTCCAAACAGTGATCCTAGCCAGTCGATAATTTTATTTTCAGTGAAAAGCATATATTGGATTGAAACCACTGATTAAATTGTGGCCCTTGCTTGGCCCTCGGGTAAGTACCAAGCAAGGACACTTTCTGCAAGGACATATCAACGACCAAATTGATAACCAACAGACATATAAATATTCCCTAAGGGCTAAAGCTTACAAAGGTGAAACTAACTAACTACCTTGTAAACGCACATGAGTTCAGAAAAGTTCTATATTGAAACATTTCATCACACGGTTCTACAAACTTTTATATACAGAGGTCCTGAATTTCAAACCCAAAAGAGAACATTCCTTGCATACAATAAATACGAAAGAGCTATATAAAATTTACAAAACTTGATAAACTTATAACAGGCTGAAAATGAGAGTATAAAATACCTGCAACCGCAATACCTAAATATTTTGTAGGCTTTTAAAAACAAACCCACTATAACAGTCAAAAATTCTTTTGGGTATTCACACTGTAGGTTATTTCAACTGGGAACGACTTTCCCTTATAAAAACTTCCAACTCTATATTTAATTATTTTTTGCATTGTAATTGCACAAACGCTTAACGAACTTCCGTAAATTGAAAAATGGTAAAGAAATTAATCAAATATTTTACGAAATAGTGGTACGTATTTTATATTTTCAGCCAAATACTACATTAATGAGTAAATATTTTCAACTTCATTTACTCAAAACTTTAAACGTTAATGCACTAACATAATTCTTTTGCTTAATTTCTTTTCCTTGATACAGAACAATTTTAATTTTGAGATAACAATATTTTATCTTGGATTTTACATTGAGTAATTTTTTTGTGTTCTTAAATATATTATTTGTCACCAGGAAATGTCAAGATTTCTACCAAATTTACAAATTTACCCATTTCTACAGAAATCTGGGTTACCCTAAAGTTTGTTACTTATCTCATTATCTGCAGTACTGACTGTTCACCCCCAACGGCCAGGTCTCTCAGCCCGACCAGCCCGCTAGAGGGATTATTTATAGTCAAAAAATTAACAGGGGAAAACTTCCCCACAAAATTTCGTATTGGCTTAACCTGTCCTCCAATCAAAAATAATTTCCGGCGAAACTAGCGCCACCTTTATCAAAAATACCACTCAAGACTAGTCTTTACAAGTATATAGTCTTCTGGTGATCACATAGTTTCCGGCACAGTTGCATTCTCTTTACGGTTGTTGCCCACAACTGCCGGCCGTCCAGCGCTCCTAGCGCCCCAAATGAGCAAGTCAGTAAACACACAGGCCAAGAACGCTGGCCATTATCAGTCCTGCACAGGTGCGCGAGCCAAGTGGTCACATGTCTATGCATCGGGAAATGTCACTGCAGCAACACTTTTTTTTTTTTTTTTTCCACGTTCGGTGTCAACACACATCACTTCTTCAAAAGGCGGAGTGTCGTAAGTGTAATTAAATAATAAATATGTCATGTAGGGAAGTATTAAGTGTAAGAAAATGCGTAATCTTGATGAGCAAAGCTGAGATGGCGATCAGCCTACCAAACAGGCAAAAATCGTAGCGGGCAGGAGAGTTTACGGTAAAATTGGAGTGGCAAGCAGGTGGAAAATTCTAAGTCATGAGACACCTTGTCTCAAAATTGTAAAATGCGTGCTTGCAAATATATAGGCGTGTTGTTCACTATGCATTTAGGTATTCAGACAACTGACACTACCAGTGTATTTTTATTATGTATAGGGCATAGGGTCCACCCTGATAACTTATGAAACCAACGTGCGTTTTAACTTAAAAAATTACTGGAACTTTCATAAGTATTGGCAATAGTTCATAAATGGTTTTGTCTTAGCTTCTTATTGTAACAGAAATGCACGACACTTATTGTGTTCACCATGTCAAGAAAAATATTTTTAGTTCGAAAAATGTCACATTGCCAGTCAATTTACTCTTGAATGCATATAAATGGAAGGTAAGCGATGTTAATGTGTACGTTTCCTGGAAGGAGGCACAGAGGGAGCAAACTGATCAAAATGAGCAGGGCTTTCAAAAGTTTTGGTAAACTTAATGCGCTGTGAGCGGTGTAAATACTGTGGACTTTCTTGTGTACTAGATAATTCACGTGACTTAACCACTTCTCTCCCTTTATTAATACTATGGGCTGTACACAGAAGTCGGCGCGTTTGCTTTCCTGGCAATGACTATCTGTACATAACTTTTCAAATTATGTATTCTCAGAATGTGGAGCATGTAATGGGTTATGTCATGTTTAAGCAGCAAGAACGTTGTGAAGCAGTTCATTCTTCTCCTGGAATAAATTGGTAGTTAAAATATGTAGGAATAATTTGAAAAACTTGGGTGTGGCTGTGTTGGGGACACGGCCGTTTGTTTTGCGTGAATACGTTTACGCGCTCGGACGCGTTGATGTTTGTTTTAAGTTCCCGGCACCGCTTCACTCGATCATATGGAGTTTTATGGGTATCACTGGATTGCTTTGAGATGCTCTTTCCAACCGTATACGATTTCTGCATTTCGGCTTTGCTTTTTGACGAGTTAGACCGAAATTGTGTTAAATTTTCTTAACTTTTTACATTAAACTCATACAATTTCAACATACCCACGCCATACAAATGTTTTTATACACGCAATCGATTTATCTTGACGAGAGCTGTCTATTGAAATTTAAACTAGAGTCGTAGCTTCTCCTAGTCAAAACTTATACTACGCGGAAGTTATGACGCAGCGAAACGAACTAGAAATTGTGCCCCCCCCCCCCCCTTCTAACAGGTGAGCAGTGCTTCCCAGTCTTCACTCAACGTAACATATTCTTTGATCCTTTGGCAATCGAGCAGTGAAATTTAATTTTTAATGTAGACGATAGGTTCGGAGCTGCAGTGCCAAACTGTATCCCCGATTTTGTTATCATCGGATTGTCTGGATTGCCTCCCACTATGGTCGCAAATTTAAAGACGTATTCACGAAAAAAAAAAAAAAATTAATTTTACCTATTCTTTTTTTTTTTTGTACCGCGAATAATTGTGCTGATTAAACGTGTGTCTAATCAAGACGCTCACGTCAAAAAACTGATCAAGCATTTTTATGTAAAGACAATGGAAAACCACTAAATAATAGCACTCTCAGAGGTGTCAGACGTAATCAAATACAATACTTCCCGAGTGTTAGTCAAGTATGCTAGCACGTTATCAAACACCTATGATTTTAATCTATACAGTTTATAACTAACTGGAGAAGTTTGAATTTTTTTTCCCGAAACACTTCTTCGTCTAAAAAAAGAAACGTCATAAAACGGAAAGTTTGACTGATGAGTTGATATCCTTTTTTTTTAAGAAAAATTAAAGTCACTTACACTTTGCTTAAAGAAATACCTGCAAATTCAAAATTATTAAATTACAGTTAATGACTGTTTTATACACTTTTTTTTCCTGGCAGCCATATAAAAGGATTTTTATTGTGTAGGCCTACATCTTAACTTGTGAAAATACTTTCACACGCTATTATAATTTATCATTACCCGTACTAATTCCCCTTATTTTTACTTGAGTTTTATAAGAATATTCGAATTACTGGTTATATATATATATATATATATATATATATATATATATATAACTTGGCGAACAAGTTAACGAAAGTTATGTATTTTTCATAAATGTGTGCTTGAAAAAATTAACCCACCAGTGATATCAACTCTGATGGCTCACTGTAAATATGTTTCTCAAATCCTGTTAAATTTCGATGGAGGATTGGAGATGCTGCCAAAAGTACATTGCCATGATTCATTAAACGTGGACAAGCCAAGCTAATTGCAACGACGCGTTGGTATCCAGGCCATGGCGACGAATCCAAAACACATTAAAACAATAAGAGTTTATAAAACACAGGACAGAAGCACCAGTGGAGCTCCTCTTATCGCGGCACGGTATTCAAGGCGATTACGCCACCAAGAGCCTATATGACACTTGGCAACACTTTGTACAGGGCCTGTCTGTGTCTATCTGTGGACTCACGCCGAGAAAAATAATCCTCAAGATGCTGCTCGGCCTGCCCCTCGTCGCTTTTTGTCACAACATTCAGCCTAGGGTACCGACCTCCCGTGGCGCAATCGGTTGGTGCGCCACCTATCTGGGGTGCGGGAAACTCTGGGTTCGAATCCCGGGTAAGGCACGGGTGTTAATTTAAGTCAGGTTATAAGTTAGTTTGTAAGCCGTCCCCTGCTAAACTTGCATGCATAAAACCGGGGGTTGTTAAAAAGCCCTTTACAATACAATTCAGCGTACGGCAACGATATCATTCAGGTTGGACATATATTTCGTTGTGATTCATCAATAATGTCTGGAATCCCCCTCTCGAATACCGTATATTTATTATAACGTAGAACAATTCAATTAAAGCCCTTTTCAGTCTATATAAATAGCTTCAGTTTATTTAACATAAACCATTCCCATAGTAGTCTCGTCTATAGAATATTATCAAAACGTTAAATGGTCAACAGTCTAAAATATAAAATCATAACATATTGGAAATTACATTCGTTTATGACTCTTGTTTGTATTTAGTAAAGAATATAATGTTATAGCGATGCATGTATATCATACATACACACATAATATAATATGCAGACATCTATTTACAGTATTTATACATATTGCTATTAAATAAAATGAACACATGCATGACATGTATAAAGTATTGGATTTTTTTTTTGCGCAAATAAATACCCAGATGTTATTGTGTAATTTATACTCCCAAGTTGCATCATCAGTATAATTATTGCTATTATGTAATTTGTCATTCTGGTTCGTTTGAGTACAGTTGCGTGTAAAATAATTATTAATGCCCGAGTAAATATGCACACTACAAAAGTGTTTGCCAACTGAAGCTAGGCAGAGGACTACAGCATGAATATACATCTAAGTATATTTACATGGATACAATTGTTCATTGGTGCGTTGTTATTATGTCTGTCCAAGTATATATAAATAAAATTAATGGCACAGTACTCGTCAGTCTGGACGTAGATGAACGTGTTTTCTAATTAAGTTTGTCTGAATTCCGTTGAAGCATAAAATTATCTTGATTTTAATTGTGCGATCAATTAACTCGGAATTAGCTTCAATAAACCCTTCTTTGCTTAGCGCATTCTGTTGCCAGCAGAACGTACACGTTTTGTCTAGCTACCATCTTTCCGTTTAGCGACTTTAGAGATGGAGTCTATCTTCTGGTCATTTCCAACAGGATGTTTGGCCACATCTTGTACTGTACCCGAAGGCAGTAGCTGATCGTTTCTGTGAAAGATTGGGCGACTCCCAAAAACTTTCTACGGGCACTCTAACTCTAATCGAAGAGCTTGTAACTGTCTTCAAATTATTTATTAACTTACTCACGGTCATTAAAAAATGTTACTATACATAAGCTATATTGCGTTGTGGAATGCTTTCTGCAACGGGGATAAGTAACTAAATGAAAAACTACTGCGGGCATAAGCCATTGCAGATAATTTATTGAACAGAAAACTCGAAAGACGACATAAGTCATAAGCTGAAAACAAGCCAAGATTAGCTATTGTCAACATATGTTTAAAACGTGAAAGAGATTTTGCAAGGAATTAAGTCAGAATTTTTTACAAATCAACCAAACAAAATCCACGGGAAACGTAACCAAACGAAGGAGCAACTAAAATGGCAAATACAGATTCCCGCGAACAACCCTGGTCGATACAAAGAAAAACACAGCAAACCGCTGACTTGGAAACATATATGAAGATCTGGACGAAACAACGGAAACAACACAGAAGCAACGTTTCTTGGGGAAATGCCATTATAAGACTGGGCTATTTTCAATTTAAATTGCATTCATTGTAAGTGGATTCTCTAAATTTTCCTGCGGCATGGTTTTAATCTCTAACATTATTATATGTTTCATCAAGTTCTTTATCACATATGCAGCAATGTTTTGCATCGCTGTAAGATTTTTATTTCTTCATCAGCTTCCCACACGACAATATTTTTTATTTATTTCTTTATTATTTTCCCATAGGTCCTATTCAATTAACGTTGCGTTCTAGTGTTTCATCACGGAACGTGTATGTATCTTCATCTCGTATTTATTTCTGTTTGCTGAATGAAAATTACAACTACTTGGGTCATGTTCACGTGTATGTTTTGTTATATCGTTTGTATTTTACTTTAACTCTTTGGTAAGGTGTATTCAAAAAGTAAACCAATTATTGAAAGAACAACACTTATCGCCTTTGTTATTATTAGAAGGCATTTCTGTTTCAGTTTTTTCGTACGCTCTTTATATGTTAATTCACTTTATGTTTTGTTTGAATTAGTGAAAGCTTTTCATATGTATACATGCATATGTTGATTTGCTTTATGTATTGTTCTACAAAGTAACACAATTTTATTTCAAAACGCACTTCTAGTTGCTAATAACAATTATATTTTTACTACAATAATATGGTTATTATATAATGAGTCTACATGTTTCCCTACTTTTTTTTTACTTATTTGCAATATATCAGACTTAACGAGGGTGCCCATCACCCCTAGACACTAGGAAGCAAGGAAACTCCCCCACCCCCTCAAAGACACACTTATAAGAAACACGCCACCTCCCTCTTCTTCTAGGCGCTCACAAAAATCACACACACCAGAAACCAGTGATTCTTGGGTCGAACGACTATCGATAATTTACATCCTTATATCGCTGCAAATTATCGACATGTCTTATATCGATATATCAAATAAGTAAACAATTATTTTATTAAAATAAGGGAAATAGGACCATATTTGTGGTAGAAATAATTTTTAAGTGCCAGGAAATTAGATAAACGCAATTAGCAATTTTTAAGCAGTGCCATGATTATTTGAATTTCTAACGTACTGTATTTTTATTTTTATTTGGGTGTAAATATTTATTGTCCTGTTTCGGTATTCTGGGTTTCGAAATGTGATTTTGCGTGCGAAATAAACGTCGCGAAAATTAGGTTTCTAGGTATCTCATAACCGAGGTTTGTAATTCAAGTTTCGAGTCGAACGTTAGGTTTTGTGTACGGTATACACAACGAAACTTTGGTTTCGTTCGTAAATATTGCGTGAAATATCCTACATGGATATGATAGAAAGCAAGACAAGATTATTGAGTGATTAAAAATAATGTCCCTGGAGAAAATAATTATCACGTAATAAGAAGTTGTGAAATACCTGTCTTTAATTATACTTTAAAAAAATTTAGGAAAATTTAAATAACTGTTGTCATATACATGATTTTCTCTGAAAAATATATTTATTTTTCGTACCAGTTTATCAGTGTAGCCAATTCTGTTTTATTCACTTTGTAAGGGCGCACGGATTCTGGACCCACCAGGCGATTAATTGGGATTAATCGATTGATTATCGGATTAAGTAGTGAAACGGATTAATTGGATAATCCTATTGATTTCCGAATCGGATTAAAATAGTTTGGTGTATCGGATTAATGGCTTAATCCGTTTTTGGAAGATTTTGATAGATTTTTATTAAATTTTTTATTTTTTATTTTATGTGTAATAGTTTGATAGGTTTCTATTTTTGGAGAGCGGCGTTGATGTTTTCCCTTGGACGCCTTGCAGGCGATGAGCTGTGAGGTGTGTGGTTATTGGTATGTATGCATTGAGTTTGTTGCAAGAGTGGCATGAATGTTATTTTTGGGAAAGAATGGCATAAGAATAAATTTTTTGAAGCATCAGCATCATATGTCTTGACCCATGGCCATCTGGTAGGCGACTGAGGTGGCGAAGGGAGGGAGGGTCGGGAGCACCAAGACACGTCCACCTTGGCTGGTGTTTGGAAGAAGACTGAGGAGGTAGTCAGGACGAAGGGAGGGGGTGTCGTGCATACGTCCGCTTTGGCCAGTGTCTGATTGTATACTGAGTTTCAGGTATGCGAAATGGTGGAGCTCGGAAACGCATATTTCGAGAATATTAATAAATAACTGTTTTAAATTACTGAAGAATAGCACTGAATTTATTCTGCGTTATCAAATACCAAACACACGTCATTAAATGTTTACGCTACTACGCCCTTGATCCAAAGACGTGGCAAAGTCGATTTGTAACACAAAGTAGCTAAAACCAATCGCCTAGGTGAAGACAACTCTCGTTTAAAGTACGGATGAGCTGATTTAATAAAATTAGACAAAAAAACTGACATAAATAAATTTTTAGAATAATTTGATAGTGCCATTGAAATCCAGTATACACCAAAACACGCAACACAAGTTTCCGAAACTCTGATTTGTGTTATGATACAGCATATCGAAAATTCATCGATGGATCCACCAGTGGCCCAAACACCGGTGTACACAGGCCGAAGAATTTTTCGATCATCAGGTTGATTTTTCAGCAGTATTTGCATTTACTTCCAGGCACAAATTAATGCCATTATACACAAAGTCTACAATTTCCATCTCTCGTTTATAAAACTCAACGAATGAATTGACTTTGTATATGTTTTAATGATTGAAAAATGTTGGAAGATGGTGTTTACATTTTTTTTTTTTTTTTTTCAGTGTAGTCGTTCGAAAATACATCGACGGATGTTCTGATGCGTATCCATCAGATACACCAAATTATCAAGCCGATTTAACTGTTGAATTAATCGTCGGTTGAACTGTTGGATCAATCTGTTAAACAGTAATTTTCAAGTGTAATGTCTACAGTGGTGAATGTGCTGGTGAATTTTTCGGTAAACAGATATAAGAACTTCATTAAAATGTTAGTTTCGAAAGTTGGGTTTCCGAGATTCAAGTTTCAGCTAACAGTGAAATTGTACCGTAGGAAGCCAGCTTATGAAATAATTTCTTTCGGATGGGACAGACATAATTAGGAAATGGTAGAAAGTAACACATCACTGATTCACAAACATGTGTGAGTTAATTTTTAAGTTATTTTAAGAGCATACCAACAATATTTCTTACATAGATATGGCTATTTCTAAATTTCTGCACGTGTCACACCACAATCATGCTCTTCTCCATTAAGCTGTTACTTTTCATGTAGTCACAGTCCTGCATGCAATGTCATAGAGACTCAAACACACATTCGTGTGAGCACGCTGTGTTACTTATAGCCCTGATGTTGTAAATAACATAAAAATAATTATTACATTAATTCTCTCATGACAAATTTATTTCACTATTTTTTTTCTAGATATCAAATATAGGTTGAATTTTTGCAAAAATTATTGGTAATAGAATCTATAGTTACAAAGTATATCGATGTAAAATATCGATATATCGCAACACATATATCGATTTAAGTATTTTTCTATATTTATCGCCCATCCCTACCAGCGAAATAAGCTGCAATAAAAATGGTTAATAAATATATTAAATTATCATTTTAAAAACTGTACAATCAAATAATAAATGAAATTCAACCTATATATTTCATAATACGTATGTATGTGTGTGGGGTGAAAGCGATTAAATTGTTTTATTTTCATTTTAGTAACAGCTAACATTACTTTTTAAACTACTTTCCGAAAGAAAGAAAGAAAGCCTTGTGAGATCACTTTTCTGTCTGCGTGTGTGTTCCTAAAATATTTTGAACGTGTTAACCGAATTTCGCAAAACTCGGTACACATATAGTTCTTGGTAAGGAGAGAACCGTATTGGCTGAGTGGTTAGCCTGCTCTCCTCCCACCAAGGCGAACCGGGTCAATCCCCAGCAGAACCACTCTTGGATTTTCGCATGTGGGAATCGTGCCAGACGATGACCCTGGCCGGCGGATTTTCTCAGGGTTCTCCCGTTCCTCCGCCTCTTTATTCTGGTTCTTCTCCGTACTCACCTCAATAGCCCTCATCGGCTGTCAAGACCTCGCTGTTAAGAGCGGACCAAATCTCTTCACTCATTCACTTAGTAAGGACACCTGACTTTTATTATTTTAGACCACGCTTTACGTTTACGTTCAAAATAACGGCAATCTTCACATTTAGTGTGATATATGATATCTTGGGAACCATTCAACCGATTTAAACCACATTTTGTATGTTGGCAGTGCATCAAGTAAGTATTGGATTTAAATATAAATAGTGCTGTTGGTCCATCATTTTGGAAGATAGCACCACATGAAAAGAAATAAAACTTTTATGTTATATCTCGAAAACTACTCAACTATTTTTCGCTAAATTTGGTACATAAGTAGTGCTATGGTAGGCCATGTAAACTTATGTGATTTAAATTGATTAATCACTTATTTTTAAAGTGGCAGCTATACAAATAATTTAGACTAGTTTAGTATATCTACCATACCGTTCTACCAATATCGATAAAATTTTGTATTCTGGCAGTATCTATTACAAGCGTCATATAATCCGATAAATAACCACTTTCCCCCCCCCCCCCCACATGAATTAATGGAGTTTTTATGTCATATCTCGGGAACCAATCAACAGATTTTCGCCAAATTCTTCACACGATTAGCTCTACAGTAGGCCATGTGAACTGATGCACAGACATTTTTTCAAAATGGCGGCCATGTAAATATTTCACGTCAGTGAAGCCCATCATTAAAATTATTAGACTGGTTGACGCTCCGAATGATACCTCCCTAATGCAGTTGATTGCACTCTAGCTTATGGTGTAAGGTTTTTTTCTCGGTTCGGGTTCCGGGTAAGCCACGTGTGTAATTGTAATTGTCTTACTACTGTTGCATATGTTTGCGCTTTCATCTCTTATTGCTGTCAAGGCCTGCCAACCATCTAAGATTTAAGGTTTCCATTAAAAAATTGTTTGCAGCTATATAGAGGAAATATGGTTCATTAGTTATACCAGTAACTTCTTCTTCAAATCCAAAAACAAACCATTTCGAACAGTAATCAAAAGATACGAATGTAATAAAATAACCTTTTTAAATTATTAAAGGGCATAACTAAGCAAAGTCCGAGAAAAGTGGAGTAGTCACTTTGTACCTGAGTACTTATAATTGAACTTGTTAGTAAAATTACCTCCTAGAATTTCTGTATGATCTATTCGTTTTGCAAAATATTTATCGCACGACTTAGATTCCCACTTTCAGCTTCACTGTACATTAATGAAAAATTTTTACTTTACATATAAATGATTTCGACTTTGGTAAATTTATGTAGATTTATGTATGTTTATGTGTATTTAATATCACGTAACATTGCCGATAAGGAAATTTAACATAACAAGCATTATTCATTACGTGTACGATATATAATTGAAAAAAACTGTACTGGATAATCTTGTAATTTTTATGATGATCTCAGAAAAATCGCGTGTAAGGCTAATGACATGGTCTAATAAGGAAACAAAGTTTGTTTTGGGAATTGACACACATGTGAATATAATGAGTGGCATACTTCCCCATGTTTTCACGACCAACATTTTCTTTCTTGTGTCACTCATCCCATCCACACATTTGTCTATTCCCAAAACAACATTTTGAAAAAAATATATACATACATTTTGAACCCCCTTAAATTTTTTTATGGCGAAGTATGTATCATGGGGCCTTCTTGCAGGTACCCGTGATCTAACGTTGTATCACTAAATCAGGATACATTTTCAGGTTAATTAAAATCTCTATGTCTGTATTTATATTTCCATGGGTTATTTCTAACATATTTTCGCCACACCATCTATTATATTTGGTACTTTTCAAAGTGAGTTGCTTTACTTTAGTTTAAATGTTTTCTACCCCTTTGTTTACACAATATTTACAAAGTCACCAAAAAAAAAATCAAAAAATGGTTTCACTAATTTTTATTCGTTTCACATGATTACGTTTCACGTAATATTTTCAATTTTATGTGAATTTTGATGTACAAGTAAACATTTGCCAATTTATATGTTGCTCATGATTCGGCTGAAAATATAATAACTAAAGAGATAGAAATTAATAAAAAAAAGGTGTAGCATAAAATTTTCCAAACTATAGACATGATCACAGCGAAATTGCATGATTTATTTTTAATAATCAGATTATTTTTTTGCCTGGAAGATAAAACAAAATTATTTCAAAAATCTTATTTAAAAGTAAGGAATGAATTTTTTTCATTCTAAGTATTAAGGTTTGGAGAATTAAAAAAAAAAGCTTTGCACGATAAATAAGTTTCATAATTGTTTTACAGATATTCCTTTGTTATATTATTATACGTATACATAGTTTTATTATGGAGAATTATATAAAGTGTTTTTTATTGTTCAAGTTTTTACATTGTCGTTTTAAAATAGCGTGATATTTTAATGAAAATCTTTATAAACAGGAGCATCATGTTACGAGGGGAACTTAGTATAAAATCCTCGTATTGTAGCGGTTACGCATTTTGGTCTAACCCTAACTGTTCATGGGTGGCGAGCCAGATGGTTGTTAATGGTCTATCAATTGGAAGGTGTAGCATGGAATTAAAGACATGTTGTATCTAATGTCTTTATATAGGACGCAATCAAAATACAATTGATATAACTCGCACAATCTTTACTTTACATTAAAGCGGGGGAGCTGATTGATATAATTAACTCAATTATTATCAGCCACGATATCAATGTCTAATAGAGTCTTAGCAATTATTCACTGGAACGATATCAACCTGTTAATGATACCGAGGGCTCCTTGCAGAAGTCTCGGAATCGGCGGCAATTGAACGCCCTCTTGGGGTCCGTAGTCAGGTGGCAGCTGTCTGGCGGAAGGTCGGCGACAGGCCCTCCTTCAGTCCTCCGCGCGCGCTAAATACGCGGCGCTGGATTGTTACGAATGTCTTGTTTTAATAACGTCTCGCTGCTCGTGGCCTCGTCCCGAATACTGTCGTGGTTGGGGTGGTTTCCAGCCAAGCGCAGGGAACAGCTTGATAAGCCACTGCAGTATGAACCCAGCCACACGCATGCAGAGTAAACCAGGACGCCAGGGATTGCGTCAAGCATTGCGAAAAGGACCATCAACTATAAAACCCCCTCCAACAACAAGGGAAAGAGGCCAACCATGTCTAAACTCTACAACGCGCTGACATAGGCCGTCATGAGGCGCGGCGCGTCCCGTTTCCACGTCCGGCCAGCTTCAGCGAAGGACCGAACAACGAGTGTGACCGGTCGACGCTAACCACTCTACAAGACGACACAGCCTCCGGCATCAAGTTTCAGGTGGGGGTACTCTATAGTAGATAATAATTAATCATGCGTGAGTTGGCCATAATAATATAGTAGTTAATATAATATATCAGTTCAAGAGGCTCCCACGTTACATTTGATATCACAGTGTTTGTATTGTCTGGGCCTAATACCAAAATTAAACCCCCTCAATTATAGTAATGCTCTGTCATCACATTTATCAATCAGCTACGTCCCCAAAACCTATTTTGTGTGGAATAACAGGAAAGATTACTTCACAAAAGCAGTATAATATTTTGACCATTGAATGGAGTGGGTAAATAAATATTTTAATAGTGTTATATGATTTTACTAATATTATACATTTCATAAACCCATGGCTCGAACTGGAACGAATGCAGGATATGGGAATGTGGCATAAAAGGAATAGATATCAATAACATCGGCGTTCTGCGCAAATCTGTAATTTTTTAAAACACTAAGCCAAATTTCTACAGCCAGTGATGAAACGTTATGAAATGACAGAGGAAGAAAAAATCGGATGGCCGTAATAACATCAACCAATAACCAAACTAGCTCATGATTGTCATTAGACAGTAGTTCGCGATAATTGGTACACGTGAATCCCATGAAAATGCCCACCATATTGCGTATCTCGCAAGAAACTACAGGAAATATCAGGGCGTTACAGTTAGTTTTTTGTCAACAGACTTGACGAGAGGCCGGGGAAGGGCACTAAGAAAGAAGACATCTTATAAATTTATCGACGCTTATATAAAAGTAGTACTCTTGAAGGCAAGAAGAATTGTAGCGAATATATTAACGACTGTTTTCCTATGAGAAAATCAACCTACATTCACCAAGACAAGAAATTTATTCACATGGAAGTCAAATTAGCAAAATGCGCAACAATAATACTGTGTTTATTTAATGCTTTATAAACGAAAATGTGATAAGCCCGTAAGAATGTTTTTTTACGGCCAACTAACGTTTGACATAGAAATAACAACACAAACAAACTAAATTATATAATAAATTGTATCGCTAAAACTGACTGTCCCAGTGTTCGAAAATAGATTTATTTTTCCCAAAGTAGTTGACGAAACACTCGTATTACAGTTCTACAGCACTATGACGTCGTCATGATGCACTGCGACATTAAAAAAATACGTACTGGCCGGGATTACTTGGCTCTTTGGATCACCATAAATTTATCAGCGCCAGTGGGACTGCGCACTTAGAAGACATCGTCACGTTATAGGCCGCTTGTACACATGGCACTAAAGTGCAAGGGACAGAAAATTTCATAATCGTTTCTCTCCTTTTTTGTCATGCTCTATAGCCATCTGTATACTGCATCCATCTGTATGTTATAACATGAGCGAAAAAAAAACTATTTTAAATCTAATAAACACAGTTACGTAATTGCAAGACATTAACACACTTCTGAATAATATTAATTTTCATTAGTTTTATTTTTAGGAATTCTGGGACACCTAAAATTGACACTGTACCTAAATCTCCCACATTAACTATGCCAAACTTTAATGGACTGGTATCAATTTTTTAAATTTATATTTTGATTTTGACCACCTGGCGATTAAGGTGCATTGTTAAGTTTTTGACAGTTCAATCAGGTACACCGACGAATATTTCAGGTGATAGATTTAAATTTGTTGTAGACATGTGAGCAGGTTTTGTATAATTAAAAAATTCGCCAATGTTACGCAGGAAAGTTTTATTCATCAAAGAAACGCTGTGTTTATATTTAAATAGATGTGATTGTCTTAACAACCCTAAGTAAGTTTTGGTCTGTTTACGTTCAGTTAACTATACTTAATGATAAAAGACCAGTGTGAGGCTACTTTGACTTCTCCGGCCTCCACCGGTGAATTGGCCATTTGTAATAGCTCCCCGTCACATGTGCCCTACAGATTTAATGATAACATATTCAGCTTCCGAATGCGTTGGGTTCGATCCATTCACAACGCCATTTCCTTGTCCTCACCTGACCATTTAACACTTAATACTGTGAGAAATTACGCATGTGTGTCGCGTGAAAGCACCATATGTTGCTAAATTACTGCTAACAGACTCGGTTAGTGGGATTCATTGAGTGGTGCAACCAGCAGAAGGCCTCTGCTCCGTTGGTTAATGTCACTGAAGTAAGTCAAGTGGAGTTGAATTGAGTTTAGAGATTTTAACAGCTCTTAACGAGGTCTTGAGAGCCGATGAGGGTGAAATGAGGTAAGAATGGAGCAGCACCGGAATGCAAGGGTGGGGGAACGGGAGATCCCCGAGAATACCCGCTGATCAGTGGCATCGTCTGCCACGATTCCCAATTGCGAAAATCGGGGAGTGACCGGGCCGGGGATTGAACCCAGTTGGCATTGGTAGGCGAGCAGTCTAACCGCTCAGCCACCACGGTCCCACTATAGCAAGTGGAGAAGAGCACGCAAAGTCATTGCAATAATTGCTTTTCATCTGTCCTGATAGAATAAAGTAACAAATTTGTTTTTAATAAGGTTACGTCCCCGAAATTCTAGTTACGTACTTCTGCAGTACACAACTCGGTGACGATCGTTAATTTACCGCACACTCACGTCGCGCGAAGGCCTGATAGGAGGTATTTCGAAACCCACGCAATTCCTATGTCTATTACTGTATAGATAGATACCCATTTTCGTTTGCAATATTTTTTACATACACAAGAGTTGCATCGTTTGAAACATCTTTCTATCATGCTGTTTTAATAGAATATACTAATATAAGAGTAAAAAAACCGTACAGGCACTGTCAAATGTTTTGTGGTGAAAAGATAATTATGTACACTCTAAATTCGAATCAGTGAAAAACCACTGATTCGCAGTGAAATTCAACTACTCGAATTAGTGAAAATGGGTCAACTTGGAATCAGTAGAAAACGACTGATTTTTTCAGTGAAAAAATTTCGCTGATTGAATTAGTGACGTGAAATAATTTCACTGATTTAATAAGTGACGGCCGACTACAGTGGCGAATTAAATATTGTTTTTATTTAATGTAACCAAATAATTACTATTTACGGTAGTTCACTATCTATATTGCGCAATTTACTGTAATTTAAAAAAGTGAAGAAATCTTCGGAGGCAGCCAGGATTGATTTCGCACACCTTTTGACTGTAGGCCGTTACCATGCCATCTACGCTACCATGCCAACATGGAATAATTAGAGGGAAATCTATGTCATACTCTTTCGCCTCGAAATCGTGAAGATTTAAATTGTATGCTCTTACAATTAGTTTTTGGTTTAATTGGTACAGTTATGATTGTTAAAACTAGTAGTATATATGAGTGCCCTTTCTTCATCATATTATTGTAATTTAAACCTTCAAACACGGCGCTGTGACGATTTCATTAAAACGAAATGAAAGACGTAAAAACGGAATGAAAGGCTGTGTGTTCATATTACCACATAAAATGGCGTTTTGGAAGATGAAACACAATTAGGAAAGTATTTTGTATTGGGGTTTTAATAGTTTATTCATTGCTATTTCACGTGACACACTTTGTTTAACGGCCATCTTTAAACGTTGTTTGATAGTGTTTTTACACGCTGTTTAACTGATCCATGAGTAAAAAAATCCACTGAATAAACAGTGAAAAAAATGACTGAAGTATCAGTGGAAAATTTCACTGAATAAATAAGTGAAGGAAATCTGACATTTTTTCACTGAGTCATCAGTTAAATTCACTGAAGTACTGTTAAATCAGTCAGATACGTTTGAGTGAGTGAAACAGCGAAATTCTCACTGATTCATATTTAGAGTGTAGATACAAAAGAAATGGTATTAATGACAAAACAATATTCTGCTGGTAATCACTAACCGGCAGCTTGTAATGTGTACGAAATAATTGATTGGTCTCGACACGAAAATATTTTTCACAGTTTCACAGTGGCAAAATATTCTTAACCTAGCATATTTGTCAGATGGTCGATAATTTTTCCTAAATTATTTTATGGGTATTGAATTTCAGAGTTTGGCAGAGTTTGTTTTTAATATGGTTGGCCGGGGTATCTCAGTGGTTATGGTAGGTTGAAACCATTGGCAAACTTTTTTACGAGAAACATGCCCACTGAGGTATCATCTTTCACCGCCCGATCCGAAGCTTTTTAGGTGTGGAATCGACGCTTGAGCCATATATGAACTAACGACCTCCTGTGTCGTGCTCTAGTCTGCTGACAGAACATTTTCAGATGTTTTCCACCTCCTTTGGTACGGTTATTACTCCTTTTGTCGTTTTCTTTCCGAAATAAAGTATTTTCGTGGCCAGGCACGTAAATGCAAAACTATCCTACCTCGTTCTTGAAAGTGTTAAGGTCGATGGAAGTATGGCGTGCCCCGCTACGATTGTGTGTTGTCCGGAGATACTGCAGGTTCTGCCGAACTTGATGGATAATTCATGAGGTAGGATGATGCTTCTCATCTGTAAATCACGAGGTCGTCCTGGTGAATATTTGGATAGCAAGTACTTGATGGAATTTGGTCAGGATCCCTCTATTCTCGAGATTCTGATTTCGGGGTACCTCACAGCACACTCGAACTGTTTTCAAGTTATCTGTTTTGAGTGGACACTTCTCGGGTTCGAGTGTTGCCCGTTCGACAATGAAGCGTAAGTGCACTCGACCTCGGAAAAAAAAATTACACTCGTGAGGCGCTGGACTGTATAGAAAGCTTGTGGTTCTTCAAGAAATTTATCATGGAAGAGAAGTTAGATGTTTTTGCCTGTTATGCACTCACATTGTGCTATCATTCAGGCACAAATATTGACGAACTACTTTTGGTGCGTATTGCTAAGAGAACTTCAAACATTAATTTTTGTGCTAACACATCTATAATTCCGTTCACTCGTTAAAGACACCTGGCGTGTGGTATAAGGTTTCGGATTCGATTATTGGGTCTGTTCGCGGTTTCCCAGACAAAACTTACTGTTTCCTTTATCTTTTGGTATTGTTTTTCCCATTCAACCTTATAACGCATATAGTTACAGAATAACCTTAACATAATAATCCTTTGTAGTACACCCTAGACACCCGAATCTGCCTTCGATGTGAACTTCTTGACAATTTTTCCATCTTTTCTGAAAATTTTGCTAAGAATTTGCATTATCTCTAGCGCTGTGAATTTACTCCATGATTTGTAGTGGCTTTTATCACTCGCCTTTTCTTACCCTTAACATCAGTGTCTAGCACTGGTCGAGGAAGTCAATGATTTACCTTATCGCCTTTGGTAGTATGACAGTTCATCCAGCATCTGTTGTTAGCAAGTTACGTTTAATGGAGGCCAGTGGGGCCCAACATTACATTAGTCAAAAAAAATATTTTTAAAGCACAAGATAATTAAGGGAATACTAAATGAATCAGATGGGATTTTTACTTACCAAACCAATATTTCGTTAATTCAAAGTGAATAGAAATACTAATACGCATTGAATTAATTATAGCAGTTTGTATGTATTACTCCGATGCAAGTTTACATATCCTTCCTTTTTTTAATTTATCCAATTGCATTTTAGTGCTTTACTAGCGTTCCTGAATTAATACAGAAGTTAAATTACAAGCATGAATATTTGAGGAAAAAACTAAGTGTTAGTAAAATTATATTTGTAATATGATTTCACAAGCACATTCACAGCGCATTATGCAGGTGGTAGAGAAGAGTTTTTACCCTGGTGTTTCTCTCTCCAAAATTGCGTATTTCGGTGGTGAGATAGTCGTAGCGTCTGTGTAAAATTCTAAATGATGTTAAATTGAATTTTGCTAATGAGGCTTTCCATTATTTTTATCATATCTTTTTAACGTTCTCGATTATGTGTTAACACCCGAATCAGCGAAAGGCTTATCGTCTACATTTGCAAAGTCATTGGTCGCGTAGAGAACAAACTATGAGTTGAGTTGAGAAATTTGGGTGGCTCTTAACAAGGTCTTGAGAGCCGATGGGGGTTGGTGAAATGAGGTGAGAATGGAGCAGCGCCAACCATCGGCATCGTCCGGCACGATTACCACTTGCGAAAATCCGTAGTGACCTGGTAGGGGATTGAATTCGGTTCGCAATGGTAGGAGGCGAGCAGTCTAACCGCTGAGCCACCGCGGCAACCACAAACTATGATACAGTTGTGTTATTTTTGTAAGTTCTTAATAAACGTTCCAGTTTTTTATCAGTTTTATAGTGCTCCACCAAGCTCTAACGTTACAGCGAATTATAATAATCACTTCTCGAATTTCATGAGATTCTGAAAACATTTAAGTTATTGCCTATTGACTTTTCGATACTGATGTCATCAAGAAACTGCTTTCTTTCTAAACTAACCAAAGCAGACATCTAAGACGACACATGATGTTCAGGGTCATAACCTGAGTTATCGTAGTCAGAAAATGAGGCCTCAAAATCCTTCATCACGGAGGTCACCCGATTGCTTTAAAATGTGAGTTTTATTCTCCCCCAAAACGATACGCTAATGCAATTTTGAAGTGTGGTCGAAACGTTATGTGAGTTGTCACGTCTACACCAGGTATAAACACATCGTTAACGTTTAGAATTTCCTATTTGGGAACAACTGTTACTTCACGTGGGACGGAAGCGCGAAGAAAATGTGTAAGACTTATCTGTCTCCTGTATCTGCTTCGAGGTAAATTTAGCTCATTTATAATCAATTTTTGAAGAAAAAAAACCAAACGGCATACATATATTTAAATGGACACACTGACTGGTGTGGTCTCCGCGAAATTGGCAGTAATGTATAAGTAGTATTGCCATGTTTTATCGTTGTATTGAATGTAACAAGTTCGAATTCGTGGACACTGAAATTATTTTATTATATTTTCTGTTTTATATGCCCTTACAAGTATGCGTGAGCATATGGGAGACATCTTTAAGTTTCTTAACATTCACATAATTACTGTCGACTGACGCATGAATAAAGTGATCATGTCCATCACAACATAGATTTCACATATGGCGAAGGGTATAAATGGATATAAAAGTAGATCTCAGTAGGGCTTTCAAAAGCATTCACTTAACTACGAACAAACTTAACCTGTTGGTGTTGTACGGGGGACTTCTGTCAAGTAGCTTTCTCGCGGCATGGATGGTCGGCTCGCTGTATGGTTGGAAAACTCATTTCTGAAAGGAACATTTATATCAAAATCGTTAGTGTAACTGTAAAAGTTAGGATTTTGATAGTGAAAATAAGATTTTTAGAATTTTGTAAGCTTTCGCTGAAGAGACGATTTAGTATCAGATTGTAAATTTTTACGGGCGATAAAAGTGTTCATGAGCAATTAATTTTTCGAAACCTCAACTTCTCAATCAAGTGCAGTGGGCTTTGAAAAATTTTTTAATTGCAAAAGCTCAAATTTAACTGCAGTTATTATAATGTATTTTGTAAATTTATATGACAATTTTCAGGGAACTAATATTTCTAAAAAAAAAAATTCTTATATAAAACCTGGATTTTGTATTCTAGACAAGTGTATCTTGTAAAAGATATGGAAATTAACTATTTCGCACCAAATGTACTATTTCTGTGACATACCCCTGGTTTTTAGTTTAGTAAAAATGACTTGTTACCTGCATAAGTTTTAACGTTGATAAGAACCCGCCTAACGACGCGTTCGGTAGTTATAAATTTAATAAATTGCTGGAACTTGTTTGAGTAAATTGTTGATCTGGTTGAACGAAAAAAAAAAAAAAAAAAATCTTAAGCAAACACTTTTCCAAAAATACAGTAAATGAAGTTACATGTAAGTGTTTTCTCCTTGCAATTTGAATCATGCTATTTTGCATAAAATTGCAACAAATTATTTGTGAAACAGTAATCGGATTGACAATATTTTCTGGTTATTTCTGAGTTCTCCGAAGTACATTTCACTCTCCAATCACACTTATTGATATCTATATCGTCAAATGACAGTTTTTTCTCCAATAATCACGTCATCAGAAATGCGCGTGTAGTTCAACGTTGGTCGTCGTGTTGATGCTCGTGGTGGAAGTTATTGATTTCCTGCAGCTATTTGTTTTACACCTGATACCACGCACTGCTGGTTGAAAATACCTCCCTCCCACGTAATGCCAAAAACGATCACACTGGAATCAACCCAGCCTCGATAACTCGACAACATTACAATTTAGTTTCCGGTTCAGACTAAAATTGTTCGTGTGGAGTGTTTTGAGTTGTGATTATTACGCAATCAGATTATGCCCTTCGCTGAGCTCAGGTATTTATTATCCGAGTTATGCCTCCGGCCTTTCATTTAACCATTTATAATTGGCGGTCATTAACATCCATTTCGTAATACATCTGAAAGGCTATTACAGATTGTGTGGCTAATGAATAAATTTATTCCTTACAATGAAACTAAAATATGTTAAGCCAATCTCATGATACGTTGGTACTGGAAACTCTACCGAACGAGAGTGTGTTACGTGTTAACACAAGATCATTAATACTTTCTGGTTCAAAGCAATTTATTATGACAAAACTCTGTTTACAAGATCTACAATTTTCCAATGACATGTACCTTGCGCGAAATATATTAAAAGAAAACACATTTAAAGCTCTTCCCGGGCACCCCAAAGGTCCGATCATAGCCGAGAGCACAATAAAAAGTTCAAAACATTTAAGGCTCTCATATTCATTCTACATGAAGTCGTATACGTTTCTGAAACCTGTTTCTACGACTTCATTAAATTTACCATTTAACATTTTAAGAGAATAAATTGTCAAACCTACAGCCTTTGACTTGCATGAAATCACAAATTATATTTAATAAAAACTCGTATATTTGTTGCGGCGCAAAAGCCTATCAATCCCAACAAATTAAAAACCTCATTGACGAACAATTTAAAAAAAGATATTTCAAATATATTCTTTAAGGCAATTCGTTGCACCAAAACGATCTCAGAAAATACGGATACAAGTGGGTTACCAAAAATGTTCAAACTCACTGCGCAAGTCGATGCGGTCCCTTTTTTTCTCGCCATCTACTTTTCAGGCGACTTACTACAAAATATATATTACGGAAACCATTCAGACTTCCCAACACAGGAAACATTGACGGGCACCACATTGCTAGTGCGTTAATACCGAACCAAATTTATTACGCACCAAATCCAAACTGCGAAGTGAAGAGATTTGGGCGGCTCTTAACAGCGAAGTCTTGAGAACCGATGAGTTTGATTGAAGTGATGAAGGAGCTGCGCCGGAATGAAGGGGCGGGGGAAACGGGAGATCCCCAAGAAAACCCGCCAACCAACGGCATCGTCCGCCACGATTCCCAGTTGCGAAAATCCGGTGACCCGGCCTGGGATTGAATCCGTTTCGCCTTGGTGGGAGGCGAGCGTGCTAATCGCTCAGTCACCGCGGCTCCCAAATCCAAACATAATTTCGAATATCAACTACATGCGCACCTAACGTCCGTATACAAGCTCCATCAAACTACATTACACTTCAGTACTATCGGCGAACCCACCTGATCTTTGCGTCTCGTGCCGAAAGCGCAAAGCGTAGGCTACCCAGTAATTTCAGAGTCCCATGACGGACCATGAGCGGAAAATACCAAACAAGTATTTACTGTACGCTGACCAGAGTAGAAGTGGACGAGCTTTGCGTTGATGCTAAGCAGTCCACTCAGAATATTACATCATCAATTAATCACAGAGTGCTTTCTCGCGCATGCGTAGGAGTGTGGGGAACCAACGAGAAATGCAGTAGTAAGGAAAGGGAAAGACATCCGAGGCAATCGGAGGGTGAAGCGGCAGTTCCAACACTTTATTCTTGGCAACGCTCTCTATACACGCCTTCCAATCGCACTCAAGCTCTGCGCAAGTGAATATATATTTAAAGAGAGAGAGTCAAATGCTTTGTATGAGAAATTTCACCAGGAAAGTCTTGTCATTTCGTATTAGCATTAAAATTTTGTACATCAAAAAAGATTGACCATTAATGTCTGATCTTAACGTTTTGGCTGGTGTAAAAAGGTTGAAAATTAATGCTGGTAACGAACATGAATGTCGTTTTGCCATTTTAAGCGCGTCTCGAAAGTGCTAATTTTTAGCAAACCTATTCATTTGAACCTTTGACGCCTAAAATAATAAAGGAGAAATATTTGTTAAATTTGAGCAAACAAGCCAGGTATCGACATCAAGGATTGTAAACTGAATATGAATGCCTCTATAAAAGTGATAGTGTTTGATAACTAAAAACTTGTTAAAAATACGTTTACATGCAGACGTCAGCCCACATATTCTTGGTAATACAAGTTGGTTTCCATTTTATTCAGATGATATTTATCTCGTTAATTTTTTGGTTTTACTTTCTTAAGATGATTCAATGATTCGAAATCACAACTTCATAATAGATTACTGTAATATTTCAGCGACCTCGGCCGTGGCAATTGCCGGCTTTGGAGGGCAGCAAAGCCATGAAGTCTTATAGGTATACCTGTTTTAAAAATAACTGGATCACAAATGGAGGGAACAAAAAGTGTGTGCTCCGGGCCTGTGTGATTATCGGATTCGTTCGCGCGATAAGTGTAATTGGCTGGGGAAGATACAGGGCCAGCCTGGAATTAGTATTTTCAATCAACGACAATTAAGGGGAGCTGGGAATTCAGTTTTGATTGGCCAGAGCGAAAAATAGTGCATCAGGGAGAAAGGTGTGTGATGATCTGGGGTAGGAGGAAGGTTTCAGCTGGAAATTTCACGTCTATGACAAGTGGAATTACGCCACATATTCAAGCCCTGCGGCTCGGTCCAGAATATTGCGAGGCAGAGGGCATGGAACGTTTCATCTTTAATTTTGCATGCGTGCTTGTTGTCGCCCGCGGAAATTGGAACGTGCGGCCTGCATGATCTGGGAACCCCAGGCTACCCCCCTTTTCCCCTTTCCCTTCTTCATCCCCTGCCAGACCGACGCGCGGATAAACACGCGATTTCGGAAAACACTTCAGCGATGCACGGTTTTAACCCCCCCCCCCCCTTTTTTCCCCATTTTCACCCACCCCGCCCTGCCACCCCACAGTTTCCATTTCCCGCAATTATTGTGTTTAACCTTCACCGGGAGCGGAAATAGAAAAAGTTGTCGAGTCGCGCCGGAGCGGATTCTGGGCCCGCGCGTTGCTATCAGTGTAGTAGGCCAGTGCGTCAGAACTCCTCTTGGATTTCTATTCTCTTCGATCTAATTTCACAACTCGTCCGTCCTCATTTCCGGGGATAGCATGATAGCACGTGACGCTGCTTCCCGCGCTGTACTGCCCGTTACAAAAGTCGCGCGCTCAATGGCAGTTTTATTCCCACACTCCGAGTTGCTGCGGTTTAAATTTGAATCGGCGATTTAAACTGTTTGTTTTGTTTTATTGCACCCGTAAGATCTTTTTCCAATACAAAGCTGTACAAAGATATTGGACATGTCAAATTATAGGATACAAAGTTTATAAACTTGACATAGTAAACACACACACATATATATGTCAGATTACACGTACACGCATAATATCTTTTCCTCGTAATTTGACTAATCTTCTTCGAACATGCTGTGGGGCGTCGTTGTTTTGCTGAAACAGAAGAAAAAAGAAATGAGAAAAAACGGAACAAGAAATGCTTACAAAGACGTGTTATACAGTAATTTCATATGTTTTGTAGTTTGGATATTAATCTACATTATAAGATATTAGTTTAGCAAAAAATTCTTTCAGCCGTTTTTTTAAAGAGTTTTTGGTTAGAGAAGCAAATTTCTTGAAGGTGTTGTGGTAACTTATTGAAAAGTTGGCTACCAAGGTAAGGTGGCCCTTTCTGGACTAGTTTTAATTTAACTGAAGCCACGTGGAAGTGTTTTTTTTTATTCTAGTGTCATGATTATGACATTTCAGTCATAAATTAATAATGTGCACATAGTGACTGGTAAATCAGTGAAATCGATTAATTTTTAATAATTAAATTCGCTTTAAATTTACGTGTGTGTGCATATATATATATATATATATATATATATATATATATATATATATATATATATATATATATATATATATATATATATATATATATATATATCCAAGACGAATTTGCCACAGGTCTGGTGCCGACTGATAGATAAGCCGTAAGGACTATAACGCGATCACAGGGTAAATTAACATTTTATATACATTATGCCACATGCAGCGATAAAATATTGGCACGCATAAAAATACGATATACTCCATATTAAGCAAACACCTAAAGGATAACACGAACTGTAAAACGGACATGATCTTAATCAGTAAACATTAAACAATGTCGGTGAGTGTCAAATGAAATCCGTGGTTTACCTACTAAATCTCAATATTATATATATATATATAACTGATAAAACTTTGAAATTGCTTGACTGAAATAAACCGTAGGTAAACTACGGATTTCATTTGACACTCACCTTCACCGACATTGTTTAATGTTTACTGATTAAGATCATGTCCGTTTTACAGTTCGTGTTATCCTTTAGGTGTTTGCTTAATATGGAGTATATCGTATTTTTATGCGTGCCAATATTTTATCGCTCCATGTGGCATACTGTACATAAAATGATAATTTACCCTGTGATCGCGTTATAGTCCTTACGGCTTATCTATCAGTCGGCACCAGACCTGTGGCAAATGCGACGTGGATTTGATTATTGTTGTAATGTGCAGGACATGTCGATGAGTATGTTTTGGTGTAACAATTTTGTAAAACTTTTCACGGGTTGATGCACTATTCGCCTCCCACCTGAACCAAGTTCGATTCCCGGCTGGGTTGCTCCCGGATATTCATGTGGGAATCGTGCCGGTCGGTGCGGCTGGTTCCCGGGTTTTCCCGGGTATGTCCCGTTTACCCCGCCCTCCATACCCACCTCGCTTCACTCAGATCGACTCCCAAGACCTCAAGGTTAAGAAACGCCCAAATACCTTCACTCACTCACTTCGCAGGTGTTACCATACATCGGTACTATACCATTTACCGCATCTCACTCACTTCGCAGGTGTTACCATACATCTATACTATACCATTTACCGGCATCGATGTTCTGGCCTGTTTTCCAGCCAACTAAGACTTTTCGGATGAAAGTGACATGAAATTATTGGTGTCTGTATGCTATCAACCCATTGAAAATTTTATGAGCAAACTCAGTACACGTGTACCACATTGCCATTGATTACTAACTTCCAACTTTTTTTTATTTACTCAGTAGTTATGATTTTGTAACTTGACTCCAAATCCTTGACGTTCCAGACACCTTATAAAGGCGTAAGAAAAATCGGAAATAAGAAACCCTCTGAAAATCATACTCAATATTTCTAATACGAAGACGAAATCCGATTTAATGTGGAGAAAATTGATGGCTCCGTTGCACGATATTATTGCGAGTTCTATCGTGACCCGAATACTTCGAAGAAATTCATATTCCGATGTAATTTCAAATATTGCTTCCTGTACGTATGCAGTCTCAAGATTCTTTCTTTGGGATTTCGTGCTTACTTCATATAGTGTATGTATATATATATATATATATATATATATATATATAATATATATATATATATATATATATCTGTGTGTGTGTGTATGTATGTATGTGTATATATATTCATATATACATATGTATATATATATAATATATATCCTATTTAATAATGTTTCCATGATAAAAAGATAAAAAATTAAATCATTAACCAATATAGTGCAGCGTTTCTTTATTGGCTTCTAGTGTTATTTTATTTTTATTTTCTACCGTATTTGTTTTTCGTATACCAATTTTATGCAATCGTGTTTTCCTGAACCTTTTTGGGATGCAATGAAATTTTTACTAAATCTTACAATAAATATGTGTTCTTTTGAAAGTTAATGCTAAAAAGGAACATCTTAAATTAGTTTTAATAAAGTGCAGGCTTTATAAACTGGCAAAAACGCTGATGTAGATAAGTGTGTTCATTTTCTACGCTGCAGTTACTTTGGATTCTCTATAGTACACTTCTGGCAAGTAATCAAATGAATCATTACTGTCAGCAGTGTTCAAATAGCATTTGTAAGGCAGAGAAATTAATATAAGCAACTCTTCGACGACGGTTAATGAGGTTAAAGTGATAACGTAAGTCCCTTTTCTGAGTCAGGACTCTCATTATTCTGTACTATCGGAACACTGCACATTCTGTTTTGATTAGGAGATTACCTAGGACAAAGTATTAAAATTTGACGAACTTATTGCAATTATGAATGCATTTTAATGTATGTATTTATAATTACAGTTTTATTGGACAACCAACACAGAAAAATTTGCATACCTTCCAAAACCGTGCTATGTCTTGTGGAAATGAACGTCGTGCCCTAGAGACTAATCTGTCGTTGATCAGTGTGAATAACGTATGAGATGAAATGACGTTAGATCGGGATGAAACAGCCACCGAATGAAGAACGCGGATGTAACAGAAGTACTAGAGATAACCCTTTCACAAGGGTAGTGTTTCCCACTCTTACACGTGTGGCAACACTGATCTGAGGTGCGGGAGACTCGAATCCCGGGTAAGGCATGGGTGTTCATTTAAGTTACGTTATGAGTTAGTTTGTAAGCCGTCCCCTGCTAAGCTTTCAAGCATAAGACCGGGGGACGTTAAAAAGCCGTTTACAATACAATACGTATGGCAACCCTCTGGCCCACCTCAGGGCAGCCTGGGGTGGAACCGAGTACTTCTAAGTGGCGATAGACTTGAGTGGTAGTTTTTTTTTTTTTTTTTTTACTATTCTCCTGTTTTAATTTTGTTCTTTGGGTTTTGATTTTAGTATTTCCTTTCTCAGCTCATCTTCTGTTTAGCAATTGTTATCACAAGAAAATAGTGTTCGTAAAACTGAAAAATAAACATAACCACCTCTTTTATGACACAGATTAAGGTCACAATGAGATCTGAGCTCACTAGTCCGAGTTACAATGTCATTTATGCTATATTGTCAGAATATTTTCTTCATACCACTACGCGTTTTTCGAACAGTTAAGTTGCTTATACACAACTGAAAAGAAATTTGAAATTTCCATACTTCTATAGAGGCATTCCTGTAAAATGGTAGAACATAAAGTTCAAAATAGATAAATAAAATATTATCAAATTTCACATTTTCACTTTGGGTAATTATAGGAAATATCAAAATAAGCTAATATCAGGTAATGAAAAGAAAAATTTATTGAACGAAATGAAATAAAAAATTGCTGTATTTCCCTTCTGAATTTCACCGTGGAAAAGAAAACCGCAGAAAGACAAGAAAAAGTACCTGATATCTGTAATAAGAGCCGAAGGTTTTAACCGTCCGTGTACGCTGATGTCAAAAATGTAGCATCCAGCCAGTTAACTGTCGACAGATACAGCTGAACAGGCCCGAGATATTTCGAACACAGCACTTCCAATTCCTCGTTGTTGTGTTTAGTAGCTATACATTCGCCGCACGTCTCACACTAATATTTTTTTTTAATTTCGAATGTTATTTTATCGCCAAATGTAAAACCATCTTAATATGCGTTTGAAAGTTTAAAATAATTGTACGTTAGGCATGACGAATATAGAATTGAATCGCACGTGAGCACAGTTTGAAACGTCCCGTCGTTATACACTCCAGATTGACCAGCTTCCTAAGAGACTGGTGTAAACATTAACCTGCGCTTTCCACAGACTTGCAGTTCTATACCCGACTCCTATGTTTAGGAACAGTTATATTTGTAGCGTTCCAAGCACGAGATGTCATTAAAAAAAAAAAAGTACTGATTTTGTGGTCACCCTGAATGTGTGCATCTCGCCATAAGTTAAAATGGCTACCGTATTCGTGAAGGAACCAACTGCTAGTGTATTTTTTACTTTTTTTTTTTTTTTTTTTTTTTTTTTTTTGCGTATTTCGTCTTACGTTCACATCATAACGGAGCATTTTATGTTCGGTAGCTCTTCAACGAACAATCACGGTATTACAGTCTGAGGAGCCAAAGCAGAGAGTTTCTTTATACATTACCCGGTGTGGATTATTAAACGAGGAAAATAACTTGTTAACAGAGAGAAAGAGAGAGAGAGAAAGTGAAAAGAAACCGTAAGCGTGCATCTGAAAGCTTTAATGGCAGAGATATTTAGTTTCTCGTAACTCACCGCGCAAAGCGCTGAGGTACGGCGTATCCCTAGGAACTGCTTGTTTCTGTCAGTGTGCTTTATTTTTTGTACGTAACTTTCTTTCCGTTTTCCCTCCCCACTCACGATAATTTCCTTTCGGAAAATTGTTTTTGTTTGCTGAGAGAACTGAAAGCATGCGGGAAATGGAAGTGTCGAGGAGATGATACGCCTGGCAGAGCTTCCTGCAGAATTTACGAATGACTTTCTAATTTATGTCTTTGAAACGAGTCTTATATTTATAGTAGGTCACGTAAGCTGACGACCTATTTTGAATATGTTATTACTAACCTCCTCATTCTACTTAATGTAATTTGGCTTTATTTTCTGTTGCACTGTTGCGAATTGATGTTGCATGTGGGTAGCTATAATTATCCCAAAAAAAAAATTATGCCTACACATTTATTATAACATTTTTCAACTTGTTAATTTAAGAATTATTATAAACATGAAAGTTCTGGTTTTTGCAGACAACGGAGTTAAACCAAGCACACTATGTTTGCATTTCTCGTTTGTAATTAAATATAGCCAGTCAGTTTGCCTATAGGCTATTCACAGTAAAATGATCACTATTTAAAGCCCTCTTATTTGGAATTATAAGCAAATAAATTTATTTTATTTTAGCTTTGGACATTAACTTCCGAGTGCGTTGGAATATTTATACGGTGTTTATTACTTACATGCAATATGATTATTTAAAAAGATGGTTTAAGGATAAAACATGGCTGAGGGGAAAAGGAAACTAGGGCCTCCAAAGTGCTCACTTTACCTTGAACAGCCTATAGTTACACTAAAATGTGATGTTTTTCAATTTATAGAAATCCTACAAAAGTTTATCTCATTACATGTTAGACTCACTGCTTCCTTATATGATAGAGAGAGATTTGAGAGTTTCTTAGTAGCTTATTTATTCAGTATGCTTTCTTGACATTGCTTATTTGGCTCTATAACTAAATATATATTGCTTAGACTACGATCCAAGTTAGAGGTCGGAATGAACATAACTGTGTCCCAGCGCTAAGCCCCATGCGTAAGAGCAAGCAGGAAGTTTATCACACAGAAAGCATGCATCGTATCTCCAGCGTAATCGGGTTCCCCGTCTTTGACTGACGCTGTTGACAACCCCGCAAATAATACTAAAGGCCTTGTACTACTGACATTTGTGGAGATGCAGATAGACCCACAGATAAATAAAATAATGTTAAAGTCATCGATGTAAAAAGTGAATGTAGACCTCTGCGAAGTGGTTGGTGGAGTGGACTGGGAAGATTTGGGCCACTCCAAAACATCGAAGTCTTGATAGCCGATGAGGTTGAAGAGAGGTGAGCATGGAGAAGCGCCGGAGTGCAAGGGTGGAAACACAGGAGATCTCCGAGAAAACCCGCCGACCACAATTCCCACATGCTAAAATCCGGGAGCGACCCCACCGGGAATCGAGCCCGGCTCACCTATGGGGGAGGCGAGTAGTCTGACCACTACACCACCGCGGCTCCAAAATGACGTGGTTGATACGGACGCCAATCTACGGCGGGATTTGTCCTATATTCGATTCCTGGGATGTATGTACCTTTCGAGGTGTGAGATTATGTCACATATGCAGCTGCTTCCTAAACTACTTGTCGCCATAAAATTGGGTGGCAATAAGAAACGCCTATTAAAATTTAACAAACGTACACATTTATTTTGTGTACTAAATTATATATGACGAGGTAATGAGGTACAGGAAAATATGCATAGCTTGGAAATATTAGTAACAAAACATGGAAGAAGACTAGAGTTGGTAATGGCAAAAGTCACGCTTTATTTAGTTTGCTGCTATCTGTCTGTTCTCCATGTATCCCCGAGTCTGAGTTTTGTTGTGTTTTCCTTTATAATTACTTTTTTTGACTGGAGGAGAAATTCGTTTTTCGAGACTAAATCAATATCTAGCCCGTGAAGAGCGAGTTATGTTTTAACTCTCGAGGGTACATTTTAATGAGTCGAGCCAAAGGTAGCTAGTTAAAAGCCCATTAATTCACTTTGATCTAACATGTGGTTGGAAGTCGCTACTTGATATTAAACTTCTCCCCACTTCCAAAACCGTCCTTTGTAACTCCAGCAGATAGTCAGGATTAATAAACGTTCAGAATATTTTAATCTAGCAGTTTTTAAACCCTTCCCCAAGCGATTGCTATATAGCGTCGTGGAGCATTGTGAATTACTCGATTCTATTTTAACAGCTGCTCTGTCAGTGGTTACTGAGCCGTAACTAATTATGGATACCTAAGCTATAAGCAAAGAGCAACAACGGTAAGTAGACAGGATCTTGATTATATAATGCATTTTATATCAGTATACATGTACGTAAACTTGCTGTTAGTGTGCGAGGAATAACAGGCGTAGGTTAGTAGGTTACGTCTAAACTTTAGCGTGCCATTCAGTCGCACCTGTTAAGGGTACTGTGTAGCTGCGCGTCCAAGGTCAAGAAGAGAGGGAGCGATACGGGCGACACGAGCACGCACGCCTAGTGCCTCATCGCTCCTACGAGCACGGCGTGCAGTGTTTCCGTCGTGACGCTGTACTGTGCAAATTAGATCTGTAACATAGGGGCTTTATATCACACGCGATGAGAGCCCACAGATTAAACTACGTCCGTACCTTTGTACTTTTCTCTTGCCGTTTACGGAAACTGCATAGGCAATCTTTAAAAGTGCGATGTTTGACCATTTTCACAATTTTTTTCTCCATGAATACACTAAATATAACTAAAGTAAAAAAAAAAAAAAAAAAAGCCTTTTTTTTTTTTTTTTTTTTTTTTTTTTTTTTTTTTTTTTTTTTCTGACAAAAAGTCTTATTTCCATAACTTTTATTTACCGAGATAGGTGTTTACACGCAAACAATGATTTCACAGAAAACGTTTCAGTACATAGGACTCTTAATTCTTGAATAGAATGCAACCTAAGTTTTTTTATGTGCCTTATTGATATTCTACTTGTCCGAATCGGTACGTTTACTTACATGAGTTCCACCCCAAAAACATTCCTTTACCCTTACGTCTGTTGCTCAGTGTAATTTTATATATTCGCTTTAATTGATTATCTTGTTACGTGTAATCCTACTCTGCTTTGTATTTTTGCTTACCGCCGCACGATTTGTCGAAATACTGTATTGTTCAAACTGTATTATTGGCTGGATTCAGCTAATGCATTGTTGCATGTCGCTGCCCGGTGTTTCCTTCGCGTGGGAAAGCGCCGATAGCTTGAGGTCAAGTTTATGACTTTAGACAAAGCGAGCGGCCTATCATAGAGAACACCGCCCTACACATCGATAAACTTGTCGCCGCTCGCGCCTCGCTCACTCCCAGAAGCTCGTATTTCTCCATTTATCACGCAGGATTATCGTCGTCATCACCATTACTTTTCCCAGAACAACTTAGATTGCCGATAACGTTCTAGGCGGCAACTACATCAAGTAAGAATACGACGTGCGGGCCCCTGAGGTAGTTTAGAGATTAAGATCCGAGAGTTTGGCCTCTCGTGCGACCTCAAACGACAGTTGGGCGATTCCGGAACGGCGAGGGACGACTGCAGCGATCTACGAGTGCGCGTCGGCGAGCTTGTGTGCAGTGAAGGGTGGGACTGATCTGCGGGACTGTGGACTGGATGCGTGAGCGAAAAGACATTCGGGACGATGAAACTAGACAGTTTTAACTGAACGTGTGGAAATAATTGGAGCAGTTTAGGGGACATTAGCAAGAGTAATGACTGCGATAAAGACTTTAATTTAAATGGAGATAGTAATTAAATATTGTTCTCAATAAGAATAATAAGAGCTGATGGGGCGCTCAGACTGGTAAATAACAGATGTTTGACTGTTTGTAACAATGAGAATAAATATAATTATTGAATTCAGTTTTTTTAATTTTATTAACACCTCCATCCCTCACGAACTCGGATATGACCCCTCTGACGTCTATGTAACATTAGTATGAAATCGGTCGCGCCCTAATTAATGTGACCTTATATGAGAACAAGTTACATAAGTTTTTGTTCTTATTAATATATTTTACAAAATAAATCATTATTTGGTATGTATAATATATTTATGAATTTTACTTTTCTTATTTATTTACTATCCTTTCCAACACACATGAGGAAATTAAAAAAAAAAACGCTTTTGCATTTTACAAATTAAAGAATAACACCTTTCGTAAACTGTCACAGCCCGATCTACATTTCAATATAGTCATCAAAGTTTAAAACGTTATTTTTATAGTGGAATGAACTGTTAGAGCTTCAGGTTCAATGGAATGGTGGATCGATATCCTTTATTTAAACCAGGATGAGCAGTAAATTATCAAGCACTGTTCCATTGTTACAGATAATTTTTTATAATATCACCAGTACAAGGATGTGTTAAGAGTTCTAAAATATAAGATTTGCATCAAAGACCCCAAAAAGGGTTTTAAAAATAGAACATAATATGCGAAACTCGATTTACAAAATTTGATCCACTGACTGTTTCTGCACATCCGCCAACCATTTGCCACAATATTACGTAGCCACTCGGTGCTTAGAACTTTGAACGTTAACGCTACACTTTTAACACTGAGAATGCAGTTCCCACTTTGAATTTTCACAAGCGAGTTCCAGCTAGATTAGTGAGTTCTACGCCCGAGTTTACTTAGGGATGCGGTAATGTGAAAATTCCCTTCTTGATTGCCTAACACTTGCGCACATGTTTAAATTTATTTCACGCGCACAAACATACACTCACACACACGGACACACACACACACACACACACACACACACACACATATATATATATATATATATATATATATATATATATATATATATATATATATATATATATATATATATATATATATATATATATACACACACAAACATAAATACAAGGTTACTATTATCATACACGACCATGAAAATCTTACAACTAAAATATTTTTCATTGGTAAACTGACACCGAATGAACAGATGACTTGTTGTAAATCCCACTACTTACGTAACGACACTTGAAATGGGATACTGTAGATTCGCCACAGCTTTGATAAACGAATGTCTACCAACTTTGGAGAGTTGAGGACTATCTAAACCGGATAACCGATACACTTTATTTACGGTTGGTAATCCATTCTATCAAGTAAAAAATTCTGGTAGATCTTTGACAAAAGTTGATTGACAAACACTGGCATTCTGATTAAGGAGACGGCCTAGATACAATATTAGAAAACTCAAGGTTGCGTCCTGTAATAAGTAAGCAGCGTAACTGCGATGGAAAATAGCATAAAGAAACTTTGCGTGTGTCTTTTTTCTCAGAACTCTAACCAATGACTATATGTTTTTCATGCAGCAATCTCTTAAGACACAGTACTGTTGTTATAGTTAAAAACCACTGTTTCACAGAAGAATAGATATAGTAAAAATAGTGCTACTTAGAGCGATTTCTGCTGATTTCCACACTTTCCAACTAAAGGCTGTTCACTATAAAGTGAGCACTTAAGAAATTAACCTTTGAAAAAAGTCACTGCCCCTGTCTGCATATGTTTTAACGGGCGCACTGAGTGATATTCGTCCAGTAAAGTTCGTGAAGATTGATGGAAAGTAGTTCCATATCTTGAACGTGGACAAAAAAGTATCGTGACCATTTGTAATAACTTAAAATTATTTCTTTCGCTTTCTGGTTTATAATGCATCGAAGTGTGAAAATGAGCACAGTTGTAAAGTATTTGCTTCTTAATAAGGTCATAGTTTCATTTACCGACGTATGAATAACGTGATGAGGCTCATGGCAATGTCAATTTTACGTAAGGCGGAGGAATACACAATGTGTAAGTAGTAGGGGCGCACTGGTCCCACCCCACATTGAATAATCGAATTAACCCTTTGATATCAAATTGGGATAATCCTTAATCCGAATTTAATCCGATAAAAGTTGATTCTTAATCCTAATCTCATTAAATCGGGTGTGTTTGATCCAATAAATAAGATCAAATTTTATTGATGAAAATTTTTGTGTGTTTATGGATATACTTTATTTTCTTTCTTTATTTTTGGGTGGGTGTAGCAGGAGCTGTGTACAATGTTGATAGTGTGGTGTCCTGGAGGCGAGTGACCGAGTGGTGGGTTGCAATGACTTACATAGGCGAAGAGTTTAGCACAAGAATGGGCTAAGTGTAAAGTTTCTTATTTTTTCTCATTTTGATGTGTTTGTAGGGATATTGGTGGCAGTTTTACAATTTTTACTAATATATTTAACACACGCGAGAAAAATTCACAGTGTTCTACACATGAATATATTACATGCATTGAATCGCAAATTTCAAACGACTACGTGAATAATAAGTGCACATATGTGAGTCTTAAACATAACTTGAGTCTCGAGCTTGGAAATATATTTTACATGAGAGAGAATTTTAACTAGGTGAATAACATCTGATGTCGACAAGTGCAAACTCACTAAACGAAATCCAACTAGTCAGTATGGATAAATAACACATTAACAAGTTTATACGTACAAATTACACGATTCAACCTGGTAACAAATATCTTATGACAAAAAAACTCTGAATACAATTTAAACCAGACACAATAGTGTATGTCTATTCTGATAAGTAAAATATATAATAATCTACATGAAAGTGGTTAACGATATAAAATCTTACCCCAAATGATTTGTTTCAGAATAACCAACCTCCATAGAGCTTAATCCCACTTCACTTTATATATAATGGAAAAAATGCACAAACATTCTCTAAGAGAAAATTATTTTCTAAATAACGAACGTACTACAAATTTCCGTAAATAGAGCACACTTGTTAACACAAATGGTATTTTAGGAATTTTCATGCACCGAGCTAATAACTTGAAAATCTTATTGCAATATTGATTTAACACGCGAGAATGTATATTTTCCGATAAATTAAAACTATATTTCATACTATAGCTTACGAATACTGTGAACAAGGTGTGAACCCTGGAGAAAATAAATTTGCTTAATGGAAAATTGTGGCTATCACTAGAGATGAAAGTAGGTGCCATGGTCTGTCTAACCCAAGCTTCTATCACCAACTGCGACACAGAGTGCGACCCCAGGCTGCTCGCGATTGTCAATTTTTTCGGCACTAAGGTAAGGTGGCGACAACTGCCTAGAGAGCTTCACATCACCCAGCTCTGCTGTAGCCACCCTTTCCATCCACCCCTACCCTGCACCTGTCTCCCTCAGAGCTGGTCCGGCACCACGATGCCAGCCACCCCCTACACCCCCTCCCACCAAGCCATGTCTGCGAGGTCCTGGGGGTCATTCACTCATCTGTCCATGATTGTCATTTTTCGACACTTAGGCAAGATGGGGACAAATGCCTGGTTGCATGCAGATCAGGAGCTTCCTGCTTGTAGCCACCCTACCCTGCACCCCTTACCCTCAGGACTGTCATGAGTCCATGCACCCCTCCTATCTCTACTCAAGAAGGTGACTTTTCTGAAGAGCTCAGTTATTTATCCAGCCTGGTGTTCCCAAAAACCTGTATTATGCACCCCAGCATCAGCCCTGAGAATGCTTTTTCGTATTTTTTCGTGAGTTGGAGCTCCTGTAGTATCTGTTTGACGACAACATACCCCTCCCCTGCTAGAGTAGTCAGAACATGTTTTTTCCTAGTGTTGACTCCTCTGCTTCGCCTCGCCAGCCCGTATACCTCTGAATATGAACCCCAAGAGATTTTGCATGAATTACTGTCGATACAACCTTATGCAACAGGTTGAGTATAGGAGCAGTGAAAGAAAAAATTTACAAGTCCCTGAAATCAAGTTCCCAATATACACCTTGATATAATCCCCATATTTAACTATAATCCAGGAAATTAATAAATTAAAAAAGATATATGTAAATACAAGACTTATTTTACTCTCTTGTTAAAACATTGCTATTTTTATAAGTATTCAAACAAGATAAATTTTATTCACTCGTTAAAAATTGTTTTTACTATTAATTCGACATATAGGAGAGAAAAAATATTGGGAGAGATTTGACCATATCTTTTAACAACGCGGTCCTGAGAGCCGATGAGGGGAAAATGTTCGGAGTTGGAGCAGCGCCAGGTTGTGCACAGGAGACTAGGGGAAATAAGAGTGATCTCTGAAAAACCTTTGTGTAAATAGCAATGTCTAACACGTCATACCACATTACGAAAAAAATTGTTTTTATGGTGTAACTAGCCGGAGGAGGCGAGCATGCTAAGCACTAAACCAACACATTCCCTTTCTTTACATATAACAAAATACTTTCCCAAGAGCAAAATGTATTCCATGTGACATAAAATGTATATATTTGAATTTATTTAACATTTTAAGAGTTTTAGACATAAGTTTAATGAAATAATATGAATAAAGGTGGTCATCATGTTTTCCGGAGTTGCAAAATAGCGATTTCAATGTTAATCTTACTTTTTTACTAAATGGTCCAAATACTTCTAAATTCATGGGGAAATGTGGCTATTTTGAATCCTTACAGTATATAAGGAGGTATAGATTAGTTTTTTCTCAGTCAACTCGTCATCTGCTAAGGTCACTTCGTTTGTGTATGCGTACATGTGCATTGCAGTAGCATATATAACAGCAGGCATCTACTACAGGTGTCCAGGAAGTGTCCACATCAACTGCAAGTATTGATAACATGAACGACGGCAGGTGTCCACTACAACAACAGGCGTCCATCATGCCTACTACAGCTCCAGAAGTCTATCATGTCTAATACAGCTCCATGCATCCTCTACAATGCCAGACATCTAATACAACTTCGCTCCATCTAGACCATCAACACAGATTCTACAAGACATTTCATTTTTGCATCAGGTACAATACATCAAGGTCACTGCTGTGACAATTGTGACTCTGTATGCATTGAAACATTCAATACTAGTTTAGCTTATGGGGAGGCGAAAAACTTATTGATTGTTCCCAACTGCTAGTGTTGCCGAAAGAATTCATAATTTCTTTTGTGGGCCACGAAATAAAATAAGTGTATCCATTCTTGGCTGAGCATTTAAAAGCCAATAAGGATATTGTATCTTATTTACCCTGTAATGACTTTCCTTATGGCATGCCTGCCTTTGTTAATGATGAGAACTTACATCATATGAGAAAGGATTGTATGTCGCTCAGGCTACAACAGTAGCTTGAAGCTAGAATAATTCCAGATATAATAATGGCCGATTCTGGAGTAGATGAAGTAGATTCCGAGGCGAGCTTTGTCATCTTATGAAATTTTATATATGAGAGGGACTTTTTTGTAAATAGTGTATAAAGCAATAATGTAAAATGATGTGCTGTGCTCAGGGTTACGAAAACAACCAAGACAACTCCTTTGTAATTAAGGAGCTTGCTATTTCTTATGCAACCAATGATAATGACTCTATAAGTATTATGCTTTAAATCCCCCACACCTTGATATAGTTAGAAACCTGAAGTTAAAATAATGGTAGGAACATACTTATGAGATACATAACCTGAAATGGGACTGTGGTGACATAGCTTACAAAAAAGTTTTCAATGTGTAAATGATGCATTGCTCGAAGACTATCCCATATGCGTGCTTAGAAAAATGCAGAAGAAAATTTTAAAAACTTTAACCAATGCAGAAATAATATATATCAGAAGATATCATGACTTTGTGTATTAATTTAATTGTCAAATGCCACAATACTAATCACTGTGAAGAAAAAACATTCAGTTCACAATGTAAAACGTAGCTTTAAGAGAATATTTGTACCAACATCCTATCTATGTGTAGAGATATTAATTTTCGAAAAATGGTTTGTTCTAGGTAGCGTAAAATTTCGAAAAAATTGAGAAATTCGACCTAGAGATGACATACTCCACTATTTTTCAAGGACAGAAGAAAGTATAGTTCAGGTCTCTAGGCAACATATATTTTCGAATACAGATATGTAACGGAAATAAACATTGTCATTTCGCAAAAAGTTTCTGAGAAAGCCTGTATACCAAATGAGTGCTGTGTGATAAAGAAAAAGACTGTCATGCTTTTAATATGCAGCCTGACAGCGAACTGTCCTATTCTTCTTGGGACCAATGTTTAAAAAATCGCAGTACAGAAATAAGCTAAGAACCAGGTTTTCATGAAATAAAATATAAATTGATTAGAGAATTTTACGACATCACCACAACCTAATGGACTGAAACATGTAATAATAAGGAACAGATTATGCAAATACAAGGCAGTAACACACTTTTAAGGGCACCATGCGGAATGTAGGACTGTGAGGTTTGGAATAGTATTGTTTTTGTGTGTAAATTTGACCTAAAAAAGTTGTTGAGTAACTAATTTTAACTCGAAGAACATATGTCTATATAAAGAGACAGAATCATATAGTAGAGCACCAGTTAAGATGGAGATGTTCGCCTCATCACTTCAGTACGCTAGTGTTACTCCAGAATTCAGGCGAATGTAGTTTTCGACTGAAGATGAAGATAGTCCACTACAGCTACAGATGTGCAATGGAGATGAACATTGGCATTTATTGTTAATCAGTCCAGGAGAAACTTTTAAAGTTTTCGATATATGTTATGGGCGAAATTATTGTCCTTTATATAATTTACATCCTGACAGCAAGCTACCTTGTAACGAAGGTAAACTGGAATTTGAAGCTCACACTGAATAGATCACCAAATGCAAGTCCTACAAGAAAATCAAATACATTATGCAGAAGGAGGGTAGTTGCTGTTATCTTACCATAGTTTGGATAGAACAATGCAACAACAACCAGCATTATACTTACATCGATGACCAAGAATTAACTTCTCCATGTGGCATGTGGCAACACAATGTTTTTCAAAGTAAGAACATCTTGCAGACTATATAAAGGAGCCTAGTATAAAATCGTCAGTCATGGCTAGGATCTTCAACCCTACATACATATATGAGGTTTTAAAATTGAATACAGAAGCATGTTCTTTAAACCATATGATGGTATTCTACAAGATCATGTCTGCCACTGCATAGTACATTGGTGCTACACTTTCGACAACAGTCTCTGCATTCACTTTAGTGAAGGAATAGCATGCAATGATTGTGCTGTGGGATATCTTCGCCCCAACAGTGATTTGCCATCAACATTAGAAGATTTGATGATTTCCATTCTTAGTGAGGAAATAGAAGAGGAACGGGGATACAGAGTAATCGACTACCAGCTCACCAGACCTCACCAGGGAATCGCAGTTTGTTGGAAGGAGACCTGCGATGGGGACATCCACAACTTTATTTTCGAACAAGGAGAATTACTTTTTCCATTGATGTGAAATATATATGCATGTGAAGTAGCTAATTCAGAATAATGATCCCAATTTTCCAATTATGCCCAATGAAATACAAGTATGCATTTTTACTAAAGGTTTGCATTCTGTAACATACAGCATATTATATTCACATTATGTTGTAAAGGAAATGTGAGTCAGCCATTCATTTCAAATGTACGTATTTCTCTCAAGCTTTGTCAGCACATAGTAAATCAAATAATTATAATGATGCTTTAACTAATTGAAACAAATCTGAATGTCTTGTAAACCAGTAAAGACCTCATATATTATATCATAAGCATAAACTTAATGGTGAATGCATTGTAACTTCATACAGACACTGTTTTGCCCTATCAGTATTTATGCCATTATAGGAAAGACAAGTTTGGTTAAACCTCTCATACTGGGTGTGATTCATTAAAATGTTATGTATATCGAGCAATAATATTAGCAAAAATAAAATTTAGCCCTAAAACATTATTTAGAGAGTACAAATTTAGAGAGTAAATTTTTCATTATGTGTGCATTGTTACTTGCTAAATCACCTTAGTCAAGTGTTGGATATTATAGTAGCAACATGGCGTATTTTCATCCTGCAAATCATTATGTTAGTGTCAAAAAAGGAGAGCACGATTTAATTTATGCCCTATGATGCCAGGGAATTTTGCGAGAATTTATGGAAACCTGTGACAATATTTTTCATTTTTAAGTAATATACTTTCCTTTAGGAGATGAAAAGAGCCACGAACTCATACAGTGTGGTGACAATAAGAACTGTCCAGTGTTTCATATAACTGCAGACACACATCTTCCATCTAGTATTGAATATGTGTACATGGCTCATCAAGCAGCTGTGACCTTGGCCCATCTATTCCCTATTGTGTTTCTCCCCACCTGCTAGATACCTGTCTCTCTAAAAGTATTTTGAATTAGCTACCTTATTTAGGTAAAGCTATTGTTTCTTCTTCTGTCTCCAAAAACACAAAATTTAAAATTAAGAAAAACATTTTGCCCTTTTGTCTAGTATGTTAGTAATAAAATTATGATTTCACTTATATTGTGGTGTGTGTGGAGTATTATTAGGAGTGTAATCTTTTTTTTTTTCGAAATGAGGGGTCACTTCAATTCAATTATTGTGGTGTTTAAACTTTTATATTGGGGAAACTAAATAAAGATATTAATTAGTTGAAAATAGGTGAGCATAAGCGATCCTGTATTGGCATCTTGCTTGAAGATCTTTACATAAGTATTCCGATTCAGAATTGCAGATGAAAAGACAAACAAGCTGTCGAGACAGTATCCCTTTGCCTAAGTGGACACAAGTTAATCTTTTGGAGGATGATCTCTACTTAAGCAATTCGAGCATGGATTCTCTTACAGAGATAATGTCAAATTCAAAAAGTAAAACATGAGATGCTTGATCTTTTGAATGACAGCTTATTTCTATCAGGTTTGGAAGATTCTTGTGATTCAGAAAGTGCCCCAACAATTTCACAACCAACTTTCGAGTCAATGAGAGATATTTCGCCAAGGGAGCCGGAAAATAATTTGTTTTCCAATTCCCAAGCCTCAGTGGAAGCTTAGCCAAACCTGACATACCAGCTGTTGGTTATGGTGTTCGCAGGAAGACTAAATGGTTTGCGGATACTTAACAATCAACTAGAGTCTGATACTGATTTTTCTTGTTTCTTTGAGAGGTGTAGTCCCCTTAATTAAGGTTAATAATTGTATCACTCTGGCCAGTTAGATTATTCGTTTATGTAGTTGGTAAGTATTTGAAATCACTCATGGCAGAGGTGCTACAGAGACTTTTTATTTTCAAAGCAAAGCTCTCTCTGACCTCCATTCATCCTATGTGAGTTCTATCTATGATGAGGATATTGTTCCTTATCTCACAAACAGACTTGAGGAGTTAGGTGTGCGTGGTTCTGGCTGGAGTCTCCAAATGTTTACGTACATGGACATCCATGTGAGTCAATGTCGGTTGTGCACAGTTGGTGCTGTGCACACTGAACTACCCAAGCTTATTCCTGATAGGTAAGCTTGTGTTGCTGTAGAATACCTGGAGGGAATATGTTTCCATTAACCTGATGTAGCATCTTTGTTACTACTTCATATCCAAAACCTCACCAGGTTTTGAATATCGAATATTTGTCGGCACCTGTAGTCATACAGAATATTCGCAAGTTCGAGGAGAACATTTATATTTCAATCAATGTCTGCTGTGTGGTAGACAAAAATAGCAATATAATTGATAAAACTTGCGAAATGGGTGGGGTTGTAGTATCCATGTGTATTTCTCATATACGGCATGACAAACACACAAATAATTTAGCGATTCGCGCAAGTGGAAATGCAGCTCATTTGCATTTTGCCTGTATTAGAAATTTGTCACAGCTTGTTGGTAGTCAGTTGCGTAAGGAGAAAAACAAAACATAGTACTTTGAATTTAAAGATTACAGCAAACAGCAGAGATTAGGTCTCGTCGCCTATTGCGACATAGAAAGTTGCCTGAAACCCATGTCCACTTGCTTGCCTAATACTGAAATGAGTAATACAAATACCATCAACCAATATATTTCGTATGCTTGTAACATTTTGTTGGTTTGTTCATACAATCCAAGTTTATCTCATTATTTCGAGTTTGTGGGTGCTGATTGCATATACCTATTAGTTGATATATTTGTTGAAGTTACAAAGTGGTTTGTGGGAAACTACAGCGTGATTGTTCCTTGAAGCCAAAACCCCTGCTGATGAAGCTAGGTTGGCAGCTCAGAAAAGTTGTCACATTTGTAAAGAACTGCACAGCACTGATCATATTGTGTCACTAACGTTATCCGCTTTACTTGATGAGGGCAGTGTAATTGAACGCTTTGCGTTTTTAACTTTGGCGACAGAGCTATTCCCCTTGCTGCAGGTAGGTTGGGGTTGTGTAGCTCTTATTTTTTAAGTCTTTTTTTTTACTTCTTGCTACAGCTAGGTTGGCGTTGTTTTGCACTTAGTTTTAGGTCTTTATTGGCTTCAACAACTGTTAAATTCTGTGGCGATGTGCTGTGGCAAGCTCTTGACTGTGTTCGAGCTCTTCTTTTGATTACAATCTTCTCATGACTGGGAGAATGTCTCAAACTGATGTTTCCCAAATTACATTGGCAGGGGCCTGAGAAGTGTTAGGCAGAGTATGCTGGCCTGGAATTATTTCTTCATTCTGCAGTGGAATATGAATATGTGCCAAAAGTTGCAAAACTGAAGTCCTCGATTGCTTGGGGCCTGAAAGGAAATATTCCTGTACAAGCAAACCCATTACTGCTAGTCCAACAGCTTTTGTTGCCTTCCATGCTTCAATAAATAGTGCATTGAACTGTATCTTAGTTATATTTGATCCTGGATGCCTGTGAACAAATTATGTAGCCTCGCGGTGATAATTAGCTTTCAATGCTTTAAAAACACAACGATCGAGGGGCTGCAATATGTGCATAATGTGTGACGGAAGGCATAACATTTCAATGTCGTTGGTTTGGCAGTACAGAAAAGCTAAAAGAGCTGCACGAGATGAATGGTGATCTAAAATCAGAAGTACTCTTCCTGGTACACGATGTTCTTGGAAATGTTCAAGAACTTTCAGAATTATTTCTTCGTTTATGTACTCACTTTCACTAATGCAGACAACTGATCCATTAGGGAGATTATCTGTGAATTCCAGACAATGGTGTATTGCTTTAAAAATGACCAGTGGCGCGATGTATGATCCAGTGGCATTGCAGCATGCTACGATGGTTAAATTTTCTCCTCTCTCGACACTTGTCAGAATAATTACTTCTTTATCCTTCTCTGTGCTATATTATTTTTGGTGGCCGATAGTTTAAAGGAAGGCCACTTTCATCCATATTATATATGTGTGTGGACTTACTGTGGAGAGCGAACTCAGTAAGTACATTGCCCAGTAATTCGAAACAAGAACTAACAGCTTCTTTGTTGACACCAGCTGCTCTTGCCTTAGATAGACCTTCAGGATTTCTCAAACCAAGGCAGTTTCGTCTGTAAAATCCAAGACACCAATCTTTCCCCGCCATTTTGTTCTCTTTCCAGGAATGTGGTTCCTCAATGTCACATTTAAGGAATAAGATTATGATGCTAAATTAAGTTCTTTCTGAGTCAGGCCAGATCCAAGCCTTTCTAAAAGTTTCACACGATCAGCGAGGGACTTTCTCCACTTCGTTTGTGAAAACAGAAGGATGGGCTAAAGATGCTCCCTTCCCTGGTGCAAGTGCTATATCTTGCAAACCATGAAGCTTATTTCTTTTCCTTAACTGTTGTATGCAAGGTTGTATATGGTACTTTAAATAGTTGACTTGCTGCTAGTAATGACACATTCCTCTCTCAGACGTTACTGCCATTCCATTGCTTAATTCTCCCGCTGCAGCTGTAAATTATTCTCTTAATAATGTCTTACCATCTTAAAATATATAAGGATGTATTATTTTCAGTATTTCAGAACAATAAATGTAAAGCTGTACGGTATCAGACTAGTCATTCGAATTCCTATCCGAATAGCCTCGCAAGCCACACTGTAGCGTAGCTGGATGTAGTTCTTGGACCAAACGACAGAAAGCACCGCAATGCAAGTTCAGATACGGCTACATACCGAGGATGCGGCCAACATACAAACTAATAGAGCAGTTTACATATGAAAGCAATTAAAGCTTATGTATTGACACTAAAATATTACATGGTGTGCAGAGGGCAGTTATTACTCACTTACCCTCAATAAGAAAAAAATATGTTGCTTTCTTCGGGACACCAGCACTTATACAAAACAAACCGCATACTTGTAACAACACTTAGACCTTCACTCTGCCGCATGAATCAACAACATGTCATCTTTAGATTCCACACAGCATGTGCAAAACCTTAACATTGTCCAAAAAGTCACTCGGTCTGAATTACCTGGCTGTAGGCCCACCCTAGTAGCAGTATATGACACCATTTTGTAACATTTAGTTGCTATTGTTTATAAGTGGAGAGTATAGGGGTGTGGGAGTCTGTAAACACATAAGACCTGTGTGGTCTTAGTGTCGTTGAGACGAATCTTTCACCCATCTAAAGCTGGAATGGTCGCTGTTACATCCAAAGCATAGGCTTACTTTTGTTGTCCCTGAAAATATACATTATGCTGTGTTGAAAAATAATTGTGTTGCACCAATGGTATATGGCTGTATACTGTCCTATTGGACTAGCACATCTCCATGTTCTGGCAGCTGACTGTTTACATAGTGTTCTCTGCACAAACACAAGAGTCAAACAGGCATTCCAGATTATGACTTTTCCACCATGGTTTCAGGAGCTGGTTCTCTTTGTCGCTGCCGCATGAGCTGTGGAAGGTGTTACACTGAAAGAAAAAAAAAGTTTTTCGGTGACCCAAAAAATTTTGTTCCTGGCCACAAAATTGTTTTTTGAATTAGAACTCCCAAAATATATCGTTGGACCAACAAACAATTTTTTGTCATCTAGCAGCAATAGTGGTTATTGGGGTTTACAGAAGTGTTTGTAGGTTACGGGATTTGGTAGGTAGGTAAAACCAAAATCTGGATCACCGGATCAGGAATGAAACTCGAATCTCTCTAATGCGATTTCAGCGTGTGGTTGTGTGTATGTGTGTGTAGATGTGTGTGAGGTCGTGTGCATCTGTGTGTCCCACCCCACTTTAAATCATCTGAACGCATTGAACCGAATTTCACCTAACTCTGTACATATATAGTGTTGAGTAGGTAAATTAAAATTAACATGTGATTACTTTCTCCTTGTACAAAAACAAAATGGTTTGTTATCATCTCTGTCGTTTATGCGCTATGAATGAGAAGTAAAATAAATACTTTTAATATAGGTTTGCTTGTTTTTGACAGTGTAAACTTAAAATTAAAATAAAATTTATAACAGGTTATAGACCCAGAGACTTCTGGTGTAATACATACTGCAAGAAGAATATAAGTGAAGTGTCTTGCATTCGCGTGAACATAAACAAAGGAATTAAATGGTTATGGCATTGGAAGATTTTGTCCATGTGGAAAATCTCAAAAGGCATTCTAATTTCAGTATTTGGAAGTTTCAAATAGTTGTGTTGTTAAAAGCGGCAGATATGTATAATGTTGTTAACACTGAGTTTTGGGAAGGTGTACTAGATACGGATTGGGGAAAGAAAGACACCAAAGCCCAGAGATACATCGTAACAATGATATACGAAGGTAATATTCAATTTATTATGTCTTGTCACTCTGCAAAGGGTATGTTTGACAAACTGTTCCATTTATGAAAGAGATAGCAGTCACAACAAAAGTTTGTTGCTGCAGAATTTTTTCAATTACAAAATTTACAAGTTTGCATCTGGTCTTTCTGATTTACAAAACCTTTCCACGAAACTAAAAAGTATAGCCCCACAGTTGATGAAGAAACTATGATGGGTAAAATTTTGTCATCTTTGCCAGATAGATTTAGACATTTTTTAATTGCCTGGGAATCTACCCATATGAGTGACAGGACAATGACTAATTTAACTGCCAGATTGTTAGCAAAATAAGAGAGAGGTCATACCAGTAGCACGCATGATAATGTAGCATTCAAAACTGTAAACAAAAATATTGTTTGTTTTAAGTGTAACAAAAGGGGCTACATTGCCCAAAATTGCATAAAGAAACAGGTTGCAAAATCTGCAAAAAAGATAACCATACTGAACAGAACTGCTACTTTAGGGATAGAAACAGCAAATCTACTACAAGTAACAGGGATAAGGTTGTATTTCTTACAGAATCAATGGGTAGATATCCTGTGGGATCTTGGGTATTGGATTATGGTTGTACTTCCCACATGAACAACAACAGTGATTCTTTGACCACTGTCACGGGTATAGAGTCTGAAATTATAACTTCTAAGAAAAATGAAAACATGTGTACCGAGCTCAAATGGGGTATAGAGTACCAAGTATGTGTATTGAAAAATGTGCTGTATGTTCCAGGTTTAACAAGAAACCTAATATCAGTACACAAAATTACAGAAAATGGAGGTGTTGTCTAATTTACTGACAATGGTGTAGAAATTTTGAAGGGTAGAACTAAAATCACAGGTGACAAGGACAATTTAAACTGTAATGGAACAACATTTTTGTCTCAGAGTAAAGAAACAAATGACCTAAATCTATGGCATATAAGAATTGGGCATTTGAATGTTGATAGTATGAAGAAACTAGCTACCTTATCATTTGGACTAGAAAAGCTTAAATTCTGTACGAGTGAGATCCACTGTGAAACCTGCCTTACATCATATCAGACTAGAAAACATTTTGGAAAAGCAAGAGAGAGAGCAACAACACTGCTATAAGTAATACACACGGATGTGTGTGGGCCACTTGACCCAATGTGGGATGGTTTCAGGTACTTTGTGACCTTCTTGGACGACTACACACATATTTGAGTGAAACGTGTGATTAGAAGCAAATCAGATGTTTTTGATACTGCCCGAAACTACATTTTTGAGGCCGAATCAAAATGGAACTCACATGTATACAAACTTCGTTTGGACATGGGGGGTGAATATGTAGCCAACAAGCTCACCAATTGGTGTCGAGAAACGGGAATAAAGATAGACTATGCCCCTGCAGCAACTCATCAGCTAAATGAACGAGCAGAGAGACTGAACAGGACACTAATGGAGAAAACAAGTGCACGCCTTTTCGACTCTGGCCTAGAGAAAGAGTTGTGGGGAGAGGCTTTACGCACTGCAATGTACCTGCTTAACAGAAGCCCATCTGCTACAGTCGACACAACTCCTGCTGAACTGTGGCATGGAAAAAGGCCGGATCTGTCCAATCCAAAATTATTCGTGTCTCTGATATATGCAAAAAAAATTGAAGAGCTAGGAAAACTTGACAAGAGATGTGACAGATGTATCATGGTTGGTTACGCGACAAATGGCTACAGACTATGGTACTCAGAAAAGAGGGAAATTAAACTCTCAAGAGATGTAACATTTTTGGAATCAACTGAGGTTTCTGCAACAAACAATATTGCAGACACAGTTTCACTTGTGGATTCTGAGGAAACATCACTAAGACTAGCGAACAATATGGACGTGAGAGGAAACACAACTGTTCTTCAAGATGATGTAGTTGATGAACCCTTTCATGTTTTTCCCTCAGACCAATACACAGTAAAAACATCAGAAATGCTAGACTCTCTACCTGAAACAGCTACTGAAATTGAAAACTGCAACCATCAGGGCAGAAAAGAAAGAATAAAAATAAAACACCAATATTTGCAAGAATATGTAATGTTGTCCTAAAAAGAAGCTATTTCCGGTGAAGATAAGGATAAATGGCTGAAAGCCATAGTGAAAGATAAGTCCTCACTCAAGAAAAATCGTGTTTTTCAGTTTGTTGATGGCAAAGAAATTCCGACAAATCAGAAGTTACTCTCTAGTAGATGTGTATTTAAGATATAAGATGACAACATATATAAAGCTAGACTCGTCGTACGTGGTTGTGAACAGAAGGCAGGACTTGATTATGGTGAAACATTCTACTCTGTGGTGTCATTGAATACCCTGTGATTCCTCATCGCCTATGCTAAAAAGGAAAAATGTCCCTCATTAATTTGACATAAAACTGCCTTTCTGTACGGTAATTTAGAACAAGATGTTTTCATGCTCGTACCTGAAGGTTTTGAAGATGAACAGGGCTCTGTCGTTACACTGAAGAAATCTTTCTATGGTCTGAAACAAGCCACTCGTGCTTCGAATAAAATATTTGTTGACTTTCTGAAGGTACATGGCTTGCATCAACTAATAACAGACAGGTCGGTCTTCGTAAATGATGAAGATAATTTAATTCTAGCCATCTGGGTAGATGATGGTCTTGTAATTTCAAATGAAAACGACAAGATTGATGAGTTCATGATGAGACTTTAAACTGAATTTGATGTTAAAATTACTTATAACCCTAAAATCTTTGTGGGCCTAGAAATTGAAAATGCAAGAGGCTTCATCAACATTCATCAGGAATCATACGTGGACCAGGTGTTGAAAACATACAATATGGACTGCACAAAACCTGCAACAACTCCCGCAGTTTCAGGTACTGGCAACTCTGAAGACTGTAATGGAAAGGAAGGTGTAAATTTTCCATATAGGGAGGCTGTTGGTAGACTGTTGTACCTGTCAAATAGGTCTAGACCATATATAACATATGCAGTCAACATGGCATCAAGAAAAATGGAAAACCCTACTGTACATGATGTAAAATAATTAAAAGGGATATTCAGGTATCTTCAGGAAACGAGAAATCTAGGACTTAGGTATTCGACAGATCTCAATACTTCGCTGTGACTCCTACAGTGATTATTCTGGTGACGAGACATCACGTAGAAGTACTTCAGGTTATGTCATCCTATACATGGGGAGTCCTGTTGCCTGGTCTGCAAGAAAACAGCCAATCAAATCACTCAGTACTGCAGAAAGCAAATTCATCGCCCGTGAGTAATTGTGTTAAGGAAGTGATGTTCTTGAAATCTCTATATAAGCAACTCACAGGTGAATTTATTCTATTAAACCTCAGCATTGACAACCAGAGTACAATTCAGATGATAAAAAATTACAGTATGACGAAAAGGTCTAAACACATAGACATAAAGTTCAAATTTCTGTGTGAGAAATTAAATAAGAAAAAATTCATTTAAAAATATTGTACTACTGACAGCCAGTTGGCTGATATATTCACTAAAGCTGGAGCCCCAGCGTTTTTTGTAAACTAGTAAAACAGATTGTCTCTTGCAAATGAGTAGTAGTAAGCAGTAAAATAGTGTGATTTTTTTTTCATTTAGTAAACAAGATTGTATTAAGAATTTGTGAAATTGACACTAAGTTAATGCTACAATTTTGATTTATGGGAAGAGGGTTGAGTAGGTAAATTAAAATTTGCATGTGATTACTTTCTCCTTGTATAAAAACAAAATGGTTTGTTATCGTCTCTGTTGTTTATGCGCTATGAATGAGAAGTAAAATAAAAACTTTTTAATATATGTTTGCTCGTTTTTGACCGTGTAAACTTAAAACTAAAATCAAATGTATAACATATATAACTTAAAAAGAAGATTCGATTTTTCCAATTTTCAATATCGTCTGGCGGCCATTTTAAAATTTAGTGTTTTATTGCATATTTCGGGAACCATTTAACTAATATAAATCACATTTTGTATGTTGACAGTGCTTCATGTAATAACGTAATTAAGATATGGAAACTGATGTTGGTCCGCCATATTACAAGATAGCATTACATTAAATAAATAGCTTTCTACAATATATTTCGAAAACTTCTGGGCTGATCCTTCCCAAATTTAGGAGGTAAATAATACTATGGAAGGTTATATAAACGTCTGCAATTGAAATCCATTAGGCACTCATTTTATAAATGAAGGTCTAAAATAATTTAGGTTTATTTGATATGTTTATCAACCATACCGTTCCGCCGATTTCAAAATAATTTTGAATGCTGTGGGTATTTACTACAAGCATCTTATTTTATATTAAAAATAGCCGTTTTTGTCAGTCATTTTGTAAGATAGCAACACACAATGAAATTAGCTTTTCATGTCATATCTCGGAAAACAATGTTCCCATTCTTACCAAATTTGGCAAACAAGTAGTACTGCGGAAATTCATATAAATTTTAATTGTTAAGTTCGTCGAAATTTTATTTTCAAATTGGTGGATATATAAACATTTTAGATTAATATGCTATATTTACGCAATCGTGTAACCAATTCCTATTTAATGTAGTATGCTGGCAATATCTATTGCAAACATCAAATGTGTCTACACGGATCAACTTTTGTCCATCATTTTGTAAGATAGCACCAAATGAAGAAATAAAGCTTTATGTAATATATCGGGAAACAATTCCCGATTCCTACCAAATTTGAAAGAGTAGCACTGCGGCAGGTAATGTCAACTAGTATGTTTTAAGTGTGTTACAGTTATTTTCAAAATGGCGATCACAAAGCGATTTTATTTTAATATGCTATATCGTCGAAACCATATAATTAATTCCAACTTAACTTTGTATACTGGCAGTATATATTATAACTATAAGATTTGTGTACACATAATTTATTTTTCCATCATTTTGTAAAATAGAATCACATAAAAAATGTTTTATATTATATCTCCGTCAAAGCATATTCCTAGAAAATTTGTAAAACAAGTAGGTAATACTATGGCAGGCTATGAAAAATAATATGTTCTGAATGGTTCTAATACTAATTTTCAAAATGGCACCTATATAAACATTTTAAGCTTAGTATGCTATACCTATGAAAAAATTTCAACTTAACTTGATATGCTGGCAGTATCTATTGCACCCTTTAAATTTGTCTTTTCCGAGCCATTTTCTAATATAAGCCATATGAAAAAAAATAAAGTGTTTGTGCCATATCACGGGAAATGATTAATCGATTCATTCAATATTTGGCGAAGAAATTGTACTATGGTAGGTCATATTAATTGATATATTTAACGGGGGCCAGGGGCTTATTTTCAGAATGGCTGCTATATAAATTTGGTAGTTTAGTATGATATATCTACGAAACTATGTAACCAATCATAAATATACCTTGTATACTGGACGTATATATGCGAGTGTTAAATAAACCAATGTATGGCCTTTTTATGCGCCATTTTATAATATAGCATCAAATGGAAATATTTACCTTTATCCCCTATCTCGAAACTCTATTACATAATTCCCACCAAATTCATGTGACATGGTATACTTTCATAGTCCATCTAAATTTATATTATTTGAAGGATTGGTCATATATTTTCAAAATAACAGCGATGTAAATATTTTTACTTAGTATGCCACAAGTCCCAAACAATTACAACAGAACTTCACATGCTGGTTGTGTCTATGATAATTATCAGATGTGCTCGTACATTAGCTTCTGGAAGTCGTATATGAAGATTATCACATGAAAAAATTAAGGTTATATGTCATACCTCGGGGACAAATCAACCGGTTCCCAACAAATTTTAAAAAACACTAGTAGTGCTACGGTAGAGCATGTAGACATGCTCGTTATGGATAGGGCAGGGTTTTTTTTTTTTGTAGTGGCGTTAATATAGATCATTTAGATTTTTGTGTTATATCTAATAAACAATTTTTAAAAAATCAACCAAATTTTGTACGCGAACAGTATTCATTAGAAACATCAATCATGGATTAAGATATCCTCTTTCGCTAACCTTTTTCGTAAAATATTGCTAGGTAGGAAGTTGGACATTTTTCCAAATTCCTGGAACCTGTAAATAAATTTTCACCAAATTTCGCACACCAGTAGTGTTACAGAAGGACATGTAAACTGACATTATTTAGGCGTGGACAGACACTGATATTCAGAATGGTGGTCATATAAATAATTTAGATAATCTTGTCATATATATTTAACAATTTAACTAAATTTCTACCAAACTTTGTATGGCTGAAAATATCTACTAGAAGCTTCTTAAACTGAACCTCCTTTTAGGCAATTTCGTAAGATAGCAGTAAATTAGAAAATTAAATTTTTCCGCCGTGTATCTGGAGCCAATCAACCGATTCACACCAAATTCTTCACACAAGTAGCGCTACGGTAGGTAATGTAAACTTACGTGTTTTAAATGACTCGTGCATTTATTTCCAAATTATGGCCTGTAGATATTTTAGGTTAGTTAACCCTATCTACCAAAATATAAGACTGATTACATCCTAAGTTGATGCTCAGAATTCTACTGTAGTGTCGCGCGCTACGGTAATGCCGTGGCTTGCGTGTAGTACGAGGTTTCCTGGCCTTGAGTCTCGGGTAAGGAACGCGTGTGTTTGAAATTGCCTCATTACGGTATTATATGTTTCTGGTTCCACCTCTAATGATACTTATGTCAACGAAACGTCAAGCCGTAACTATCTAAACTACTAAGACCTTCAAAAAAATTATTTTCACCCATCTAGAAGAAAGTAGACTCATTAATTGTATACGTAACTTCTTGTCCTTTAGACCAAACAAACATAATTGATTTTTGTGATAAATGTTACAGGATGTAAAGCGTAATACCAAAATAAATAATATAGTAAATATCCCGACGGCAGTTTCCTGATAACGAAAACATGAACAAAAAAATGTTACAGATTACTGAACTGTGTTACATGTCAGTTTAAGGAACTGCAAATTTTGTGGATCTATAGTCATTTCACGGCTCATTATCAATATTTTTGTTGAGGGCCGTTCAAGTCATCGTCGGAGGTTTCGCATCATCGGAAAGGAATTTGCGCGCCAATGCTGCTATTTACGGTCGCTTTAGTACGGGACAATGCACTGTTTAGTGCTGAAATGCAGATGCAGAAATTAAAAATAGCAGAGATGGATGTGAGAGGCTCTTCCCTTCACGTTTGTGTTTATGTTTAACTTCTGGTTCCTCAAGTTCTGATACCTCCGTGAGGGAATTTGCTGGTGACAAAGTGTAATCGTTTTCAGAATCTGTCGACGGCTCTCAGCGGGACTAAATCAGGTATGCTGCACTCACCTTCCAGATGCGTAGAGGCTGCGGGCTGTTCGGCGGCAGAAGTCACACTCACTAGGAGGCAGTGTTGGTCGGTCCGTCTGATGACACCTGTTAAAGCATGTTGTCTGGCATTATGGTAGTACGGATCGAACTGCGGCCCTGAGGAACAGTGTAGTGAAGGGCAGTTTCTACCGATTCGCGGTGTGGTATCTTGGACAGGTCGTCGGCGCAGTGACTGCAACCGAAATGGGACCGTGCGAGCCAGCTTCAGCTGATGTCCGCTGTCCCATTGTAAATCGTTGCGAATTGCCCTGCCGTAGACTGGGGTGCTCCAGCCGCACTTGGCCTGGAGCGTGGCATTAACTGCACATTATTTCCTGGCAATCATACTCAGTTATCTCATGATGCCCCTAAATACTTAGCTCATATGGGATAGCCTTGGGTAAAGGCTGATCACGACAAAGAGAGCAGATTTGAAAGCAACCTTAGATGAAAGTAATTGTTACAACCTGCATATACAGTATTTCAACGGGCGTACTGATTGACATGAGCCAAGTCAAGTTGTTAACGATAGAGGGAAAATAGTTCCACGATTTTACGTCGAATAAAAAATTTTGGGAAAACATTTGTGATAACTTGAATCATTCCATTGACTTCATCTTTTTTAATCCATCTAATTGTGAAAATAAAACAGATTTGTAAAGATTATTTCCCAAGTTTTTGCAGTTTTACTTGACTGACGCATGCATATAGTGATGAAATCCATGGCAAAGTTATGTTTACATAACGAGGAAGAATACGTATCGTGCATACAAGTAGATCTTATGCAGGGCTTTCAAAAGTGCTCAGTTTACCGTGAACAGCCTACACTACGATTTCCGTCACACGCACGTCAGTTCTGACGCGATTCTTAAAATGTCGCAATCATACCTCCTCATAATTGCGCCCTAAGATGACAAGGCATGTCTAAAGTGAGACAAGTCCACTTCAACCGGAACATTGAGTGTCTACACAACTGTGTAGTCATCGATAGCAAAGTCTTGTATACGCATTGTAATCAGTTCACTAGTGTGTGATTTCAGTTTTAGACTCCACGCTAGTCGTTGTCAAAATGTCATCGTAAGCCTTTTTGTCTACTAGTTTAATAAAATGGCGATTCTGATGTCCAACTAGCCTAATTGTACGCTATTATTGTTCTGTAACAACCAGTTCTTTGTTGAGTCAGTTGTTTTAACCCCCGGTGTTTAAACCTGTCAGCTAGTCTACCTAATGTTCAAGACTTGGCTTACCATTAATTTAAAGGGGTTTGTTGACAGCTTAAGAGGTAGAGAGTAGAGATACTCTCGTGTTACAAAATACTACAAGCTTTTATCAACCTCTCGTTAATACATCAACTTCAATGTACTCTTAACGCTTCGCATCTACCATTGAATTAGGATAGTTTTTAACTTAAGCAAAGACAATCAAATTAGTTAATTTGATCTACTAATTAAGTATGTTACTCAAGTATATTGATTCGCGGCCTGGTCGCTTCCCAACCCGAGAATATCCTGCAACCAGAACTTATTCACCTAGCCACTGAGAATCGACGTTCTCGGCACACGGGCGGAAGCCACTACGACCCTGGTGTCTTGGTGTCTGGAGGACTTGAAGACCTCCCTCTGGCTGCTGCGTCTTCTCCCGACGTCATGCAGTCTCGAAGCGCTGGCACGTGAGAGTCGAGAAGAGTTAGGGGGGGGGGGTTGTTTTTTTTTCTAAATCTACCCTATTGCTAAGTATTAGGTGTGCGTCTGCGGTAGGAGGGACCTGGATGCGTCTCAGGGCTGCGCCCCTTACGCCTAAAAGGAGAGGAAGTTGCATGCGAGGAGACTTTCACAATGGCGGGGAGGGATTGAGCAGCCATGGCCGCCGTTTTGGGCCATGACTGCCTCCCTTGGTGTACCTACAGCTGAAACTATAATTAAGAAGAGGCTGGGAAAAACCGGCATAGTACCGAAAAAAAAACCCAGTCGACAGAAAAGAGTTCAAAACTTGGGAAACATTAATGAAAATGATGCTAGGAGACAGCAGGTGTGGACTCCATGGCAATTAAATAGGCGTTGAAAGAAGAGGGTGCGGGGTCTGTGGGTATGGGGTGCCCTTGGCCTAACTACTGCCAATATTCCCGTGCAGGCGAACCAGCACAACAATATTGGCAGCAGCTAAAATTCAGGGCCATCCCTGCTTCTCGTCGAGTACGTGGGAAAAGCAGCTCAGTCGTGGCACCGACGCCATCTTCTCTCTTCTGCGCCAACATCAGGGCTCCACGCCGTGATTGAAGGTGTAGAGGTCTCCCAGGGTAGCCACCCCTCCTCTCCCTCCTCCAAAATCTTCGTCGGTCTTGGGTCAGAACTTAAAAGTCCTCAGTGCGACATCCAGGAGCTACCAGCTGTGGAAGCGAATCCGCTGGTCCAGGTGTGAAAGCTGACATCGGGGAGCTTCGAAGGTCCGATACATTCCAATCTATTCCTCGCGCATCCGCAGTCGACAGCCCGCCGAATCAAGCAGTGAGGTTCACTACACTTCGCCCTTTGGCACCTCGAGATCCCCCCTCCCCGCCTTGATCTTTGGGCCGCCTCCAGCAGATGCGCTTCGCCTTCTCGTACTGAGCCACCCAGATTCCCGACGTCCACGACGACGGCGCTCTAGAGCCGGCCAGTTAGTCCACGATCTGGTATTTAATTATTCCCAGACACCGCAAAGCCTGGAGATCCCCGATCCGACACCTCTGGACGCGTCGAGTTGCGGAATGGTAACTGCACCTGAGCTGTCGTGGTCGCACCACACTCTCAGAAGCACCTCGCCTTCGCTGGTCCCAAGGGGCGGGCAGATCCCGGAGAGTGAGCAGCCACGAGCGCGGTATTCACCCCACGACAGTCCAGCTCGAGCGGGGCGTGTAGCGCCTCTGACTGCCTTATGTATGGTTACCATTCCTGGCCGGCTTTCCCCTCTCTTCCTGCATCCCCCCTTGACCCTTCATGCTCATATCACCACGTACTGGCTGAGCTCTCTACCCTCGGGTCAGCGTGACGCGTCTTCGACTCCCGAGGCGACCATGACACAGCCGTGGACGTACATAGCTGATGGACGGGACTAAAAGGTGGCACATAGTGCGTTGATCATCTTGATAATTGACATTTTAGTAAGCTCAGGTATGAATCGTGGAACTATGATTAGAGAATGCAGGCGCCAGTGGGCTATATGTTTTCGCCTGCCTGGCGCTTGACGTCACCTTCGAGTCACCGACCGTCATGTCAGCTGGAGTATTTGCGCTAAAAGCGACTCTAATTCGTACATTCGTTATCTCAAATGAGCGTGCATGCATAAAAGATAAATTATTTGGAAGAACAAATGTTGTAAATAATTGTTAAAGACAGTTTTTAAAACTACCAATTTGTGTTTCTGAAGCAAATGGACACTCAGATATACATGTCAACACCCAGCAATATGCTGTACGTAGGAATGAATACAAGAAATATAAATTAATATACGAAGAAAAATATTTTAGTTTACACTTTAAATAAAAAGTATACTTAATATATAAATAGAATGTTTCTCTTCATTATAATACACTGCACAAACAAATACATTGAAACATACCGTTACAAGATGCCGGAGGGGCATATCTGAGTTCGTGATCGATGGAGGTCTTAAAAAAAATTAAAGGACGAAATTTGATGCCTAATTTACTAACACGGATATTATTTACAACATTAAAATATCAATCTCTACTAATAGGCCCACTCTTTTGTATTTTTCAGTGAGCGCAATATTTAATGAATATTTCAACTCTAATTAATGTCCTTCTCAGTGTTTCTGTTTCGTTATAGTCAATTAACGTATACTCATCATTAACACACATTAAATTTGTCTGTTGCCATCATTTGTAGTGTCTTTCACTCACACACTCAGTCCAGTAGTCCAACCTGCAGTCGTACTCTTCACTGCCCCGATCTCGCAGTCGCAAATTTCCCTCCCGCTGGTAACTTCTCTTGCCGCTGGTTTCGCTCGTTCGTCGTCTATCGCCAAAATCCCAGCCATTCAACCGCTCAACAACCCCCAGCTCGGAGGCTTATCGCACTATTTATACTCTGCTGGCCTTGGCCTGGAAAGTTCGATGAACCCCGAGTGACGTTTAGAGAAACTAAGGCAGCAAACCACTAAAATATTTTTCAGATAAATACAGAAACTCAATACAACCAAGGTCAACAGCGGGAGCCGCAAAAATGATTATCGTGTTGGTTCGATTTTTGTAACAGATACGCAGTTCCTGGTTTATTGCTCTCTTGTCATTCAAAAGATTCCATTGACTTACCGCCGCCGCCGCTGTCATATAACTGAGCTTTCCTTCACTTCCATTCGCTCGCGCGGAACAAAGCAGCGAATGCGTAACAATACTTAACGTTCCTTAAAAACTTGACAACATAAAATTACAACAATCTTGCATAAAAGGAGTACAGTTTATGTTGTTATGTCACGATGTTTTCCAATTTCCTTTTTAACATTTAAACTTCATATAGGCCTTACAGTCTTCATTTATTTATGCTTTTCATTCTAATATACGTACTTCTTTCAACAAAGCATCTGTTTCCTTCCGTTGCAAAATTGTAGTTTGTATCGCGATTTATTATGTTCCTTAAATAAGGAAGACTTCATCTTTTACGTTCAAAAATTTCTCACTAATACTTTTAAAGGGGTGTCAATTTCTAAAATACAATTGCAAAAATCTTCGCATGGTACAAAAATCCTCATTTAAAAAAATAAAATAAATGTAACTTTCGTGTTCGGTGTAAGAATGTACAGCGATGTTCGAAAAAAAATTTGTGACTACAAAAATTTAATAAAAAACCAATAGAAATAATACATCGTACATGAAGTTGAGAGTATTGTTAAACTTATTTGTCTGTATGATCACACTGTTTGACACCAAGTAAATTACGAAAATGTCGTGTGCAAAACATCTTAACGATATGAGTTGTATATTATACATGCGTGCGTATAATGACGACGTGTACTCGATTTAAAAAGTATTTTCATAACAAAACGCCTCTTATAGAAGGATGTTAATTCATTTGTTGCGATATTAGACGGACAGTGCTCAAATCATGATTATCAGCACTCTGCTCCTAATCATAACATAGGTACGCTGTTCTGTAGAAATTCCAAGTGCTTGTAAATATAGCATTTGCTGTGTATTTATTTCAAAGCGTTCTTTATTATTTTCTAGTAGTATAACATTTAATTATTCGAAACCTATTCGTGGTTCGCCCTTCAACGACAATGCTCGTGAGTTGGTGATTTTTAATTCGCGCGCATACTGTTCACGCACTTTCACTTCATGTTAACTTGGGTGCAAGCGCGTGTGGAGCAACAGGCATGGAAATTTAACCACCCTGTGTCCTTTCGTCACCCCGAATTAAATAAGAATTCCACCCCTGCAACATGGAGTCTTTATAGTGATTTTTCTGATAAAATAAAAAAATTAAAGTAAATAAAATTAAAACCTTAACTACTACCCTTACTTAATGTGTTACTAGTAACACTGATACTAACTACATTTAATTTTTATGTTTTATTGCAACACATTGTAAGCTAAATAATGCTGAAGCGTATGGTAATTATAACTTTGCAGTTACTTGTAATGCACTGGCACAGTTAATTAAACTGGGCAGAACCGTACAAATGTGAGAGTCTACACACAGTGGACTATACCACCCTTGTCATTCACACGAACACTATCCTCTGCAGTCTGGATATGATGTGCCGGGCATCTGCCGACTATAGTGTCTGAGCATGCGAGTTCCCTTCCTCTTAGTACATGTGTAGCCCGTCACAGACCGGTCTCTAGTTGAGCGACAACAGAACGGTCCAGTAGCATATGCGCCGTCCCACAAACATTCGGTCTTCAGTCTTCGCTAACAATAGTAAGGACGCGCCACCTGTTTGTGAGACAGGTGATACGACAACCAGCGTTGCGCGATCATCTCTTCCCACCTTGCGATATTCACCCCGCTTCAAGCTTCTAAGAAATTTCCAGACCACAGAGTAATCAGGTACAGAGGCGACACTACCATGTATTACGTCGAATTCTTATTTTAAACTAAAATTGTAACCACGTCAAGCCTTTATTGCCAACATAAACACATTCGTCAAAGCACATCAATACGGTGAAAAGCTGTGAATTCAGGGAACCTATTTCTTGCAAGGTAAGCGTTGTCTGGGTGACTTTGCTTGTCAGTTCTTTCCTACCGTTCATGCAGTGGGAAACTGGTATACATTATTTTAGGGGTTGACTTCCAATACTATTATATAACCAGGCATTGAAGACTGACAACTTCTTTCTTTATCTAAAGTCCTTCTAACAAACCAATTTGAAAATCGACGATCTCGGTAAACACAGCGGCAGCCAAGGCACAAAGCATCGAGTGGAACGGCGCAGCAACTACGCAACGATCACGAGAAGTCGCAAAATTATTGTTGCTTAATTTACTACGTGAAACTATTTTTTTCTAGCCCCCTCGTAGTAATAAATTGAGCAGGGGTTTTTGGTTTGTTCCTAAGTTCATAATTTTTTAATCATGATTACATTCTCACCGTATTTGAGGTTGTTGGTAATGCGACTGTGGCGTGAGAAAAAATAGGCTGGGAAGGACTTATAGAGTGTCGTCCACCCTGGCCCAAGCGTCTGCCGGGGACTGTACATGGCTCCTGCCTGGTGACAGTTGTCACAGTATTCTTTGCGCCGCAGCTGTTTCCACGGCGTGTGGCGCGAAAACTCCAGCACGTGTGTGAAGACCCATAAATAATGTTCCCCGCCTCACCCGCTCCGACATCTTGCTGACGTCTCCTCGCCAACTTCCCCTCCCAACCCCTTCCGCCACCAACCTACCAGGAAAATAGGCTGGAAAGGGCTTATAGAGTGTCGTCCACCCTGGCCCAAGCGTCTGCCGGGGACTGTACATGGCTCCTGCCTGGTGACAGTTGTCACAGTATTCGTTGCGCCGCAGCTGTTTCCACGGCGTGTGGCGCGAAAACTCCAGCACGTGTGTGAAGACCCATAAATAATGTTCCCCGCCTCACCCGCTCCGACATCTTGCTGACGTCTCCTCGCCAACTTCCCCTCCCAACCCCTTCCGCCACCAACCTACCAGGAAAATAGGCTGGGAAGGGCTTATAGAGTGTCGTCCACCCTGGCCCAAGCGTCTGCCGGGGACTGTACATGGCTCCTGCCTGGTGACAGTTGTCACAGTATTCGTTGCGCCGCAGCTGTTTCCTCGGCGTGTGGCGCGAAAACTCCAGCACGTGTGTGAAGACCCATAAATAATGTTCCCCGCCTCACCCGCTCCGACATCTTGCTGACGTCTCCTCGCCAACTTCCCCTCCTCCCAACCCCTTCCGACACCCACCTACCAGGAAAATTGCTTATTTTCCCCCTCATTCCCGCCCTTGTCTTCGCGTTTTAATTTATTATTATTCGTCGCTGGGGTGCACGATGGAGAAATTGGGGGGGGGGGGGGGAGCGTCATTTATAACTAAACCGCGAGAGTTTCTGTCTCTATTTTACTACGCTGCGAGGATCGTCGCTCACGGCCCTCGGCATTTCTTTTCCATTCTCCTCATCTCCTCTGCTTTCTTTTTCTAGACGTTCTTCCTGCAGCGGGTTCTGTTTTAGGCTCTGCGTGCTGTGCCACAATGGAAGAGAAAACAAAAACGTATCTTCTTCTAGCAAAAAAAATCGCAGAAAATAACAGGTTTGGATTTTCACTTGATACGCCTTCCAGCTGTGTTATTTTCTCACGTCCGGGTCGTAGCTAGCGCGGATTGGATCGCAAGTACTCGAAAGAGCGAGAATGTAGTGACGTTTCTAATACACACACGAAATCTGCTAAGCATTTGATGAAAGAATAAGATAATTTTTTTAACAGTAGTAATTTATTCTAAATGTCCTGCCAATATTTTTTCAGGATCTAACAAGCGATTTTGACCGATGATTCACTTTTAAAGTATCACAAATTGCGTTGCGAAATTCGTGCGTTAAGCTTTCTCTTAAACCTCAAGTTTAATTCCCCATTAACTGCAATAACATATTTATTCGATGAAATTATTCAATATGTATTACTATAACATGTTTGCATTTCACAGGGGCCTTCAAATACAGCTGACAAATTTTATTTACATGTTGAATGGTAATTGTGCACCAGGATTCTATTGATAATTTTAAAATTATGCTTCACCTATTACATAAAAATTATCTGACCAAGGTTGAGAGTTTGTGTTTGGTCTACGGCACGTACATTACCAGAGAGGTATTGCTGTCGTTTCAAAATAATTGTCGCTAAATAACTGAAATATGTAAGCCAGTAATTCAACATGTGAGGCTGAGCCCTAGGATACGGGGTTGGCCGTGGGGAGGGGGGAAAGCACCGAACTTGGACGTACCGTCTATGAAGACGAGACTTGGAAAGGAACAAGTTGGAGAAGCGCTGCAGGAAAACGCCGGGGAAACGAGAGTGCACCGAGGAAGAATCTCACCGGCTGTCGGCAACACGCTCCGTGTTCCCCACACACGAAGATCCGGTTGCAGATCCGCTGGACATCGAAATTCTGTCGCGGCAGTCGAAGGCCGGTAGGCTAATCGCGCGGCTCAGTCTATAATTGTATTGTTGAAATTGTAAACCAAAAACTGTAAATCGAAAATATTCACCGACGCACTGACTTGCGGGTTACACTGACGCAATGCCACATATACGCATGCCATTCCGATCCGCTCATTTGCTGTTGCATTTCCTTCTGACTGGGTTGCGTATGAATATATTCATCTCCGGGCTGAGCAGTGTTTTTACCAGAATGTCAAACTGAAGAAACACAAATGGACAAAATTTCTAGTCCGTTCTACCTATAACTGTATTTCGAACTTTCTCGTCATCACTAATATGCTCTCGCTAACAGAGAGACAAGTGGAATTTTTTGGATGCTATAATTTCTGTTTGGTTTGTTAGAAAGTTATTAAATGTCACACAGGTCTTTTTTTCTGGAGGGTTATAACAGTGACATGTGGCTTTATTTTTATTTAATCTTTTTTTATAACTGTACTCTGCTTAATTTGATGAGAAAATACAAATGTGCTGCAGGCTATTAGTACGTAATTCCCATCTGAACACTATGTTGTGTATGCAAATAAATATTTGTTACACTAAATAGCTACGTTCACAAATGCATTCCTGCATGTTCGTTGGCAAGCGCTTTGTGCAGTACAAGGCATTGTAATCTACAACTAAAGTTAAAATATTTTCAGTTTCTTCAACTTGGTGAAATTTGAGAGCAAACCGGTACAATATTTTCAATCGGGTCATAAAATGTATGTTAATTACATCAGCTACAAAATTTCCCCGATTTAACCTGCTGTTTTTCAGTGATGTTATGCTGCCATGTTACACTGTTCCCAGTGCGACACACAAATTTGCCGATTTTTTTACTACCTAGTGACAGCATTCCAAAAAGCAAAATCGTTGAAGAAGTGGCACAGACATGAATTAACGGCATGAAGAAATAAGACCAGTAGATTACTATGAGACATAGAGACTTTTACAAAACCCTAATTAGAAAGAATACATCTTAGTCTAAGTACCGCGCTTTGAATGTAATGAACTGAATTCTGTGTTCTGTGATTAGGGACTAGCGTATAATTTCAACGCCACATATCTTGGAGTAACGATCGATCAATCTTGTACACAAAAGAAAAATTTTAAACAACAGGTAAGAGAGTCTTATCACCAGAAACAATGTAATTCGGAAACCGCTTGCTCTCGCTGAGGAACCTGTACGAATACTATAATAATAAGTACACAATTACTTATCTACTCGGTTGTCGAATGCTGTTGGCATTATGTACAGCAGTAGCCATGTGTAGGGCGCTAAAGCCACTTCAACGGTTTTCTACATTTTTTAGCATGATACAAAATTGTTCGTTGTGTTGTAATAAAAGTATGACCACGGAGAAAAATTACTTAGAAAAAAAAAAAAACAAATTGTGGGAACTAAAATAACTTGAAATTTATATATTTTCATACAAATTTCCAAATTTAATAAAGGTAATAACCCATGCCACAGCTCGAATAAGTTTGTGTCATCAGAATGTCATAAATAACATTTTATTGGAAATTTTTCACGTGGTTTACCTGTATTTACAAGCTTTTATTTAACTTGCCTTGTTTGTTTGTTTGTACGTTCAGGTGAAATCTCCCATGTCCATTTTAAACCACTTCCCGTTATTCAATTGAGCTGAGTTTTCGCATACATGTGTAGTTCCCATGACAATACAATGTGAAGGTACCACTGACCTGATCTGATGATGGAGCCGGAAGGTGGCCATAGGAACTCTACAACTACATGCAGTAAACTTCGTATCGAGTTTGTTTTACAGAATCGAGTAACAGTAAAATGGAGATTAGAAGTGTCACTACTGTTATGCGCATGCCTTTTTGTGTAGCGGCAAATAATTCTGAAAACTATTATTATAGTTTGCTTCTACAGTATATCCCGTATCGGAATGAAAGCGAACTACTGGTCGATCACGATACATCATAGGGATCTTTCTTAGCAAGGGAAAGCCATATTCATGATACAAACACATGGTTGGAGACTAAAAAGTGAAAAATAAAATAAATGTAAAAAAAACTTTTAAAACGAACCTGTTATTTATAAATGCACTAAAAAGAGAAAAATAATAATAATAGTTACACAATTTGTAGAACTTGTAAGATGTGGTTGAACAGCCGTAATAAACTTTACTACAAATTAATATGTCTGTAACAATTTATATTTGGTATAATATAAAAGCTTGGTGCGAATAGTCAAGAGTCTTACACAGTATGTTCTTCCTATGCTTACGCAAATGTGATATACGTTCTATATTGCGAATAGTTAAGAGCCTTACTCAAGATATATGCTTACTACGCTTACGCAAATGAGGTATACGTTCTACATTGCGCCAAGCGGCGTACCACAGGAATGGGAGAGCATGGACGAGAGTTCGGTCAGCATACCAGCTCCTCGGTAGTATCCCATTCGTTGGAAACGAGAATGTTATACTAATACGAGCCTACTAAAAAAATAATGAAATATAATATTTTACTCTGCCAACACTTGCAACCCTAATTTTAAAAAAGAATTTAAAACTTGGATTATATTGCGGTTTTTAGTATAAAATATATATTTAGTATTTCGTGGGTGCAGACTTAATAATTAAATGTTTACCGCAAGTATTTTATATAACGTGTTTTCCTAGCTAGGCATTTTTTTTTTTTAATAGTAAATTGGGGAATTCTACATTTTTTAAGTGCTATTATCGGTTTTATAAATTTGTACTTAAATATGTAGTAGTTGGGAAAGAAGATGACTAACTTTATAGGCTTCTGTTGTACTTATGTACAATTTCGTTACTAACTATGAAATAAAAATCGGTCGACTTTAGGGTGTTTTAGTCAAATTTATCGATTTACTCAATGTTATTGCCGTAGTCAATAAAATGTGTGTAACACATTTGTTCAGAATGAAGGTATGTAGGCAGCTAAATTTCATAATAAATTAATATAAAATATATACAACAAGATAGAATGGACGAAAATTTGGATTTTTAATTTTGCATACTTTTGCCTATACAACAAATATGACCTTTTGGCTCACAGAAACAGGTTATTAGGCTCATAGACTTCCTACCGTTGCTGTGAAGGTACCTTCAGGAATACCCCAGCACTGACGAATTGATCTGAAACAAGGTGAATCGGGCTCCTGTCTGCCCAACGCGGGAAAATTTTCAGGCTGGTAATAAAATTTCGGTGATAAGAGTTTGACCTACTGAAAAGTTTTTACAGTATTTCGTATCCTCCATAGCATTTCTTCGAAAGTACATGGGATAGAAATCAACGTAGCTGTTCGCATAACATAAAACGTGAGCGTAATTATTCAGACGGTTCTATATTTCAAGCTCACATGTAAAGAACTTTGTTAGTAAGTTATGTTAATAACCTTCTTAGTTCCTACCAGTGTGCCAAGTTTGGTTTGAATGTGTCGAATGGTAGAAATAAATAGAATTTTCAACTCTTAAGTATCCGTATGCCGTCATTTGATAAATAAACTTCTGGTCGATATAAATTACATTAACATAGAGCTTTCTCCCACATCGCTGATTGATTGCCAAATCCAGTAGGAACCTGTTGAGCAGTTGCCAAAGTATACGCTTTATAATTTATTAAAGTGGCATTAGTTCCCAAGATGGTGGAAAAGAGAAATTAATTAGTTCTCATGCTACCTGTGCTTAATGCCAGTGTGCTTGAAATCGTTTGAGATTGTCTGTACGCATGTCATCTAGCCTTGAAATATTCACCAGCTAAAGTGATTGGAATCTTCGTCAGGTACCATAACGTCATCAGTACTTTATAAGTTTTTGAGGCTTTCTTTGTCATTTACTTCATCCTTTGTTGCAATTTTCATTAAACTGTTTATACTGTCCTATAGTTTTCAAAATGAAACCCTTTGACTGTAGTTGTTTTAAACTTTAATTTTCCTTGTCTTATCTATTAGAATGGTGTTAACGTAAAGAAGTTATTAAACAATATTGTTAAACTTAAAAAAGCACATAATCTTGACGTAGTATCACAATTGAAGTAAGTTACATAAAAAATCTTGATAAAAAACAGCTTGCTGATATAGTTAATGAGAACGTAATTGTATTCACCACGCATTCATAAAAAGAAGCAAGAAGAGGAGAAGGTGTTCTTTTAACATTCAAATTTTCTCAAATAATATTTAAACGTAACTAAGTTCGCAGCAGACATATTATTTTAATAAAATCTTATCATTCCGTGTTTCTCGCATGTTTCGGATTTGTTAATTATAAACAATTTTAACGTTCGCAACGAAGTATGTAAATCTGGGCAATTAGCATTTCATACGTAATTTTTCGCGAGAAGGTGCACGTTATTTTTGCGGGATAGGCGTGCATCGTTCTACCGTGGCACAGGCTCATCGTTCATGTGAAAGCATACAACAGAAGCACTTCACTCTCCCGTATTGTTTACAGCAACGTCAGCGAGCACAAATTAAGTTCCGATCCAATTACACACACTGCGAAAAAAAAAAAAAAATCTGGACAACAGCTGAAGCGATCGTATCTGCACAAGAAGAGAAAAATTTAATTGTAATATAAGCATATTTCAAACTGATGGGTGCACTGTGGTAAGATAGACGCGATATTTCATTCCAAATGAACGACGGCCATTACCCCCGCCCCCTCCCCGTCTTGCTGCTCTTGTCTCGTCCGTTACAAACTACTCTTTCACCTTCATTTTCAAACTCCACTCCAACCATTCTAAACCGCAGTAGGAGAAAATTCATAATTATATATATTTTATAAAAATTTAGTAAGTTCGGATCATAAACTGTGAACACCGATCATGCGCGGTGAGATGGAGAAGTAATTATTAATGTTAGAGAAGAAGCCAACTTTTCAATAGGTTTCTCTGACGGGCATTTACTGCATGAAATACAGCAGGAGTTCAATTAAAATACGCCATTGTTTTAGGTGCCTTTTGGGTACAGAAGGAAGTCGCACAGTTCCGTAGCGCAGCCTCATTCAACGGCGGGCTCTTCTGGTTGAAGCAGCACTAGACTTAAAAATTAAGTAAAAATGATCTCGTACATAGTTTTCGTAATAATAATGCCGGCCTTTCATGTCGATGAAGTTCATTACCCTTCCCAGCAGTCTGTTCATTGACACCACCGCATTACTGCAATGCCATTACTCCCTACGAGCATATAGGTATAGGCTAAGTGGCGTGGCATTGGGCTATTGTTTGCCATGCTTTGTTGTTATGCCAAGATCCCTACCAGCTGGTGAGGGCAGTTTGGTGGGGTTCAGACTATTGTGTATTGTAGTCATGTATGAATTTGTTTTTAATAAATTTTTTGTTCATTTCATAATAGCAGCAGTCTTGTATTACAATATAGTGGCTTTTTTGTACCAGCTCTCGATCATTTTTAGCACCAAGTGTGTGTTCGCTTATATCGATTGTTTACTTTGACTTGGAGTACTCTTTCTGAATGAAATGCCCTAAAACAAGAAAATAACTCTTTAGTAATTAATGCGAGATGTTTTAAAATGAATCTGGAGAAGTACTGCAAAGTTTGGTTTAATAATGTGCAGTTAATATTATCCGTGTAACGCTTACTTTTCCCTCAGTGTGCGTGTGTGTTTAACAACGAAATATACAATTACCTATCTGTTTATCCTTGTGTACGTTCTACGATTACGTCTGACTATGTATGGGTTACGTTCGCAAGTAGCTTACTGCATTACAGTTAGTTACGGCATGGGCGCATTACAGTATATGGTTTCCTCGGATGTTACAACTATTGCCGCAAGTTATACCTTACATTACTTCGATTATAGCTAGGTGATTTAAGTTCACTTGTGAAAATCCACCCATATGCATTACCTTGCCACATAAATATACATTACTGTGCAGCCACTGCCGTAGATAATTTCTATTAATGTCAGAGAGCATCAACACAAAGTCTGGGCTTCCAGGGAGCTTGCTGCGGACCTGCGCGAATACCAAATGATGTGCGTACGTTTATTCACCATTAATCAACCTCTTCATTGTTGTTTTTCTTTCGCTCTCCATATTATGTCGTCGCGTCTTTAATATGAATTAAGACGAATTGATTATGTATACAAAATATAAATGAAGTGCTTTATAGAAAACAAGCTGTGGTGTTACAATATGTTAAGATCGTTGTTTTATCTTCTCTTCACTCAAAGTGTAAGTCCAAGCTTAACTAAACTTTTATATGTGTGATATTTTATCGGAATAATTTACTATACTTATAAAATTCATGCTCTCTAGGTTGCGTTCGTCAGCTATGGGATATTTAAAATGTGAATTCTGTGGTACGGCAAGTTACGATTAACTAATAATGTATTGCATTTGGATTTACTTGTAGCAGATATACAGTAGTGTAAAATAAGTGCACTTATCTGTAATTATTATATGTCTGATAATGATTTCCTTTAAGTTTGCATAACAGTGATATCATTTTCTAAAAGTAAAGGGCGTGGGGAATGTCATGGCAAAGAGCTGTGGATGCTTAAACTACATACATAATTAAAGTATGATACTTCATGTTTGACTTATGTAGACATTGTGGTGGGAGTTACTAGCCAATCACATATAAAGTATATAACAATTCGTCAGCTTTGTGTATTCAGAGTGAGGAAGCTTAATCAGTGAATAGATATATTGATTAGACTGTGACTAATTTTTTTTTCAGAGAACTCCTTTAAACAAGTGTTTGATACTATATGACACACTTGTTACGTAAAAACAAGAATACGTAAAACAAAAACAAACCTCAATGCAAACGTAGTGATAGGTGAAGACGACGTGAATTTAATGATCTGTTCGTAATATTAATTTTTAAGTGATTTTAATTTCCAGAATGAATAAAATAATAATCAATATTACCCTATACGGTTATATCACTTTAAATTGAATTCTGGTATTAATACAAAGTGTCTTTTGTGTTAGTATTTTCAGCTAAAAGCTGTTCACGATAAAGTGAGCACTTCGGAAATCAACCTTAGAAAAATGTCAGTGTCCCTGTATACGTATATTTCAACGGGCTCACTGGGTGATATGCGTCCAGTAAAGTTGGTAACGATGGATGGAAAGTAGTTCCACATTTAACGTCGAATGAAAAGTGTTAGGTAATCATTTGTGATAGCTTAAATTATTTATTTCGCTTTCTGTTTTTTTTTATGCATCGGAAGTGTAAAAATAACATTTGTAAAGTATTTACTTTTCTAATAATTTCACAATTTCACTTACCGACGCATGACTAAAGTGAAGAGGTCTACGGCAATGTTAATTTTACATAAGGCGGAAGAATACACAATATACATACAAATAGATCTCAAGCAGGGCTTTCAAAAGTGCTTATTTTACCGTGAACATGACGTTTGTAGTCACCAATAAATTTCTAGGCAACAATGTGTTCGTTAGTCGCAGCGAAAATGTTCCGATGATAACAACCATACTCGTCAGCGAGGTTCACAAAGGTGTTTTGCGGGTTGCGGGCTTCTGTAGGTAGATATGGTCCAATAAAAATTAAACACTAAATTCAAAGACTTCATGAACGGGATTGGAACCTTAGATCGCTCAACTTCGAGCCCTGGGTGCTACCACTACGCTACTTTGCTCGACATTAAAGGCATGACGACAAGGTTTGCACACTTCGCCTCAAGGAAAGTTAATTTTCTGAAATCATTTACGTGTAACATTTGCTTACTTGGAATAAATTGGTGGATGAAAAGATTTCGACGGCTCTTAACATCGAGGTCTTGAGAGCTGATGCGGGTGATTGAGGGGAGTGTGGAGCAGCGTAGGAATGAAAATGGGGGGGATCCCCGAGAAAACCCGCCGACCAACGACATCGTCCGGCACGATTCCCACATGCGAAAATCCGGAGTGACCCGGCCTGGTATTGAACCCGGATCGCCTTGGTAGTTGGAATAAAGGAATGATATAATCCGTTCATAAGTAGTTAAGAATGTCCCTAATGAATTAGTTGGTAACATGATGCGAAGCACCAAATACAGACAATTATGGTGTCGTGTCCAGACAGGTGGCCACTTCGTATATGCCAGAGCGCATGCGCAGATTATAACGGATGTAATTTTGCAGTCGCAGAGAAATGTTTTACTGTGGATAGATAACATGAATGTTGTTGCTGCCAACTAAATATTTCGTGGCAGCCAATAATAAAGATTTTTCAATAAACAAATAGGTTACTGAGCACTAAATAGCTTTCGTACTAGTCAATATGCGTGTTGTTTAGCACCACAATCTGTTGTTTTTTTTACCAACAACAAAATTTCGCCTTGGAAAGCATCAAGCAAACAGTTTTTGTAGCCACTAACAAATCTTTTTTTTTTTTTTCGGTGGAAGTTCGAAACACTCGAATGATATTTTAAGGTAATACAATACTTCTTTCCGTGGGTTCTTATACAAGCATGCGTAGGGAAACAGAAGCCCAAGAATATATGAAAAGAGAAGAGGTAGTCATGCATTATGTGTGCATGAATGTTGAAGAGTACGGACGTGTTGCCTTTTTCATCCTAACGGGGAACAGTCTATAGTTCCAGTCGATCAATGCCCACACATAATACGTGTCCATGCCAAATAAATCTTAAATGTTTTAATTTTTTCGAAAACTATTTAAATTTTCTGTCTGCTCTGAAATTTAATTCGCGGCCGTAAGTTTCAGGATCGCATTGGTCTTATAAACTCGATAATTTTCAAAATAAAATACCACTTTCAAGGACATCTTCATGATTATTATCATCTTTAGTAGTCCATAAACTGAGAATACATTTAAATACTTTCCATCATTATAAATGCCAATCAGTATTGTTCCCTGCTGTTCTAGTAGCATGCCAAAATGTCATTTTCTGGGAAATTCGGTGCCCAGTGCCAGTTGGAGTTAATAATCTGTTGCCTCCTATTCCGCGAAAATGAGGAAAATATCTGATGAGCTACAATTTAAATACAGCGAACAAGGATGTCAAAGAAGGATTATTTTTCATAACACCCACGCATATAACTCACACTCCCACGAAAGTCGCTAATAGTAATTGTTTGCACGTATTTTTGTACTTAATAGGAAGTGCTTTCGATATTTAGAGGTGACATCATTTTTGGAATTACAGTAATTAATTTCGCGGTATTTAAGTGTTTCAGAACAAAGATGAATGTGTGTCAATTGGCCTAGCTTTTCGGGATGAAATCATATGGAGTATGTATTGCATTTTAAGCGAATGCGGATGTTTACCTGTTGGAAGGTGTATTTAACCAGAATATCTCAGCACTACAAAGAAATAGCGGAAAGTAGTTATAAATGGAGTGATTTCAACAACTTAAAAAGCCAACAAAGAAAGTAGACGAATCAATATAAAACAACACATCATTGAAAGAAATTCAAGATGTTTCTTGATGTCGAATAATGATCTAGTGAATAATCGTTTGTTATTGATTTCCTTGTTTCTTAACCAGCAACACAAGAGTAATATAGTCTAGATTTTTATGCTAACAGAACCACTTCGGATACCACTCTAAACCTTAGCAATTAAATTTGAACCTAATCGTTGAAACCTGTCCTGAAGACAGTGGAACTCGGCGAATTATTTAAGAAGCACGGGTAGACAAATCAACTAGCGATTCCTTTTGTATTACGAAGACTTCGATTGTTCTTTGTCATTGAATTTTAATTCATTTCACTCTGTCGCCAGTCAGGAGATGAAAAATAACAAAACTTTTTGCCACTATATCACGGACTCAAAACACTGAATCTGCGCTAAACTGCACAAACTCGTCTAAATTATGAACACCTATGTGTTACAACATAGTTAATACTTTAGTGTTTTAAAGAAGATATGTTGTTCTGAATAGGTTATTTGAAATTTAAATTCTTGATGTTGGTTATTCGATCGTTTATATATACTGTGCTTTTTCATATACGTGGTCACCGAATTTAAATCCATAATGACTAAAAATTTTGGCTCACTGGAAAAATGAAATGGTAACCGCGAAATTTTGCAAAGAGACGTCGTCGATATGCAGATGGTTTAAGTTTCGTGTAAGGGTATGGGGTACGAGGGCGTTTGCACCTGGCGTATATACCAGTGCTAAGAAAAGTGACGTGACAGTACTTGCCAGGAGTGAGCAATGACCAGTTAACTGCAGGCATGCGAGAAGACGAACGACAGAGTGGTATGAACAAGTGACGGAGTTTGAGAGAGGCCGGATTATGTGGCTGTTAGAAGCAGATGAAAGGTGCGCATAATCGCTCGTCACTTAGGGAAGTAGTACTTTTCAGTCACATTATGTTTTAAGCAATGGTCACGTGAGTGTCCATGCAGAGTGGACCGTCTCTGGGCGATCCCGATAGCCCACCAGATGGGAGCAAATGTTTAAGTATAGGCATCTTATAATTTGGAAATTTTACATGCAAAATTATTGCTTAGTCTGGTTTTGTTAATAAAATGTTTGACGCATTTTAATTTCCTTTTCATTGGATTCAAGGAGTATCTATCTTTACTGTGAGTGTACGAGCGACTTATGTACCTTTATATGATGAAATACGAATACTCGTAATAATACCTCCTCTGTAAGTCGTGTAACATCACTTTTTCCTGAGAAAAAGTTTAATTTTGAAAATAAATCACTTATTATCGACAGACTCCGTGTGTACAGTCTAACCACGTACAAGATTACCATTCCCCCGCGTCATGCAGAATGTAGAAAATGTTTTAACGCGATTACGTGATTCCAACTAAATTTCTACCTCGACACACTTAACCGTTTGTCACTTTTTTTTTTTTTTTTTTTTTTTCCCCACATTCTTAGTTCTATCTGGTAAAAGTGTTTTCTTGGATATTTGGAGAAATTATTAAAGCTAGCTAGCAACAAAAAATGTAACAGCACTCCCGCATTCATTCTGATTCCTGTTCCTTAAGACAATTGTATTCAAAACTCTCAATAAATACGCTTATCATTAGTCAGGTTGCACCGTGGAACAACTGTGCTCGCTCGTTCTGTTTCATTTCTCTCGTTTGTATTGCTTTAATGTATTTAAATATATTTCCTCATGAACGGTCGGCGGAGCTGTGAGCTTTTAAACAAGGAGAATCCTTTCTCCTCGAGCAAGTTATGTTTAATGCATGGCCTTTTGACGTTGTAAAGATAAACGAACTGATTTTCATTGTTTGCATTGTTATTTCGGTTCAGCCAGCATTTAAAGTTTGTGTGCACTGGCCCGTGCTTTAGTTTTATCATTAAATTTTATTTTCTTTCGACCTCGCGGCAGTTTTCATAAAGACGTGTCTGACCTGAGAATTTGGAAAGCTGGGATAGCAAGAGTATCAGAGGATCGTAAATAGAAGTTTCTACTGAAACCTATCACAGTCATCAAACGAAGTGTTCAATAATCAACCGGGGCTCAACGAAGCTTATTTAGACTTTTCCAACGGAGGTCTTTTTTAATGCTTTAGTGCTAAGACGATTGCAGCCGATCGCAATCGCACAAGGCATTTCAGCATAATGCTAAGTCAACGTTAGGATGCATACAGAAAAAAAATAACAATCCTGAGTGGCAACTTTTCCTTTACGCGCAAGTGAAATGTCTTTGCAAAAATATTTCTAACGCTTCATATTTGAAGCAGATATTGTAATCATGTACAAAAAACACAAAAACAATGTTAATAGACTGAATTACTGTTCCGAATTTCATTGCATAAATTAAAATGTCACTACCGTTATTAATTTTTCGTTAGTACTTATAGAGAATTTTCACATTAACTTACATAATTTTACATCATCAGTTCATAGACAGAGATTGTTTCGTTTCATGGTCTGCATGTGAGTCGTGTTCTCTCCAAGTAGTTATACCATTGAGAAAAGATATACACTAGACCGGCTTAAGAGAGGAAGAAATGAGACCAGGTTTTTTTTGTTAGTTCGTGCGCTGATTCAGAGGAGCGCTAATGTTCTAAACTGGGAGTTAGCAGTCGAAATACCTCGCCACCAGTGCAGTGTTGCCAGTTTCGCAGCTGGCAAAAGTAGGTCATCACCCTGACCTCGGCTCATCCGTGTGTTCGTTCCCATTCTGCTAAAGGCGAATCATGATTTACTAGTGGCGACCATGGCATGTGTTTCGTTTCTGTCGTAGAGTTATGTATTTGCTGAAATTTGCTTTGATATCAACTACTATTTAGTTTTATTTACCTCTGCGAAAATGAATTACCAAAAAAATATAATGGTCATCATTTTTAATTCTAATATATTATTTTACTATGGTTTAGGTTTTCACGATAAAATACAAGTACTGTTAGCACTTACAATTACAAATGTTTTGATATTAATCATGAATGATGTCATACATCATAGCATCATCCCCAGTAGCAACTTTTTGTTGGCCCAACGTCTGGCTCTGGTGTTGGCCAACGTTGGAAAACGTAAGCTGGCCCAACGTCAAAATGTCACTCGGGGCAACGTTTTCCCAACGCGTATTTTTATATTGGCTACCAACTGAAATATGACGCTCAACCTACATTATTGCGCCAGTGAAACTGTATCGTTTTCTGCATACTTTCCTAAATTATCTTTCTTTCAAACATATTCCATATCAATCAAAGAACCAAAAATTCTGTCTGTTGGATTTATGCTGGTTTATCATGTGTATATTACAGATCATTTATCTAATATGACAGAAACCCAACCCGTGACAAACGTTGGTAATACTTTGATTATTCGTAGTATTTTGGTCATTTGCTAAATAGAATTTCTTTTGTCTTTCAGAAAGGCGTTCACACAGTCATTTATCCAGTTAGCCATGTTTTGTGAAGACGTGTTATTGCATACATAGTGCCAACAAATAAACAACATTCTGCCAACGTTGGTTACCTGTGTTTTAAATTTTAAAAAACATTTAAGAACTCATTAACCATATTATTGCTCATTACATGCCATTTCACAGCACGACCTGTAAAATCCTTTGGTAAATACCGGATTCAAACCCACGACCCTTTGATTAGCAACCTGACATCTTATCCACTATGAGTACTGTAACTTGTAAAATAGCCCACTCTAACTTGTTATCCCAATACAGAAGTAGGCATGTATCATATTCCAGTTAGAATATACAATGTTGGTCCGACATACAAAATCCATGCCAATTACCAACTATGTCTACCAAAGTACTGCCAACAGTCGACCATCCCTGACCATAAAAAGCTATTTGAAACAAAAATAATATGTGTTAAAATCCTAGCTGGTAAGCAAACATGAACCATTATTGATAATGTTTTAATCCCATACATAATATTGAGTACCTATTGTAAAAAATATGTTAAATACGTAATATAGAGGACAAACCGGCCAATAAACTAAAGAAAAAAGTACTAATTATTAACTGTTTGATTTCCAATACTATCCCAACATAAGCCCAACAAAACATATTTCAAAGAAAAAAGGTCAGTTATGTGATAAACACTTGCACTGCATTAAATACAGGAAAGTGGCATTTTTGTTCATTAAGAATACCTATTCCCTAATGTTGACTTAAAACGATGGTTATGCAGTACGTTGTCAGTACGATGTTTATTAGTTGGCATTATGTATGCAATAACACATCTTCGCAAAACATTGCTAACTGTGGGTAAATGAATGTGTGAATGACTTTCTCAAAGAGAAAATAAAATTATTTCGCAAATGATCAAAATACTATGAATAACCTACATAATACCAACGTTAGTTAGTAGTTGGGTTTCTTTCATATTAGATTGGTTATCTGTAATATACAAACGATAAACCAGCATAAAGCCAACAAACAACATTTTGTTTTTTTGATCGATGGCATGTTTGTAAGAAAAAGATCTAAGAAATTGTACAGATAACATTAAATTTTCATTGGCCCAATAATGTAAGTTGAGCATCATATTTCAATTGGCAGCCAATGCAAAAAATTCACTTTGCGCCAATGTTGCCCTGAGTGACATTTCGTTGTTGAGCCAACTTAAGTTTTCCAATGTTGGCCCAATGCCAGAGCCAGACATTAAGCCAACATTGGGCCAACAAAAAGTTTCTGCATATTTGCCAATTAGTTGCCAACAAACAGCCAACCATGGCCATCGACATAAGATACAATTCGTTTATTAATTAAAAAACATACGTTTAAGCAAACATGGAAAATTATTTTTTTCTCATCCCAAACTTTTTATGGAGTAATGTTGAAATGATGTTGGTTTCACAACATTGGCCCAACTAACGAAAAATGACCAAACACCAACCGTTTGGTTCCCAACATTATTCCAACATAAAACCAACTGAACATATCTAATAGAAAAATGGTCAGTATCGTGAACAACATTTACATATTATGCAATACAGGAAATAATCATTGTTTTCATTAAGAATAACTATTCCCTAACTTCTACTTTAAAGTTTTGGTTGTACAAATTTTGGCCCAGCGTAAACATTAATACCAATTACCAACTGTATATATACCAACTTGTTGCCGACATTCAGCCAACCTCGACCATCAAATTCAATTTCAAACCAAAACATGCATGTATTAAAAAACCTCCATTTTATGCAAAAATTAAAAGTTATTGTTATTTTTTCATTACAAAAATAATATTGAGCATTGTTGGAAATATGTTAGTTTCACGATGTTGGCCCAACTAAAAAATAGTACCGATCACCATCTGTTTGGTTTCGAAAATTGCCCCAGCATAAATCCAACTGCACATATTTCAAAGAAAAATTGGCAGTATTGTGAAAAACATTCGTATTTCATAAAATGCCGGAAAGTAACATTGTTTTAATTAATTATGTATATTTCCTAACTTTGCCATAAGATGTTGGTTTTACAACGTTGGCCCAATATAAATATACGAACACATAGCCAACATTATGTCTATCAACTTGTTGCCAACATTTAGCCAACCATTTTAAAGTTTTAAAAAATTGATCTTGTAGCATGTGATATTTTTTGAAGTGAAGTGTTGATGTACGTTTTTCTAAGGTTTTCATTTTCTAGTAAAAATGTTTGGTTGGCATATTACTTTGGGCCAATGTTGTATTGATGTATGTTTTCTAACCTAACATATTGCCAACCGTTTGGCCAACGTACGTTGCTACTTGAGATTTTAATTCCGTTCTTATATGAAAGGAAAAATGATAGGAAATGATTGTTCACTAGTCGATGTTAGACACACGAAGGTCTACAATATGACTCGGTGCTTATAGTTAGGGGTTGTGATCTACTACAAAGGTGAGTGTTCGTACAAATTATCAGCACGTTATATTTGTCGAATCAAGTGTCATAAAGCCTGTGTCCGAACCTAGGAATGCACTTATGTATATAAGCATACTCCACTCGGGTCGATACTTGACACATTCCAACTGGCATACTTACTTGTATCTCTTACAGCAACCAGCCAGGTGATAAGATTCTGAAAAAGCATTTTGATGGAAAACAAATAATGAATCTGAGATGGAACATAGGCACATAGACATGAAATAGCATACATATGTTCTGGTCCATGCGCACTCGTCAATCGCCCAACACCACATTAGTAGTCTGCTACTGCATATCTTATATATGTACATAAATAAATGTTAGCATGGGTAACATGCAACAACCATAGATACACAAAAATGTTTAGGTATACACAATCGCGCTACGAGCAGGATGCATTTAGTCATGGTGGTTACAGCATAAGTAATGCATATAAATAAAAACAGTCAGCCTTATCACTCCTGTGCTTCCCGCCTTCGCAAAAGTAAATTTTTAAGTAATTTTTTTTACTAATTTGATGTCCTACTGTGTTTATACTAACTCTAAGGGCCCTAACTATCCTTATCTCATTGATTAAATCCAGGAATAATAACTCTGATATGAATTTAATGCTCGTGGCTTTCGCAGATTGGAAATGACAGTAATATATGTTTATAAGTGGGATTAATGGATAACTGACCTGCTGCCCGGTTCTATGTTCGGAGCTATGCATATAATTTAAATTTGTTGACTATGGCTTCAGAATGGTTGTCAACTATGCTTATAAGAGAGGTTATGGCATAATTGACACTGCTACCAGTTCGATGTCGGGAACAATGTGTGTGATATGAATTTGGGGACTGTAGCTTCAGTGGATGGTAAATGGTGGCTGACTATGCTTATACGATGGCTGATAGTGTAATTGACCTTGGCATGCTACTCGTCCGAGGAACTCCTATGATATTAATTTGATGGCAATAGCTTCGTGAGATGGAAAATGGTGGTCAACTATGCTTATAAGAGGGCTTAAGGCATACTTGACCCTGCAGTCCTTTTTGTCGCCGGGGGTGATGTCTATGATGTGAGGTTGTAGACTATATCTTAAACAGTTCGAAAATTACAGCCGACTATGCTTATACGACCGCTTAAATGGAATTGTCTCTACCAGCCTATTCAGTCTATGTAATGAAATTGACGATTATTGATTAAGCAGTTCGGAAATGGCGGCCAAGTGTGATTATAAGAGGGCTTGGTGTAGTTGACTCTACCAAACCTATTCTGTATCAGGGGTGATGTCTATGGTATGAATTTGACGACTATAATCTCACACAGTTCGGAAATGACAGCCAACTATGCTTATAAGTGGGCTTAGGCCATACTGGACCCTGGCATCCTTTTTGTCATCTGGAGTGGTACCTATGTCTTGAATTTGGTAGCTGTATATCAAACAGTTCGGAATTTACAGCTAACTATGCTTATACGATGGCTTAAGGCATAGTTGCCTCTACTGCCCTATTCGACATAAAATGATGCATTTAATATGAATTTCGTGACTATATCTTAAATAGAATGGAAATTACAGCCAACTATACTTATAATTGGGATACGGGCATACTTGACTCTGCTGTCCTTTTCTTCGCTGGGTGTGTGATACCTATGTTACGAATTCGATGACTATATCTTAAACAGTTCGGAAATTACAGCCAATTATCCTTATTCAAGGGCTTAAGTCATAATTGACTGTACTACACTATTTTCATCAGGCTGCGTCTGTCAATTTGATCTTTTTTTTTTTTTTTTTTTGGAACATGGGGGAAGTAATTTCCGAAGGTATGGTTTTTCAATGCTGCTTTATGACTTGTGTGTGATCCAGAACCAGAAATAAAAATACGCATGATTAGAGTATAAAATTCTGATTAAAACGATTCATAGAGCAGAATAACACCCCACAATTTCCTTTGCACGAAACGCATTTCCTTACATTTGTGTGGTCGGGAGGTGTCCCATTCGCGAGGCGGGGTTCTTCAGCCGGCCGAGGGGTGCCGGGGAAAGGGGGGGGAGACTGTCTGCAGGCGGCGGAGAGGAGGTTCATCTGCCAGCAAACACTCAGGAGCAAAGGTCACACAATGCAGTGATATCTGGCGAGGTGTAGGATGGCGTGATAATTCCGCAGGTGCATTCACTGGCAGACTGGCCAGGGCGGAGGCTGCCTGCGCTTACTTCACAAACATTAGGCCAAGCGCACATTGGGGCGCAGGATGTGCTTCGTGTGACGCAGAGCAGCGTAGTTCAGGCCTGCTCTATACGAGCGAGTACGCACATTGAAGCGCAGTATTCGCAGTCAGTATAAACGCGATAGGCATGATGAATGCACTATTGCTCTTAGATTTGAGTTCGGAACCAGATTCAGATTTCGAAATGGAAACCGTAAAGCTACTGTAAGATAATCGCAGAAGAAGAAAAGGATCTTGGCGTAGTGAATATATGGAAAAGGGAGGTACACATGGAGAGTTTGTCTTAACAAATGAATTATCCGATTCGAGATTCAGAAACTACTGTCGTCTTACTAGAAACAAATTTGAGGAAGTGCATAGCATGATTGAAGAAGAGATCAGTTCGGAGGGCTGTAACGCACAAAAACCAATTGGGACCAGAGAAAAACTAGCCGTTTTCTTAAGGTAAGATCATATAGTATAATAAAATAGTACGTAATTAAATTAAGAGAAATGTGTATGTCAAATTACACAATGCAGTAAAAACATATGTAGTACACATTTTGACTGATTTAATGCAATTGTGTGACTAGTAATAAACAAACATTAATACAGAATTAAATGCATTTTATATATTTTAAAGGTTGAAGTGATATGGACTTAGCAAACGTAGGCTAATTGCAACAATAATTCCACATGTGTATATAAGACAACGTTAAACAGCCTGCACATGGTTCTTACTGTACTGTATGATCAGAAAAAGGGATATTATGGATGTCAGTTTCACATCTCACAGCGAAGTCATATTGCTACACGTTTTCACTGTACATATTACACACACTTGGGGGAGAACTAGGTGAAGTTCCTGGTACACTTGTCGTTGACATGGTGGTAGGAGATGCGTAAAATTGTGCTTCTTCTTCTGCAAATGCAGCCTCGAAAAGCTTTCTGCTGATAACAAATTGTGATTGTTGCGGCAGTTTGGAAGTTGAATTATACATAGATAGGAAAAACTGATACAACGCATATTTATCTTTAGTCATACTGTCATTAACTTCTTGTCTAAGTTGCCTTCTTTCATGTATTCGCTCATTATGTTTTTCCATATCTTCCTGCATTAATGTAGAGACATTAACGTTTTTCGTGTAGGGGCACTCTGATAACAGCTTCTTTTTTATGTTCATATCTTCTAACGAATGACATCGTTTATTTGGATTGGCAACACCTGTATGTGGAAGAGTTACTGTGGGCACATTCTCTGCCGCATTTTGTTCAAGGTTTGTGTCCTCTTGAGTTTATACAATACTATCTTCCAAATCATCGTCCATATTATCGTTCTGGCTGTGGACGACCTTTGATAACGTTGGTCTGTTTGCCATGTACGGCAGTAAAAATTCCGTATGTGTTTGGTACTTCCATGGTTTGATGTCAATGTGACCAGAGCCACTTTTAGGTTGCTGTTTCTTTTGCCTTCGTAAAGCATCCCGATGACACAGCCTCAGTTTCCCCACGCCTCCTTAACAGTACTGCCTGCAAATACAAAAATAATTGTGTTTGTATTTTATAAAGTCGTGTCTATAATAGGCCTTGTCCACCGACAAGCTCCAGGACATTTAAATGGTGACTGGTGCACTTGACACAGTCGCGTTATGGTCCGCGCCCGCAAGTACATACAAATGTCATATGTCTGAACTGTATTACAAAGAAAACCTTTCAAATTAGTTTATAATATGCACGGAATGTTACATAAATTGTTTTGCATTGAAAATTCCTTTCATCTTTGCATATCTTAACTGAAAAATGTGTACAAACAATATATGACAATTGGCGTGTTCAACGCGCTCTCTGGGGGAATTTCTCAATGGTTTGTTGAATATACATTACTTTTCGATTGGATTAGGACATGTCCTCGTTATGCTCGTTGACAAGTTCAATTGTAGATATGGCTGAACACAATAAATTTGACCCGAGAGTGACAGGATGGAAACATTTTCGTTTAATTGATTCACGGCACTGGGTGTCTTAGTGTATAGGTATTCGTGAACATTAGTCCCACATATTGGGAATTGTAGGTATTCAGTTTTTATGATAATGTTCACCCATTCACGAAAACTTATTTTTTTTTCAATTAGAAAATAACTTCCATCCTACCTCCTCGGACATATTTGATTTCGTTTGTATTCACATGGAAGTATTCTACACGTATTGTTGCACTTTTTTGCTACTGGGGACTCCTACAGGAGTCTTGCTTACAGTTACAGAATGGGATATCGGGTGGTATCAAAAATGGTGAATCAAGTATCTGCTGCGGTATGGAATTGTATGCAACCAATCTATTTACCTCAACCCACAGTTCACACTTGGGAGAGAGATGTGCAGGAGTTCAAGAAAAAATGGCACTTTCCGCACTGTATTGGGTCTGTGGACGGCGGACACATCGTCATGAAAAACTCGCTGAACGCAGGTTCTGCGTTTTTTAATCACACAGGCACTTTTCCCACAGTTTTAATGGCTACTGTTGATGCGAGCTATAAATTCACTTCTATAGGTGTGGGTTCGTATGGTCACTTACATGACAGCACCATTTTTCGTAGCAGTGTTTTAGGAGATGCACTACATTGCAAGACTTTGCCCATTCCACCACCTGCAGAATGTTCTGGATTTTCATTTTTTACTATCTTACGTATTTGTTGGTGATGAGGCCTTTCCCTTGATAGAGAATCTAATGCGACCTTATCCAAGATGGAGAGTTACTGGTAATATGGACAATATGGTATTTAATTATAGACTTTCTAGGGTGCACCGAACAGTAGAAAGTTGCTTTCGGAATCATGGCTTCAAAATTCCGAGTTTTTAGGAAACCATTCGAGATAAAGCTTGAGACCATAGGTTCTATTGTTAAGGCGGGTTGTGTTTTGCATAACTATTCACGAGCGCATACCACGTCTTGTGAGGCACGTGATGATAACACAGAAGAGATGCCTACAGACCAACTGTTGCCCCTGTCATCACAAACTGTGAGACCCACTACAAACGCTTTCCACGTGAGAGAGAACTTTACCAGCTACTTCAATACTTCAGGAGCTGTCCCTTGGCAACGTGAAAGTGTTTTGCGTGGCAAATACTGATACACATTTGTGTATTACAATTCATATTTGTTTACTTGTATATTTCACCATTAATTATTTCATACACAATCAAACCTGTATGTCTTGAGTACTCATTATATACTACTATAACCATTCCCCGTTTACTGCTCAAATTAACGGTGTTTATTTATTGTGCTCTCCTGATGTCAACAACATAATATACATTGTATGAGAATAATGAACTAAGAGCAATTTGTGTATACAGCACTAGTCGGATAAAGTGGCAATCAACAACATTAACTCACCATCCTTCAATCCAGTTTCTCTTGCAATGTTATCCTATATTTCATCCTTTGCTTTGCTCTTCAAATAATCTCGGTGTGACGCGTCGTACAGAATCCTATGGGATCTCACAGCTTCTATAAGTCCCTCTGACATTCTGACCACTCCAAAGAACAACTTATTTCCTATTACTTGGGTAGTAAACACTGCACACTCACAGGCTTCCAAACGCGGACTGCGTGCAGGAAACTACGTACAGTTCATACGGCGCGCAGACCAGTGCAGGCATGAACCTGCGCTGCGCGCCGATGTGCGACTTCCAACCTTCACTTACGGTTTGCATTTTCCTACACTACGCTGCGCTACGTAGAACTACGCAACTACGTCCCAATGTGCCTTAGGCTGGGCCAAGTGCGACAATTTTGTATCACGAATGCCTCGTAGCTTTTTGCGTATTATGTATGGCCGTTATAATGTATAATGTCGGTTATTACACTTTAATCATTTATCTCTTTTCGTGTTATTTTAACAATTCATTTGAAAGACCGGAATTTGAAAGAGTGCATTGTTGGCTGAGCTATACAGAAGTTGTATTGAAATAATATTATTTGAAATTAAATGTGCAGTTAATATTCGAATTTATGTACTGATGATAGTCTATAATGTGTTGCTTAAGTTTCGCATTGATTAATTTGGAAGCTTGCAGATTATGAAATCATCACCATACAATATTTTATTCAGTATAAATGTTTATCGCAAAGTGACACTATTCTTAAATATGTCATAAATTATTGTTTAGCTATTTAAAAAATTATAAAACTATTAACTGAAATATTTTGGAACACCGTATTTCTAGGAAAAACCATATCGGTTATGCTGATGGCAAAACAAATACTTAGAGGATATACACAATGAAAACTCTATGTTGGACTAAATACAAACTTTGTGTTCACTAGCATTAATTGCAATGACGGTAATAAGTGATGGGATTGAGTCAGATATTTATTCCCAGGAAAAACATTCAAATGCACATAAATGTCAAAAATACTGTAGAGAATTAAGGCGGATGGGGGTGAATATAAATAAAATGTATAAATTATCACGAAATACTTAGGTCACATGTGTCAAATGTATTACCAATATAGCCATCGGAAAATATAAACTTTGATGTCACTTCCTCACCGAACTCATAATTGCTAACGTTGTAAAATTAGCTGTAACGCTTATTTTTTATTCCCAAAATACAAAAAAAAAAAAACTTTATTGCCAAAAAATCCGAATTTCTTGGATGGAAATATGGTTACTTCGCATAAATGAGGTAGTGAATGTTTCATGACTGGTACAACATCGGACCTCATTTGCGTTCCTGCTTATTTCGGCGGAGACTTGCGTTATATTACTACACGTGTGTGTGTTGCTGGAGTTATAGGCATTGGGCGGGATATTCCCATTTAGAAGAATTCTGTGTAGCAGTAGGTGTGCCTTGCATGGTACCAGCAACTTACTCCAAACATCACGACATTATCTGCAATGGCTGGGAAAAAGCAGCAACAACAAAAATGAAACAGGCTGCATGTGAAGGAGCTGCATTAGCGAAAGTCAATGATGAAGTTGACGAGAACAACATTCCTCTATTTACTGTTGTTGTGGATGGATGTTGGTGTAACGCTCCTATCAATGTAAATACGATGCACTCTCTAGGATAGCTGCGATAGTAGGGTATCGCACTAAGAAAGTTTTGTATATAGCAATTTCAAACAAATACTGTTCCGTTTGTGCTCGGGCGAAAGGTGGTGAATGTATTCCTTCACACAACTGCTATAACAATAATATAGGTAGCTCAAGAAGCATGGAAGCCAACATAATAGCAGAAGGATTCAAAGAGAGTGTTGAACATCAAGTATGCCAAAATTATAGTCGACTACGACAGCAGTGCGTACAAGCAAATTCTCGAAGATGGAGTAGTAGGGAAATAGGAATTCATGACAAGGATTTAGGATCTGGATCTAGATTTTTGCCGTCATATTGGATTCTTCCATTTTGGAATTTTTCGTACAAAACTGCTTGTTTTTACCCAAAAATCACTTGTTTTTACCCCAAATCACTTCATAAATCAATTATTTAACCAAAAAAATCACTTTTCTTCCTAAAAAAAATTTCCATTTTGCTCAGCTGGCAACCCCCACAGAAATACACTTCAGGGGTCTCTGGACGCCATTTGAATTCCCTGTTTTTTGTACGAAATTGCTTCTTTTGCTCCAAAAAAAAACCTTCAGAAATCAAGTATTTTACCCAGAAATCACTTTTTCCCTTAAAAATGTTTCCATTTCACCCAGCTAAAATTGCCTTCGGGGGGCTCTGGCCGCCATCTTGAATTTCTGGTTTTTCGTACAAAATTGCTTGTTTTACCACACAAAAAAAACCTTCAGAAATAAATTATTTTACCCAAAACGCACTTAGTTTTTGCTCAAAAAGTGCCATGTGCCAGGATTGCGAGGAAAAAAAAGGACTCCAGGAAAGGCAATTTTCAGCTTGGAGCAGGTGAGGCGGATCAGTGACACAGGCGACCTTGGGTCAGGGCAAGCAGGTCGGTGTCGACTCAGGACCTTTTCCCAAAAATTCCCTTTTTTTTCTCTAAAAATCGAAAAAAATTACTATTTTTTTTAAATTTAAATATGCTTTATAATTAGATATGTAAAGGCGTAAGTATTGAGTATTGTATATCAACAGACCCATCTTTTCAAGGCGCATATAATCGTGATGTCATATAGATTTTGTAACCCAATGCCAAGATCATCATTTTAAATTAAAGAGCAAAAAAAAATGTTTAAAAATCCTTTAGAATTTCAAAAAAAAATTATGTATTATTAAAAGATTACAAAAAAAAATAAAAATAAATTTAAAAATCCAGTTCCCGGCGACCATTTTTTCCCTAACAATTTCAGATTCCTAACCATCATGGAAAGCGACTACCACCCCCTTTCCACCATCCAATCAAGAAAAATCACAAAAAAAAAATTTAATTTAATTTTAAATATATTTTTATAATTAAAGAATTTAAAGGCGTAAGTATTGGGTGTTATATATTACCGGACTCATCTTTTCGAAGCACATACGATCGTGATGTCATATCGATTATGTAACCCAATGCCAGGACCACCATTTTGGATTTAAGATATTTGTTCCTACCCGCTGCCAGGCACCTTTTTCCACACTGCTAGCAAGTCTTTGAGTGAGTATCGACATACTCGCGAGGCACTCGGCTGACCGGCCTTGTCAAAAACAATTATACATCTAGGAACTGACGCATTTATAAATAAGAACAATTATTTTATTTAAATTTTCCATTTGAGAAATGCCAAATAAAAAAAAATACAGTAAAATATATTGAAAATATAGTTTTAATATAAAATCGGTTTATAATTTTTAAATTATGTAAATTTCACAATTTTCCATGACAACTGATAGCATTTAAAAAAAGAAAATATTTCATGTAGGTACGGGATTCGAGCCAGTTTGACAGTGACAGGCGTGGACGTTTGTCGTGAAGAAGGAGAATATTTTTATTCTTCTTCACGACAAAGTTTCAAGACTGTCACTGTCAAACGAAGCTTCCCAGCTGGAACCCCTGGTTTCTTATATACCTGCACACAGGTACCATACCAGTCACTGTAACTCAAGTATACGCAAGCATACCTTAGCATTACAGCACTCACCTACACACACACACTGAAAACACATTAAAAAACTGGTAGTGCGACCAGGAACAACGTTCATATTAATGTTTCCGAGGCAAAATACATACATATGTGCATACGATCCAGCGAGAGGAGGAGATGGAAGAGGACGACGGGGAAGAGCAGGAGGACCTTTGACCCTTTGGCCTATGACCTTGACCCCATGACCTCATATAACCTCTAAAACAAAACAAAAACTCGAGAAAAAAATTGTATATAACTGTACATATAGTACAACGGAACGTTACGTTAATTAAAGATATTTCTGTGCCTTTTAAATTTTAATTATATTCTAGCAAATTGGAAAACAAACCTGAAATACAATGCAATTTTATTCTCAGGTAATTTTTTGTTTAATTAAGTTATTATAGTTTCTTCAATATACATTTGTCTCATTACATGTAACTCTGTTGGAGGTCATAGTCTTTTATTCTTCTCGCTAATCACACTCGTGTTGTCTTTGTGCGAAAATATCGTGACATTTATTACACTGACACACTGTGCAGGGCAGGTTGTGTAGGTAACTACACTTTTGAGGACAAGTACTAATGTCACAAAAGACCTGCTTGCAGCAAACCTGGTACCGGGGTTCAGATGAGAAATGCATTTCACCTTTACAGGTCTCTGCATGTCTAAGTAAATGATTGCTACGTCTGATCTGCTTACTGCACCTATCACACAAATATAACATGCAACAAGGATTTTTTTGGCACAATTAAAGCGCTCGTGTCGTCGAGTATTGCAACTTTTACTAAAGGTCTTTTCACAGAAGCAACACTGATGACTACGTAGTGGTTCAGGCAAAGACTCTGACGGACCTGTTTGCGATGTTGGTGCTAGAGCTAAAGAAGCAGATAACATCGGCTTTCGATGACCCCATTGAAGATTTCGTAGGCGTAACGGCGGAAGAAATCGATGGCCTGCTTGTACCACTCCCAAAGAGCTAGATGGCACTGTCGTACCTACCATTAGCTCTGGAGTGTCCGAACACATCGAAAATGTAAATGCAAAGCTACAGAAGCCAGCCGAGACGATATATCTTCCACGGCAACCGTTGCCAAACAAAGTCTATCAGCTGACCTTCATACTGTTTATAATATATGAGTATGCAAGCCCTATGGCGTCATATTGACTTTGAACTAATCATATTATGCCATTAATACATTGCTCGGACATCAACCAGCCAGTCACCGGGTTGCCATGCGATTGCAGCTGATCAATCGCGTGAAGGCTTTGAGACATAACACACAGGTAGGTAGGCAGGCTTTAGATGCTAGTTCCTTGATACATTACCATGCAGTTACATCTTCAACTCGATCGCAGAATCGACACTGGCGACAATCAGTTAGCGGTGATGCAGGTCGCGGCTCCATGCTTATCGAGGTCAAAGGCAAACCTTCGCATTCGCAATTCATCTTCGTGGTATGGGAGCACTCTGAGAAAACCCAAATATTCGTTTGCCCCAGACGAGAACACGCATGTACTAACATAACAAAATGTTATTTAAATATGCTTGTAGGCATATATATATAAATAAATTATATTTTCCCATACTTATACATGCATAATTACATGTAAAATAAATTGAGAACAATTTTATATATTCATATTTATATACCTATACATAATTATGTGTAAAATAAATTGAAAATAATGTTATGTTCTCATAGTTATATGTACATAATTATATATAATATAAATTAGATAAAATTTTATATCTACATATTTATATACCTATACAAAATTATGTATTTAAATAATTGAAAAATCATTTTATGTTCCCATAGTTATGTGTACATAATTTTAATAAAATTAAATTGGAAATAATTTTATATTTACATTTTTATATATCTATACCAATACATAAATATGTAGGCCCTTATCAAATAAACTGAAAATATTTTGATATTCCCAAAAATGTTGTACATATATAAATTGAAATTAATTTTATATTCCCGCACTGATATGAATAAAAAAGGGGAAAATAGGAGTGTCGATAATGCCTTGTAAGAAATAGTTCTTATGCAAAATGTTATTGCACTGAGCGAGCATGAATGCGGTACACTGTCCTGTTAGTGTAATTTTCTAGACTCGCAGGGGCCATGGTGGCTGAGCGGTTAGACTACTATTTTCGCAAGTGGGAATCGTGCCGGATGATACCGCTGGTCGGCGTGTTTTCTCGGGGATCTCCCATTCCCCCCGCCCTTTCATTCCAGCACTGCTCAATGCTCACCTCACTTCACCGTCGGCTATCAAAACCTCGACGTTAAGAGCCACCCAAATCTCTTCACTCACTCTAGACTCCGTTAAGCCTTGTTGGCATGAAGCGGAGGAATACCCGGGAAGTAGAACTTTAGCAGAGCTTCAGAAAAGTTTAAATATCCGCGAATGGGCTGTAGTCACCTGTTCCGTGATGTGAACAGAGGCCCGGGACGCCATCAGCATTCGGTCGCCGCAGCCTCGGTCGCGGGGGATTGAGGTTGACTGTCCCTCTCGTCGTGCGGAATACCAACGCACGCACGTGCCACGCTGTTTTCAAGTCGGCTCCGCCCACCGCCTGTGCCCATCCTAATGCAATCTCTGTCCCTCGCGACAAATTGAACAACCTTTTTACCCCCTTTCCCCTCCCTTCTTGTTACCTCGTCGGTAGCAAGAAAGTGGCGGTCCGGGACAAAAGCGGACGTCTGTGTAACCAGGTGCACCGCACAACTCACTCGCCTCCTTCCCCTATCCAACCATCTCATCCCACTTCTTCTTTGCCCGTTGCCGAGGACGGGATAAGAGCAAAACAGGAAAGTGCGAATAAAGAAGTTCTCTTGAGTTCTCCACTTCGATCACTCTAGCTCCGTCTCTCCGCTTCCAACTAGTCCTTTTACCCTTAGAATCGCTTTTCTTTTTCTTTTACAGAGGGCCGGGCAAGACGTGCATTTATTCCAACGGGGAGGCGCCACTGCGATACAGTTGCAGAACTCGGGCCAGTTCACATCTGGGGAGCTCTGCGCTTGGGAAAACACTGCCGTGACTGCAGTTTTATTTACTGGCTAATCGAGAAAGTGGGTTACTCAGAAATACTGTGTTGATTTTCTCAGAAGTGTGACGGGATACTGCGATTAAATAATTGTTTCATTTATGTAAAAAAAAAAAAAAGATTACTTTTACATGTTAAATTAGTGCAAGTGTCGGATATTATAATTATATTTTTCACTTCTTTTGAATTATCAACTATGATAAATGGGCTGGTTCTTCCATTCTAAATACAGTTGGCTGTGACTTCTTAATATATATAAATATATAATATTTTATAATTATTATATAAGGAAAAACTAACTGACGGCATATAAAAGCGTTGAGTAGTAGTAGGGGTATGCCGAGACTGGCGCAAGTGGGTCGGGGAATGGAGCCGCTGCTCCATTCGCCATCATCAATTATTTTATCCAAAATATTCTGTTTTTCCACAAATTTTGTGGAAAGAAAATCCATGTGCCAGAATTCCAATAAGAAGCCCCCGAAAGCCAATTTTCGAGCCATTTTGATCAATGTTGGGGCTTCCTTAATACTTATAGCATCCCTGCCCAACAAGACTCCTAACCATCACAAAAAGTGTCGACCACTAAACGATCTCGCGAGTCAGGCAGCTGGCTAACATCGTAAAATCTATCGTAAAACGATAAGACATCTAGAAATCTATGCATTTATAAATAATTATAACTATTTTATTTAAGTTTATTTTATTTATAATTTAAAATTGCCGAATTCTTTTTTTTTAAATAGCGTAAAAATGTATCGAAAAAGTGTTGTTAATACAAAATCGGTTTATAAAATTTAATTTATATAAATTTCACAGTTTCCCATGACAGCCAGTTATGTTTAAAAAAAAAAAAGTAAAATTCTCATGGAGGGATGGGTATTCGAAATTCCAACTTCACGAACAGAAGTCGGATACGCTAACTACTGAGCTACGTAAGGCGTTCTTAAAATCTGCTACAATAGCCACCAAGCAAAGAGGCTGCAATTCCCTCGTACAATTACAGAAGATTTTAATGTATGTTTTCTCAGTTTAAATTAATCGTATTTACCATTTACTTTTTTAAAGGCAAATTTTGTAATAAAAAAATCGTTATTTTCAGTTGGGGTCTCAATCACATGTGCATATGCTTACATTGAGTTGTTTATATTCTTTTTGAATAAGCATGTGGCGGCCATTTTTTTTTTTTTTTTCAATTTGGCTAGTAAGGAAGCGAATATGTACAGGCATTTAGGTAGGCGAATATAATTTGCGAATTCTTAAGAGGCAGGCTCGTGAAATTCAAATTGCAAGTATAATTTCTAGCTCCACGCCAATATGTCATTTCTGGAAACTATTATTTTTTATAGTCATGGGGTATGTCAAATCGAAAATCTGTATGTGATAAATATAATCTGCTTATACTCCGCTCAAGACAGTCTATGCTAGCAAGTGTTTAACCAGAACCATTGGCTATATATTCTTCTTCACGGCAAAGTTTTCTTTCATGCCCTTTACAGCCCCTGGGATACTGTCTCGGCGACTGATTTCTTCATCCAAAGGTTGGGGTTTTTCGTAGGTGCACGCCAGACAAGCATTGTGTTTTATGGGACATTCTCATTTTCTTCTGTTTACTGATTGATTATTGTTTGCTTAATGTGGCCCAGGTATGTACATATGTTTTTCGTACTGTGGCGGTGTTTGGCAACACACACAGGATGAGATCTCTGTCTCAACTGCTTCCTGAATGTAGGTGTTTTAAGGGGGAAAACAGCTGAGAGCCCCCTAATGATGTCAAAAAGAGATTTGGGTTGGTTTCAGTGAAAAGTTTTTATTATATTCATTGCCTTGCGTTTATATTATAACTTCAAATCAGTTACATTGTAGTTTTCCTCCCAATATCACAATAAGTTGACTTTATAAAAAATATAATTTTCCAATTTTCCCGCTAATTACATTTGGTATAAAATGGTAGTTATAAAAAATTATGTTTAAAACTTCCCCAAAATTTACATTTATACAAAATTACATCTCTTTCCACCTATATGCAAGTTACATTAAAGTATACTTAACTAAAATGGAAGCAAGGGGGCCCCCTCCCCCCTTTTTAAAATGTTAACGGAACAGCATTTCCATCCCCAAATGAAAACCCTGTGCTGTCTCCCCGAATCTGGGCGAGACACTCCTATTTATATTTTATTTAAAAACATCGAGAACATTACAAAATGATCTTCACTTCGTTGATATCCGGAAGTCCTAGAAGGACACCCTGGTGGTACGTGACTGGCTGGTTGGCGTCACGGGGGCAAAGTGACGTACGAGGGAGGGGAAAGCAGTCATATATTTCGTGGGCGATAGCAGCCCTGCGGCGCCCACACTTGCAGACCAACAGGCCCGTCCAGCGGACGTGAGGTGTGGAGCTCGTCAGACACGACCCCGTCGCAGCGAAGGTAAGCTATCCCAAACTGCCAGCATTTCCTCAACGTCATATGGCTCCGTAGGTTTTAGCTTTCGTTCGATGTGCAGGGATAGCCATCACAGAACCTATAAACTTATTTCCCTTCACATAATTGTTTTAAGTACCCTTGAATGTTGATTGTTTCAGGTAGAATCAGTTCGATGTGGTTTCGCCTACAGCTAACACACATCGTTTCTTAATTACTGAAATCGGCCTTTACAGTTCTTCCTATGTCTCTTCAGTTTACGCCGTATTTTAACAGATGCTTGCACTTGATGCATCGCTGCATAGCACAGGAAGACCCCTTCACACAAGTAGTTCTTTCGTGCTTCCTTGCACCATGGCTGGTAAGCAAACATCTTGTCACAACAGCAGTAGCGACAGTGACAGAAGGTATGGGTTGGTACCACTTGCAGTATTCACAAGTTGGCAGCCGTGAGTTGTACTTTGCTCTTCCTGTAATACTAGCTATCGAAGGCGCACGGCCACCTGGAGTCGGAGAAAGAGCGAACATCCAGTCTACAGAGGTAACTTCACAGTAGCTAACAAGACTTGGAATATTTCACAGTTAAAGTACAAATTCTGCCATAAATATTTATTATGTCGATCTTACATATATACAAAAAATATCAAATGTGAAACAACATATAGTAAAAAAAAAATTAAAGTTTAACCCCTTACACCAAAGTCAAGTTTGTAACAATCTACAAGGAAGAGAAACCTTACATGCAAGTTACCTTGGGGGAAAAAATTAACTTTAATTCGTAAACAATGTACATTCTGGCTAGCCGGGGAAGAGCCCTACCAGACGAGTTGAAAAACATTCTGACCGACTCGCTAGCTGATAACTTATCATCGCTGCCCTACCCGGGAATAGATTTTTTTTATGTGAAAAAATATATTTCATCCTCGTGTTATCTTCGCTCAGTTTGAACTCACAGACTCACTTAAAATAGACAAGTGACAAATAAGCGCAGCCAGCATTCTACAAACTGACTCTTACCAACTGACTCCTGCCAATTGATTCCTGCCGATTGACTCCTGCCGATTGACTCCTGCCGATTGACTCCCGCCGACTGAATCCTGCCGAATGAATCCTGCAGTGTGACCCATAATGACCCATCAATTACCCATAAATTACCTTTGATGACACATAATTACCTATAAATCACTCATGATGATCCATAATGACCCATAATGACCCTTGATGACCCATAATGACACTTAATGACCCTTGATGACCCATAATGACCCTTAATGACCTATAATGATCCATAACTGAACGATGGTTGAGGTGTTAAGTGTGGTACTAAGTGTGATGTGTGTGGGTCGCAAGTTGAAAAAAAGTCTCCTTATTTAAAATTAAAATTATGTAGACCTACCTCCAAAGCTGAAAGGTGGATATTTTATTTAATAATCTCGCTTTAAAAAGTATATATCCAGGTCCCTCGGTATATTTAATTACTTCCTGGGTAAACTGTATTTACACTTTACACTAAAAGTGCCTATAACTACAGAAGGCTCCCACCACCCTTCGCCATTGGCCGATGTACAACTTGGACTTTGTACTGAACAGTGCAGCACCACGGCAGGTCCCCACCATGTTTCCCAATTGGTCGTTGCGCGATTTGACATATGTAAAGATTATCATTGGAGGAATACAAGGAAAATATTTCCAAAAATCTGATATAAACTAGAAATGCATCTGCTTCGTTCCATTCTGCCTTATAACTTTGCTATGTATGATTCAGAGCCCTTCTTCTCTACTGCCATCTTGAGTCTATCAACAAGTTCATTCGGGTCTTCGGGAAATATGTAACCAGTATTCTCGGCGTTTTCTGCTTTCTTCGTATCACTTGTTGCAGCAAATGCGTTGCAGGGGTGTGTCAGTTTATCTATAAAATCGCCTTCACGTCTTCAGCACTATCATTGTCTTCATGTTAATTTCCATCAATGCTCTTTTCATGCTCATATTCACCTCCTGTTTTGTATAATATATTATATTTGCTTTTCTTTGTAGCAGGGGTTGTATGCTCATTAGTATTTAGAGCCGACGACCATTTAATTTGAAGTTCGTCGACTTCACGTGAACATCTTGCAAATGTACATTCCACACAAGCCGACTCTACTGCACTCATTCCATCTTTAGCATTAACTGATTCATCATAAATCACCTGTCGAATCGGTACCCATCGATGTAGCAAGAGGTATTGCCAACAACACTTGCTGACTCCCAGTTGGCCAATCCTTGCAGATCTTGGTATGTTCTTTCAGTCTATCGCCTTGCACAAACTGCATGGGACCAATGTCGTAATGCTTCATCGCGCGAAAAGGACTCTTCGCACAGGCCGTTCTGTCATGCCGACTAGCATTTTGAACACAGGTGAAAACTCGATTGCAGATTCGGCACTGGCAACAACCATTTAGTGATGATGCAGTTCGCAGCTCAATGATTGTTAAGGCCAAAGGCAGGCCTTCATATTCACAATTCATCTTCGTGGTATGACGAGAGAACGCTTCCAAATCGAATGTTCAAAGAAACCGACCTCCAGAATACTAACATACTATATGTGTGGCACAAAATTTGGTGGAAGCCATAATTTATAGACACATTGGTACATGCAAAGGTAATGTACCTTTGCTTGACTAGAGACAACATGCATTGACTTCGTTACTGCCTGTTAATACACTATATAAAATGTTCGCAGACGACGAAGGAACTCACGTGATACAGCGTTACGACAATGGGCATTTGCAGTTTATGCAAAGTGATACATTGAAGAACAGCACCAAGATCTGCAAGGATTCTTCTTTTGAGAGCCAACAATTGATGTCCATAGGTACTGATTCCGCAGACGATTTTGATGAAACTGTTATGGCTAATGACGGAATGACAGACCTACGAGGCGGGGTAGAGTCGCCATGTGCGGAATGTACACTTGCAAGACGTTTGTGTGAAGTCGATGAACTTCAAAATAAACTATCGTCGGCTCCAAATATTCATGATAACCATGCATCTCCTACAAAGAGAGTAAACTTGATATTGGGGATGAAACAGGAGATGAAGACGAAGCCAGTATTGATGATAATGACTATGACGACAGTGTTTATGAAATATCTGTTGATAAGGATGATCATTCTTTCGACATTCTCACACATTTCACCAACGAGTTACCTACAAGTGGTGTGAAGAAGGCAGAAGGCCCCAAGAACGCTCGTTAAATATTTTCCGAAGACCCGAATGAACGTGTTGATAGACTCAGATGACCTGCAAAAACGCGGGTATCTCTCACGCATTATTGAGATATTTTCGATCATTTTCGATCATCGATGAACTGAAGGATTGGGGTTATATCAGAGGTAACTGTTGGCTACTAGTGGGGCTACAATGGGGAAACGGTTGCAGAGGGCTGGGGCTGGTGACTCGTGGCTCGACCTTGGATGACGTCATGCCAATGTCACGCGGACGCCATTTTGGATTCCGCACTTGCTCCTCTATCATTCTGGTCGCGCATCCACCATATTGGATTCCTCCATTCGCTAGCCAGTATGCCGCCATCTTGGTAATCAGTAAGTCATTTAATGCTCTTACATAGTCCCATTTTTTTATTTTGCATTCTTCCTTTTTTCTCTTTCTTCCTTTCCTTATTCTTTCCTTTCTCTTTCATTATCTCTTTCTCTCTTCGTTTACATCGGCTGTTACTGGGGATCGCCATATTTTGTGCTGGAGGCCGCCATATTTGTTTACATTTACATTCGGGGCCACCATCTTGGTTCTTCGTTTGTCATTTGTTTCCCCCATTGGTTCTGACTTTAGCCACTAGGAGCGCTCTCGTTCGATTAGTCGATCTCGCATGCATTCGGCTGCCATATTAGTTCTGGAATTGGAATTGGACACTAGGAGCGCTGCTTTTTTTAGAACTCAAAATACCATCTGGAATAGTACGGCATCGAACTACCGGACCTTCGGTCGCCAGACTTACACCCCTGACCTTTCGTCTATCGCGACATGCACTCGGACAAAAGTTTATAAGCAGTATATACCTTGAAACTGAATAAATAATCTCTAACCTCTTATTTAAGATATTATATTTTTATTTTTTATTATATAATTTTTAATGTTTTTTATTTACATATAAATAATTTCTTTAGTATATATACAAATCAATAATTCTTTAAGTATATATTTTCATTATATAATTTCTATTTATTATACAATTATTCAGTATTTTAAATTAATTCAAGTATATTTTAATCAATATTTTTTATTATTTTTTTTTTGGTTTAATTTAAATATGTATTATTTAGAATTAACATATATAATTTTAAAGTATTTATTTTTTATTATAGCATTTCTAATATTGTTTTATATTATTTTGGTTAAATGTACATATAACTATTATTTAAGATTTAACTTATATGTTTTAATTTTTAAGTATTTTTAAAGTATTTTTTCTTAAACTTTAAAGTGTACCCAGAGAGAAGTCTACAGATTAGTATTTTTTAGACAGATAAGAATATATCATCAGAATATATGATTACGTGACTTTCACATGCGCCATATTGGATTTTTTAAATTATATATACAAAACTGTTTTAGTAAACGTATGCCAAGAGTTTTATATTATGAATGATGATTGTTTGTGGTTTTTTCGATTTTTATTTACATGTAATGTATATTTTCTAAATATCCCAGACTTAAGTCTGTAGGGACTTCTACGTTGAACTTAGAAAATCCTATATTTCCTACTCCTATGTAATTTAATGCTTGTAATTTTTTTTCCAACCCACCATCGCATAATCAAACTTTTCAGTGTCCACTTCGCTTAACCTAACTTCGCCTAACCTAACTTCACTTAACCTAAAATAATCTAACCCAATCATCTAGTAAGAACTCTAAATATATATTTTTTATTTCTCTCGGCATTCAACCATCACAGTCTAGTCATGGCCAGACCGCTCTTAAACTCCCCTCATTCCAGCCTTAGTTAACAGCCATATCGAATTGTACTGAATACTGAAACAGATATAATACCTTTCGCAATGTCATTAGCTTGACTCATGCATGCTATTAACAATACAGTTCCATATCCACGACCGTACCTCAGATTTACTGATCCATAATAACAGTAAACTATATTGATTACCATTTCAGCCCATCTAACTTTGCCAATTACACATATAAACAAGCCATGCCATCTGCCGAACCAATCAAATATTCCAACCATGCTATCATAAGATCAATAATATTAATTTAACCATCTATGACATTCATATCATCTTAATTCCCATCAAACCATTCCGCTCTTACTAACCGACCATACCAGCTAAGCAATCTACCCGTCCCATTCAACTAGTGTAACAAAAAAACGAATCACACAATCAAACCATTCTCCCCACACTTTCTAAGCTATACTTTTTTTCGTACGTCCAAAATAACCGAACATGTGATCAGGCCATATCAATCAACCATACAAACAAACTAACTGTACAACCAAGTCATACTTGTATGTGTTCAACCCCATGTCAGGACTTTGAATATGTTTTATTTCTCTCGTCATCCACTTAAACATCCAAGTAAAATTTCAATTTATAGTCCGTTCACGGCTGGAACAGACTTTCTCGGAATCTTTCCTACTCCCATTTTTTAGCAATAGATTTAAAAAAATACGTTAAAGCATTCAAACAATATTCTCTCTCCGTGCTGTCAAACTATAACCTCGCCAGTCACTGTTTGTAGTAACGATGCATGCAGCTGACGACTAAGGTGTTGTTCATAAGTATGTTCCAGTAGTGAACCGACTATAGTCACTTCAACTTTTTGCCGTATACATTCCACACACTTGTGTAGAACATGTGATATTTTTAACTTAGTCACACCCATTCTACCTATATCAGGATTTTGAAAGACATGTTAACCTAACCTAACTTGATCTAACCTACCCACCGCACTCTATAGTCATGTATGTTAGAACTTGGAATAATTTTTTTCATTTTGAAATTTTTAAGTATTTTTTAATACTATGGAAGTGTGTACCTATCCTCCTCCTCCTTCTCCTCCCCTCCTCCTCCCCGCCTCCTCCTCATCCTCCTCCTGTCGATGTACTATAGCCCTCCTAAGACATGCACTCGCATAAATGTTGATTTAAACAGAATTAAGAAGTGTTTCAGAGAAGCAGATACACATATTACTATGAATTTATATAAAATTTTTATTCGCCATCCCACTTTACCACCTGAACGGCTGCTAAAGCAACCGTTCGCATGATTCTCTAACTGGGGACGGATCAATACATTACGCTCTTACAGTAGTACAGAGAGATACATATTTTAAATCTCCATGGTGCTGCAAGAATGACCTGTTTAGGCGGGTTACCATGCCGAAAAATAAACCAGCACCGACAAAAACACAATGACCAGAAGCGACAACAAGAATAAAGATAACAGCCAAAGTATAAATAGAAAGAAATAATGATAGACAAAGAGGAAGATAAGCAGCAGATTGATAGGGTGGGTATGAACAATACCGCCTCTAGTGGTTACAATGAGTCAAAATATCACAACAAAAAATATTTCACTCCCAAAACCCATGTAAGGATATGGGTTGGAGCCCCAGGAATTGGCCGGAGAGCCAAACAAAAATCATAGTGCTGATAAAATCTTGCATACAATGTTGAAAAATATCTTGAAGTCATCGTTGTTTTTTTTTTTATAGATGTAGAATGCAGGGAATGCTAACACATAAATATATACACTATGTCCCAGCACAACTTTTAGAATCTGTTAAAATTATATACAAATAGTCTACATGATCTGTGTTCTCCTCCTTTTTGTGCAGTTAGCGAATCATATTCACCTGTCGTATGTCAATGTTTTGTTTCCTCTCTCCTCTTACCACCCAGCAAGCTACCGAAGTAGACTTCCCTGGAATGGCCTTCTGGATCGTTGGGTACTGTGTCCTACCACAACAAGGTGATAAAAAACTCTCTCATGATGTCGTCTGTAGCTGTGTGCCAGATCCTCATACATCCGTGTGTGCTGTCAGTAGTAGCTACAACATTTTACATACATACAACACCATATTTTTACAACACATGCAACACCATATATGGATATAAATTTACTTCTTTTCTTCTCCTCTTTTCTTCTTCTCTTCCTTATTTCTACCCAATATGACCATATGATACTGTATGAAACTTTGTTAATTCTTATATCCATATGGCTGTCAGTATTCCATCTGGTAGTATTATTCTCTTGTCGTCCATCTATGCAAGTGCTACTTTATTTGTACATTCTTTGTACATATCGTGATGGTGCTACCTTATATTTTGAAGTTTAACACACATGACTTGCTGCAGTGTTATCACTCTTTTGTAATCTTCAAAAGTAACTTTATTCTTCAGACTTATCTTCTGTACACCCTTGGCTTTATTCGTAATCTTGCCTCCACATATATAGCTGTATATTTTAGCATGCAGCCCTACAAATTCGCACATTTCCTCCCCACCACACTCATCTTCAAATTTTCCAATAATCTTATTGTTCGTAGGAGAATAGCAGACATGAGCTGGGGGGTACACACTGGTGTCGAACTCTGACATGAAGTTGGTGTCTGCAGCCATGTCCTGACAGAAATAATTGGTCTTTATCTCATATATGTAGCTGTTAGTGTTAATGTAGGCCAGTTGAAGGTAATCCTCATATTTATTCTTCATAACATCATAATGGAATCTATACATCATGGTCTTGGAGAGACCTAGTGCTGCAAAGCCTGCATATATTGGTTTGTCAAATACTATTGTTTCCTTTTCCATCTTCACCAGGGACAAATTTTCTGTATATATTGTGCGACACTTGAAATGTGGTTTAGCTATTCATTTCTTGGCTCTTCATTCTGTGCATACAAGTTCCATGTTCTGATGCTGTCTTTTATTTTCCATTAATTTACCAAACGTAGCAGTGTTCATTAATTTATATAAATCCTTTTCAAAACTGTTGTTTTGCTTCCTGTCTTTTTTCAGTATTGAAATCACGATATGGTTTGAGCCATGCCTCTTATTCAAATTGAAGTACCCTATGTATTTTAGTAATGTTCAGTCCATGTTCCAGTGCCTGCTTCAAATTTCTATCATGTATAATATAATTTTCCTTATCTTTCAGAGTAGTCATAAGCTTTGGGTGCTTCGAGCCTGGGGGACACTCGTTCGAAGGCAGAAATGGCAAGTCTTTGTGTGCTTCATGCAGAACTGTGGAGTACTGCACATCCACCTCCAGTTTGTAGCCTGTGATGCTGTCGTCGGGCATACCCATGATGTCGATGTCTCCATCTATCCATCGAAAATCACGTACGGGCAGAGGTAGAAACATTGCCCACCCGTACAGATTATTTACGTCCACATACTGGAGGTAGGTCGGTTCCTTGATGACATCATAGATGGCTGGGATGTACTTGTTTGCAACACAATGACGCTTGATACATTGTGCAAAGCCTCCCCTTATTGCCTTCTCAATGAATAAATACATATCATAATCAACAATTAACTCTAAATTAACTTTTGTATGTTTGAGCATAGCGTCAAAGGAGAGGACAGGTGCACTCACATAGCGAACACAGCCGAGACCATAGATTTTGAGACATAGGCTCCTTAAATTCTCAAACACATTTGATAACAATAATACATCAGTTTTCAAGTATACATCAGAATGATTGCCCAGAGTCCTGCAGTTGAATTACCGCCATACATGTTGTGCATGAAGATAATCCTCGCCTGTTATGCCGCTGTCGGATGCCTGGTTGTGGAATTCTTCTTTCGATGGTGGCTGCATCTCTTCCAGTCTCTCAATGCTGTCTACATAATCGTAGGGAAACACGCCCTTTCTGGTTACGAACTCCATTTCGTCTGGGCTGAAGAATTTTGCTGTGTTTTTTAATTTGTCTCTCGGCAGGTTTTTGATGAGCGCAGCGAGGCTTGTAGACATGAAGCAGAAGGTGTCGATAAACTGTATTGAAAACATTTACCCCAGCGATTTTCAAAATGTTATTAATTTTTCCTCTGTGTGCGCGATGATGAAGATTTCCCTGTCGTCGTAGTCTAACTGCTTGATTATAAAGTTTTCGCCATAGGCCAAATTGTGAAACATTACAGGTAATCTTTTTGAACGACGGCATAGCAAATTTCAGTTGTTACATGCAGGTACAATGTATCGTCCTGCGAGGTGACAGTGGTCCATTACTATGGGGTTTCCATCTGTGAATGTTGTAGAGCAGTAGCAGCACTCGTCGGCAGTCAAATTATGTAACAGTTGCAGGGTCGTTAGGTGTTCCATCGGCTCAATTACTTCATATATGTCCTTTACCTTATGTTCAATGTCAATCGTCTCAATAAATACTTTCTCAGCATCTTCCCCAGTGTATACTACCAGTCGATCGGACAGACTTGATGTTTTTGAAGCAGTAATATTACTATTGTCCACATGTACATAAATGCAAAAACTGTGAGCCTAGTGTTTCTGGTGTGCATATGTATTCGAGCGGCTAGGGACCGGCTGGCATGTGTGTACTGGCTTGAGCATTGCCTCGAAGTCAGCATAGATCACAATGGGCAACTTGTCTCCATTCTGATAATTCTTGAACTTGAGGGTTGATCTTCTTCCTTTCTCATCATGGCTCGGCATCTCGATTCTTGCTGGAGCATGAGGGCCGCAATACTTCTTGTGTTCTTCAAGGATTTGAGCACCTTCAAGTCCCGTAACGCTTGGTAGGTCATGGTAAAATGTAAAGCACCACTTACATATATGTATTTCCTCCTTGTGGACTGTCACCTGAGATCGCACCAGTCTTGAAAATATTTTTATGTAGGTGCAATGCGAATTTCCATCTTCCTCGGATGTTATCAGCAACATGTAAAAATTATTTTTTTTCTTGTACCAGTCGTACGGACACGGCCTTCTCTGCATCGGTGAGCCAGTATACGTTGACTGATACGGTAGGGTTATTCTTCGCGAGGACTTTAATTTGGTGGAGAGGCGTGGTGAACTCGAGGCCTGTAAAATCTAACTTGGTCTCCAGGGCTTCGTAGAGGTGGTTGACTCGTTCGGGGTTTTAGCCTTCAACATAACATGCAAAAACGACCACTTGAAGCACATATGGTCCCTGGTGTTTTGTTGGTTGATGATGGCTTATTTTCTCTTGATCATTGCAGGCAACTCGATGTAAGATTATGCTTGGAGGGGATCCAGCTTGTTGATTCGGAGTTGCAAACGTTTCACAGAGGTGAGGGACCAGCCAGATCCCTTATCCTAGTACTCATCTACCTCCTGACAAATCTTTCTGATGGTGGTCACTGCATTCTCTATGTCCCTGACACTATGTACTAGTACATTTTTAGAATTGAATGCCCTGCTGTCGGTCTCGTGCTCATAAGGCTCAGGCTTCCCATAGTCACATTACAAAAATTAATTTAATTTAATGGCACCCTTGTTATCGATTATTTGCTTCAGTTGCCCGATGATCTCGTCTTTCATGTTCGCCAGGTAGCTGCAGATGTCCATTGCCTGGCTTCAGGTATTTTCTGCAACGAAGGTCTTCATTGCGCCTCTGAAGGCAGTCTCTGCGTCCACGAACCCGAACTCATTTGGTGCGCCAGTTCCCACGAAGATTCTTGGATGAGGTGCTGGTGTAGGTGCTGGCTGCCGCTGGGTGGAAACATCAAGCTCGGCCTTCTTCGCAGAAGGTGAAGCTGGGCCGGTACACTTCTTGGCATGTTCTCTCAGCTTGTCCGTCCTCGTGAAATCTTCGCCGCAATCTTCACATGTATATGTCTTCTTCTCGGGGTTAAACTTGCACCCTTATCGTGTCTGGGTATCTGGTGTGTTGGAAAATTTAGCATTACAGAATTTGCAGTTGCCATCTACTTTCTGCCGCACGTCTCCATTGCAACTTCTCAGGTGACGTTCCATACTATATTTCGGCGCAATCTTCAACCCACATTTGTCGCAGACTTCTTCTTCCTTGAGTAGGTTGTGAATACAGGTCCTCTCATGCCTCAATCCGATATTATGTGGCGAAAAATATTTCGAACTAAACCCACAAAATAACCCTTGCGGCAGTTTTGCACTTACCCCAGAGACAGTAGAAGGAGTAGGAAGTTGGAAGCCCCGAAGTTCCCACGTCGGCACGGCCGCCATCCATGCTGAAAACTTCAGCAAAAAATCCTGCAACAAATAATCACGAATAATATTAATGATCTGGACATAGTATTACTGCAAAATAGAAAAAACTAATTAATACACAAATAAATCTGACAAGAAAGCCTATGCACATTGTAAATTTTACTGGGAAATAGTTTGTAATTTTTTACAAATGCTTGTGACAGTACAAAGATTTCTCTAGTAAAACTACACATTTGTAAATACTACAAGGTCCGTGTTATCCTTTAAGAAATGTTTATACTATACTGACCTATATCCATAAGTTTGAGCGAGGGTAGTGTGGTTGCATGCAAAATAAATGTATTGCAAGTTTCAGAACACTTCAAACGACTCAAATAATAAAAAAAATACATGTGTCTGTTAACTAGCTACACAGAACTCTTAAAATCAAGTACACATTCATAATCATTAATATTTTTGTAGGTAGTGGCAGCTTCATTTACTATAAAAATAAGCCGTAAATCATGTTGGTCTTATCATTGCGGGCTAGTAATAAAAGATGTCCAGGTTCTAACACAGTGCTGACAAAGTGTTTTTTTTTTTTTTTTCGTAAATTATATTTCCATATATTTGACCTGGTTATTAGACTAAGTTTATGTAAACTTCTCAATTACGTAAGTTGTAATACAAGAAAATCCTTTGTAAAACTTTTTAAAGCAAATTATTTACATTGTAACTACTCTGCTTCCAAGTATATTTATAGACTGCGTAGCAAAAAAGTCTTAAATTTTTTTTTCATCAAAGTGATATAGGCCTTAAAAACAGAATAATATAGTTATTTCACGAACCCTTTTTAAAAGCAACACTAAAATTTTCGTTGACGAGTATAGATAAAATCGTCACAAACAGTTTAGCATGTATACAACAGAGTTACTTACCAGAAGAAGAAAAGTAATACTGTAGTCATTGTCTCCTAACAACGATAGGCTTCATTGCTAGGCACTCCCGTGCAACCGGCGATTTGATTTAAGGGGACTCTCTGACGCCCGATCACGGAAGTCACTTCACCTGGACAAAAGTTCACCACATAATGTAACACAATTATATTTTTAAAAATCTTACACAAAAATTATTCATCTCGTAGTGGTAAATACTCACTGCTTGTATTAGCGTGAAGAGGCTGTGGTTTCCTTACGGATGTACAAGCTTGACCGCAAGTCGACAAATCAGCAACTCCAGGAATTGGTGGGACCTGCGACTGCTGACTGCGATTACCTACAAAGGATCAATGCATGTTTAAAAAATTAAAACAGAAATATGTACATAACTTTTAATATCAGTACTAGTACTTACTTTCAGAAGAATGTACGACAAGCACTGCAAAAAATAAAATAAATGTAATAAATAACTTTGCATTGTAACATTAAAAACTTTAGAAAAATTTAAGAGCTCTCTGACAAACAATAATTCACTTACTTTTAAAATTTAAGAGCTCATTTTAAAAGTCGATTGCATAAAAACTTTTAAAAAATTAATAGCTCTCTGGCAAACAATCATTCACTTACTTTTCAAAATTAAGGGCTCATTTATTAACAAGATTACTTTAACCAGTTATAAAAAGTTTACTTCAAAAACATAACATACCTTAGCGAGCAAATACTCGAAGCTAAACTGGAAGGCGACGGTGAAACCTCGCAGTAACTCACTAGATGCAAAATGGCGACAAAGCAGAAGGGTACTCGGGATATGCAGACAGCAAGTGCTGATATCAGAGTGAGAGATTTGGCGATGTTTAAGCCTATATATAGACTAGAAAAATTGTGGGAGTTGCGAAGTAATTCAGGGAAAATAGTACCTCTAGTTACCATAGCAATTTTCATTGGCCGACTTCCACTCCCTCCCAGCTTACACCTACACATTTTCTCAGCAATTATGTGACATATAAGGAATGATTTTTGACCAACCATTTTCATTGGTTGACTTACTCTCCCTCCCAGAGCAGCTCTTCCCCTCCCTCCCGGCCACGCATTCTCATGAGCGAGGCACCTTCCCCAGCCCCCTCTACTCATAAACTACATAGGAAAAAAATACCAGTTGAATTTGTGACAACTATAATCGGTTGACTGTGTACTAAAATAAATACTATTCGAGTGTTTTTCAATATTAAGTTCTACTTGTTTTATATACAGTATATTAGAGGAAGAGCGGAGGAGCGAAATCATTGAAGAGATCTCCTAGCTTTTATAAAAGGCATTTTACAATTAATTATATATGTTCTAAGAATTACTATTACAGATGCATTACCCTATCAAGGTATAGTGATACACACACACCCATCCGTAAAAATACTGACCACTGACAGCAAAATTTATTCGCCTATAAGGTGAATCGTAGGGACAAAAAGGCCGTTGTGTTGTGTCATTGTAATTTAATTATTTGTTTTCAGAAAATGTACTTATTACTCAATGGCTCAAAGAGAACTTATAAACTAACTCCTCCACCACCAGTTGCAAAGTACTGTGTCAGCTGATGGTTGTTGTATACATCTGTCTTGTGAAAGTATTTATGGCCAAAATACAGGCTTTTTGCCTGAATTATGAATCTAAAATCAACTGATCGATTACACCCCGCATATCACCACAAGGGTGATATGCCCCTAGTGAGTTCCCTGCGGGAACTTGTATAACTGTTGATTGTCACAGGGGTGTGGGTTATTCAGTGGGAGGTGTATTTATGTCTGGTTAATCAGTGGGGGTGGGGTGTATGTATATCTGGGGAATTACCTATGTTAGAAATGTATTATAATAATCATAATTATTTTGAATATAAATATTTTAAATATCACGACCAATATAGATTTATTACTTATGAATTAAAACATAATTTCGGCATGGGCCAATACATGGATATTTTTTTCCAGTAGTACCAACTTCAAATATAACCATGTTTGAACCCAAATCCCTAACATAATATTATTCTGAGAGAACAGCACGGGAGTGCTAGGCAGAAATACGGAAAATGAACTGTACGGACATAAAGTGCACTGTGTTTCTTATATCATCTTTCTAAGGAACAAAACTGCTCGTAGGCATTCTGTTTGAACCTCAACAGTTCAGCAGGAAAATGTAATTTATTCAAGTCAGATGCTTTTCAGTATTATCTTATGAGTGCACAGTACAATCGGTACTGCAGGTACATGCAATGGGTTGAACTAAACATGACAACCAGGATGATGTAGCCTTACTATTGCAGACACCCTACAACATGAGTGGGGCGGGGGGGGGGCTGCAACGACTGGCGCGACAATTTTGGATAAAGACAAACATTTCTGGGCGGTACATCTCATTACTCCGATATAATAGGTTGCTGTGCAAAACGTGCCAAATATCAATTTCGTTACTTTCATTTTATTCACATATAGAGAAAACCCTCTAATGCAGGTGTGTTCATGTAAAGCCCTCTGCTGTGTCCCCAAAGCAGTCAGTATTTTTTTGCTGGTATGTATGTTTTATATAGGTAATTTTTAAATAGGACCACTGACAAAAATTTATTGAAAATGTGTTTTATCTCTGGAAATATAGTCTGTTAAGAAGCGCTAATAATAAAACAACACACTCTTAATTCCTTGATTCCGTGATTGTCTGGTCTAGATGTATTGATGGGCTGAAATATTTAATTGTGATAACGTAAAATTTTACACTATTATTTATACAAAAATATATGTCCAAATTTCGAAATTCCTATCTTTTCTTGTTTCAGCATGAGTGAGTCGCAAAGATTGTTCGGAAGCTATGTAATACCAGATCTGAGTTTTTTTTTTTTTTTTCCCCTATAAATACTACTCAGCAAAAAAAATGAAGTCAGTTTGGTAAGCATAATTGAAACACATTACTTGGGTGTATTTGACACATATGGTACAATAATTGTACTTCTAACCAAGTTGACCAATTTCTGTAAAAATATTTTTGGTAAACTTCAAAAACTGTAATAAAAGTTTTTAACCTATACGCTGTAAGCAAATAATATCAGACATCAAGCTGAGTAATGTTTAGCATTGCTTTCTATGCAAACTTGGGAAATCCCCTACACACTTTGACTGTTTCCTGCTTGAGATCTACTTGTGTATTCGTCCACCTTAGGCCTATGTCTGCATTGGGTCTCATATTTCTTTCAATTATTAACTGGCGAGGTATTTTTTTCTCGGTGATCTCCTGTTTTTGCATTCCAGCACTGCTCCATACTTACCTCACTTCCCCCTCATCAGCTCTTAAGACCTCGATGTTAAGACACGCCCAAATATCTTTGCTTTAATATCACTTCTGTCTACTTGTTCACTGTTTGTAAATAAATGCCCACATGTAAAAATTTAAATTGTAGTGTACCATCTATTCGGTTACAGGGTATATGTGCCAGTGAAATGACATCGAGGAATTAACTTAAAAATAACAAACCAATTTCAGTTTTACCAATAAGAACATTATTCTTTAAATAAGACAATGAGGTAAAGTAAGCACTCCTAAGCAGTTGCCAACATTACTTTAAATGTGCATGGTAGTCTTTATGTTCGAAAATATTCAGAAACGGGCAGAGAATTTCCGAGGGTTGTATAAAGAAAATGTAGAACTAGTCGTGCAACAGTAGCAAAAACCAATTTTGAGATAATAACTGAACATTCTTGCACTGACGAGGAGATAAAACAAATGCTTCCAACATCTGGACGCCCACGTTCGCTAGGCCAAAGGACGGGACTACATCAAAACGAGATATCCGAGTCTAATTACTGAGATAAAATATGGCTCATATAACAAATCTCCGTGCCGGCTATTAATATATACACAGAAGTCAGAAGGGGTTTTGGTACCATCCAAATATTATTCACCTACATATAAAACCCATCAGCACTGTCTGTTGTGGAGTGTGTGATTGTATCTTTCAACAGTCATTCTGTTCTTCTAAATAACAGACAGTTCCTTCGAAAGAACTAATCCAGCATTATTAGAACTGATCCTGTGAAAAAAAGAGAACTGTATTAAACAGACACAATATTCCATTCACGGTTACTTCCCGACATTTCTGAAGCCCTGCTTAAGATCTACTTCATGGATATTTCCCCACGTCCGGCAAACAAAGCTTAAACAAGTTTAGAAAATTACACCAAAGGGAGACAGCGAAACACTGTCGTGTACATATTTTTATAGAATAATTGTAAGCATTCGATATTATAAATGGTTAAGCAAATACAACAATTTTTTTAATATCTGTTTATTTCATGCCAAGATGTTGGGAGAGGGTGGAGGGCAGCATGCGTCATGATGTAATTCTGAATATAGCCATTAAGTCATCCCCTGGTGCGACGCACCGCCTCTCTCACACACTGATAGTGCGATACTATGTCGCCTCCTGCTGTCACGTATGTCCACGCATTGATAGCGTGATAGGACAGCCAACCTTGTGTGTTATCGAAGCACGCTACGCCTTATCATCCCTCGCATCGCCTCGCTCATGACGTAACTGCTGCATGCATCATCACACCACCTGAGTTCTCACGGCTTGACGACGGTCGACTTGGACATTTTAAAGCCTCGCAACGGTAACCGAGCGAGGTGGCGAAGTGGTAACTTACTGGACTCGAATTTGGGAGGACATGGGTTCGATTCCCGGTCCGGCCATCGTGATTTCGGTTTTCCATGGTTTCCCAAAATCTCTCCAGGCGAACGTTGGGATGGTTTGTCACTAAAGGCTGTTCCTTCCCATCTGTGAAACTTGCACCGTCTCTAACGACCTCGCTGTCGACGATATGTTAAACCCACATACCTACCTCGCGCCTGTACGTAATAATAATTTCTTTAAAAATATGTTTTCAGGAATAATTATATTAGTTTGATAATAATTGAGAAAGACTTTCTCCAGTGTTACCTAACTGATACTTTATTAAGAAATCGCTGGAGTAAAATTCAGAATAATTGCATGGTGTATGAAAGAGGCTGTTAGACAAATTTTTGACAAGATTTAGGGACCCCACTTCGAATACCGACCTGTCCATTGGTTTGTTTTTAAACGAAATTTTTTACGTGATTTTCAGACTAATTATGTTCTTATATGCACTAACTATAAACATTTAAGCAATACACATTGATTAGGAGTAGCATAGGGCCTCCAGTTCGAAGCCCGTAACCATAGAAATATGTTAACTTTCTAGAAAAAATGCGGTAATTTTTCCCAGTATTCATGTGCGCCTGATATAAAGATTTCAGGAATCACCAAAGACTAGGCATGTAGTGGGAATGTGGGTTCGAAGCCCGAAACCATAGAAATATTTATTTTATTTTATCGGCCTTAGAAAAATGCGACAGTTTTTTTTCCCCATTGTTCGCTGAATATTGTACGAACTTATAATAAAGGTGAAACAACGGTGTTAACTATCGGATATGGGGATCAGGGTAATATAAGTGGTTCGCTGTTCGATTAATGACGTGAGTTTTCGAAGCTTATTAGCGAGGTTCGTGTGCGAACACCTGGCTGAATGCGTATTCTCGTTATAAATGCCTAAGCAATATCTACCTGCTAGGCATGGCATAGGGATCTGTGTTTTGAGACCCTGAAACTATTTTTAAAAATATTTTTTCTCTCTTGGACTTAAAATTTCACAATTTTTGCTCAGTGTTTCAGATACCGCTTTTAGGAATGTATAATAAACGTGAAATATAAGTTTTAGGCACCGGATATAGGAATCATGGTAAGATAAAAGGTTCACAATTCTACTAGCGATCTGAATTTTGAAAACATTTTTATTAATGTTCATACGTTAATTTTTTCAAATTTTAATATTCATAGTTTGATACGTATGAGGTGTGGTGGTCAGCATTTATATTGGTATGGATAATTGGTATAATCAGGTAGTTTTTTAATGGGTGGTATGATTTTTGGCTGGTATCTGATGGTAGACAGACATGCTGGAGTTAAGATTTTTGGTATATTTTTCCAAAATATGTTTGTGATTTTTCTTTGTTGTGTAGTATTGGAAGGTGGTTAGGTAAGGGTAGGGGTTGATGTTTAGGGTGCTGGGATGTGTGTGAGTTTAATGTGATATGTTCTTAGATTTAAAAAAAATTGGATTACACTATTACGTCATTACTTGTCATCAGTCGATCTGTAGCGAGTGTATCACGTTAGCTGCACAAGGGACATTGGCGAAGTCAGGTGTACAGAACAGCTCTCATGAGTGTACTGCATCAGAAGTCTGTGTGTTAAAATAAAATAGAAATTTCCAAGATTTGCGTTCTCTAGGACTCGAACCCCTTAGCGGAAATCGAACCTCCATATCGGAAGTGTAGTGCACGAGAAGTGTATTTGTAAATTTAAAAAACAATTGAAGCAATTTACAGAGGTGATGCATGTCAGAGGGACCTGAGTTCGAAGCCCAAAAATATAAAAAAAATTATTAATTCACTTTCGGACTTAGAAAATGTCGGACGACGTTTTTCCGAGTGCTGGGGGAATTTACATATAGTTACCATGTGAAGTTAAGATTGATTTGACAGCTTTCCCTCGCTATACTGTGAATATGAAAGACTGCCTGTGGCCTCAACGACCATGGAGCCACGACCTGCATTATCACTAACTGGTTGTCTCCAGTGTCGATTATGCGATCGAGTTATCACCTATGTTCAAAATGCCTGTCAGCTTGAGACAATGCCCTGTACGAAGAGCCATTTTACTAAAACAATGTAATAGTCTTATTAGTAAACCAGCAAACTAAAGTTTGTCTTTATTTTTGTTATTCTATGGCATGCTGATATGAATCCTGAGATAAGAGTCTATGATCTAAATATGTTAATTTCAACTGATTTGTTTATTTACATGATTGTAGCCTATAATTATTTTCTTTTACTTTAAAACGCAATTATTTCTTTTATTTGTTATTTCGAAAGAGACTTAATGTTTTTATTTTATTTCTGTTTCGTTTTTCTGGAAGTAGTTTCTCGCCAATAAGATCAGGTTTTTAGGTGGTTGCCGGAAGTCGTTGCGTCTGGGGAGGGCCTTTGAAGGGTCACTTCAGTTGCAGGTTTGTACTTGCTCGTGAAGCCTGCTGACTCATTCTCCTCATTTAGCTGACACCGTGCAGGATCAGACCTGCTAACACAGCTATTCCCACGCGCATGGTCATCCGACACCATCCCGGTGTGTAAACGACTTGTAAGCACTTACAGACTCCAGTTACCAGACACCAAGGGGGAGCAGAAATTCTATGTGCTGACTAAGGCTATCTGACACCATCCAGGTACGAAAACGGCCAGGAAGCACGTACAGACTCGAGTTACCGTGCAGGTACAGACTTGCTCTTGACAGCTAGTCCTCTGAAAAAAATGAAGGGAACGTGGTGACGTGCTGGTACAGGCTTGCTCTTGACATTAACAAGGTCAACTGGTCCTCGGTTAAAATGAGGAGAGAGGGGTGGGTTTGTAAGTTTAAATCACGCAATGGTTTATCCAAGATGTCTGAACTCTGGTCTACATGATTTCTAGTTTGAGGTATGAGTAAATTTTTAGTCTGGTGTTGGTTAGTAGAGCAGATATTCTGAAAAAGAATGCAGTGGTCTATATAGTGAATATATGAGAATGAAATTTTATATAAATTCATAGTAATATGTGTATCTGCTTCTCTGAAACACTTATTAATTCAGTTGAAATCAACATTTACGTGAGTGCATGTCGTAGGAGGGCTACAGTACTCATAACATCGACAGAAGTAGGAAGTTGAATGGTACAAATTTCTATAATTTAGAAAAATACTTAACAATTGTAAATTGAAAAAAAAAAATTATTCAAAGTTCTAAATTACATGACTATAGAGTGCGGGGGTTAGGTTACATCAAGTTAAGTTAAGTTAACGTGTCTTTCAACGTCCTGGCATAGGGTAGAATGGGCGTGACTAAGTTAAAAATATTCCATGTTCTACGCAAGTGTGTGGAGTGTATAAGGCAAAAAGTTGAAGTGACTAAATTGAAATTTTACTTGGATGGTTAAGTGGATGACGAGAGAAATACAATATATTCAAAGTCCTGGCATGGGGTTGAACGCATTCAAGTATGACTTGGTTGTACAGTTAGTTTGTTTGTATAGTTGATTGATATGGCCTGATCACATGTTCGGTTATTTCGGCAGTATGAAATAGAGTATAGCTTAGATGGTTTGGGGAGAATGTTTTAGTTGTGTGAGTCATTTTTTGTTGAGCTAGTTAAATGGGAGGGGTAGAATGCTTAGCTGGTATGGTCGGTTAGTAAGAGCAGAATGGTTTGATGGGAATTAAGACGATATGAATGTCATATATGGTTAAATTAATATTATTGATCTTATGATAGCATGGTTGGAATATTTGATTGGTTCGGCAGCTGGTATGGCTTGTTTATATGTGTAATTGGCAAAGCTAGATGGGTTGAAATGGTAGTCAATATAGTTTACTGTTATTATGGATCAGTAAGTCTGAGTTACGGGGGTATATATGGAACTGTATTGTTAATAGCATGAACGAGGCAAGCTAATGGCATTGTGAAAAGTATTATATCTGTTTCGGTATGCAGTACATTTCGATATGGCTGTTAAGTAAGGCTGGAAGGCGGGGAGGTGAAGAGGGGTCTGGCCATGACAAGACTGTGATGGTTGAATGTCGAGAGAAATAAAAAATATATATTCAGAGTTCTTACTAGATGATTGGGTTAAATTATCTTAGGTGAAGTGAAGTTAGGTTAGGCGAAGTTAGGTTAAGCGAAGTGAATACTGAACAGTTTGATTATGCGATGGTGGGATGGGAAAAAAAATTACAAGCATTACATTACATAGGAGTAGGAAATATAGGATTTTCTAAGTTCAACATAGAAGTCCCTCCAGACTTAAGTCTGGGATATTAAAAGAAAATATATATTATATGTAAATAAAAATCAAAAAAGCACGAATAATCAACGTTCATAACATAAAACACTTGGCATATATTTACTAAAACAGTTTTGTATATATGCTTTTAAAAAATCTAATATGGCGCTTTGCATAGTCACGTAATCATATATTCTGATGATATATTCTTATCTGTTTGAAAAATACGAATCCGTAGACTCCTCACTCGATACACTTGAAAGTTTAATAAAAAAAAATACAAATACTTCAAAATAAAAGTATAGAGTTAAGTCTTAAATAATATAAATGTAAGGTAAACCAAAATATTAAAAAATAATAAAAGTAATTATATAATAAAAAATAAATACTTAATAATTATATAAATTTAATCTAAATAATATATATATGTAAGTTAAACCAAAATAATAAAAATTTAAAATTTAAAATTGTACAATAAAAATTATTGATTAAAAATACTTAAAATTAATTTAAGTTACTTAAGATATTATATGAGAAATAAAAATTATGTAATGAAAATATATAATCAAATAATTATTGCTTGTATATATACTTAAAAAAAGTATTGATATGTAAATAAAAACATTAGAAATCATATAATAAAAATAAAAATATAATGTCTAAATGAGAGGCAAGATATTATTTATTCGGCTACAAGCTATATACTACTTATAAACTCTTGTCCCAGCGCATGTCGCGATACCCGAATGGTATAAGGCGTAAGTCTGGCGACCCAAGGTACGGCAGTTCGATCACGCAATATTTCAGACGGTATGTTGAGTTCTAAAAAAACAGCGACCGTAGCGACCAATTCCAGAACCAATATGGCAGCCGAGCGCATGAGGGATCGACTCATCGAACGAGAGCAACACCAGCGCTCCTAGTGACTAAAGCCAGAACCAATATGGCGGGCACCCCTAGTGGCCAAAGCCAGAACCAATGCAGGGAAACAAATTACAAACGAAAAACCAAGATGGCGGCCTCCATGTAAATGTAAACAAGGATTACGGCCTCCAATAACAAAGATAGCGACCTCCAATAACAGCCGATGTAAACAAATAAGAAGAGAGAAAGAGATAATGAGAGAGAAAGGAAAGAAGGAAAGAATAGGGGAGAAGGAAAGGAAGAAAGAGAAAGAAAAAAAAGAAAGAATGTAGAAGAGAAAAATTGTAAGCACTCTGAGAAAAACCCTCGGAATGCAAAGCATAAAAATGACTTACTGGACTTACTATATGACGGTCCAAGATGATGGATTACAGGCTACTAAGATGGTGGCGTACTGGCTTACACATAGCGGAATCCAATATGGCGGACGTGCGACCGGAATGATAGATTAGGAAGTACGGAATCCAAGAAGGCGACTGCGTGACCTTGGCGTGACGTTATCCAAGGTCGTGCCACGAGCCACCAACCCCAGCCTTCTGCTACCGTTTTCCCATATGCCTACTACTACTGCTACTACTCCTACTATCCATGATCTGCAAATATCTGAGAAAAGAATTAGAAAGTTATAATGTAGATAATAAGTAAATTAATTTAATTTATATATGACTCATAATATTTATTTCATTTCTTATACAGTCCCTTTTGCTTCTCTGGAAGACTCATTAATTCAGTGGTGTAAACAATCGATTGCGAGAGTCTGTTTTAAATCAAATGTATGTCAGCATTTACAGGTGTAAGACTATGGTTTGATCTGAAGTATTATGTCTTACTCGGGTCGTTTAAAATGGATGAGTTCTATATGGCGAACGAATGAAATCAGGGGAATATTTTTGAGGAATGTTTCGCAACTAGTTAGTTGGCCTGGTCAGTTGCCTTGGTAAGTTAGTATAACCTTTTGATATGGTCAGCTGTGGTAGAAATGTTTTGCGAAAATTTTACGAAGATTTTGTACAAAGAGGTTAGCTACGAGACTCTTATTGGATACATTGTTCGAGATTGCCCATAATCGTCTGTATAGGTGGGTCGTACGGCGTGTTGGTCTTGCCGGTTGGTCTAGCCAGTTTTGCAGGAGCTGGTCTCGTCAGGAGCTAGTCTTGTTCTCAGTCAGTCTCGCCAGGAAACATTCTTGGGTGGAGTTAGTCTTGGGTGGAGTCAGTCGTTGGCTAGTATGGTTAGTATGTTGTGACCAGGTAATAATAAAGGGTTATGGGGCGGGAATGCTAATACAATGAGAATCATTGGTGGTAGGTCGAACGAATGTCAGTAATCAACCAATATAAAGCACTCTTGGTGGCTGAAGCGAACACAAGTAATCAACCAATGAGAAGCATTGGTCGAGCGAGTGGAGGGTAACCGACTAATATACCAATGAGAAACACTGACGAAGTGAGTCGTCTGATAGACATGGTGGTGAGGGAATCTCCGTAAATGTAAGTTTTTTTAATGAACTCTTTTATAAATTTTGTAAAAACTTAAATAAAACATTTATAAATTTGGTTATAATTTATCAATGATCTAAAAATATATTTAAGAATTTTTTTATAGTGTTTTGGAAATTTTTAGAATTTTTGACATTATTCTTGGGTTTAAGGTCAAAGGTGACCGAGGGTCAGGGTCAAAATCAAATTCAAGGTCACTTGAATTCAATATGGTGGCCGGGTGACGTCATTATATGATGGCTGGTCGTCTCTGAATGCCGATCCCCTCTGATCCCAAAAGTATAAAACTTTAATTTCATATTTCTTTAATAATTTTCCTTGTTAATTTTTTTATAATTAATAAATAATTGTAATAATTTTTTTAAGTTTATATATTATTTCGGAATTTTGTGGGGAATTTTGCTATTTTTTTTTGTTTTCAAGGTCAAAGATGGCTCTGATGAAGCTCAAAGGTCAAGGTTACCGACATCCAAGATGGTGGACTGTATGGTGTCCTCCAGCAATGTATGAACAACATGATGTGAAGTCACAAGAGTACGAGTGTTATTTTTAATTCTTACGAAAAGTATTAACCGTTTTTGAAATGTAGCTATTTCTTTATGTACCAAGTTATTATCCGTATGTAATATTTTATGGAGAAAAAAAAAATGTGTTGGACGGAGTTTCGAATTCACGCCCAATTGTAAAACTGTATCAGAGGTGCCGTGACTTCACCATTGTATTACCGGTTCTCACAACATCTAATTGTCACAAATAGAATTTATATATTAATCCTTTTTAAAATAATGTTTTTATCGTGTAGGAAGTATTTTAAGTACGTAGGACGGTTTTAAAAATTATTAGAAGTTTTTATTGCCAATATTATTCGTCTTTGTCGAATTTTAAATCTCTTTCAAAGAGTTTCCACCTCAGGAATGTATAATCTAGATGGAGGCTTCCTTTTATCGTTTATTCATCAACTCGTTTCAAGTATTGGCCACCAAATCGACTCACCCACTAAGCGTGCATACAGATACGGACGATAGACTGGCCAGCACTCAGTCCATGCATGAATACGATCGAACATGTATGAGACGAACTTAAACGAAGGAAGGGTCTAGGCCAGAAATCCAGTTCGTTCGACTATCGACGAGCTCATAACGGCGTTGTTAGAGGAGTGGGAAGGAATTCATCAAGACCATGTAAGAACGTTGATTAAATCGATGAGAACTCGATTACAAGCTACCATCAGTATTGATTCAATAAATTGCCTTTGTTATTGTGCAATTTTTTGATTCATTTGAACAATACGTGACCATATTTCCTTTACCTAATTCCCAATTGTCCTACACTTTGACGTAAATGGCATTATTGCAAAAAGTACGGAAGTGAGTTTGATGTCAATGGTGTCAACTTAAAGCTAAAGTGCCGGGCTTTAAAACGACATACGTTTTTCATGAATTTGTTAGTCCTTTTTGTGGAAAACATTACTGTATGCGCGCGTTTTGGGGCGAGTCGATTTGGTTGGTCGCGAGTATATTACCAAACCTGTTACGAAATCTGTACGTAGAAGGGTGCAAATGCCATGACGGGTCCCATGCTAGCCGGTATAACGGTCGCTATGGCGGACCTTGCACAAGCTTAAACGGAATCTGGTACCGTGTAAAATAGCGTTTAAGATGACTAAGTAGCAGCGTGTTCAAGGCCAAGAAGGGAGGAGGGAACGATACGGCCGACACTAACACGCACTTCTACCGCCTCGTCGCTCCTACGCGCGAGGCGTGCTGTGTTTCCGTCGCGATGCTGCACTGTGCTAATTAGATCTGTATCGGTACGACTTTGGAAGCCCACACATGAAACTACGTACCTATAATCTTACTTTTCTCTTTCCGCTTAGAGAAACTGCATAGGCAACTTTAAAAATGTGATATTTAACCATTTTCACAAATCTTTCTTCTCCATAAATACATTTAATATGGCAAAAGTAAAGAAACAGACACATAGGTCGTATTTCCAGAACATTTATTTATCGAGACACGCGTATTCTCGTGAATAAGGATTTCACAGGAAATGTTTCAGTACATAGTCCTATCAACGCCAATCATAGACGACTGACTTAATTTCTGCGCGGCTTGTGTGGCGCCGTGTCGAGGCACGTTGATTGCGGCCGAGCCCTCAAGCTGAATGCTGGGACCGCAGAAGCGCGGCAGCCCGGAGCCACATCGAGCTGCCAGGATCGATATTTGCAATATCGGGGAAGGTGTCGTGGAATGCCGCGGGCGGGAAAAAAACACGATCTGTCGTCCGCTAATTGCCAGACGCCCGGGGTTTTGTTGTGAGCGCTAATAACCAGCTGGGTATTGCGGCGCGCGGCGACGAGGGATGGCGGTGAAAAATTTTGCATTCTCCGGGCAGGGAGTGAAAAATTCAGCGTCGCGAAGCAGGATAAGGGGGTAGGCCCGCCTGCCCCCGAGCATAATTAATTTTTGATTGAGCCCCGCGATGCGACAAAGTCCACAAGTCGTACGGCCTTGTTATCGCTCCGGCATCCTCGCAACGAGCTAATCGCATTTCAGCCTGATCGCTTTTTTCCCCCTCGGCTCCCGGGTTTCCTAAGTGTAGGTAGTCCAGTCCACGGCCGTAGAAGACAGGTCTGGACACCTGCTTGAACAGTTGACACCCTTATTGGCATATTTAGTTCATGAACCCAGCCGCAGAGCGCTGCTACCGAAGTGCCAAGCAGCACGCTTGGCATGGCTAGCATTGGGAGAAGAATTGCAATTTTTTCTTAAAATGGGAAAATGACATTGATACCTCTATGGTGTTATCCCTGTGCCAGCAATGCTAACAACACTAGTTTGCTTGCAGCGATCTGCGGCTACTGCATGAATTAAATCAGTCAATAAGGGAGTCAATTCGCTAGCGTTGTTAGATACGTGAGTGTCCAAACCTGTATTATACGGCCGTGGTCCAGTCCACGGTGCAGCTTTGAAGGTTGACGGAGACTGGTGGTGTAGTGGTCAGACTACTTGCCTCCCACCACGAAGAACCTGGTTCGAATACCAGCGGGGTCGCTCCCGGATTTTCGCTTGTGGAAATCGTGCCGGACCATGCCGCTAACCATCGGGTTTTCTCGGGATCTCCCGTTTTCCCCACCCTTGCATTCCGACGCTGCTCCATTTCCATCTCGCTTCGCCTTCATCGTCTCTCAGGACTCCGATGTTAAAACTGGCCTGAAAACTCTCCTGTTGAATAGATGGGGCTCAAGCACTTTCGTTTCACAGATGTGATTAGTTAATGGCAAATAGTTTTGGACACTTGGTAAAAACAGATATATCGAGGTAGTTTAGATGCCTCGGACCATTACATAATCACTAGGAAACTATTGCAGCTGGTGTGTGTCGTTTTTTAACTGTGAACGTTGTTGTAAAGGGAAAGTCGTTCTTTTGTCAGTGTCTTTCCGACGTGAAGCAGTGTTGTCAAAAAGCCCGGCAAGAGTCAAGCTGGGAAAACAATGCCCTGTGAACATCGACCATATCCGTAGTTGGATTTCATGAAACACGTAACCTTATTTATGTTTACTTTGATGAAGTAACAGTTTATTTTTTTACGCGGGAGTCAGTCCGATTTGTAATGTTATGTATGATAGTACGTATGTTAACAGTCAATACAACTGCATCACTAATTCCGATGTGCAATTATTATATTATATTTGTTTTATTTTAAAAAATGTAAATTGCTCTGAAAAGGCTAAGTAGGTTAGGTTAGTTATACCTATGCTTAGGTGTAGGATGTGTGAGCATCTGTATGCAAATAGTATTTTAAATATCACCTCAAACGACCAAATATTTTCTAGCTTAATTTCAAAAAAAATATTTGGTTGTGTAGCCTTGATTAGATACAGATGTGTAGTTTTGTTTGCACGTAATATTTTCAAGTGTAACTGCCATAGTTTAATATTTTAATACGCCCGGATTTATTGGCAGTCAGGAGGAATACCACACCTACTATGATTATTAGCAACTCAGTAACCATATACACACCTCGTGTATGTGAGACGAAAAGTAAAGACGAGCACCATAGCCTGTATGTAATTATGACAAAACACTTGCATGCAGTAGCACTGAAAACACAGCATATAATAGCTACCAATAAGTTAGGCGACCACTGGGGATTAGTTTATAGTCCAAGATTCTTTACTGGATTTGTGATTATTTCCAATTATTGATTTCTTTAGGTTTACTTGGACACTTATTTATGAAAAACCTGGTGGCAAACATTAAATCTAAACAAGCACATAAACCCTCCTAGCGAGAATGGAAATAGTGGCCGTAGCTAACTTCCAATGGATACGCCTGGATGCAAACGTAGGTCGCTAACTGTTACTCAAATTATTAAGTTGGTAAAAAAAAATGTTTCTTCTGTATTAAAAATTTTAATGTTTATTACCTAGTTCAGGAAAAAAAGTAGAAAATCTTCTCAGGTTTACACATAAGCAAAAAGTCAGCTAAGAAAATTACGCGATGAAAAATGGCGTCGTTTTACTACTTAAGATGCTTCTAGTCACGCTATACGTATATATGGGCGACGCTATCAGTAGAACCATGCACCACATATAGGTGATTGTTACTTTATGTGAAGTTAGAAATCGTTGTAGCTCCTGTAGATGTAGAATCTCCTCTCGTAGTTGGTCATCAAAGATGCCAAAGGACCTCTGCAGTGGTGTAGGCGATGGGGTATCCTGGGCGTTGCGGAGTCCTAGCTCTATCGCAGAACAACCTACTTCTACCTCGCACACGTCAGCTGGCACACTTAGAAAATTCGGGAAAAATAATTAACACCCTACTCTCTAATCAAAAATGCCTACACTCCACCCACTCGCAGGGGAGAGTCCTGTCTCTACATTTTTCTATCACGGCGTCGTGCGAAGGAGCGAGCTTCTTGCTTATATTGCTAGTGCATGAATAAAGGACCTAGAGATTTCAGCAAATGGGGGACAGGGATTGAACCTGTAGTCTAATGGGATCCTGAAAACTATCAACCAACTCCTTACGCCCCTTTTCCTCCGTCCTAAACTAACAAAACCTAGAGTTACGGGTCTCTAAGCAAAATATACCATTTAATTAATAAGAATGACTTACAAATGAGACCAAAAAGAATCTAATAAAATTATTAATATAAGTAACACAAACATACGAGGACCTAACTAAACCCTAGCTTAAACAAAATAGTGTTTGCTACCATACAACAAAAATTAAATACCCTAACGTGTTAAAATAAAAATAAAATATTAAAAATATTACATGTGCATAAAAATGCTAAACATGTGGCATATTACAAATGCTAAACATATGAAGACCATATTTACATATATGATAATCAATCAAAAGTGTTACGTGTGTAGTATAAATATTACAATGAAAAATGGGTTAATGATATGTCTGACACAATACATTATTTTAGTAATACAGTTATGCATGATAGTGCGTATATTTACAGTCAATATAACTGCATCGCTCATTCCAATGTGTAAAATTATTATATTAGGTTTTTTATTTAATAAAATAGGTTTGCTGCTCTGTGAAAATATTTTTTTCTATTGCTTTATGTAAACTTGTGTTCTTTGGTAGCATCCGCGTCTATGGTTTCTCTTATACGTCCACTGAAGTGACAATGTTATTACCTATTAGTGTTACACGTTATTCCAGCTTTGATGTTACTTAGCTGTAACGTCATATGCCTTAATATTAAGACACATACAAAATAATCAAAATACAAAATTTCTCACGAAGAAACGCTTGGGCGAAGTGGAAAATCTTCCAGTAACTCTAGTAGGCCAACTTCCAAGAAGGCCGATAGGAATTGTGACAGCGGTTCTTCAACTTCTTTTCCGACACGTCTGTTTTAGCAAGGTTTGGTGGGCGTCTATCCAGAAACGAAGAGACGTCCTTCCTTTGCTTGCTCAATGAGCGTAGTGCGTAGTTTGACGGGACGACGGCGACGCGCTTGGTACTTGGCTGAGGTGTCGGATTCGTGTGTGTGTCTATATATATGACACACGCACACATACATCTTGTTTCTTAGATATGGGGACAAACTTCGGCAGTGTATTCCTGAAGAAAATACGAAAATGTAAGACCAAAATGTAAGTACCATTTTTCTCGTCACGTGATTATTAAGGGAGCTATGCGGCCCTGAAAAAAAAATCGCAATTTCAATTAGCTTTCTCTGTACAGCGGTCTGCCTTCCTGATATGCAACACACATTCTGTTTTGAATGTTCAGCATGAATCATCTCACAAACTCTTCAGCTGAGAGTGCTCCGACAAGACGAACTTTCTAGTTAATATACACGTGCTGATTCACAGTTTGTCTTTAAGTTGCTTAGAACGTAGTGTGACAAAATTTCCTGCAAATATATGGTGCCAACAGCCATTTCCAGAAGGAAGGGGGATGATATTACTGACCGCGACTTTAGACGTATCAATTTATTCAGTTAAGATAAATAAAAAAACACACATTTCCAATTATATGTCAATCTTCTTACCTTACAGTTTGCTTTATTTTGGAAAATAATTGACAACTACCTATTGTTACTTTTTCATTTCCGCGCCTGAACGTTTTGATATTGTTACCTTCAGAAGTAACTCTGCAGAAATCTACCTGGTTGTATGAGACCAGACATAATTCTGTACCATTAACTGGCACTTTTCATGGCCGGAATAAAATCAGCGGTGACGAAACATGTAAACGAATAACTGAACCTTTAAAAAAGAATATTTATTCTAATATTTTCCAAGCTATCCATTCTACGTGTTCAAAAACGGGTTCTGGCGGCGTAGTGGTCAAAGTACAAAATAAAACTATAGGAGGGAATACAGCAGTTACACAACTCCAATAGATCTCAGTCGCATTAAAACAAAAGTGGTAAAAAGGGCACAAAGAGTTATGACAGTAAAATTCTCTAATGGAGAAACTTTGCGATCATGGGACAAAATTTAATAACAATATTTGTATGAGATATTTTTATTATTAGGCCTATCAGATGACGTCTACTAGGACGAGTCAGTGTAAGACATCTGAGGGCTGCCTAACTTACCAATTCGGGATCTGCACACCCGACTGCATTTATTATATTGGGTGGAGCTGGATTCGCTCGACAAACTTCGTGAGGTGATTCATTGTGCAAAATCAAGTGGAAAATATATTATATTTGCTACCAAAACTGAGTATCAAGGCAGATGTAAGCCCTTGAATGTCGAGCTTTCAAATTGTATTTTTGCGAAATATTGGAAATGAATTGACTGTAAATTACAAATTCACGAACATTGGCCTAATGTAATCGGGATCTTCAACCTAACAACACTCTCTCTTTAATATCTCCACTCGGGATGAAAATGAAATGGGTAATCACCATGTTATTGTAAACACTTGTTTTTACCGTCAAGAGTTTGTTAACGTGTGATACAGGTTTATTGATCAGGGTGACCTAATTAATTAAAGTGGCCCTTGATGTGCAACTGTCCATAACCGACCGTTTTCGCGAAAAACGCACGCAAACCTTCGGTTGCAGCGATATAGTGCCCAGTAAGTAGGCAATACTAACTACATGCGTTTAAGGAATACTGTCGTACTCACTGCACAAACTATGGTGGAGGACATTTGTAACGTAACCCACATGTAACACGGATTAATAAGCTTACAGTAGTGAAGCAGCCGGTTTGTTTCTAGCGACAGTTCTCTGCAGGAACTATTGGTATTGCGTTTTTTTTTTTTTTAGTACGTTGCGCATTTCTCGAGTTCCCAAAAATGCGAATGACAAGCACAACATTTCACTTTTTGACTAAAATTCTTATTTCCCTTGAAGATATTCTAAACTCTTTTAACTAGTCAATTTATTGAGCTAAGTTAGATACGGCGTGCTTTATTTTGCAAAAATTTAACAAGTACCTATTCTTACTTTTTCATTTCCTCGCGTGAATGTTTTGGTATTGTTAACTTCAGAAGCAGAAATCTAACTGGTTGTACTTTGGACATGACGCAGCCAGAACCCTTTTTCGTACACGTAGAATGGATAGTTTTAAAAAATATTAGAATAAATATTAATTTAAAAAATATTAGCTATTCGTTTACATGTTTCGTCACCGCTAGTTATATTGCAGCCATGAAAAGTTCCAGCTAATGTTACAGAATTTTGTCTGGTCGATGGGAACGCTGCGGTGCCGGGAAAAGGAGTGAAAACCGCTATTGTCTGGAAACACGAACACTACCAGTTACGGTTTATTTTCGCGCCGCGGCGTCAGGATACAGGGAGTATACCCGCTTCGCGCTAATTAATCATCCCGAACAGTTTGCTACGCAATTTTCTCTCATGTTATCACGCTCGCAAACATGGCTGACGTTTTTTGTCCGCGCTTCGTGTTTTTTTAAGGGATGATTGAAATGTATGTGTCCCCTGAGGTTAAATACCGAATGAATGAGCAATGAGAAATCTCTCCTCGGCGACCAAAGTTTAGCGGTTACGTTGTTGTAGGATAGCGGCCTAGTTTCTGTTCCGAGCATACGATGGTGGATATTTCCATAGAAAATGTAATTTCCTGCTGCTGCATTTATAAGAATAATACAGTGGCCATAATTTCTGTCAGTACTTTAATTATTTTTTTAATTCCATACTCCTGCATCGAAATCAATTGATCTGAACAGTAATAAGCTATTTTCGATTTCCTTTCAGCTACTATATACAAACCTTAAACAGTACACGAGTTCTATGATGAACTGGCATTTCTACTTTTACTAGGCATTTAACCTTTTAATAACTCTACATATGTGAGTTTTAATACTACGCAGAACATTATATATATATATAAGATGACAGAACAACGGTGTTATGATTCAGTTCAAGGATTAGAGAAAATGTTTCCATTTTCACTCAGGTTGGACTATCGATCTTAACATACGTATTTTCATCAGGGTTAAGTATTACATTTAAGCACTCTAAAAATACTGTCGATTCAAAACCAAATAATAATAAAATCTCATAGATTACGATAGTGTTTTGTGTGTTGTGTGATTTTTTACAGTCCGGAAACTAATTTTTGTCACTGACTTCGGAAAGCAGTTTTCAGAGCTTGAGTAATAATGAGAGCGTTCGAAATTAATAAAAAAACACATTTGGTAAAGGGAATACTTGTAGTATAAGTTAAGTGTTAATAATTAGGAAACTAAATATGTAAATATAATCTTCTGTAAAGCACGGTAACATTCCAAATCTGGAGCTAAACTAATTTTTAAAATTCCTTGCATTTATTTCTAACTATTAGACCTACAATATGGATTTACTTAGAGTTCAGGAAATATTTTTGGAATTATTTACGAAACAAAATTATTTCCCACATTATGTATCCAGCGACATGGTGTGGTTCATATTATTGTAGATAAATATATGTATAAGTTAGAACATTTTTTTTTTTTTTTCAGAATAATTGGTTTACAGATAACGTGAAATGAGATAATGTTATAGACATTCGCACAACATAATACAACACTGGATGACATAAATAATAAAGACGAACTGAAGGTATGATTAGAAACTGAAATTGGCGAAGTCGCTTCGATAATGATAAAAGGAACTGTCTTTTTGAACTTTTTGTACAGCGCCTTTCTGTTGAATTTCGTGTTTAGCAAAGTATCTGACGGTTCTACAGAGGCTCATAAATTTACGCGCCTGAATATTCGTCGATTCGATCACGTAAATGAAATTAATGTGCTGAGACGCCCTTCTACCCCACAGGGGTGTCAGGTGTGCCAATCTCTACCTCGCTCCACGACACACTTATATTACCTAAACTACCCCTACGGGGCAGAAAGCGATCTCGACTTGAAAAACCCAAATACCACGGCCAATGCTCTTTCCCTTATAAGTATCCGCAATTGTATTACTTCTACTCATGTTACAGCAAATAATGTCTCTCTACTCTTAAGTTCCAAGGTCTTTTGATTCACTATTTATGTTGCACCAAAACAACTGTTTACAGGCACTGACTTTACTCATACATACACACGATAAAATATACTAAAATTTTTTGCACTCAAATTTACATATTGCATGGGCAGGTCCATTAATAACGTTTAATGTATTTTGCCCTCCACAGTAACTTTCAATAACTGGTGTTCATAAAATTTAATATTAAAATTCAACCATAAACGAGAATCATTTCCGCGGCACTTGACGTGCTTCAAAAGTGTTTCGAAAAGGGACGACGGACTCCGCAGATACAAGCTGATGACGGCGCTTATGCATAATTCATATCTTAAATTTGGCATTCATGCAGAATACCGTACAGCTGATCACCAAGCCACATCTGGGAACATCCTTGCTGCCCAGTAACACCTCGCTGTAGGCTCCGCCCGCTCGACGCCGTAAAATGGAACAGCTGTAGGGTCGTTCACCTTGGGGCCTCCACACAACCATGCACGGATTTCTTGCACTCGCTGGCATGTAGAATCGCACTGACGCACTCGGGAATATTCGGCGTGTTTAGTCGTTACGCAAAAGTACGGGCATGCTTCAAGCACTCTAACCATATGAAACACCGTTCGCAATAAATCCTGCGTACGACAAGTTGCAGAGAAATATTTAAAGTTTTTTCTGGACTCCAAAAAATATTGCAAAAAACACGGGCCATTGACGTACGTCGCTGCTACCACACGTGCACTTTAAAATGCTCGTCCTTAAGCCACGTAAAACAGGCAGTTTAACCAGCACGGCAAAATTCAATTTCACGAGCCATCAGTCGCAAGTCGCGGTCTCACAGTTATTTCCGCGATTTTCAGTACGCCAGTATTAAAATGAATAATACTCCTACGCGCAGCGTTTTCATACACCATACATCTGTATCAAGTTCACGTCTCTGCGATACTTGGCCCATATATCAGTAAACAGGAGGTGTGAGCTACAGGCAAACATAGCAATGTCGTCTCTACGTTCACATCGGGCATGTTCTCATAATACTCTTTAAACAGTTATTTTGTTTGCTCCCAGAAACGTTATTGCGACATTCACTTTTCGCATAACACACGGCACATCACGACCGGGGAGAAACTACATAGCAGTTCCATATTGCTGAAAAGTCCGCCCGACCTCTCGATACTGTGCCCAGAAGGCACGCGACACCACTCGCTCTGTGGTCGAGCGCATGCTACTTACGGCCGTCATAACACCGCGGCCGACTCTCACACACCGACCCGGGCGCTGTCAGCCAGGTGATGTCGCGGTAACCCACCACCCCAAGCGATGGCGACTCTTTACAAATCGATTTGCCAAATAATATGTATTACAAATATCATACACAACACCCATATAAAAATACGTGCACTAAAATTCATAATAGAATAATAAATACTAATAAGAATGTTTTAACCGTTTTAACTATATACAATAAATACATACTGGATTAATAAATCAACCGGCCGGTATGTAACCAAATATAAGTACACATAAAAACGGTAAATACGCAGCGCTACCAGCTGTGGTGCAAAATTACTAAAACCATTACATTTTACTAGGTGACAATCTATGAATCGTCACAGTGCCTTATATATAAAACAACTGCATGCGGTATCCTGCGAAAAAAGTAAAATTGAAGGTGCGATTTGTAAATAATAAATAATTAATTATTTTTAAAAAGTTGCTGTTTCGTAGTACGTCCGTGATAACACGTTTTCAGTTAGCAAATAAATAGCATGCACGCATAGTACAAAAAAAATTGAAGTATGAAATTGTGTAGTTCTTTGGGCTTTAAGCAGCAAACGGAATTGAAAGTAGATACCATTCCTCAAAAATCAGTTACAGTTAATTTGTTTTTATAATTAAAAACTTCCTGGTGAATTTAATTATTGACACCAAACTTCATCAAAATAACACCCGTCACTTAGAAAGAACCTATCAGCGTTTAAATTCAATTCTCTAACGTACGATGTCTTCATTACCTATAAATAACATTTCCTGATTATTTTGGAAATTAATCAAGATGGAAAAATCGTAGCTTAGGTTTGTAATTGAAAGCAGATCTCTCATCTTAAACGTATATCAGTTCAGTCTGTCATAAGGCAAAATGCGATATTTGAATAAATGAATCCTCTGATTCCATATTTATTCACATATTATCTGCACCGAAAAAGCTCAATAGACGTGGATTAATATACCACAGTGTTTACCTTTGTATACAAATATGTTAGAATCGTATGCAATGTTTGGTTCATTTTATACTATCAGTCAGGTCAATTGTTTGTCAGTAGACCTATTTCTGGTATAGGTTGTTATAGTCCAAGCATTATAGGCAAGTATTTGTTCCCTAATACACTGAGCAGAGAGATAAATTGATCCGCTCTTACTACACGTACAGGAAAAGATTATGACGTCGCTTGCTTTGGTGCTTATTTCAAAGTCCTGCAGCCTTATATTTGATTAGAATTTTTGATCAGAACTGCTGAAATTCGAAACAATATAACTTATATTCATTTATACTGTGAACGTGAAAACTGGCGAGAGGATGACAAAAATTAATAAAAACTCGAAAAAATTTGCTACCAAAAATTATGGAATAAGTTTTTTTGTATTCTGTAAAATAGCCATTGCGCCCCCTCCCCCTTCCCATTCCACCATCCCTACCAATAAACGGCTTGCATCAGAAGGTTTATATTGTGTCTGGCGTTAGCTTTTTCTTCCATTCTACGTGTCACTCGGTTGCTTCATGCTGTTGTGTTTTATTCCATTGTGGACGTATTTAATAAATCTGAAAGTGTAATCAGAATCATTCATTAATAACCGAATTCCTCATATGCCTGGAGCAGCTCCAGTGAAGTTAACTAAATTATTTTCAATAATGAATTAATTCAGGCCTTAAGGCAGCATTGGCCTAATTAGGCTTATGTTATCGCCTTCCTTCATTTGTGAGTACGTGTGCACGCACGTACGTATGGATGAATGTGCATACGTATGTTGAATAATCAACTGGAGTATATTAATACTAGCTAGTGTTTGGTACAGTTGAGATGATACGTTTTCGTCTCGTGTTCAAGAGCTCCAATTCCTTATCAAATAAAGTACGTCGCGTAACGTATTTTCGCCTCCCCGTTATTAAATTCAGCTGTGGACGTTTTTCTACTTTTGGCGAAAAGTTTGGAACATGGAACAGCTCTGGAAGAAATATGCTGCCTCGTCTACGGTAAGAATACGTAGCACATTCCGCGCCCGACGTCAAGTGGGCCTTCGAAAGAACAGTGAGTCGACCAGCATAGTGGCCACCTCAGCGTCAGCAATCCAACTACTTGCCTCACTACTATTGGCTACGTCTTGATGACGACAGCGGTGTGGCCAAGAGTTGCAGGTTGAAGAGAGAAAATGCTCACGACAGAAAATAAATGACTGTCGCCGTGTAGTTCTGAGAGCCCTCTATTTTAAAATACGTTGATCCTATTGGTTAAGAATAAATGTACCGAATTAAATGCTGAACACCCCGTTGCCAAATCTATTAAATGTGAAGTATTGGTGAGGGGTGAGGGAAGGGTTTTTAAATAAATAGGCATACATTCTTGGATCTTGTGTACTTAGTTCTCAGGCTCTGGAAGTGTTCGTAATGGAGATAAGTATTTAATATTTCGGTATTTTTAAATAGTTGTAAATGTAGAAGAAAGATAGAGAATTTTTGAATGTTAGGTTTTGTCCACAATGTTTATAAATATTATTAAATTGAATTTTTGTGAAAAAGGGAAAAATAATTTAAAGCATGTAAATTTTGGGGATGATACTTTGAAATTAAACCAAAGTAATGAAATGCTGGGAGATCGTAGAAATCATTATAAATATTTTTTCTATTAATTTTGATAGCTGTTTAGCTAAATATTTTATCTATATATTTAAATGTATCTCTTCGTAAACAATAATGAAATATTGCATTAAACATTTGATAATAGTAGTTATATAAAAGATTCCAGCAAAATATTTCAAGTTTTGTAATGATGATTTATTTTTAATTTCCCATACAATTGTTTCCAGTAGCAACCACACAAATAATAAAGTTTTAAAGGTTTGAGAAAACATGTCAGGACACATTTGTGAGACGACACGGTGAAGACCAATATAAAATGATCACCTTTCTGCCTTATGCTGATGAGGCTTTTTCTTTGTTTTTCCAAAGTCTCCAGCCCACAGGAGATAGAGGGTGTGTTAAAGCTGTGCGCTTTATGCGTGTTGCATATGTTCGAACTATCTGGTGCAATTAGTGTAAAATTTTATATTTTGTAAACATGAGTAAAGAGCGTGTGTCTTCCCGATCATGTGTGCCAACTGAAAGGTTTATTATTTCCAAACAACGTCGAGAGGTTGGGTGCAGCGTCTGTCCAAAGCATCCCTCTCGCAAATATTGAATGGTGGGGGAGGGGGGAAGTTAAAAATGATGAGTTAATTGAGCAGCTACATGTAAAGGCACGTGAGATGGTGAAGAAAGGAGCCGAGATGGACCTTAAAACGAAGGGCGAGGCCAAACGTTTTTGAAAAAAGGTCATGAATTACCTCCTGAATTGGTGGTTCAGGTGCCATAATAAAAGGGATGAATTTAAACATGGTCTTAGATTTTTTTTTCAAATTAAATTGTGTCTTAAGCTTTGAGCTTTGTTCTAGATAAACTGTTTATGGTGTGGCTATTTTTAAGGTACCCAACTTATTTCAATTTAATTTTAGTGTGGCTGTAAAGGAAAATTGGGACATAAAACGGTTAACCAGTGCCTTCTTTAATCTCGTCTCGTCAGACCATGTTGTGTTGCACATGAGGATTGGGCAGACAATACAAGAGTTTGTGAGCGAAGTATTGGGATTGGGGGAAGTGTTAGGTCTCCCACGTAGTGAAGAGTATTTCAAGGAAATAATATTCCATAATATGTTGCCTAGTAATTGTCGTTTTTTCGCATTTTTAGAACAACATAAGACTTTAGCGCAGTTGCTTGAGCTTGTGACGAATGTGGAAAAGACTGTTCAAGACTGTGCTGAAAATATAAATGAGAATAAGGGGGTGGGTAGTTATGTACGAGGAAATTTTTAATCAGTTATGTTAACTCATGTGGAATTCGAAAGCCGCAGTAATGTAAATTGTTGCTGTAGTTTTGCAAAATTCTAGTTCTGATCCCACTTTGGAAAATTTGAAAAGGGAAAAATACACTCAGACTGCCACTTTAGCTGGGAAGCCGGATAAGAGCGAAGAAAGAGTTTACAGAAATGTGTTTCGGTCGAAACAATCAGGGCCGGTACAAAGCAAAGAAGGGAAAGTTAATTCAAGGGCTTTACAGGGCATTCAGTGTTTCTATTGTGGCAATGTGGGACATGTGTTTGAACAATGTCCAATACGTTTTAAAACGGCTGGGATAAATGTTATAGAAAATTTTTAGTTTGAAAAATGTTATGGGTTGTTGTATGTGCCAACAATAACAGGAAAAAATATCAAGTGACTTCATTACTAGATTCTAGTGCCTCTTGTTCATTTACAATTCAAGAGTTGTGTAATACAGTATTGTGGGCATTGCCAAAAGGATTGGTGGATTTGTAAATGGATGAGAAGATGTGTTTTTCTTTAGCTAATGGCAGAATGATATACACTGTTTGTTCTGCAAGGTTTATAATTAAAATAGAAAAATGTTCTTGAATGTTTAGTTTGTGTGTTTCAGTTTTGAATCATGATTTAATACTTGAGATTGATTTCCTGGGGAAAACTCGTGCCTCATTGCAGGTTGCAGAGAGCCTTTTGCATTTTGAATTTTGTAAGTCAGCCTCTTTGGTTCCAACTAGTATGAGGTATCGGTTAGTTAAAACACAAAAGTTAACAATTGTACAGGAACTTGAGATTCAAAATTTGATACATGAGTTTCAGGACATTTTGACTACAAATTTTGGGTAATTGTACTCAAAATCCGATTAAATTTAAACTTAGTGACAATGAACCGGTAGTGTCTGTTTCATATCAAGTGGCTCCCCCAAAAATCAAAGCACTTAGATCGCTGATTTCTGAATTAAAGAATCGGGAACTCCTGGTCAATTTAGAATGATCTGTTATTATCTAGCTGTTAATAACTAAATATATTTTGATCAGTATCCACTTCCTATCATTGAAACTGTATTTCAACATGTAAGTAAAGCGAAGTATTTCCCTATCATAGACTTAATTTCGCATTCCTTCAATGGGAGATACATCCCTATTCACCAGAAATTTTTGCTTTTGTAACAGCATTGGGTCATGGTGTTACATACACGCTAATGGTCATGAGTTGTGGGCCTCAGGCAATGTCGCACATTTTATTTAAGGTTCTTGGATAATTTCAATATGAATTCCTTTTCACATATTATTGATGATGTATGTGTGTACAGTGAGAGCTTTGAACAGCATATTCAGCATTTACATTATATGCTTACTGCTTTTACATAAGGCAGGTTTAACTGTGAAGCCAGATAAGATAAAATGGGCAAAAAGTAATGTCTAATATTTGGGATTTATAATTTCTGATGGTAAATTTTGATGGACCTCGAGAAAATTATGCCTGTCATCAATTACCTCATTTCAAAGAATTTAAGAGGAGTGAGCAGATTATTGGGGATGGTTGGTTTTTTATTCGAAATTTATCCCAGATTTTCCCAACATTGAGAGGTTCAGCACCCCTCGATGCTTTGAAACAAAAAGGAGCTGACTTTAGTTGGGGAGCTCAACAAGAAAAAGCTTTTTGTAAATCAAAAGAAATTATTACTTTACCTCCAGTATTGCATTTGCCTGATTTTGAGAAGCAGTTTGTTCTACAGATTGATGCAAGTTCTATAGCTGTGGGGCTGATTTCTTATGTCAGTATGTTGAAGACTCGTTAGCACCAGTTGCGTATGCTAGTCGGCTGTTAACACCTGCAGAGTAAAAATTTTACTGCTTATGAGACAAATATCTTGATACGTCTTTTTGGTATGGATAAGTTTGTAGATTATTTAGAAATTAAAAAACTTATTTTCCATACTAATAATCAGGCTTTAAGTTGGATTCTTCCCACCAAATAGACTATGGGAAGGATAGCAAGATAGTTACTTAGGTTAATTAGATATGAATATACTGTAAATAATTTAAAAGTGGTTGACAATAGTGTTGCAGATTGTCTGTCGAGGATGTATGATACCGACGAGTTTCAAGTTAATGACAGTAATGAGAATGGTCAACTTAATTTAGTACATGAACATGAACTACAGTAAGTGCGATTTTTACAAAGTTTCCCTCGGGCTTATGTTGAGTTACCGAAACATCAAAAAGATGACTCTGGATGTACAGAAATCCAAAAACATCCTTCCTTGCCAATACTTCAAAAAGTTATCAGCTAAGGAAACTGTTGATCGGGTATGTTGATCACAAAGAAAAATTTAGTATTGCTGTACTAAAAGCTTTATGCAATATGATATTTAAATACTATAACGATTCTTATTTTGGATGCCATCTCGGGTAGGACAAGAATTTGTCTCGTATTAAAGAAATATTTTACTGCCCCAAAATAAGGGGATGATGTCTATTTGTGGGTTTCGAATTGTAATGCCTGTCAGAAGGCAACTCCAAGAGTTACCTGAGACATGGGTCAATATTCAGCTACAGTTGCTAAGTACCCCTGGGAGCGAATTTATATGGATGTTTTTGGCCTTTGCCTATGACCAAAAAGGTTTTCCCATCCATTTTAGTAGTGGTAGATAGTTTTAGTAAATTTCTATTCTTTTTCTCTTTACGTAATATGAAGTCAATTGAAATTTGTGGTATTTTAAGGCATCATTTATTTCCCATTTTGCGTCTCCAGTTAGCATATTCACTGATAATGCTACTTGTTTTGATTTTATGTGGGGATTGAAGTTGATACAGACATCTCCCTATTACTCCAAAGCAAAATGGGATGAGAGATAACAATAAAAATTTGGAAAGCAGCTCTGAGAACCTTTCAGGTTAAATCTCATCGCGATTGGGATGAGACAGTGTACCAGGTGTCTTCAGCATTTAATAATGTTGTTAGTGAAGTTACCAAACATGTGCCCTCTCATTTGTTTTAGGGCGAACTATTTTCCATCCTTTGATAAATGTGTAGAGTCTTCGCTCTTTCTGATGGGATTCGGTGGAATTTGACAAATAGTCTAAGGTATGGGAGGAAGCAAATAAGAACTTGCCGAAGTATCATCATAAGTTAGCTATTAAGTATAATCAGAACTTAAGTCCCGTATAGTTTAAAGTAGACGATACAGTTTTGCTGGAGGCACACTTTTTTTTAAAGTAGGAAATTAGGTAAGTTTAGTGTCAAGTTGGTACCAAATATATGGGGCCATTTAAAATAACAAGTTTCTTAACGCCTGTTGCTGTGTCGCTAGAACATCCTGACAATCCCAATAAAAGGAATAAAGCCCATGTGTTGCAGATAAGGTTATAAAACAGGAGTCTGAGACCCAAAGCACCAACATATCATCATTTATTTCTGTTCATCTACATTTAGTTATTAAGAGGGTTTATCTTTATGAAATTGGTACAGATATTTTATAACGCGATTTTATATTCTATTGTTTTTCAATTTAAAAATATTTTGGCAAGGGTGGGAGAATCTGGAGTAGGTTTTAGGGAGATCTGAGAACCAAAGATACTATATGGTTGTGGTACCATGAGAATATTTTCTTTATCTGAGAAGGTTATCAATGAGTAAATATGTATGGATGTATCTTGGTTACTGATGGTGTGGTGCATCGTTGGTTTCGGTGGGGCCTGGCCGAGAGTACCTGTGATAGAGAAGACAGAAGAGACTTCTCATCTGCCGCTAGCAGGATCTTCGGATTTCGGAGATTCCAAATACAGAAGATTATATCCACTCATCGGGGACATCTTGCAGCATGACACCATGGGACCTGCAATAGTCATGATGCCTGATAAGACTGCAGGGACATTTTGCAGCCTTGCACCAGGGGTCCTGTGAAGTTCGCTACTCCTGCTGAAGTTGCTGTCTTGGGATGCTGTGAAGATCTGAAGATCCGTCAAATGAATGTTAAAAATGCGATGGGATGGTTGCTGTGAATGTTATATTTTTAGCAGCTGTGAAAGAAGATCGTTCTTTGTAGCTATTAGTGTTGCAGTCTTCACTCCAGTTTTCGCTGAAAGACTGGCCACCTTGGAGAGATCCTGGAGGATGGAGGCTGAGTTTTTCTGATGGCACTCAGCTTCAAGGGAGGGAGGATGAGACTATGTATTTTTGTCTCCTGTTCAAGAGCTCCAATTCCCTATAATATAGTACGCTCTGTAACGTATTTTCACCTGTCCATTACTAAATTCAGCAGTGGACATTTTCCTACTTTTGGTGAATAGTTTGGAACAGCTCTGGAAGACCACGATGTAAGCTGCCTCGTCTAAAGTGAAAAATTCGTAGCAGATTCGGCGTCCTATGTCAAGTGGGTCTTGGAAGCAGCAGCGAGTCTACCATCACAGTGGTCACCTCAGCTTCAGCAATCCAACTACCTAAAGCGCCGGTACTTCCAGCCCGGCCAGACGACAGACTGACGTGCCGGACTACAATTGGCTACGACTTGGTGACGTCATCGGGGTTGCCAAGAGTTGCAGGTTGAAGAGACAAAATGCTCACGACAGAAATAAACTGTCGCCGGGTAGTTCTGAGAACCCTCTATTTCTAAATAAATTTTTCCTATTGGGTAAAAATAAAAGTGCCGAATGAAATGCTAAACTTCCCGTTGCAAAATCTATTAAATGTGAATTTGAGGCGAGAGGAGTGAAGAAAGGGTTTTTTAATAAATTGATACGCATTCTCGGAGCTGGTGTGCTTGGTTCTAAGACTCTGGAGGGGTTCACTATGGAGATAAGTATTTTAATATTTGTTTTTTTTTTTTTATAGTTGTAAATGCAAAAGAAAGGTGGAGGATTTATAAGTTGTAGGCTTTGGCCAGAATGTTTTTAAATTTTTTAATTGATTTTTTTTTTCGAAAAATGGGAAAATAATTTAAGGGATGTTAATTTTGGGGATGATACTTTAAAATTATACCAAAGTACTATAATGCTGTGAGATCGTAGAAATCATTATAAAAATATTTTTGTATTAATTTTGATAGCATTTTTGGTATATAATTTATTTATATATTTTAATGAATCTTTTCGTAGAATATTATGAAATGTTGTATTAAACATTTGGCATAAAAGTAGTTGCACAATATATTCAAGCAAAAAATTTCAATTTTTGTAATTATAATTTTTTAAAATCTCATATATTTTTTCCAGCTGCAACCACGCAAATAATAAATTTTGAGAAGTTTGAGAAAACATGCCCCGGCACCTTTTTGAGACGACATAATGCAGACCAACAAAAATGATCACCTTTCGGCCTTATGCTGATGGGTTTTTTTCGGGGGTGTTTCCAGTCTTCAGCCCACAGGAGGTAGAGGGCGTGTTACAGCTTCACGCAAATTTTACATGAAATTATCGTGTGGTAGTACTCATTATTTGTTTTTAAGTATATCTTTTACGCACCGAATAAATAGAAATCTTATAATGGCATAGGCGTTGAATCAGTTTATTTCGTATGGGTTTACATTTGAATACAGTTTGAAAGTAGCTAGAATCTGAAGTATTGATACATTAACGAACATAAATCCATACATTGAACGGTAATAATAATATGTATTTCAAATTATTTCACTGTAAACTTGGAATCAGAGTGGAGTAATGGATGGCATATCGGACTATCAATTTGCTCGATTCTGCGCCCTAGAACTTCCGAACAACAAATTGTTCTGAGTGTAAAGGATTATGAGATGGTCTGTACTTACATATAAAATAAAGACAAGATATTTGTGTAAGAAAAAATTATTTACATTTTAAATAGGGATTAAATTCTGCTCATTTTAAAACCCAACCAACCAGTGTGCGCACAATAGTTGGTTTTACTAAAGTTAGACTCTTCTTGCCTAAATATTACATATGTGGGGAAATGTCAGTGATATTTCGGTTTGTAATTATTTGTCAGATATTGGTTTGAGTCCGATTGACAGCAGGGCGTTGAGCCAGAATATCATTTCGATGTAAACCTAACGTTATTTTCCCCAACTTTGGCCCAATAGTTGCTTCTGAACTTATTGTTTTTACTTTGATAGAATTTTGAATTGCTGAGATTGTCTTTAGATAAAAATAATTTCGCAGCTGTAATTCCGAACTCTGTAAGGAATTATTATAGTGGGGAAAAACCAAGCCCTTTTCGTGCTCGGGAACATCGGGTTTCTTATTATATGTACAAACCTTTTTGCTACTGGTAATTTTACAGCATCCCATGTTTTACGTCCAGGCAGCAAGGCGGACCTCCGTATAATATAAGTTACCATATTTCAACTTTCGGTTTTACTGCTCAGGCAGCAGCCGAAAGACGCAATTCAACATCAGGAATCGTATACTATGTTAAATTTGGGGTTTAACGAATTGTCAGAAAAGTCGGATCCACAAATATACGTTGTGAAGTTAACATATTTTCCCTAGAATTTTTAAATAAAATCTGTCGTACTTTGATTCTAATAACATCATACTGACTTCAAAGTGCATAATCATAACGAATGAATAGTCGTTCGTAAAAGTTTGACCACGTTGTCAAATTTGGCACAATTTTCTCTGCGCCCGTCTATGTAAAGGCCTAGTACAAATTTGGTACAATGCCTACTATGCTCTTTTATCTGTAGTAATATGTGTAGTTTTATGTGTGCTTCTATGTTGGCAAAATGAACGTATATGAATAAGTTTTAAGTTGTCATGCGTGTTATAGTTATCTTGCATATACATGTTAAAATCAAATAGAAAACATAGCGCTCTTGTATACAGTTAAGTTTAAAATATTACCTTAAAAATTTCAAATTGTCATGTATAATGAACTGTTGGGTAAAATTAAAATAGTGTTACTAAAAACTCTAACTTCCCATATTAGGTCTTACTGACCTACATGTACTGGCTACATCTGATGTATATATTGGGCCCCGACCCACTCGCTTTCTAAACCGTAGAAAAGTATTTTTGAGTCAGGAATTAGGCTTAATCTTCGTCGATCCAGCGTCCGTACGCTCTGATGATGACACCGCAGCGATCACGGCTATTAAGGAATGTTCGTTCATTAAGTAACCTACGTCGTTTTGTGTGTAAGTAAATATTTACACATCAAGCTTTTCAAAACAAGATAATGCTGATACACTTAAGTAAAATCCGTTTCAAATCCTCAATTAATTGTACTGTTTATACATTTATATACAGCTTATATACAATTTTATAAAATCATGTAATATCAGCGATTCAAATTCGCTTTGTAAATTCAGAAGGAAGGTGTAATGGTTTATTACACACTTCCTGCATACACACACACACACACACACACACATACTTACAGCAAAGCAGAGCTCAGATAGGAAAATCCTTATCTGAATGTAGATGTTCAAGGCTTTGCAGACTAGTTAGTACGCATAGAGGGAGCGACCTATTACATCGCAGATGAGCTGAATCATCTACTGATACGCCGTATAGCCTTCCACTTTTTAGTCGCGAAAGTAATGTAAATGAGGGTTAAATATAACACAAACAAGGTCGAGTGCAAAGTGATATATTCTGGAACTTACTGGGCGAGTCACTCTGGCAATCGATTAATAGGGTCGTACGGAGACGGAGATGGTAACGGTTCTCATATGTCTGAAGTAGTTCGCTTTATGTATAAACATATTTCCATGTCCAAGGTCATGGGGCTGTATTTCATTGGGAAGCTTAAAACAACTTTGTTCTTGTAGTAGAGTATTAGTAGATGACATGGGTAGCAAGAATGTGTCTACGAAACTATTCAAAAAATTTTGTAGTTTTTTTATTTAGAAAATTTGAAATGTTGTTTATAATAACATTTCTGTTGCACCACTAACTGTAGAGAAAGCCCTCTGCTTGACTTATCGTAAAAATTCCCTGCGAAAGCACGAGCTAATAAACTCTGAACCGCCTGATCGGAATAGCATTGCCAATCGTTTAAAAAATTTTTTGCTATAGTAATTTTTCTCTCTTTTTTTGCAATAGGTGTAGCGCAGGATTTATTCAATCATCACAAGGACCCAGAAGCCCTCGTTATGCAGGGTACGTAATTGTCTTATCGAAAGGGGGCCAGATATAATCAAAAATGCACCCAAATAAAGGGGCAAAAGTAACTCATGTTTGTGGAATGATGCTACGAAAGAACTATAATAATTTATTGCTAGGGCCGAGGTTATACAGGTCACAAATTATTTTAATAAATTGCATATAGTTTTTTAGATGTTTCCAGTTCACGGCAATTCTGAAATGTTACGGAAGGAATTTAACCTGAAACATTTGGTTATCTCACTCTGAGATGCGCTTCTATAAGCTTCCCTTGTCCAATTTTATATTTGTTGCAGGAGGAGTTTGTCCCTATATTCCCCATCGCGTTCAGAGTGTTTTCTTATCCGAGTCTTAGTAGAATCGGTCTCGAACTGCTGCAAGAACGCGTGGGAAGGCAAAAATGTTTCCTTATCGGTTAAAATAAAGCCGGACTAGCGTCGAGCGGCGTCAGCAAACCCCTTGGATCCCTCGCCAACCTCTCCCCAGAGGTAATATTCGACCGCCATAGACACGCGGAGACCGGCGGCGTCATCTGGCCGGATCTTTCCGAATGCGAAACTCGGCCATCGAATCCCCGGCCGTATCGCAACGGGGCATGGAGAACGCTGTTACTTTTTTCTCCCTGGAACGGACCTGAGGATCGGCTCCAACCGATCTCTGGGGTTTATGAAAGCCATGGACGCGCACTCGGTGTGGCGCCGGGTGTAGAATGTGCACACTTGCTGTTCACGGTAAAGTGAGCACTTTTGAGGCCCTAGCTCCTTTTTCTTTCAGCCACTTTTTATTCTTTAACCGCATTTTAAAATAATTATTAACATGTAAGTATAAAAAACAGTGTGTATATTCCACCGTAGTCGGAATTCTAACATCTAAGGTTAAAATAAAATATATTTATTGACTATTATTCCAAAAGAGAGGACTTTCAAAAGTACTCACTTTACCGTGAACAGCATATAGCTCCAGCGCACAATAGTTTAAAAAAAAAAGAGGTTGATCTACCAAGACGCTACACTCTGAAGTAAAAAAAATCCAAAACCGATCGGCCATCCATTCATATAGTAGACGCCGAATCACTTGGCATGCACCAAGGCGAACCGGGTTCAATCCCCAGCCGTGTGACTCCCGAATTTTCGCAAGTGGGAATCGTGCTAGACGATGCCGCTGGTCGGCGGGTTTTCTCGAGGATTTTCCCGTTAAATCCGCCCTTGCACTCCGGCGCTGCTCCATTCTCACATCATTTCACCCTCATTGACTCGCAAGACCTCGCTGTTAACAGCCACCCAAATCTCTCAACTCAACACTCGGCATGTATCAGTCATATCGGCTCGTAAATAGCAATAAATCGCTGCCCTGGCCACAGCCTACTCCCACTGTTACAATGGTGCTGGAGCCCGTATTACACGATACCTGCTGCCGTGCATTCTGTTGCGACATTAATATTTGGCCTCCTGTATGAGAAGTTGCTATTACACCATTGTACCTAACTCACAGTAGGTATGGATAGAGCCCTCGAGTATTTCGCGGATTGAGCTGTCAGCAAGCTAGGCTGGACAGCCCTCTATACACTCGAGACATTATCGTTTGCTTATTGGTTGCTGTGATAAAGTGAGACCTCTGTACAAGATGTTAAACACTAACTCGCACTACTGCTACCTGCCTATCACTGGCTCAAAGTTGAACGGGGCATGTCTGAGGAACTGTCTCCCAACCACAACAGTAGCAGAAAATAGCACGTGTTTGGAGTCTACGTCGTCTCCGAATGAATTCGCGAAAAACGCGTGGCTCTAGGTATGGATATCATTAGAGCTAGTGATTTTTCGCGAAAAAAATATGAGTACATGGTAGACTTCAATACTATTAGCACACAACAGCAGTTTTTCTGTTGCCAATGGTTATTATCTCCTTGCGAAGGCGTTTTCATATTTGACCAAGCCACTCAAAATTCTGCAACATCGGAACGCCTCGTACGTGATTCGTGAGCAGGCAGTTAACACGTGGAAAAAAGCAATTCAGCCAATCAAGATACGTATACGACCCTACAATGTTTTGGAGTATAACTTGTCTTGAAATCTTGTCGCGAAATTTCACTACCCCTAGATATCATTCGTACTGTTGGCAGAGTAACTCTTATTAAAAACTAGGAGCATTTTAATTTTGCTTCGTTAGTATTGGTAGTTACAACAGTTTTATGAATACTGTATTTGTTTTTAACATGTGTAAATGTTCAAATGCTGAAGTAAGCGGAGTAATTTTTGTAAGTACTTGTGTCATCTACAGAAGTTCACACAGCGTCGCTGTGCGTGGCGTTATAAGTCTTCCCAAGGTCTTCAAACATTATTTAAAAATTGTCATCAGCAATATTGTGGCAATTTTAATCAAATTCGTTGCTGCCTAATCAAGATAGAGGCATCAAATTTTTTTGCTTCGCCATCCATACGTTTCAAGTAGTAGCAATGATATTGGCCAGGTAAATGAGCTGGTGTCGTACCTTCTACGGAAAATACTACAGGCACTCTTACCAAACCTGATATGAATTCCAGGCATTGATGACGACAAATGTCATAACGGATGAAGTATTAAATGGAATAAAAACTGTTTTAGCAGACCTAGCACAAGATTCAACTGACTCTCGTATCGTGTACACTCTAAATTCGAATCTTTAGAAACAACTGACTAGCAGTGAAATTCAACTACTCGAATCAGTGAAAATAGCTCCACTAAGAATCAGTGGAAAACCACTTACTGTTTCAGTAAAAAATTCAACTGATTGAATTAGTGACATGAAATTATTTCACTGATTGAATAAGTGATGGCCGACTACATTGGCGAATCAAATATTGTTTTTATTGAACGCAGCCAAACAATTACGTAAAATAAACATATTTACGATATTTTACTCATTTTATTGTGCAATTTACCGTTATTTAAAAAAGAAAAACATTTTTAGTAGCAGTCAGGACAGAGCTCGTACCCTTGCTGCACAAGGCCGTTATCTTACCACCTGTGCCACCACGTTAACTTCAGGTGATAGGAAAATGTACACATTAGAGTTTTGCCGCGAAACCGTGAAGATTTTAATTGTATGCTCGTACTATTCGTTTTCGGTTTAATTGGTACCGTTATGATTGTTCAAACGAATAGTATACATATATATATGTATATATATATATATATATATATATATATATATATATATTATATATATATATATATATATATATATATATATATATATATACCCTCTCTTCGTCACATTATATGCAGTTTAAACCTTCAAACAAGCGCTGTGACGATTACATGAAAGTGAAATGAAAGACGTAAAAAACGGAACGAGGGGCTGTGTTCCTACTATCTCATAAAATGGCGTTTGGAAAGTCATAAAATGGCGTTTAGAAAGACGAAACACATTTGAGAAAGTATTTTGTATTTGTTTTATTAGTTTATTCGTTGTTATATCACTTGATACACTTTATTTAACGGCCATTTTTTAACGTTGTTTGGCGGCCATTTTTACACGCTGTTTAACTGATCCATCAGTCAAAAATAAACCATTGAGTAAACAGCGAACAAAAATACTTATGTATCAGTGGAAAATGTCACTGAATGAATAAGTGAAGGAAAACTGACATTTTTCCACTGATTCATCAGTTAATTCACTGAAGTGACTGTTGAATCAGTCAGGTACATTCAACTGATTGAAACAGTTAAATTCTCACTGATTCAGAATTAGAGTGTAATGCGGACGTAAGGCGTTTCCTTCTCGAAATGAGGTTCCGTATTCGAACCCTCGGTAATGAGTAGATATATGTTCTATTTGAAATGTAATTTTGAGCCAATTTAGTTCGTTATCCTCTCTTCATCCTTTCGCAGTTACGTCACACAAAAAAAGGGAGGGGCGTAACAAAAAAGCAAGCATAATGTTTGAAAACTTGGAATGTTCTTGGGGGTGGTGGAAGTCATCGCTACGTAAGTTGAATACTGTCACTTTAAAAATGAGATGTCACCGTTTATGGTAGATAATTTTCACTGTTAACGTGACAAAATTTAACTGACCTGCAGCAAATTTTGCGGTCTCCCTTTAGTTGCATATTCTAGCCCTTTGTTTTCTGTTGATCATTTAAATGCGCTATATATATATTTTATTTGTTTTTATTTTCTCTTTCTTCCGCACGGTTCCCACTGTTACTACGGGAACAAATTGTCTTCCCGTTTTCCTAGTCACCAATCACAGAACCACGTGCTCCAAGTCTTTCTGGTTACTATCCGGACTTAAGCCTAACTGGTCAGAGTTCGACTGTTCGTTCATACATACATGTTTTACACTTGGTACATGCTGCTGTCTTTTTACAGAAGCACGTTATCCACTATAACGCTTAAAGTTGCATGTAATATAAATTGATGTACAACACTAATATGATTATAAGACATGCAGTTACGTTGGTAACATTTACCTTTATCTAAGAGTAATCTAATGGAACTGTTATTAAAGCAGGGAAAACTTCATATTCCTCCTAAAGCAGTGAAGTATATACACTGTTTTCGGTTCCCCTGCGTGATCGTTTCAGTTTTTACGTCTCACGTAGGTAAAGGAACAGCTACAAAATAATTAATTTCAATGAACTCATTAAAATTATTTTTATTTCTTATGTTTCGTTTATGTACTGAAACGAAGCCAATACGCCTATCTGAAAAGCATTTCGTAACTCAAAAATGTACCTATTTTTAATTTACAAATATACTTGTACATAAATCCAGTTTGCACTCTTAATTATTTCGACGTACACAGTTCTCGTCAGGGACACGTTCTGAACGTTGTGTATGTATAACTTTTTTTCTTGGTATAGCTAGTTCACATTTAACTAAATAATTTTAAAAGTTCCTTTAGTAAAATTTCACCTAATCGCATAAACATTTATGGAAATACTGGCCTTCAGTACTTATAATAATGTTTGCCTTAAACTGGGGAAAATATTTTACGTTTCAGTATATTATCAGTGTGAATGCCGAGCACCGTAGCAACATTTTATGGAGCACCTTCTTTCACTTCCAGAGGTTGTAAATTCAAACTTTAGAATGATGTGTATTTGTGTGTGATTTTTTATAGCCTTTCATGGGTACTTCCAACTTTTTCTGAAACCCTACTAAAAATTCTACTTTCAGACTATCCCCCACCTCATGCAAACGAAGCTTAACTAAGAATATAAAATTATACCATAGGGACAACGCACCGCATTAGTTCGCCTTCGTTCTAATAATATCATGCTTGAGAACTATTTCTTACTAGTCATAACCAACACGTATTTCCTTTATTTTTTTATCTTAATAATTATAAATGAAATATATAAATTATAGATGAAATAGATGAAATATAAGTAAACGTTCAGATTCACCAAAAATATAATAGTTTTATATTAACGAAGGTATAGCACGCTTGTGGAACAAGACATTTTTAGAAAACAAACAAACACGTCATACATGAGGTGATTTTTTTAAGGTATGATTCAAAAAGTGTTACTTTACTGCGAATAGACTATACAAATTTTGTTTAATGTATTAACCACTTCCCTTCCACACAACTCCTCATTGCGCCTCCGGAATAAATCTTGTGCGTTAATGAAGACAATTTTAATAAATAAAAGTATGATATTTATTTTTGCGGACACTTAAATCAGTTTTATGCGTGCACTGAAATTGTGAAGTGGCGTATAGGATAGCCACGGTATAATAAGCACTTTTGAAAAACCTGCTTAAGATCTACCAGTATGCACGGTATGTGATCTCTGGCCTTATGTAAAACTAACATTTTCATGGGCCTCATCACTTTATTCATTCATCGGTCAAGTGAAACTTTGCAATTATTTGAAAAGTAAATACTTTACAAATCTGCTCGTTTTTACACTCTGATGCATTAAAAAATACAGAAAGTGAAAGAAATAATATAAGACATCAAAAATGATTACCTAACACTTTTTATTTGACGTTAAGATATGGAACTATTTTCCATCCATCGATACCAACTTCACTGGGCGCATGTCACTCGGTGATCCCTTTAAAATATATGCAGGTAAGAGGAGTCACATTTTTCAAATAATTATTTTTTAAGTGCTCACTTTATCGTGAACAGCCTTTAATAGTAAAATATTTCTATTTATAACCATCTCACGGTGTCACTAAATTATACGTACCTCTGTTGGACTTCAAATTCATGACACAATGTTAATGTTTTACGTGTGGTGGAAAGTAAGGTGCTAACTGGGGAGTAATTCCTGCCCTGTTATTAACCACTGGGACAGAAATGTTTGACTCCAGCCTATATAAATAGGCTTTATTATATATATATAATAGATTTAATACAGATTTAAAATAATTGATGAAGTGGTGGCTGACTTCGTCACAAATCTAGTTATATGTAGATAAAACTTGCAGCACTGCGAAATAATAAGTTATTTTTTTCGCTGCGTGTAAGACCGGCCCGAAAAAAAAGTAACTTGAACACAATCTTGTCCGCATGTTAGTGGGTAAGTAATTTATCTCATGTATGTGAAACGAGTGCTGTAGTGGCTGTACTGTAGGCAAGTCCCGCGCATAAATCATGGCTAGCGAAATTTTTCTTACCATGAACGAAGAGGATGTAAGAAAATTTCCCTAGTTTACGAATTCTATGCATTACGAGTGAAACTATAATAGACGCTCTATTGAGACATTTAATTCTTGGGTACAAAACATTTCTCATTTCAACGGTTGACACTGCTGAACCTGTTCATGAAATTTTTTGGATATTTGTGTTTAAAGGCTATTCACTATAAAGTGAGTGCTTTCGAAATCGAACCTTAGAACTGTTTCTGCCTGCATATATTCTTACGGGCGCACTGAGTGGCATGTGCACAGTAAAGTTGGTAACGATTAATGGAAAGTAGTTCCATAACTTAATGTCAAATAAAAAGTGTTAGGTGACCATTTGTGATAACTTAAATTATTATTTTCGCTTTCTGATTTTTTAATGCATCAAAAAATCAACATGTTTGTAAGATATTTTCATTTCTTATAATTTCACAGTTTCACTGGACCGACGTATGTATAAAGTGATGAGGCCCATGTCAATGTTAATTTTACATAAGGCGGAAGAATACACTATGTGCGTACAAGTAGATCTTAAGCAGGTCTTTCAAAAGTTCACATTTTACTGTGAACAGCCTATATGTACATACACGCATGGTTTTGAAACGGTCCGTGGTCGTGATCGATTTGATATGTATGAGAGGATTTTCCCATATTTCCCAGATTCGACAATGGGAAACATCGCAACGCCTTATTTTTATACGAAATATTCCAAAAAAATATATCAACCGTTAATTATTTTCGTCATTATCCTTTTACCAAACTTTATTGGCCTGCACTAATTAGCTACAAAAACAAGCTATACAAAGTTTTTTTTTTATAAAGGAATGAGGAACAACGCAGTTTTATCCACATCTCGCTGCACAAAATAAAATCCAGTCCACTGAATAATTTAACGTCCATCAGTGTATTTGTCTCATTTGCATCGCAAATGACAGTTTGCAGAAAGCCCGTGCGTGTATTAGCAAATACCTGTTACAAAGCTGACACAGTGGAATGCGTAGAATAAAAGAGTGCATTACTCCAAAAAAAAGTAATGTACTCGTTTTGTTGTATAACGTTTTTATTCGAGAGTAACTGTAATCAAAAGTATCCCTGCGTCAATTAACATAACGGAATTGGAGAAGCATAATATTTCAAAGCAATATATGTAAATAATGTGTATTGTACATACGTATATAGTACGTGATATTTAGTTAGAAATTGAGACATCTCGTAATCGGTTTGGTCGACGCATGTGATCACATGTTTTGTCTAACGGTGCTCAACTTTTTTACCCGCTAAAATTATGAATGCTACCTAACGATTAGACATGGCTGTCTTGGTAATACATTATAGAATATCATTCATTACGGCACCATATATTTCATTATATTGGGTCTACATGGAAGTTAAAAATTAGGCAATTCGTCCGTAATGCTAACACACTATAAGCGTTTCATTTCATTTGAGTTTTCCAGTTGAGCTCAGCCCTGTCTTTTCCTATGCGCCCATTTTTAAATGAATTCAGAGCTAATTCTGGTGCCTCTCGCAGGGATACGTTACGTCCTTAATTCAACACAGGTAGAGCGCGTCTCACTTTCTGACTTCATTACACAGCATACATATTTAAAGCAATTTTTCCTTATTGCTATCGCGTCTCGACGTTCAGGAATCCCTGTGTTACTACGCATGATATTATTCATTGGCAATTTTAATATGTTGTATTCTAACGTACAACTCAAAAACAAAATGTCCAGGATAAGTAATTTTTATGTCATTAAAATCAAATAAAATTAAAAGTATATCTGTTTATGAATAACTTCCTTTTGTCGTAAGACCCTATATATATATATATATATATATATATATATATAAATTCTATAAATTATCTTGTACAGCTGGTACTATAGCTGAAATAACTTGACATATCTGGACTCCTAAGATAATATAAACAAACGTCGCTCCTGGAGTTACTTGAAGCAGGGAACGAGGAATAACAAGGCTTATTTAGAACCGTCTAGTGCATTTCATCACACACAGTCAATCAGAGTTGTGTAAGTAGTTTCAGGGATATTCTGAATGGCTCCAACATTTATATAGGCTATTCACTGTAAAATGAGCACTTTTGAAAGCCCTGCTTAAGATCTACTTGTATGCACATTGTGTATTCTTCCGCCTTATGTAACATTTTCATGGGCCTCGCCACTTCATGCATGCGTCGGCCAATTGAATCTCTGAAATTATTAGAAAGGTAAATATTGAATAAATTTGCTCATTTTTACACTTCGACGCATTTAAAAAAAACGACAAGCTAAAGAAATAATTTAAGTTATCACCAATGGTTAACTAACACTTTTCATTCGATGTTAAAATACAGAACTATTTCCCAGCCATTGTTACCAACTTTCCTCGGCATATGTCACTTAGGTTGCCCATTAAAATAAATGCAGGTAGGGGCAGTGACTTTTTCTATGGTTGATTTCAAAAATGTTTTTAACCACAGAGCTGTTTTCTTCTCCTTGTGCTCGTGAGTTCTTCAACCAACGAAGCACTATTGCTTTGCAAGTAACGCCATAACCAGGGAGCACATCTTCAGTGAAATATCCCCACTGCTGAAAAAGAAAAAAAAAAATCACTTCATATGACAGAAAATACAGCACACCATATTCCTTGTGAAAACCGAGGAGCTAGAGGACATATAACTAAAGCACTCTGACACAGCAGTATAGTTGTTTCATACCAAAAAAAAAAATTACTATGTTATAATTGTACCAAGCATTGTTCAACCTGTGAGCATCGTATGTGATGTCATTCTTCTCGAATAAAATAATTACACTTTAAATTACTGTAAATGATTTTATGTCAAATCCAAAATTTATTCGTTTTGCTGTAGCCATAAAAACAACTAAGTTATACAAGTAAAAAAATTTGCAACGTGAACTAATAGCGTGCACTATTGCTTGACATATATGTACTAAAATACTGTTCACGATAAAGTGGACACTTTTAAAATCAACCTTAGAAAAAAGTCACTGTCACTGCCTGCATATATTTTAACGGTAACGCTGGCTGTCACGCGCCCAGTAAAGTTGGCAACGACGGAGAGAAAGTAGTTCCATATCTCAACGTTAAATTGCGTGTTTTGAGTAAACATTTGTAAATAACAAAATATTTTATTTTACTTTTGGTTTCATTTTGATGCACGTAAGAGTAACAATAAAATAATTTAAAAAATACCTACTTCATTTAATTAAATTCTACAGGCCCATGGTACCGTTAATTTTACATAAGGAGGTAGAATACACATTCTGCATACAAGTAGATCTTAAGCAAGGCATTAAGAGTGCTCAGTTTATCGTGAACAGATTTATGTCATTTTTTAATTGGTATTCTGTATGCAACAAAATCGCCAATCCGTTGTAATATTCTTTTAAACATTTAATATATATGAATATACTTGTGCATGTATACGATACTGTTTGCTCATTTGTCCTCAAACAGAGACTTGCATCTAATTATAACTAATGTTTTACGTCACGAGTAATTTCAATAGTTAGTTTATTTTATAATCGTAAAAAATATTATCATAGAAATTTTCTGGGACAGTTATCGTAATTTTATAATTTATAAAAAATTGAGTAATGTGTAAGATTATTATATGCAAAATAATCAAATGTTCAGGACTGGAAATTTTTCGTTTATGTTTTTTTATTTCAATTAATGACTCCATTGGAGACTTTTGGGTATCGCAGAGTCTGTAGTTCTTACGTGTGTAGCTATATTCAGGCCAATACTGTGTGATAATTGATTGCATTTATCTTTTGCAGGTAACCAGTCTCTTCAAACAGTGACTGCTATAACAAGATCTTACTCTGACAGTACGGTAACAAACTCAAATCCTTTTTATATCAGTTTATAATAAAATGATAATTGTTTTGCTATTCGCTGAACTGTCATGATGTGTAAATTTTCAATTTGTCCAAATGATGGTTGTGTGTAGTGTAGTTATTTTATATTATTATTTGCAAATAACATTATCTTTCCCAATCTGGCCTTTATTGTATGCATAAATCTGTGTGTGTGTGTATATATATATATATATATATATATATATATATATATATATATACACACACACACACACACACAGCAAAGTTAAATAAGAGCTTGAACTTAAATCCTACTTTATACATGTAACGAGACGTAAATTCATATTGGGAGAAAATTAATCGTGAAAATGGTCACATATCGCATTTTTAAAGCTTGTTTATGCAGTTTCCTTAAGGGGCAAGAGAAAAATACAAAGATACGGGCGTTGTTTAATCTGTAGCCTTTCATTGTGTGTAAAACTCCACTGTTACAGATCTAATTTGCACAGTATAGCGTCACGACAGAAACACTGCACGCATTGCACGTAGGAGCGATGAGGCACTAGGCGTGAATGTTAGTGTTGCCCGTATCCCCCCTCACTTCTTGACCTTGGACGCGGTGGTCCATCCCACTCTTAATGTAATTATCTGAGCTTCTTTTGTTTCTGAAATTTTATTTTACTACTCGTTACATTCATAAAGTTGGATTTCAGTTAAAGCTCTTATTTAACTTTGCCGAAAATCAGCTTATTAAACTCCCTCGTATAATCGGAACCGTCAGAAAAATTGCAGAAAGTCATTCACCAATCAGTACTTATAAATGTTTCACGCTTAATTAAACACTTCGAAAATCAACCTATCAACGTAACAGATACAAATTGACTTGACGCTGTTTAGTTGGCAGTGGTGAAGCCAAAGTAGTTCAGTGGTTTAGTGTTGTATTAAACGTGTGATGTGTACATATGTGGACATTGAATTCATTTAATTATAATTATGTTTATTGTATGCACATGAGAGAAAAATCAGCGTATTCGTAATATATTTACGCTCTGAACAATTTCACCGATTCAGTTGACCTATCCGTGCATATGGTGTCTGGCAAAAGGTTATGTTGATTTTACATTGGGAGGGAGAGTAGAAAACTGACAGAACTTGTTGGACACTGACCATCAAAATGCACGAAGATAACATAAGACACTGTACCAGTTTCCAGCGGCATCACTGAGTACGTATATACAGGAAGGAACTACTAGGTATTCAATTTCACTTTGAAGTCCCGCCAAGCTCTTGCTAGAGCTCACTTCAAAACTGACGGATTATTTTGGTGGATGGGGAGGGGTGGCCCCCCGAGCAATTGTTCCCCCCTCCTTTACCCATTCCAGCAACTTGCTATGATGGTACTGCTGTCAATGCGGAAAAGAGTGATGGTGGAGTACGTGCTATGACTGAGCCGCCAAGTTTTCCAACGCCCTCGACAAGAATCACTATAAGTCGCAGTACACATAGACTAATGACTAAAGATGAGGTAGACCGATCTCGCTGGCTGCGCACAACCAGTCTCTGTGTCCCAACATTTAACTTGCTTTCCTGCCAACACGTCTTATAAAAACGGAAATAACTGGATTTGAGGTTAGAACACTGTTAAGTAAACAAGTTCTTTCAGATGTATGTATACTTCCTGTAACCAATTTGTGATTCAGTTTTGATTAACATAAATTAATACAAGTATTATATTCATATAAAAGTGCTTGTCTATTGAAAATTTAAATATAATCAAACGCATTGATCACTGTTGAACATGTGACTTTGACAGCTGTTTTCCTTGAGGTAGGTCAATATTGGATACATGCGCAGAAGACGAATTATCTATCTACTTCATCTTTAGTCTATGGGAGTACCTATTAGACTAAGCCGGTGTACATGGAGATGTAGAGGGATATGAGGGCCCGTCAGATTATAAAACCCCATTTCACTTCTGTATATACATATATTAATATTTTGTGGTCTTACTATAAAATGTGACACTTTCTTTGCTGTCTTAAACATTTCACGGCAGGGCGGTTAGACGTGTGCAATTTTTTTGCTAAAGCTAAAGTTTATATTGATGTCCAGGAGCGAATATTTCAAAATTGCAGTGCGAATGGTTGTCGTCAGAGGTAGCCTTGCAAGCAGTAACATATTTTATGAATTTATGTTTCAATCAAACACCGTTTGACTCTCTGTAGTAATTGTGGAATATCTCGAATAATTATATTAGCCCTTAACTCCCTTGGAAGCTGAAATGGGGTTTACATTACGTTGTCATCATCCCTCAGTCCCTCAACACTCCTTGGAGTTGTTTAATCACAGGAACTAGGTCATGCCATTATAGATCTAATAATATATCTTCTTATTAATCTATTTTTAATAAACTATCAAAATATTCAACGCCCCAATCGAGATTTTGTTCACTTAATATTTATATATTTTATCATTATAAATAAAATTTTATGTTAAATATTCAAATGTAGTATTACAGAAAACAGTATTTTATTGTCCGTGGTAATAATTCAGTTGCATCAAATAAAATATATTCTGTATATTTAATATTTTATATAAATTGTGACATTAGATTATACAATAAAACTATAACTGTTACAACTGGCCAGTGCAATATATATATATAGGCACACACACACACTCACACGCACTAACACAAAATATGATTTCATTTCATCCTGTTTTAAAATTAATCATTTTTATAAGCCGTTAATATAAATATATAATTGAATTTTGAATTATACTTCCCTTGTGAAACTAAGTGAAATATTAATTTATCTAAATATACAGTAAAAAACTTCCTAATTTCAATTATTTTTAAACAATACATACGTATTTTAATATAACCTATGGCATATTTATTAATTGTTATGAAACTTACCATTTGGAATATACCGTATAGCTAGATCTGACGAAAAACAATTTTTATATTTTAAGGTAGAATATAATTACAACTTGTTTATCCATTACTTTCAGAACCAAGCGACAGGTTCAGTCCCTGTGTGTTGAAGGTTAGAGACAAAAGTAATAACATTTATCGTGGCACTGCTAGTGTTAGAATTGTAAAAACAACATAAATATAAAACGTTATTACATGTTATTATATAAACGGGCAATAAGTTATGAAAAAGTGTTATGTTTATAACATAATAAAAAAATAACTAGGGAAACATTTAAATTATGGATACTCAATCATTAGCAAAAAATTGTTTAAAAGTTGTAGTAAAAATTCATATAGTAACACAAAAATGAGCAGAAAACACTGGTACACCATAGCTTAATATGTGGAAATAAATTTTCTTTTAAATAAATGAATAGCATCACAGAAATAATTGAACATGCAAATACTGATTGTGGCAATAAAACAGAAATATTATTTATAAATTAACACCTTAAACCGACTTCAATGTTTATCAATATGATATCGTTTGATTTGAAATTGTTTTCATAATAAACAAAAATTTATAACCTATCAATTTTAACATAGCAAAAATAATTTGTATCCATATTTATAACAGCAATAACTGTTATTTGCATTTCTATAATTATTAAAACACAATAAGTATATATGCTTATCTTTCATATTACTATTATTAGTAGGACATATTATAATTTTCATTGTACGATATATTTGTTCTCTTAAAAATATTTGTATAACCGTTATGTTCGTATACCACACCAAAATGTTATACTACTTATCGATTTTCAAAGCAATATTTCTATTTTTATACTCTTGTTTTTAAACACACTATAAAAATGGTATGATTGCAGAAAGTTATTTTTTCAACTTACGATGATAATTTTTTAAAATGTAAAATATATTCTTACCAGTAACACAGAAGCATTAAAATAAATTTAATTCTGCGTCAGTAAATGCACACTATGGTCATTTGGAGTTAAAGTTTCAGAAAAAAGGTAAACTTCAAATTATCTCTCGTTTAGTTATTTTACATATTAGTCATTATACCTAACAATATTTTCCCAAGTAATAAATTAATGGCTTTGAAAAAAAAAAGGGTGAAGGAATATTTTTTATATACAGTGCGTTTTTCACCCTCCATTTTGAAACAGCATACTTTACGTCGCCTCTGGCCGTCCCATTCTTTGATCTGTTATTTAGCGCAACGTTGTGACTATCATACAGAGCCATAGAATATATCGTGTTTTATAAAGCCATTAAATATATTTTTATTATTATTTAACAAACCTTGCACGAGTACTTAAATGCATCCGCGAAGTTTATATTGAGGTTCACATTTCCATTCAATTTAGGCTCTTCTTAGTTCGGTTTTGTTATTAATTTGAAGACGTAAACCAACATTTAATCACATTAATTCTTCATTTTTGTAATTTCGATGTTCAGCAACTCTTACGTTGAAGGAACAAGTCAAACGTATGTAACACTGATGACGTGAACATTTCTTCCCTGCGCTCAGATGTTCATACCGATAGTACAAATAACATCAATATTAACCATTAACGTACCTCGTCGTGCGCTAATGTGTAGCGTGCAATCTGTATGTGCGCTAGTTCAGCTTTTATTTTCCTTTGTTTTTTTTTTTAATTGTTTACATGCTAGTCTACGCGGGGATTTCGTGATTCGAGGTGGCTACTCAAAATCTATCTACACCTATGATTCACATGCAACCAGCTATTCTAAACCAAATATTACTGAACTCTTTACATAAAATTAAGTTTAACAATTTTGTCAACATTTTTTTTTTTCAGAAGTAAACGTCCGTGATTCGTGTGCAGATAACTAAACTATGTAAAGTAATACTCAGCTATTTGTACAAAAGTACGCATATATTACGCATGCGCAAGATTTACAGGAAAAGTCTAGATTGGTTTATTGTTACTGTGAAATACCTGAATATTTACGGTGTATGGTAGTTCCAATTAGTGAGATTAAAAATTAAGAGAGGGGAAATTAATTTAAAAATTCTTGATTCAAAGGACATATCATAAAGTACACACAAAGACAGTGACTAACTACAGTTGTTACAAATCGCATGAAAACTATTTTGTATTCATCACGAAAACGAAGCTCGAAATTTAACAGTTTCTTTGGGAGACGGGTGTTGGAGTGTCGTATCCAATAAGAGAAGGGTCTCAGGAGCAGAGGCTCATATAATTTGTTAAGTTAGTAGAGTTACAACAAATAAGTTGTAATACTTGGACATAATTTCGTGAAAAATACCTTTCCGTAATGTTATAAAACCCTTTCCAGCAGTGTGATTTTTATAGCCTGAATATCTTGAGAACTGACACACAATGAAATCACCAATAACTACACGATTGTTTTGGACAAAGAAAGAATTCAGATTACCATAAAGCTACTGCGAGTCCTCTTAACAGTTACGAGAATTAAGTTGGGAAATACGCACGTGAATGTGTTCCGGTTGTTATCGTGCCCGTTTATTCTTCAGGAACACATTGATCAACATAATTACATGTCACAGAATCCGTATACATTTTTGCTCACGCAACACCGCCTGTGTGCTTACACTTTTCCATCACTTTCCTCTGAGAATTTTAATAATGACGCCACAATCCCGTAAGACTGCAAAAAAACTGTTATGGCAGAAGTTCTTTACGTCCCTTTATTGTTGTTATTAGTTCTGTTCCTGCTCTCCCGAGACCTTCCACAGTTTCATAGAAAGAGAGCCAGAGAGAGAGAGGAGTGATAGTGATGAAGGGAGGCAGTAGGGCGAGGAGCAAAATGAGAGTCCGCACGTCGGTTACCGTGCAGTGACCGTCATAGGCCGCGTAGCTAGCGCGGGCAGTGGGCTAGCATAATCGAATCTCCCGACAATGGTGGGTTGTGTATAAGAGGTCACCGTGGAAGGCAGGGAGGGATATAAGTGGATGTGTGAGCTCTCGACCCTTTCCCCCGCAGACCGTTTATCAGCTGCCTGGTGTGGCCTTTGTGCTTCGGCCTGTGCGCTACCCTCTGTCCTCTCTAACCACTAAACGCTGCCTCGCTCAAAACGTTGCCCACGCCGCGGAATGGAGCCGACGTTGTAGCAAATCGCTTTTACGGGCTAGACAAAGGACGGGGGATGGATCGGGGTTGGTGTTGAACCCAGCCAGTTAACGAGGAAATGAGATACCTCGAGTTTTGCAGGACAAACCGCATTTGCGAAACTACTAGAGACTAACTCGACCGCTCGATTGCCATGCAAACCTTGTGTAACTTTAAATGGCACCGAGTCGTTTTCAGTGAGGTATAGTGTTCGTTTTATATACAAACTCTATATTATTAGATAGCGTCGACATGCAGGTAATTTTAATTTGTAATTTTATACATGAATGAAAGAACCACTGTACGTGCGGTCTTTGCCTGTAAAAGCAAACAGTACATGGTATTTTCTGACGCCTGTGCTTTGTTGGCTGAAGTGCCTGCACTGGAATCACTCCGATATCTCGCAGCAATTCTGTAATTCCGTTTAAAGCTCGACGCAAGAAGACAGTTACACCAATCGTCAAAATCTTCTCAAGATCATGATTTTACGCGATGCATTAAGTTGTTCGCTATGAAACTGTATCAGAGTTTTCAGTCGGTTAAACGTTACGTATTAGAAATCCATGTTAATTGCTGGTGAAAAGCATATCATTATAAATCACTATAAATCAATGAGCGGGCAATGTCTTTCACAGAAATTAAAAGTCGGTAAATTATTGAAGTTCATATAATGAACTGATAAGTTCATTTTGAGGTTTCCGGTGCAGTATGTTTCTTTGGCCAGCAACCAAATTTTATTGACTTAGTTAAATAATTCTGGTTTTAATTTTACATTCTACATTATATTTTCTACTGGTAAAATTTTTTTAGCTGAATAGTAGGACTTGGTAAACCCTCAATTTTAACCACTGTTGCATCTAGGTTTCTCGCTTATATTTATACATTAAAATGCGTTTACCAGCAAATATGTAGCAGGGAGGCTGTAATGTGGTGGCAAGTTTGAGCCAGTTTGATAGGGAAATCCGCGTAACTAAATCGTAGGGATTCTGTCATAAAAAGGCAAAGGACCAGTGTTTGAATCTTGGTACATGTGCGTAGTGTGTTCTTTAACTTTGAACATGGCGTAACTTGCAAATACAGCAATGATTAAAGTGTATAAAGAAGGCAGAAGTATCTTACCATATTAATGAATTCAATTTTAATCAATTTAGGTAAAAGATGTTAACAGCTATAAATGTTGTAGTGTTGAAAAAATTACATATTCGTAAAGATCATAGACGTTTGCAGTACGCCGTGAGTCGCTTCATTTACGACATTTATTTTTTATCAGTTTTGTATTGTAGATTACAGTGGTGCAAAATGTAGTAGAGCAAGAGTAGTCGTCTAATTTAAAGAAAACTGTTGGTAGATTAATCTGTACTTAACCATATAACTATAATTCAATTTGAAAAAAACATATAGAAAGTTACGTAGATAGAATATTTCAACACGTACACACTATTCTTGTCAAACAAATTGAATAGCTAGTAAGTACACAATAACAGTATTAACATTATTTGGTAAGGTATAGTTTAAAAGGTTTATATGAATGGCAAATTTTGAATTTTTAACTTCATCAAATCATTAATCATATAACTTCTATTCTCCTTAAAGTCACCCAATCTGCTACTATTGCAGTAGCGAATCGGCGAAATCTACTTGAAGTCCAGGGTAATGTAACTCCGTATTAATTCATGACATAAACTTTTACTATCTCAGTTTTATCACTTAAATAATTAGTTATGTTGTAATGATTAGTAATAATATTTTTACTGTATCGGTTTTAAAGTGGTGGTTGGAAAGTACTAGAATATTGTGTTTGCATATGTGCTTTTTTTGTCGTCGATATTTTAAGGCATAAGTTTGTGTCTCTAAAGCTTACAAATCCTTACGCCGTATAAATTTACATTTTACCCAACGGTCGGCCCTGAAGAATTTTTGCACTAACTTCAGAGTAGTTTGTCAGTTGGTCGTGTTTTCGTTCAAGGCGCAGGATAGATGAGCTGTCTTGCGAACAGTGATAGCCGTCTAGGAACTGACTTCGCCTTCCTGCCTCTTAGCCGGGTCGCTACGTAATCGAGATCTCGCGTGGTCCAAGGTCGACCATACTTCCTCGCGAGTGGTCACGTCCAGCTGGAATGGCCATCAGTCTGTCGCCGAAGCTAAGAGGTTGCGATTACGCGAGCAGAACATACGTGTCCTAGTCGAGCCGGTAACTTCGCCTTCGTACACCGCATTATCCAGTTATAGGCTGTTCACTGTATAGTGGGCACTTTTTAAGGCCCTCCCAACAGAGTTTAACCACTAATAAATATACCTTATTGCAGCATCAGGTATTAAATTTTGAGGGCGGTGAAATTTATACACTGTGTTTATTCGTCACAAAGCAATGTTCATATGAAAAAGTAGCAGGTAGATGGAAATAGGATGAAAGTAAAAATTTAGAAGGGCCCTAAAAAGTGCTCACTTTACCGTGAACAGTCTATAGACACCAACACACATTACAGTTACGACCATTTCTCCTTGGTCTCCTACGTTGGGTGAAGGACAAGTCGTTTGTCATGGAGAACATGCTACGGGTCCAAAAATTGCAAACGTTATAATTTCTGCCTTGTACTTGAGATGGCATCTGTGTGCATAAAAAAGGAAATCAAAGTTGAAAATGTGGACCTGAAATAGGTATATCTGAATGTATATTTCCTGACTGACCCATGTATAGGATGACCAGGAGGGCTGTCATTTATAAAAACCAGTACAAAAGTAGGTTGTCTAAATAAATTTATTTTCCTTGTGTTAACAAGTTCGTGACGGTATGTCATTTATCTTATGTAGCAAAAACCACTTCAGGAAGATGACGTCGGTCTTCCCTGATGCAGTTCTCAGTTCTGGTCGCGAAGCTCCCCCACACTCGTTCAAGTGTCGCCTCATTTATTACCTCCACCTCACTACGAATGGCCGCCTTCGCATCATTCAACGTACGGGGTTTGTCTCGATACACTCAATCCTTTAAATACCCCTACAAAAAAATATCTCACATGCTGAGGTCTGGTGATCGAGGGGGCCACGGTGTATCACTGAACCCGAAAATCACACGATCTGGAAACAAGTCCCGTAAGGGGTTGATTGAAATCCTGGCAGTGTTGGTCGTAGCCCTGTCTTGCTGAAAACATATGTCAGTTTGCAAGTCCAGCCTTTGCAGTTGTGGCAGAAGAAAGTTGTTTATCATATCCTCGTACCGGTTTGTGGTGATAGTGACCACTACCCCATTCTCCTAAAAAAAAAAAGGTAGGGGCCGATAACACACCATCTAAACATCGCACACCACACTGTCATACGGGGTGAATTAAGACGTCGCCGATGGAGCTGCCGCGGATTGTCCCCTGCCTCGTACCTGCGGTCTTGTTGATTAACGAACCCATTTAGGTGGGAGTGAGATTCATCTCTCTCGGAGAACAGCGCATAGGGTCCATTTGGAAAAAGAACATGCAATTGTACAGCAAAATCTTCCCGCTGGCCGTAATCTGTTCCTGTAACTCCTGCACACACACACACAAAATCTTGTATGGATGATATTTGTGATCAATTTTTAAGATTATCCTAACCGATTCACGTCCCATAAATAATGATGTTGCGGAGCGCTGAGCCGAACGTTTAGTAATCTTTATTATCACCGCTATCACTCTGTTGTCTTCTGTTCTCACCGTTCGTGAAGCACCTGGTGATTTTGTGCTCGTTATGTTACCTGTGGTTCGCAATTTTGCAACCCACTTCATGATGGATGGTCGGCGTGAGACCGCTCCCAGCAGGTCGACATTGAAATGACGACGAAATAATCGTTGAGCCGCAACCACCGAGTCACCGTTTTTAACATGCGAGTCGTACGTAAACATGCGGTGTTCAACCAACCACTGCTCCAGTACAACTAAAATCGCAATACCTTGGAAGGTGAATGACCACGCCTACCACCTCCACGAATCCGCCTCACTGAGTACAGTCTGACCAACAGAGTCAACCCTCCTCGTCGCAGTGTAGAATTGGGACGCCTAGATGTGGGCTAGGTTGCGGCGGCACCTGCTGTGTGACCAGAATTGAATGGTCATTGACGTTGAGGACGAGAGTGTCGATGTGTTCACTTCAAAAACTTTATCTGACATTTTAAAGTAACAGGTATTTCATCTCTAACCTTAAAGCACAAAGTACACTTAGGGATCGCTTTATGCCGTTAGAAACACATGTCGTAAAAGTATTTCTTTAAGGACAAATTATATATTCTTTTTTATTTTTACTGTTTAAAAAAATGTTTCCCGAAACAATTTTACAGTTATAAAATATTATTTAAAGTTATGCCATCATTCTTAATATTATCTCGGGTTTCTTTGAGTCATTTACAGCAGAAAAGCTTTAATAAAATAAAGACTAGATATTTTATGTAAGATATTCACAAAACATACCGTAAGCTGTATGTAAATTACAAATTGCTTAGTATTAAGTATAATTGTGAACAGCTTTAAAGCGAGCGCTTGAGAGGATGTGAAAAATAAGTTAAACGATTTGGGGCTCACTTTTTTTATCAATATTGTTACGTGCTGTAGCTCACACAGGCCGCGAGATCCCGATTTGCGCGGTCCGGCTCTGGGAGGGGGGATGAGGTGATCTACCTCGACCCTCTACTCCTCTAGGCAGACCCGCTTGTTACCGCGTCGCTCACCCCCTCCCTCCCACGCCCCTTCCGCCGGGCCGGCCTTGGAATGATTGACAGCGTTGACCTGACTCGCGTCACAGCCCCTCCACCACCCCCTGTTGGAGAAGTAGGTGAGCTCAGAAGAAGTGCATGAATATTCTGGAAAATAGGACCCTCGGCCCAACATGACGTTTTGAGACATTTCTGGGTGATTGCTTATGACCTTATAAATACAAGCCACAGCTGGACTGTCAGCAGTCTCTTTGTGGAAGCCAATTAGCTGAGTGTGGTGATCGAGCAACGTGTAGAGGACGGACTACGACGGGAGATTGCGAGGCGAAGGCGGACGAGGTGTTCGTGGTGTAAATGGATTAGAGAGCGTGAAACCTGACGAGTGAAGGCTACTGTGCGTGAGGACAGAAGAACTCTATAACATTACGGACTGGTGGGACCTGGCCTAAACTGATGTGGGACTGAATGAAATTGTGATACGGATTTTACTGTAAATATTGGAACTGTCAAATCGCATTCATTAATTGTAAACAGCAATATATCAATTTATTGTGATAATTTGTGTCGTGAGAACTTTGTTTTTTAGTTATTGTAAATAAAATTAGGAAACTATAATTAACTCTTTTAGTTAACTAAGGCATTCATCCCTTAACGACCCTGGTTTAGCATACTGATTTTGAGAAAATTGTAACAATATTATTAGCTAATTAGTACGACATACATGTAAATAAAAACTAGACAGTTTAATTTTACATAGTGGACTGACGCATGTCATGTACTTACTGCCCTGCCTTCTTCTCTTAGAAATGGAAACCACAAGGATAAAGAGACACTCAAAGTAAATCTAAACCACGGTTTATTTTCCTGTTTTCCTTAAAGGACTTTCCGTAGTCTGTAGTTTCATAAACCGGGCGAACCGCAGTTCGTATGCAAACACGCCCCATAAGTCAGATATTAAGTTTTACTTTAAGGGACGCTGCACAAACAAGCAAACAAATATTCGGCGCAGTTCGCTCGAGGCTGGCCAAGTTCGTTTTTTAGAGTGTAAATACAGCTTTTTAGTACTTTATTAGTCAGTTTCACATTCGTTTTTCCAAAGGATGTTGTATCTTGTGTACATCACTCGGATATTAGCATGTCTCAAGACTCAAGAAAATTTTATACAGCTATAGAGCTTGTTTCGATTCCGCGAATCGTATGCATGTTTTTATAATAAACATCAGTTTCGATCCAAGTCTTCCTCGCCAACGGTAGAATGGATATAGAGAAGTGAATAATATCCTCTTGTTTTTCCTTACCAGTGGAAGGATCAGTATGGATATAGAATGTTCATGGTAAAGTGAACACTTTTGACGCCCTAGTTACTTTTTCCTTTCAGACATTTATTATCCCTTAAACACCTTTTTTAATCAATATTGCCATGTAAGTAATAAACACAGCGTGTACATTCCACCGTACTCGAATGTTAACGTCTAAGACTAAAATAAAATATATTTATTGACTATGATTCCAAATGAGAAGACTTTCTAAAGTGCTCACTTTACTGTGAGTAGCCTATAAGAGAAAAGGAGTCTGGCGCTATGTGTAGCCGGCTTTCCTACTCTAACGAAATATCTGTTATTCTCAGACAGCGTGACTAACGGATGAAGTGATTTAATGTGGGGGATTTTCAGCGGTGGAACGACAATAGGAGGGAGTGAGAATACTCCGAGAATACCCACATTACGTGGGACACTACCAAAGTGAGTTTCCCACTCCAGAAAATTCTCGACTCTGCCGGAACCTGGAATTAGACCACTGACTGTCTAATAATATGAGCCACTCGTTGACCCAGCTACAGGAATAATGATAGATAGGAAATGTTATGTTCAGTTTTTGAGATGAGTGCTGACGAAACTCACTTCATTGAGAAAAATGTTGAAATTATTTTGTCTGTCTTAAGACAACTCATTTTCAATAGTTAACGGTTGTTTGTGTCTATTTATATCCAGGGATAGAATATCAGAATAGTTACACGTATTTTGAAGGTTATGGCCCTTGTAGATGAATGTGTTTTGATTAAAGGTTAGGGATTTTTCAAGACTTGGGTAACGTTGTATTCGAGGTTATGCCACTGACAACTCTGAAGTGGGACACAGTCATTCGGCTGGTCCGTCATTGTAGGCCTCTCGGCATTCTTCACCTTCGGTAACATCACCTTGCAGATATTTGACGTAGTAGTAGGATTTGGATGACTTTGGCGCAAGGACATCGGGGACAAAAGCGCAAGAGACACTCAGCTGCCAGTTGTTACGTCACCGTTTACCATCCTGGACCCATATTACATCAACCTTTGGCCCTTTACCTTGACCCCGGTGACCTCTGACCCCTAAAACCCAATAAATTGCAAAAAAAAAATTTGAAGAATGATAAAAAATGTACTATTGAAGCTGGCTTCCCGTGGCGAAGTCGGTTCGTGCGCCACCGATCTGAGGTGCAGGAGACTCTGGGTTCAAATCCCGGGTAAGGCATGGGTGTTAATTTAAGTTAGGTAATGATTTAGTCTTGCTGTGATCATTCCAGAGGGGAAAAGTTACGTACTCAAAAGGGGGATACTCGTAGTTAGATGGTGAAGGCAACGTTGTGTCTAGTGTCTTTATAAAAAACCACACTCAAAACAATTGACAACTCGTACAGTATTTACTTTACTTTAAATGCGGGGGAGTTGCTTGGCGTAATTAACTCTATTCTTATCAGCCACGATATCAATGTCTAATAAAGTCTCTGCAGTAACTCACTGGAACAATATCACCTTGTTAATGATCCCGAAGGCTGCTTGCAGAATTCTTGCAATCGGCGGCAATGGAACGCCCTCTTGCGGTCCGTCTTCAGGTGACAGCTGTCTGGCGGCAGGCCTTCCTTCAGTCCTCCGCACGAGCTAAATACGCGGCGCCGGATTGTTACGAATCTCTTGTTTTACTAACAGCTCGCTGCTCGTGTCCTAGTCCCGAATACTGTCGTGGTTGGGGTGATTTCCAACCAAGCGCAGGAAGTAGCTTGCTAGATTACAGCATCACCCCTTGCTAGAATTAAGAGCTGGTCCCCAGCTCTGGGACAGAGGTTTGGCGATGAGTTACGGTAGTCCGGTCCCTTAGTGTCCTCGTCTGCTTCTTGGCAGCGGGAATAAGATTGGTTGTAGCCTCTTCAATACGATTAGGAATTAAAATGTAGAAGGATAGGCCACAACAAGGAAATTTTGGGTCAAGGAACTGCCTTGCCTTCTTACTTGCCGTTTGCGGGCTGTCTGGTTATTGTATGTTATTCAAAAAGACAGATATGGTATTGTGTCTTCTGATAGTACAGCTGACTGCCTGAATTCAACTTTCGTGTGTGTTCTCAATACTGGGAAACAACCCTTGCGTTCAATGTTACTGGTTATGACCCTGAATTTTTACGTTTACTGGGCGTGTTTCCTCGCGGCTGACGCAAGCGAGTCTGCGGACGCGAACGCGGCAGCCTGCTTCATGTCCTAAATTACCTAGCGTGCCTTGATACTCTTTAAAGTCTCGTGAAAGTTTAAAATAGTTTACATTGCAACAAAATTTATTACTTTAAAATTTGAAAACATTGTAGTCTCCGCCCGTGTGTTACGAAAATAACATACATAGCAATTATTTCAGTGTTGCTGAAAAAAAAGTATGATTGGACACATCAAATGATTATATTAAAATTAAATATGAATACACACGCAATAGATTACATTACGTTTATATGAACATAAATAATAGCAATTAGAGTTTATAGTTTTAAAATATCAGTCTAGTTTCTATTTCCTGTGCGATATATCGCTAAATACAGGAATGTCATTGAGTTTGTAATAAAACTTAAGTCTTATTATTCCCTATTTTTAAAGTTGTTTCAAAAGCTAAGGTCCCCTTTTCTAAGTTTTATTACTAGGGAACAAGGTTTCATGAGGATTAGTTATCCTAACTTAGAATTATTTCTTACACTAACATATATGGACAAGCATTTCTGTATTATTTGTATCTTATGATGTTGACAAAAGAATACTCTCATATAGTATTTACAACATGATAGTGCAAGGATGTAGAAACATTTGTGTTAACTCTGTATCTTTTTGCTACAGGGGACTTATAATTTGCACAACTATTAAGACTGAAAATAATAGTTGATATTATGTCTTTCTTCTTACAACTAACAATGTGGCAATATAAGTTGTGTTTTACCCAACATTTCTACTAGTTCTTTTATTTGTATAATTTAATTTATATTTGTGAACACCCTACATCACATGTCAACTACATAAGGAAGCAGTATATTTGTGTTATTGATAAAATATATTTATCATTTAAAAATTTACATTCACTAATTTTATTAACTTGCTCGTTTTGACATTTACTGAGCTTGTATTGAATAAAATAATAATTTATATATAAAATATAATTCATTAGTTCATTTTTGTGCTAATTTTACTTATCGTTTTAGAAACAATATGATTATAACTTTTAATATGCTATGTATAAATTAAATTACTTTCGCTTACTCTTAGTATTCTTTTAATGGGAATTGTTAACATTTATCCTTACTGGTGCAAAATGTGTTTGTTTATAATTGAAACTGAGTGGCAACTTGTTTGTTCATGTTCATATTCGTGATCGTGATCGTGTTCGTGTTTGGCCCGGCCGGGGTATTTGTGTGTAATTATGTGTTAAATAATTGGTTGTCTAATACCTTGTAACCTAATCATGCGCTGCCCACTTCGGAGCGTCGCTGGTATGCACGCGTGACGTCTCTATGGCTTGCCGTTGGCCTGACTCTTCCGGCCCTCGTAATCCAGATGCCCTGGTATAGTGCTGTACTGGGATTGGCTGGTGACCAATCGTCTAGTTACTCGACCTGTAACACATTCAGTGTGGATTAGCACTCAGACATAACACTGTATGATAGTTCATGTACCCTTAATGAAAATTAATTATTATATTTTATATTTAATTAATACATAATACTTAATTTAATTATACTTTAAATAAACTTCATGCTCAGGATATCAATCTAAAGTTAATTATAGGTGATGTATATTAATATAATTGTTGCATTAGTGGCCGTATCTTTCATTCTTCTTGGCTGTTAAATTTAATTAAAATTTTCGTTATTTATAGACATTAACAGTGTCCTAAAATTTGAATCCCTATTCCTACTTGGCTTTGTGGGAATATGAAACACCTTCAAATGTGTTACCTTTCGTAAGGAATATTTTCATTTAGCATATAACGTCAGTTTATTTTATCTATTCTCTAAGCACAATATATTATATTTCTTGTTAAAATCTCGTATAAAATACTAATGTATTGAATTCACTCAACTACTGCTGCCTCGTAATTAAATTGATTAGTGCTTTACAGTTATTAACTCTTGTAAGTTCCCAGTATTTTCTCATTTGTACAATGGGATCGCGCATTCGGGCGCGTGTTTGGAAAACAAGGAAGCGCGGCTGAAATACGCTGTATGGACATCTGTCGCCCGTCGATCGCCCTGCGCGATGCAGCCGTGCAACCTTGGGGGGGGGGGGTGGAATTTGTCGGGTCGGCACTGGAAATGAGGTCGTAGCAACTGGCGCAACCTTGGATGCCGTAAGTCTGCTCCTCGCTTCGCAAATTGCTGCTTGAAATCTTTATAGTGTGTACACTGTACAAAACTGACTTAATTTTCACATAGTTATATATAACTATTTACTTCAATAGTAACATTTCTCTACGTGTTCTTACTTTATTGCAACTTGAGAACTGTCTGAAATTGTATTTAATGAGCTTATGCATTAAATTTAAATTATATCATCTCTATGTCCTGTTATGTTATGCTGATAGTTTCTAACTTGCCTAAAACTTTTCCGTTAGTTTGCGAACCTGTGATCACACTCTAGGCAGCTTCCTAATTTTAGCAAAAACTTTACTTTTTATCATGCTATATTTTATATTATTTTTTGTTAGAACAACCTAATTTATGCACTTTCCTGCAAAATATTCTTATAGGCGATTCACGGTAAGGTGAGCACTTTTTAATACCCTGCTGAATTTTTCTTTTTATTAGGTTTCTATCTTCCGGTCACTTTTTAATATAACATTGCCATCAGACTAATAAACACAGTGTACACATTCCACCACTAATAAAAGTAAACGTCTGGAGCTGCAATAAAATCTATGTATTAGTGGTTAATACCTGTTGAGCGGGCCTTAAAAAGTGCTCACTTTACCGTGAACAGCTTATACTGAAAGAACTGAAAATGTTACGTTATTAGTTTTGCATACTTTTAAATGGCTAACTTTGATACCTCATTAAAAGGAAATTCCAGCATTTCACATATATATGTGTGTATATATATATATATATATATATATATATATATATATATATTGTTTGCACTTTAAAATGAATACTCTTTATGCTAACTTGTATGCACAATCACGTTTCAATTTTGTTTGATTCCTAATGATAGTCTTTTCAATTTTATACTGGCCTAGTACCTATGCATATTGCTACATTCGCTTTATTGCACTAAATTAATATTGTTATTTTATATGGAATTGACTTCAGTTATCTCAAAGACTTAATTATCCATTAATTACTAATGCTACTTAGTATGTTAACACAGTATCTATATTATATAACCCATTTTTGGGTGGTTTTTCACTCTTTGGTGACCCTGTCGCGATATTACCCTTTGGGACATCATCGCGGCATATCCTAGTCGCCACGAGCCGCGTCTGCACTGCTCGTGCGACATAGTGTGGGTTTCTTTCCCCCGGATATCCTTTTTCTCCGCTGTCGAATATCCTTCCTTTATTACGCCCTGAAACTGCTAAGCAGTTGCCACTTTGTCAGTGGTGAAAATGTTTTCTGTTTTCAAATAGTTCCGCGACGTGATTTTTTTTAATTTTCCCACTCAGGCAGGAAACGAACAACTTTGGAATATGCCCGATTAATTAATGAGATGGATAGCGACAATGATTTATGCTTAGAGGGCAGTGTGGCAGCTTACGCCCGTGCGTATTCGTCGCATTCGAAACTGCTTGGCTTGGCAATGACGTTGCTACGCTGAAGCTCACGAAACTGCGTCGTCACCTGCCTGCTCCTCAAGTTCGCTTATTGTGTTTCACCTACGTGGCAGTAGAAATCATTCTTATGAGCTAATTAAACCTCGTTTCATTACGTTTACGGATCAACTATCTCGCATGGGAGGGAGGGTATCCGATTCTAATTGGGGGAGGGGCGGTTCTGCTTATCCCTCGCAATAGTTTTTAACTTTTTCACACTTAAAATTTATTGAATTTCACTGTAACAAAGAAAAATTTGCAAAAGCTACTAATGCTTTTGGTGGAGCTTGGCTTGCAAAGAGGATAGGAAAACCCTAGCCTCCACAATTTTCTGTGGTCCTTCCAGAGGGGAAAGACCACGTACTCAAAAGAGGGATACTCGTAGTCAGATGGTGAAGGCAACGTTCTGTCTAATATCTTTATATAAAACCACACTCAAAATACAATTTACACAACGTGTACAGTCTTTACTTTACTTTAAAGCGGGGGAGTTGATTGATATAATTAACTCAATTATTATCAGCCACGATATCAATGTCTAATAAAGTCTTTACAATTATTCACTGGAACGATACCACCCTATTAATGATACCGAGGGCTGCTTGCAGAAGTCTCGGAATCGGCGGCAATTGAACGCCCTCTTGGGGTCCGTAGTCAGGTGGCAGCTGTCTGGCGGCAGGTCAGCGACAGGCCCTCCTTCAGTCCTCCGCGCGCGCTAAATACGCGGCGCTGGATTGTTACGAATGTCTTGTTTTAATAACGTCTCGCTGCTCGTGGCCTCGTCCCGAATACTGTCGTGATTGGGGTGGTTTCCAGCCAAGCGCAGGGAACAGCTTGGGAAACCACTGTAGTCTGTAAGCCGTTCCCTGCTAAGCTTTCCAGCATAAAACCGGGGGATGTTAAAAATTCATTACAATTACAATTTATTACTAAATATTTTATTAAAACCATTTTAAAAGTTTATAAAAATGCATTAGGAAAAGTTTTATTAAAAAACCGTTTAAAGAATTATAAAAAATTTGTTTCGAAAAATGTTATTTGATAAAACGTTTAAAGAGTTTATTATTAAAAATTGTATTTTCAAATCGTTTCTTATTTTACCCTTTTTAGTTTCACGGAGCTCTATAACATTTCAGTACTTAGGTTACGTGAGGTGAACTATCCCTAAACAGTATTAACTTATGTGTTTCCATAATTTTTGGAGAACTGAGCAGTAATAATTTATTTTATTTTATTAATTTAATTTCATATTTATTGTATTTATTGTAAAGATGGTGGTAACTCGAAGGTATTGAACTCCTACTTGCAACAAAACTTTAGCACACGAAATTTATTTTCACCAGAGTTATATAAAATTGAAAAAACAGATAATAATTGGTTCAAAATAAAATATGTTAGCTACAGTAATCTCTTTTCTTTCAGTAGTATTTTGAGTGCAATGTTTATCCATGGTTTTGTTAAGCCTAGTTCATCTACGTTCCAGGGATGCAGATTCTACAAGGGTAAGATAGAAGAGTGTTATTTCCAGTGTCAACGAGATGGCACTGATTAAATCACATCTAACTCCTTCTCGATATATTCCACACACGAAAATATAGCTCTCATACAATACAGATGGTATATGCATATCTAATTCAATTATAGTTACAACACTTCCTTTCTCCGCACCCCAAAATTCAATTACTGACATTCAATAGCACGTCATTTGTAAACATATTCAATTGTTTTATGTGAAATAATGTTCACAGAATGTTTATAACTTTGATTTCACGACATAAAGTTTGTTCCTGTTCGTCAAAAAGAAGGTTCTAAATGTTTTGCAATGTTTTATAAGTGCAAAGAGTTTCTCAGTAAAATTTACAAAAAAATCTTTACAGTGTGCTGGTGGATTATCAATAAGAGTTGAATTTAATATTTGTTTTAGTTCCGTTCTTGTAAACGGGAAATGGAAAACTACATGTTAAGTTGAACACTTGAGTTATTGGTAAGTATCAATGTTGGTAAAAAGTAAAGAACCACACACGAGCAAGGAAGAGGCCATCTCGTCTTCCTCTAACCCCATTCCCCCTCATTTGTATTCCTGTGTTCCTTGCCAAATGCAGTTGATATTTAAGGAAGAAAGAATCGCTTATAACAATTTTAAATTTAGTTTTTCTCCCGCAAAATAAATTTGTATGTGGGTTTACGTGAGATTTATGTCACGTTTAACACAGCAATTAGTGTTCAGATCGAACAGTCGAAGAATAATTTCTTGAGTTACTATTTAATTACAAACTCTTACAAATATCTTTATAGTACCTTTTTAATTCTGAAGAAATCATATTTTAGCCGTTATATTGACTCCATCAACATAAATTCCATAGGTAGTTGGTGCGTTTCGAAAAACCATATATATATATATATTATATATATATATATATATATATTATATATATATATATATATATATATATATATATATTATATATATATATATATATATATATATATATATATATATAGGCTTTGTTTTAATGTATCACTTGCGTTTCATGAGCTGAGAAGTAAACACTTTTTCAACTTGTTTTTATATCTACGTTCTTACCATTTAACATGTCTTCACTAGTATTAGAATATTCGTGTTCAGAGTCGAGAACTTGAATGAAAGGTTTATATTCCAGCAATATCGTAGTAGCGTTATGTTTTTTCTTAACTACTTTCTCCATTTTGACTATGGACTCAATATTGATTTTTCTCGTAAAATGTGTAGTTATGCACCGAATAGTTTTTAAACGGTGATTTTGTGTAAAATAAGACTTGTCGAAGAAGGGTAGAATAAACTTATTTTTGGTTATATTTTCGATTCTCAAAGAGTTTTAATTTTTAATGACATAAATTTGTAGTTCTTACCTGAGAACAGCCATAGCCACGACGGTCGTTCTGATAGAAGTATGGAAGAAATTATAGATTAATAATTTTGTCTACAACTTATGTTTTGTATATTTATATTTTCTCAGTTTGTTTTTGTGGATTTATCGGGGTGGAGAAACAGATAAACTATTGACCAATGTCCTATGTCAGATAGAGGTATTTAAAATTTAACTTTTTCTGCTGCTAGATAAAGACTCGAACTTTGCAGGTCTCTGGCTTAATTAAATCATAAGACGTATATATATATATATATATATATCTAAGAAACTTTCTTCAGCTACTTAGGTGCTATCTAGAAAATTTAAGTACTGGCAAAATATCGTCCCTATAACTAATTTTTTTATTCCCTCAGATTAAGTTAAAACTATTATAAGATAATGATGTATATATTTTAAAACGCTTTTTATTTTTTTACTTCATCTTATATTATTGTTATTTTTATTATTTTATTATGTATTATTTATTTAATTCTACGCTTTATTCAGATCAATATTTGGTAGGATATTACGATAGTAGGTGTTCTCAGTGGTCGTCGATAGAACGTGAATTACCCTGGGACAATCAAGTTTTGCAATTGCATGCCAATAAACGATGGAAGTTTTGGCCGTGTTTAGATGTAAGGTCAGGCTTGTTTAGTACGGCAAGTCATCACATAATAACCAGCTGACACAAAGTAAAAGCGAAAGCAGGTCCAACTATAAGTTTCTGGGGGCCTGCTAGAGCAGAATAGGGTGTTTTGGTCTGTCATCAACCTTAGTTAGGTCAATAATTTGTCTGAAATTTTGTCATGACAATTCATAAAATGCTGTCACACTTTTTAAATTGCGATGCATGTCGTGGCAAATAAAGGAAACAGAAAATCAAATGCAAAGGATAATCACAAAGCTACGGGCAGTATGTAGCATTAAAGCATTTCAGCGTAGTGGTTGACTAAACTTAGTAGTAGTTTATCGGTTTTTTAATTAGCTATCAGTGTTAGAATATTTATATTATTTTCTCCACTAAAAGGAATACTGGGCAAATTGCTCTCGCATAGGGCGTATACACCCATCCCTTTTTTCTTTGGTTTGTATTCGTTGAGGGGGAGGGGGCAATGAGCATAAATGATAGTCTAATGAATAATGACTTGGGGTGTAGCTGTGTTGGGGACACTGCCGTTTGTTTTGCGAGAAAACTTCTGCGTTGACGCGCTCGGTCGCCTTGGAATTTTTTTACATTCCTGGCAGCGCTTTACTCAATCATATGGGGTTTTATTGGTAAGCCTGGATTGCTTTTGAGATGCTCTTTCTCCAGCCGTGTACGATTTCTGTATTTCGACTTGGCTTTCTGACGCGTATAGGCCGACATCGTGTTAAGTTTCCTTGATTTTTTACATTAAACTCATACAATTTCACCATAACCACACCACACAAATGTTTTTATACACGCAATCGATTGATCTTGACGAGAGCTGTCGATTAAATTTTTAACGAGTGTCGTAGCTTCTCTAAGTCAAAAGTTATACTACGTGAAAATTATGAGACGCGGCGAAACGAACTCAAAATTGCGACGCCCTTACAACACCCTCGCCCCCCTCATATATTTGCACGTTTTACGCCGCAGTCCTCACTAAACGTAACATATTCTTTGATCCTTTGGCAATCGAGTGGTGCAATTGAATTTTGAATATAGACGATAGATTCGGAGCTGCAATGCCAAACTGTATCGCCCGATTTTGTTATCATCGGATTTTCTGGATTGCCTCCCACTATGGTTGCAAATTCAAAGACGTATTTATGTAAAAAAAAAAATTATAACACACAAGATATTCTCGACAAATTCGAAAATAAATTGGCACCAGAACATTATTAAAGTAAGCTGGCCGGAGGAAAATCAATTGTGGGGTTGACCACGTACTTCCGTGCGCTCAGCCTGGGAAATGTCGGAAGGTAGTAGACGACCAGCCCAGGTCGTGGGGCGCCCCTCCCACACCCTACCCGCCCCCATCCAGCGGTTACTAGGGCCGTGGTTTCAGTATTTTAATCCGTTCCCCCGGCTTACGGCGCGGACCACGTCATTTTAATAAGTAACGAGCGCGGCTGGCTAGAACAATTACCGGGTTAAACTGAATCCCGCCTGCAGACTCCTCTCCCCCCTTAGAGGCGAGGCTTAATGGCAAGGGGCATCAATATCATCCCCCTCCCTTTCACCAGCACACAGAGGAAGGGGTAGGTACTATCCTGTGCTCGTCGCTTCCTGCCTGTGGCTTGCCTCTCTCCGCCTTGTGACGTCAACACGGCTATGCGTGAGGTAAGCTCCCACTAAGCCATGCAGACGTTATTTTGTAACGGGAAGTGACGTAATATTATATTGTTTCAGATGTTTGTTGATTCACAAAATCACCTTTTGTAAATGTAAGGTACAATAATAGCAATTGTTTCGACAGTTAGAGGATATTTGTGTTATTGCAAATATTAATTAAATACCGTTAACGTGCTCCTTATCACCGTTACTGGAGAGCTTACCATTTATAGATTCATTACAGGCTTAATTCATATTTTAAGTTTAAAATTTCTGTAGTTTCTCTAACACAGAAGAAACGTAGCAAAACGGACCGAGGGCATTTCATCACATAGAACATTACAACTGTTCCATGAGTCTGGGCGGGGCCGTTTCATGATATGAATTTCTAGTTATTTATACAGTTCTAATTAAATATGTACCTTTACGTGCGCGCACGCGTACAAAGAACTTCGATTTTTCATAACACACACACCTCTCTCTCTCTCTCTCTCTCTCTCTCTCTCTCTCTCTCTCTCTCTCTCTCTCTCTCTCTCTCTCTCTCTCTCTCTCTCTCTCTATTATAATTCTGAACGAAAACAATTACTATTTCTACCAATCTTAAATATAAAGAAGTGAATACTTAATTATTAAATAAGTTTGATTACCAAATATTACACATTAAAAGCCTGATGGTGAAAAAAAATATTAAATTAAATATTTGTTCAGCCGATTGTCCCTTGATCTAATTAAAGTCCCTGTTGTCTGTTGAGAGCACATAGGACTCTCTTTACAACCGCACCTTACTTGCAGTTGCAGGACTCACATCTCTTAGATGGACTCAAATTCAGCAGTTCCGCACTCACACTCACATTTAGATAAAATCTGTTCACGATAAAGTGAGTACTTCTGAACCATAGAAAAAAGCCACTACTCGTACCTGCATATATTTTATCGGGCGCACTGAGTGGCATGATCCCAGTTAAGTTAGTAACGATGGAGGGAAAGTAGTTCTATGTCTAAGTCAAATTAAAATTATTAGGTAAACATTTGTGATAACTAAAATTATTTCTTTGGCTTTCTGTTTTTTAATGCATCTAATAGTAAGAATTAGACAGATTTGTGAAACATTTACTCTTATAATAATTTCATAGTTTCACTTTACCAACACATGAATAAAGTGATGAGGCCCATAGAAGTGTTAGTTTTACATATGGCGGAAGAATACACAGGTTTTATACAAGTACATTTTAAGCAGGGCTTTCAAAAGTGCTCACTTTACCGCGAATAGCCTATATTTAAAAAGTGTCCACGAAATCCGTTGCACTTAATCGTTGGTTCTGACACTCGGCGCATTGCTAACGTATAAACAAACGAGCCTGAGGTTCGGAGGGCAAATTCTTTGCAGAAAATTCGATGCTGTGACAGAACTACACAGCGATGCCATTGTGTCTGTAAGAAGAGTGAGATCATTGCACAAACTCCGCTGCCTTTTCGTGCCGTGAGATTGCGTGATCTGCAGATCACAACGCCGAAAATGGCCAAGCAAGTTCTACTCCTTGCTCACTCTTGATATCTCCGGCAAATCGGTTGGACCGGCCGCCAAGGACAGCGAGATTCATGCTGCGCGGGCGAGAATCACGTTGGTTAGGGGGAGGGGGGAGGGTTGGAGGGAGCGCCATGGACATTTTCGATTTCGTAATTGCGTGTTACTCATAATAGTATTATGTTATATGATAATTTGATTTGTTTGAAATCATTTCTAAAATTTTAAATTTGTAAACTTTTCCCATTGCATCGCAAAAATTTTTTAGCAAATGGTTTCCAAGTCTTTTTTTTTTAAGGCTCCCGCCTGCATATAGCTCTTTCCCAAGTTTGAGACCGAGAAGTGCGGAAGAGATAAGGTCGACACTGCCACGCGTATCAAGAGCCCCATCGTCGTTAAGCGCACTGCATGTATCTATGGGAATTTCAGCGGTGACCCATATTACTTTATTAATGGAAAGTCTGCGGGAAGGTTCAATTCAGGGTCATTGAGTAGTTTTGTGTGTATCTGATGCATATATTGCGAGATACAACGAATCGGAAAAACCGTTTTTAACCATTTTGGAGCACTCTGAAATGGTGTTCTTCATGTGCGTGACATCTTGGAAGCACTCAAAAGCCCTCGTCTGAAGTGTGTGTTATTTTCGTAGATCAGCACGTTGGACGCACATTCAATAGTTTCGTTGTAAAACGAGTATTCCAATCACTCTGCGATGCAGTTCTAGCAACAGTTATACACGAGTCTTAAGAACCATACGCTAGATTCGAATCAGTGGAAAACCACCGATTCGCAGTGAAATTCAACTACTCGAATCAGTGAAAAAGGCTCCATTTAGAATCATTGGAAAACCACTGATTGTTTCACTGAAAAAGTTTCACGGATTAAATTAGTGACGTGAAACAATTTCACTGATTGAATAAGTGACGGTCAACTGCTGCGACGAATTAAATATTGTTTTTATTGGATTTAGCCAAATAATTACGGCAAATAAACATATTTACTATAGTTTACTATTTATATTATGCAATGTACCGTAATTTAAAAAAGCAGAATGTTCCCTGCAGGTGGCTGGGATTGAACTCACACACCCTTGCCTAATATTCACATTTAGACCATTACCTTCCCATCCCAGCTACCAAATCATGTTGATACCAAAGAGAAAAATATGAACAGTTTTTCATATTTTCTCGTCGAAAACTTGTAGTTTTAAATTGTATGCCCTTTTTGTCTTTTGTTTGATTGGTACCACTAGGATTGTTAAAACGAATAGTACATGCATTCTTTATGTCATAATAAGCAGTTTAAACCTTCAAACAGAGTGCTGTGATGATTATATTACATCAACGAAATAAAAGACGTAAAAATGGGATGAAAGTCTGAATGTTCATGTTACCTTATAAAATGGTGTTTTGAAATACGAAACACATTTTATAAAGGGGCCACGGGGGCTGAGTGATTAGCACGCTCGCCTCTCACCATGGCGAACCGGGCCCAATCCCCGGCCGGGCCACAGGATTTTCACAAGTGGGAATCGTGCTGTATGATGCCGCTGGTCGGCGGGCTTTCTCGGGATCTCCCATTTCCCCCGCCCCCCCGCTCCGGCGGCGCTCCACATTCACTTCAATTACCCTCATCGGCTCTCAAGACCTCGCTGTTAAGAGCTGCCCAAATCTCTTCACTCATTCACATTTTAGAAAGTGTTTTCAATTTTTTAAATTAGTTTATGCGTTGATATTTAATTTGATACACGTTGTTTAACGGCAGTTTTTACACATAGTTTGATGAGCAGTTTTACATGCAGTTTAACTTATCCATCAGTCAAAAAAAAAATCACTGAAAAACAGTGAAAAAATTACTGATGAATCAGTGGAAAATATCACTGAATCAATAAGTGAAGGAAAACGGGTATTTTTTCACTGATCCATCAGTTAAATTCACTGAAGTGACTGTTGAATCAGTCGGATACTATTAACTTATTGAAAATTGCAATTCTCACTGATTCAGATTTAGAGGGTAACATATCACCGAATAGCCTTGGTGAGCTCACGTCCATATGCAAAATAAAAAAAAGAAGGAAGCTAGTTAGGTACAATTCTGCGAAAACGACACGAATTATACGCCTTGAAAAGTCCACAAAGTTCCCGATGGGGCCTGACTCGATATGGACTCAACTGAAATATTACAGCAGTCATAAGTATTCGAGGCAGAAATATAAGTATATTTACTGTCGTTGTTTGTTCTTATTCTCACTACTTTGAAATCGCTTACGTTAGAATCACGAATATTTTGTGCTTGCTTTATAAGAATTGTTGAACTTGAAATTAAAACACATATTATAATATGCGTGTGAAAACTTTTAATACAGTTCCTGTTATCCATATTTGTAAATAAAGAATAAATAACTTTTTGTGTAACCTACATTCTAGAAATTTAAATTTATGACTGGTAATTACTCATAAGTATATTTATCAACGTAAGAGTTGTACAAAGAAATATAGTATTTGTTTTAAATTTATATAAAGTATTAACTTACGCTGATATAACACTAAAGAAACTTACCAGTGGGCCAGTTATTGATGAGTGTTATATTTGCAAGCTGTTTTACTATAGTTTTATATTTTGTTGTAATTCATAAATTTGTTGTTAGAATTATCCCTGACGGTTTACTGCAGAGATGTGAACTGTTATTGTGCGAATAGACTAAATGATTAGCGTATGCAAACCCTAAAGAAAATGTTCTTTACTGCAACACATGATTTGTTATCGCAAATAAATGTATGGTTATACGTGAAACACTGTAAAGTAGGTTAGTAGTATGGGTATGCCAATTGTGGCACATCCGGTTTCGGCTATAGGATGGAGGATCTGGCCGTCATAGTGGATTCCCGACTTCCTGCTCTGTCATTCTAGTCACCCAACCGCCATATTGTATCTGGGTGACCTTGACCTTTAGCTTTAACCTTGGTTATGGCGACCTTTGACCTTAAAAACACAAAAAATAAAATCCCAACAATTAGAACAATTTATTTAAAGAAATATTAAAAGGGATTTAAAATCATTGAAATATCCTGGTCGGTTGGTGGCCATCTTGGTAGCAAGTACATCATTTTGTTTTCGCACTTAATGTTCTATCATTCCGTGTTGTTTTTCATGCTGTATCATTCTGTGTATGATGGTTTTCTCGTGGTCCTCCCGATCTCCGTTATTTTCTCATTCCTTCCTTTCTAATCTGCCCTCTTCACGCTCTTGCATTCAGTGTGTGTGGGGGAGGGTTCCTCCTATCTGTCCCGCCCGGGTCCCCATCCAGAATCCAGGTTTTATCCAAGTGCTCCCAATCCATTATATTTCCACATACTCTCTCATTCCATCTTGTCTCTCTCATTTGATGTCTTTCTGACTTTCCTTTCTCTGTCGTCTTTCTCTCATTTAATATCTTTGCTTTCTCCCTTGTATCTCTCATTCCATCTCTTTCGTTCTTTCCTTGCTCTCTTGTCTCTTTCTCTCATTCCATCTCTTTCTCTCTTTCCTTTCTCTCTTATCACCTTCATCGCCCACCATCTACGTAGTTCCTTCGCAAATCGCCAGAATTTAAATACGTGATTTTCCATTTACGAGAAGGTATATCGATAATTATTGTAAACTACATTCCAGGCAGGACTTTGTAAAAAAAATATATTCGAAATTTTACACTAAATATTTTTTAAATAAATTCAATCGATATTTTTTTAAATATTCACTCTATTCTATTTTATAATCATATATCTATGAATCGATGAATTTATAAAGAAGTAGGATTATTTTATTTAAATTTATTTTTTCTAATGTTTGAAAAATGCTGAAATCTTAAAAAAAAAAAATAAAAAAAAATACAGTAAAATATATCGAAAAAAGGTATTTTTAATACAAATTCGGTTAAAAAATATAAATTATGTATATTTTCACATTTTCACATGAAATCTGGTAACATTTAAAAAAAATTCTCATGGAGGGACACGATACGAGCCCACAACACTTCGAATTGGAGTTAGTTGATTTGAACTCTCGCCTACAGAGCGAAAATAGAAAGTGGTACATAATTATTGTATTAAAAACCTTTTGCTACTTTCTGAATTACGTATGCCTAAGCTCGCATACATTTATTATATATATTCTTTTATATATGTATGTAGCAAGTCGGGCTGTAAGCAAATGCATATTTATAGTCACAGGTGAATATAATTTGTGAACTATTAAGACCAGACTCGTGAATTTCAGTTTCCAGGAATCATTTCTAGCTCCAGGGCAAGTATTTCCATTATGGTGCATTTTTAAAGAGATCTGTTTTATACAGGCCTGTTACGATACAAGATTTAAAAAATAAATATTAAACTCTATTTAAAATATTTTAAAAATCTATTAACATATGTTAATACAAAAAACACTCAAAAATGAACCCAGATCCACCCCAATCACGTTCACCAGGAGGAAGTGAAACCCTTGCAATAATTGATGCCGGGCAGTCAATAAACCACCCATAGGGGCAAAGGATGAGCCCACCCGAGTCGAGGATGTAGGGGAAGCACAAGATCCCCTTCATCTGACTACCGATCCGATCATGTTCACTAGGAGGACGTGAAACCCTGCCAAGCCCATACCAGTGACACAATCAACGTCTTCTCCTACCATCCACCATGCCGACTGACACCAGTCTAAATACACTGACCACCCATACCAAACACTTTAACTCAAGCATGCCATAGCATTACAGGACATACACACATACTGTCCACGACATTCGATATACACCAACAACCGTAAGACAGATATACCGGGAAAAAAGGTCACCCAACATACCAACCATACAATCCATATTAACCGAATTGTACCAAGCAAATTTATAGTCCAGACCAACCCGCAACTCAAATATTCTTACCATCTGTCAAACTTATATATCTGAATCTACTAATACCAAAAAAAAACCTAACCTACCAAAGGCAAGAAAAAAGTTAGAAATAACCTAACCTACCATAGTACAGATAAATATTATACTTATCCTAAGCACACGTTATGTCCTACACATGTCTAGCCTCAGACGCGGTAAATAGCCCCAGGTAGGCGGTCCACTTAATGGGTATCAGTCCTCGCCATCTTGGATCTATCCATATTTCGCCATAACTTTTATTTATTTAGATTGTTTAAATTTGCTCACAACACAGCATAGGTAATAACTTCCCAAGCTTTATCAAATTGTTACGTTTTCAACTGCCTTTATTAATTTTTAAATAAAAACAGCTGGGAAGAAGCTAGTGATTTTTCCTGCAGGCGACTATGGCAGTAAAACCAATCACAGTAGTCAAGCAATACCAACTTCATAAAATGTACAGAGGAATGTCATGGGTGTCGTGTCGTTCCGTAAAATTCAATACAATATCTAAATTGCAGGTTTTTACGGAAATTCTAAAAATCCAAGATAGTGGGGATTATCCTTTCCGCCTACCCGGCGCTTGAAATGCGTTGCAGAGAGATTGAAATAGGCGTTTTTCTACGAAATTATTAAACGCGCGTCCAATGTGTTGATCTACGAAAAGAACACACACTTCAGACGAAGGTCTGTTGAGAGCTTTCAAGACATCACGCACATGAGAAACACCATTTCATAGTGCTCCAAAATGGCTAAAAACTGCTTTTATAGTGTTGTATCTGAAAATATGCGCTTCAGATACATACAAAACTATTCAAGCGCCTGGCATTGAACCTTCGTACAGACTTTTCGCCAATAAAATAATAGGGTTACCGCTGAAAGTCCCATAGGTACACGCGGTGTAATAAGAACACTGCACGTCAGTTGAGAGTCGCGCTTAGTGGCGATGGCGCACTTGATATGTGTGGCAATGTCGTCCTTATCGCTCCCGTGCTTCTCGACCTCGAACGCAGTAAAAGAGCGCTAGGTAGGCGCGAAACCTTTCAACTCCCATAATTCCCGAGGAGCAAAAGTACTATCGCAATCTAGACACTCGTCTTCGGCACCGATTCTACATCTGAAGTCATGCCAACTTCAGCACACGAGACACGTTTGAGGACCGCGGGAAGCACGCTGTGGGGCTATTGGGGGTTTCAAGAGCCAGGAAGGGAGAGGTGCCAAGACATAGGCCAAGTGACAACCCTGCGCCCTTCTCGCAGGGCGGCGCCCGCGCTAATAACATGTAATTTGCAGCGGCGCGAATTATCTCGCACGAGGGAGGAGCTGGCGAAAAGGTTGGGAACTTTTATGGAGTGCGACGGCGCCGCGCATCCAGCCAGCAATTAGCGACGAGCCTGTCCTTGACGGCTGCAGCTAACGAGCCGTGATGATGGTGCAAGTCGTCCCGTTACGAGCCTACCGCTGCAGGTCTTTACTCTTACATCGGCTATAACACACCCCAAGAAATGAACAGTCATTTACAATAAAATTGTATTACGCATATTTTGCCTGTAAACGGTTCGTGTATACAGACGGTTACAACCGATCTGTAGATTTTCAGTTCCATTTCTACGAGATATTTGGGTAGTGCCCTGAGGATTAGTAACCTAGTTAGTGATGGCTGCATATGTGTTAGACGCTATCGTGGTGACAGAAATCCGGCAGCATGAATTGCGGAGAGGTATAGCAAACAAACGCCAAGTGTGATGGTTTGGGGCGCCATTGGATACAACATGCGATCTTCACTCCTACGTATTGGAGGCAATCTGAACAACCGCTAAAACAGGGAGGCTTTAGAGCCCGAGGTACTGCCCCTCCTTCAGGCAACTGCACGCGCCATAATTCAGCATAACAATGGCCGGCCACATGTGGCGAGAAATGTTCAAGCCTTCTTAATGAACGACGGATACGCCACAGCTTCCCTGGCCTGCACATTCGCCTGACACGTTGCCCATCGAACATGTTTAGGATATGGTTGGTCAGCAACTGGTTCGTCACGGTCCTCCAGCATCGTTGTTGATGCTTTGTGGACTCATACAAACGGCGTGGAGGGAGATTCCCCAGGAACATGTCCGGATCCTCTTTGGTTCCATGCCACGACGTTTAGGGGCTCTGATTGCAGCACGCATGTGCTTCACACCATACTGAATTCTCAAGGACAGGAATCATGTACAGTTCTGTAATCCTAATCAACTGTGTATTGTCATGTACCTAATATGTGGTGTAAAGTTCATTTCAATCACGTGTATCCTTCTTGGCGTTTCAGTTTTTCACAAACGATATATATATATATAGGACAAAATAATATGAACACCCACCTAATACGGCATAGGGCCACCTTTAACATCCAAAACAGCCTAAATCCTCCTGGGTATCGATGCATATAAATCCTGAATGGTTGTCAATCGAATTTTACACCACTCCTCGAAAAGAAACTGCTCCAATTCCGACAGAGATGCTGAAGGTGTGTAACGAGCTGTTAATTTGTTTTCCAATACAGGCCACACTGGCTCGATTATATTCCAATCAGACGATTGTGGAGGCTAGGGAAGGCATGTTATTGCATCCTCTTGCTCATCAAACACTTGTGGACATTTTCAGCCATATGAGTTAAGGAATTATCATCTTAAAAGGTGCCATCCCATGCCGGGGAACAATTCCTGTGCCAGTGACTGAACATGGATACCTAAAATTGTTTCATATGCTGTATCAGTATTTTTCCTTCCACTGTGACGATAGGACCCACTGAAAACCATGCTATGGCCGCCCAAATCCACGAAAGAACTTCGCCCATGCTTCACGGTTGGAAGAAGACAGTCTGGATTTATAAGCTTCCCTTGGTGTTCTACAGTTCCCATGAACTGGGGGAAAATACGACTTAACTGTGTCGATAGCGGGAAATAACCGCAAGTCTGCCGATGTCGTGGAATCATCCTTCACTGGTGTAGAACCCATGAACAGTTCTCCCGCTCAATATGGACAGCACATCTCCTGGTGGTCCTCAACGAACTCGTCCTCTGCGGGCCGGAACAGCGGAGGTGGACGTAGAACCGGGATCTCGCCAGGATTCGCAGCCAGTAGTCCTCCTCTCGCAGAAATGGCTCTCAAAATACCAGACATCGCGTCGTCCCTGGCTTGAAGTCGAATCCGAGAAGTCCTGCTTTACCAGGCCGTCCTCCCGCCTGCGGCTCATCATACAGCGTATGTCGACGTACTTCTTCTAAATATATATAGACTCAGAATTTCAGTAGTACGTGAAGGAATCTGGATCATCGTCGTAAGTATCGAACTTTTACTAATTAAATATCGTACATTAACTTCCATACTCAGGACTGTCTTCTTTTCCGTGCTGCCGTCAAACTGATTCCAAATAAGAATGAATAAGTTTTTGTTCTAAAAGACTATTGTTCGAAAATCAATAAATTATGATAGGTTGGCTGGTGTGGCCTGATTCTTTTGAGAAAAATTAAATTAGTGCTCGTTACATAGACAAATATTCATGCAAAGAATCCACAGATAATCATTAAACTTACATAGTATACACAACTGTCAAAGTAAATAATTATACACATATCACATTGAACATACGTTAAGAATATTAAACATTACATTAAAGTTTGGCATTAAAATCAAATTTAAAGACATGGAATAATCATCATAAAGTCATAAATATTGAAGTGTCACAAGCTTATGTTTATGTGGACTACCATAATTTTACTTGTGACAAATTTGGCGAGAATCGGTTGAGTAGTTTACGAGATATAATATAAAAGCTTTATATTTTATGTGGCAGACCTAAAACAATATTCGCGTGCAAATTCAATGCCTACATGATGTACAGTCAACATTCAACATACAAAATTTCATTTTAATAGGTTGAATGGTTCCCCCCAAAAAATATCACCTTAAATTAAAATAATATATCGCCATTTTGAAAGTAAGCCCCTGGCGTGGACTAAAATTATAGAATTCTGATGTCCTTACTAAGCACAAGATGTGTACCGAGTTTGGTGAAATTCTGTTCACGATATAAAAATTTTAAGGCTAAAGTATTCATACAGCCACTCCAGCAACAGTAACTAACGTTCTACACAGAAATATTAGTCTTAATCTTGTTAAGCTGTCTTCCCACTCGAAGATTTCGAAAGATAGGATATATTATTAAAAATAATAACACAGAATCTGTGGATATTTTAAGCACTGATTAATCACTCCTCTTAAAGTGGCCTGAAATTTTCTCACATAAGAAAAACGGTGCACAGTGCACAGAATTGTTATGTGGCCTGACACTTATCATTATTTCACGTGGCAATATACACAGTAGACGGCTTGCAGATACGTAAGCGCAGATCACTAGTCTTTTGCTAATGTTGGTCGAGCTGCTGGAAAATAGCGCATACATGCGATAGTGACGGCCACTTTGCTATAGTCAATTCACAATAACTTTAAACTTTTCTTAAGCCCTGCTCAAATTCTACTTTCATGCTATTTCTCCGCCTCATAAAAACACAGCTTAAAAAAGTCTGAAAAATTACACCAAGTACAAACGCACCGCATTCGAGCGCACTCAGTTCAATATAACTTTGCATTAGAACAATTTCTTACTTAGGCATTACCAACACAACTACACTGTAAAAAAAAATAATGGGAAAATTACCTGACAAATATAAGGTAATATTCGCAAACTTGTGGGGGAAATATAGTTTTCCTTACGGGTAAGGTAGAATTACTGCTCTCTGGAGTAAAATTCAGGTACATGGTAGTGGAAAATTCCATTAATGGATGGGAAAATTACCTTACGACGTGTGGATCTCCTCGTCCATTTGTAACTATTTGATAATTGCATTTTATATATTTTTTACCTTAAAAGTAATTTTTATTGTTTAGTCAAACAAGCTGGCCAGCATGGATCTCTCTATATATGTGGTATAATTACCGCACTCTGGAGTAAAACTCACGTACATAGCAGTGAAAAATCCCATAAATGGATGCAAAAATTACCTTACGACGCGCGCATCGTCTCAACAACTAAGTGGGAAGACGGGCGGAACAAACAGTCATTTACGACGGTAATATTCCCTGATGTCACGCTGTCGTCGGTCGTGGTGTAACGAAAAGCGGTTCGGCCTATCGTACTAGAGGACCATAGTTCGCGCCCACCCTTCAGTAAGTGTGGAGGATTTTAGTGCTGAGGTTTCGGTCACTATTCGTCAGAGGATAGAGGTAGTAAAAAAATTAGCAGTTCTAATACTCCGGCATACTTTTAAATATAGTTTTGTTATACAATATAGTTAATTTCCCCTTACTTGTATGGAATTTCCCCCCACTTCTGTGAGGTACTTTTTCCGTACGATTAGGGAATAGTTCTTTACTTTTTATGTAAATTTACTCTACATTTAAGAGATAATTTTACCTTACATGTAGATGTAATTAGCTTCCCTTACATAAACGGGAATTTTACCTCAATTTTTTTTACATTGTTTTCTCACCGTTTGTATTCTAATTTATTCTTAACGAAATTTTACAGTTTGAACTTTAAATAAAAATATAACTTCAATTCAACCAAAAACAATATACTTTTATTTGAAAAAGTTATAGAAAGCTTGTGATGCATGACACATGTCCGAAAGAACCAAACACGTCAAACATGGGGTGAGTTTTTAAAGGTTCGGTTCAAAAAGTCTGAAGAAACCGCAAATAGACTATAATCGCTGTTCACGGTTTATAGTGCTGCATCACAGATTATGGGCTGTTCACGGGTAATGGAGCACTTGTGAAAGACCTCTTTATGTAATATTGTCCTTCTCATTTTGTATTTATTCTCCTGTCATACGTAAAATTAAAATTGTCGTAAGCCTAATTTCTGTATTCTTGCGTTGATTAAGCTAAACTGCGGAATTGATGGAAGAGCGTAAATACTACAAGAATAGAAATTAAACATATTAATTAACATAAATTTAAATATTAGTTCAAAATAAGATTTCTACTTCATCGTAAAATACGTCGAACTACTTTTCATACATCGCTATCAACTTAAAAAGTACATACCAACGATTAGGACAGTCAAATACAAATGTACTCAGTGGGACACTATTAGAAAATTTAGAATAAGAAAAGTAGATGTATAATGGGGATCTCGGTGCACCCATTGTTTTTCATCAAAAATCAAGCAGTTTTCGTCCAAAAGTAAGCAAATTTAAGCCAAAATCAAGCAATGTTCTCAACTGCTAGAAGCAGCAAGTCTAAGTCCTCAAAAATCACGCAAATTAAGCCAAAATCATTCAACAACAAGCAAATTTCTTCAATTGTCCCGTAAATGAGTGTGTGGGATTTGGCACAATTCTAGCAAATATTTCTTTTTCCAAGCAATTTTCACGTTTTCTAGAACCACAAAAAATATTTTTTCTCTGTAAAATTTATATCTTAAAAATAATAATACTAAAAAAATTCAAAATAAACGTATTGCCAATTGCAGATAGCGATTCTGATTATGAATCTGATTTCAGCGAGGGATTTAAAGTAGTGTACTATTCTGATCCTGATTACGAGGGGGATCCATTGTCCCATTTTGTTTATGAAGAATCTGGTTATAATTCACCTCTTTTAGACAGTTTGGAAAGTTCAGATTCAGATGTTTTAGGTGATTTAGAAAATCCAGATATTTTTGACGATTTAGAAAAATCAAATGTTTTCGACGATTTAGAAAATTCAGATAAAATGTTTGAGATGTTTTAGAAAATTCAGATGATAAATCTGGTTACAATGCAGATAATTAATCTGACTGAGAAACGAAATAAATTTTTATAAATGCAATGAAATCATCACTATCGAAGTTCTACTAATTTTCTAAAAATTTCTTCTATACGCTCTAGGTCGTCACCAATTTCATGAAGTACATATTGATCGTCAATGTTTTCTAAGAGCGTTAATTGTAAACTTTGTAAATTTGAATGAAAATAGTAAACTCATTCTCTAACTTCGTCAGAGACATTATCATTTAATTTATAGGAAGGCCTCTCACAACGGTCATCGCCTTTTAAAGCGTTTGTCAAACTACATGGAAACAAAAGCATTTTTAAGTACAAAGAAAACATTTAATTAGAAGTATGAAAACGGTATTTTATTTAATCAAACAATTCAAGCATACGTCTAAAAATTGGTAAAAGTTTTAAACGCAACCACTCAACTATAAGCTCAAAAAATTGTTTTAAACTATCGAAACAATTTGATGATTCCTCCATTTAATAATATTAAAAATTTATAAATCTCCAGTAATTATTTCTTTCAGATAATCGTAAGTAAGATTCCTTCGACTAATTAAAACAACATTACAAACTATACAAGCTTCTTTAACCTTTTTATAAAAATCAACACTAATTTTGATATTTGTTTTTTCTTTAACAACAGTTGTTTTTCTGTATGAACAATCAATAACATATAATGGTCTTCGCTCAAAACTGAATAGTAATTAACATCACCATCAAAGTTTACAGTTGGTTTATAATAAAGTTCATTATTTCTGTAGCCGGTATCTAGTTTGGTTTCTTAATTTCTAATATCATTATAAGCAAGAAATTGTTTAAGATAAACACCGTTTTCAATGTCTAGATTCCAGTTTTCTTTAGGAAAAATTTCGTTTCTACCATTTTTAACATAAATATTTCTTACACTACAATGATCAAACATAGTAGCGTGTTTATGATATTCAGCATGATTTTTTCTATTAAGTTTAAATACTACAATTACAAAATAAGGCAAATCAAATTGTAAATAACTGATCTTTTATATACAGTTGTTCCTTTCGGAACTTCTTTTTCTAAAAATTTCCAATAACTAATAGGTATTTTAGGTACTTTATATATTTTTTTCTTTAATTGCAATGGCTGTGTTCGATTCATATTCAACAGGCCACATAATTTCTAATTTGTCAATAACAATTTTACCAGAATCAGAACGATGTTTCGTAACTTTATTATCTTTACCTGAAGATTCATAAAGAAATAAACAGTTATTATTAGATGAATTACGAAAAAAAAAAGAAGTAATTTTATAGCCACTTTTTCCAATAAACTCCATTGTTATCACGAATAAAAACCAAAAACATATCTAAGAGGATATATTATTTCATTTGTTTTATTACTAGAAACAGTTTTAACCTCTTTTGTTATATCACTAGAAACAGATTTATTTCGATATATATTATCAACACCAGTAAATTCTAAATAATTTGGTTCACTTGGCGATCTTAATAAAAAATGCATTATTGTTGTTGTTATACCTGAATTATCAACATCTTCAATAATATTTCCATGTCTTGATATTTCTACTCTAGAAAACTGAAAAGGAAAAAAGTTAGAACGTACATCAATATTGTCTTCTTCATCATATTTTGCATCAGCTCCAACCTTATCTCTCGTTAGTAAACTAAATTGCTCATAAACATAAGCATAATCTGGAAAAGAAAAGCCATCTCCTATAGGAATATCAAATTCAATTCTACTATTGTAAACATTTTAATTCCCCTAGTTTGATCAGATGGGGGAAAAGTTTGCCTCTCTAAGCTCTCAATACTTTTATAACTCATATATAAGTTTAAAAATTTTATATATAAATGGCAGAATCAAAGGAGGTTTCTCGAGTTAAATTACTCATTGAAAGATATAAAAAATATGAAAATCGTCATGAAAAATAATATTTAAAAAAAGAAGAAAGAACTACCATTAATTGACGAATTACGAAATATAAGTAAATTAAAAGTAGAAAAAGTAAGTGAAGGAAACAATAATTTAACAACATCACTAGTTCCTGTAGTAGTAAAAAATTTAGATTATCAGCCAACACCAGAAGAAACATCATTCGCAAGAGAATTATTCTCAGAACAAATGTCCCCTAATGTAGAAGAGCAAATGGGCATTGTACCATTGACAAATTTACCATATGCAGCATCTGAATCTACTATTAAATCTCGGAACAGAAATTGCAAAAAGAATAAATGTTATTAATGAAAAATTTGGCTTATGTGGAGTTGGGAAAGATTTTTACTTACATTGATAATACACAAGTAACGATAAATAATGATACGCTATTTTTTAAGGATAAAAATATAAATTGACACCAGGACTTTGTAATTTGTTAACAGAAATTTTTTTATCAGAAGCTCTTGTGGGTAAATATACTGATAATGATTACGAAAATTATGCAGAAATTGTTAGAACAACCAATGCTACATTCCAACAATATAATCCTAATAAAATGGTGACTTCGGGTTGGAGGTTGTAAGTGTATTCACATAACAGGCCCGATTTATGAATCGTAAACAAGACCATATTTAAGATCAGAACCAAACACACCAGAAAGAACAAGTTCTACAAATTGTCCTAGAACTGGTGATGGCTTAAAAAAAACAATAGTTTGCCAAAAGAATATGTTTGGATGGATGATGTTAGAATATTGGTTGATAGGTTATTAGTTATTCAAGGTGAAGAATATGCTATAAATAAAAAATTTTACAGTGAAAAAATAAACACAATGAATATGCTAAACAATAAATTTTCTGATTTTGTTGTTAATAATCCCAAAGAAATTCCTTGTCTTATAAGTGTTTTAAATTTAATTCCACGCTCATTTTGGAATTCTAAACATCATGGTAAAGTCATTATAAACTGTGCATTTAACAATTTAAATTTACCCGAAATGCATTTGCCCGGTTATAATTATTGTGGGCCATTTACAAAATTAGATGAAAGATTGGAAGGAGGAGATACAGGAATAAATAAATTAGATGAAACATGCAAATATCACGATATTGCCTATAGAGCTCAGTGGTTTAGCAACAACAACAGGCGCAATTTACGGTACTGTTGATCAAGTTAGCAGAAATAAAAAAGAATTAGAAGAACAAAAAATACATAATTTTGCAACGGAAAACATTGCTGGAAACGGATTAGTTGTAAGAAGAGAAAGGCCAAATAAAATTTAACTCCAATATCTAATAATGATATCGAAATATACATAAAACTATTAAATATTAAACATTTCTGAAGTGTTTGTATAATTGACGAATTGCCGAAAAATATGAAAAAAAAAATGAATGTGCCGTAGTTAATTTTGACATTTCAAAAAATCGAGGCACTCACTGGGTTTGCTATTTTTGAGAAAATAATGATATTTACTCTTTCGATTCATTTGGAGGCAATATTCCTACTAATTTAATTAATTATTTCAAAAACAGAAATGTTTATTACAATGATGATCGAAATCAGAATTTTAATTCAGTTATTTGTGGACATATATGTTTAATTGTTTTACACTTTTTTTCGAGAGGATTTAAGTTTAATTATATAATTTCTATGTTATTAAATGACGGATATATTTCGGAGCCATTAATGAAATCTTTAAATACAATTTTTGTCACTAATTCTTATGCTTTAAAATCATGTGTAGATTCACAGAGCACTTCAGGTGTTTCTGCTTTACAAACCACTTGTTTTGATTATACAAAATCTTATGTTAGAATTGTTAATATAGATGATCCCAGAGACGATAAAGATGCAGTCAATAAAATATTTGTTAATAAACAAATAGCTTACTATGCTTTAAAAGAAGATATAAATTTACAATTCAGTAACACTATTGCTGATTATATAAAACGAATAATTAATGCAAAGCAGGCACTAAAAAAGGAAGTAGATTCGAAAAACAATAATACTGTTTCTGCTTATGCTTTGAAAAAATCTAGATTCAAAAAACAATTCCATTGTTTCTGATTTTAAAACATATGTATATTCACAATGCAATTCGGATGTTTCTGTTTTACAAAGTAAACTAAGCACTTGTTTTGATTATACAAAATCTTATGTTTCTTTTTAAGGGCATAAAATTGTTAATATAGCTGATCCTGTAGAGAAATAGGTGATAAATTGCAAAATTTAAACAAATCTGTTTTGGATTATTGTGATACACTTGTTAACTTGAAAATTGAGAAATGTAAGGGAAAAAACACATTTATTTTATCTACCTGCAAAGTGGATTAAAAGTAATAATAATTTTCACTTAGATATTAATAAAACATTCTTTACTATTTTTGATGGATTGTAATGATTATAAAATAATTACCATTAATCCCATTTTACCTGACGATACTGTAACTGTTATTAAGGGATCTCAAAAATAGATTAGAGAAAACCTTTTGATGTCAACATAAGTGATATTTTAACTAAATAAAAAAAGAAAACTAAAATTTCATAATATTATGATGGACTAATGACCACAATAGGAGAGTTTGTGAAATATAAAGATTAAATACATATACTAATTTACTATTAAATGGAGAATACTTCGTTTTTGAAGTGGAATAAAGTCATTAACAATAATAATATAAAAACTAGAAATACTCAGAATGGACGATTACTTCAGAAATGTAAGAGAAGTCATAATCAATTAATTACATGAACCTGCGAGAAGAAATTTCCCCAGAAGAAAAGTAATTTTGTATAGTATTGATGATTTATAGTAAATTGATCTTGTTGAAATGGATTCTGGTAGTTTGAAAGGCATATCACATATAAATAATGAATATAAATATATTATGACAATTATTTATGTTTTCTCAAAACATGTATTTGCTATGCCAATTAAAAATAAAACAGCAAAAATGTAGGAATTTCTTTAGAATCTATATTAATTAAAAGAAAACCACGTAATATTCAAAATGATAATGGGTCCGAATTTTATAATAAAATATTTAATGAACTTATGTAAAAATATAATATCAATAATTATTCTTCTTTTGGCGAATTGAAAGCAAGTGTTGTTGAAAGATTAAATCACACAATGAAAAATAACATGTGGACGAGAGTTTCTTTGAATGAAAATGATAAGTGGGTTAATATATTACATGAATTAGTGAAAGAATACAATACAAATCACAGAACTATCGGCATGAATCCCATTAATGTTAATAAGGCCAATGAAAAAAATTTAATGCATACAAATTTTTTAGACAGGCTTACTAAACAGAGTCTACAAGCTAAATACAAAGTTGGAGATGTTGTCTGTGAGAGCAAACTAATTTTTTTTTAAAGTAGCGTTATACTCCTCATTGGTCAACAGAGGTATTTACTCTTTCCAAAGTTTCAAATTATGATGTAGCAACTTACAAATTAAAAGATAGCAAAGGGTAAGAAATAATGGGTACTTTTTATGAACATGACATTATGAAAACAGCCAATTCCCTTGAATATTTGGTCGAAAAAGTCTTAAAAATGAAAGGTGATAAAATTTATGTTAAATGGTTGGGTTTTGATCATTCTCATAACTCTCGGATTAATAAAACAGATGATTTGTAAATTTGAAATATTTCTTATAATTATCTAATTCAAATGCCAAAACATAATGCACATTGTTTTAACAGTCGTTTTAACATTCATTTTAATGGTTGTTTTAATATTCATAATATACGTTCTGCGTTCGTTTTAACGTAAACATGCATTCAAAAATTTAATAAAGGTTTTTTTTATTTGATTCCTGTACTTTCCATCGCTAAATTTTCTACTCATATCTAATTTTATGAAGCCATAATTTCCTTCCCAACAGTTTGTACAAATCTGTTTAAATTTTTTCATAGCACATGTCTCCAACAATAAAATTGTTATAAAAATGTTTTAAATCAGTATCATCTTGTCTAAATATACATAAAAATTAGTATAATCTCTTATCAACTGCTTAGGTATTTTAGAATAAGTTTGACCTAAATAGAACACATTGATATTTTTATATCTCCCCCTAGTAAAATAATCGCGAATAATGTCTTGATTTTATAAAATGACATCATCAAATATAATTAGAGAACCGTCTTGACATTCGTCTAAAGGGGGCATTTTCATAGTATTCTTAAAACACTATGACATTTTTTCTTTAATTTTTAGTATTTTGGATGCCTCATCGACATCACTTTGTAACTGAATATATTTGGGCTGGTTTAAACTTTCTGAGCAAACATACAGTTTGCTAAAAATTATCCATCCTAGCTTAAGAATAAAATGAATCATCAAATTCGTCTTGCCACAATTGCTTGGCCCAACTATTATTGCTCTAATTTTATGAGATAATAGTTCTCCTTTATTTTTAATTAACAGATATTTCTTCCAAAAATAAGATACCAATGCCCCAATCAACCTTGCACTGCATAGGCTGCTTTAGCTAACATTTTGCCATTTAAATAAGATAATTTTTATATAAATGTGTAATAAAGAATTCAAGTTAACTGCTACCAGCTCTGTTCTAAAGAAGAAGCATCATTATGACATTGTCCATGATGAAAAATCGATTGTGTTAATCAGTTTTCATACAAAATTTTTAGCATCTAATATAGACAATAATACTATAACAACAATTTAAAAATTGATTCCCTTTGTTAATAGAAACGAGGTTATAGCTATTCCCAGAGGTCAGTACAATGTTGACTCTTTGAAAGAAACTATAAATTCGATTGAGCCATTTTCAACAAACAGCATTGAATTAACAGCACACAATGTGAAAATTAGAATATCTATCAAATCTAAGTTTGATATTAAATTTGACGACTGATTATCAGGTATTCTTGGTTTTGAAAGAAATTTGACTATTGAAAAAGACAAAATTACTATAGGCACTAAATGATCTAATTCTATTCAACTTAAGAGAGTAAATGTTCACTGTAATTTAACAAAAGGTGTGTTTATATAATATAATGAATCTAACCATTTGGAGACTACTACTATAGCACGTTTTCCACCAAAAACTATATTTAGCTTTAAATATTACATTAGCTATGAGCTCCATGTCCGATTTTTATAGAATAAAAAATGAACATTTTAACTATATTGTCTTATAAATTACAGACAAAAATGTAAAATTGATTTATTTTGATGGTTCTGATATCATTATTCTTTTAGAAATTAAAGATGTTTAAGATTTTGTTTGTCCATATACATATGATTATGTATCTATTTTATTTTCTAGTATAGTCCTTTTGTTGTCACAGGGGCTTAGTGCTATTTTATTAACTTCCACTATGTATATTTCATACTTTTTGCTACTTATTAAATTCATTGTTCTTTACCGAATTTTCTTGTTAAACAAGCAATTCTTATAGTCATCGAATGAAATTATCTTATTGACTACACATCTCTTTACTCCTTTAGATCTTTAATTTTCTTTGTCATCAACCCTATATGCATACATTTTTGCTTGTAAACCAACAAATTCTTATTTTATTTTGCTATTACACTCGTCTTTCAAGTGACCTAAAACATTCTTATTAATTTGTGACATGTTATAAATATTGTCATTTGGATAATCACTTGTTTAAAATTTGTCTAACATTGTCTCCATATCTTCATAAAAATCTTCTATTTTTATGTTAGATTTGTATGAATTGGTGTCCTGAAAACATAATTCAATTTTGTTGCCATATTTTGGCTTCATAACTTAATAATGAAAATCGGACATTAAGAGTCGGTGGGACTTGGACGAAAATACGTGCTTTTCTCGCCAAAAGATATGGGGTACATGCTTGTTGCTATGCCCAGTTTGCACACACTCCATCGAGGATGAGAGTGTCAAACCAGCAGGTGAGAGGGTAGCTGCCTTCTTATCGTTTTAAACATGAACTCATCTCTCTTAGCGTATATCCTAGCTGTTCCTGCATACCTGAGCATGCTTGAATAACTTATCTGGGTCCCACTTTGAGTGATGTAGTTTTGTTACACGAATCTCAGTTACAAATAACTTAGTTGGAATAGTGAACATTCGTCGAACAGAGAGTTTCTTTATAAATAATTTTCAAATGGTCAATATTTGTTATGAAAATCTTAAAAAGATTATGCAATATATGCCGAAGATAAATTTGTAGTTATTATTTTTTTAATGCTTACACTGTTTCTACTTTTGAGCTGAATTTGTATTTGTATAAATAAATCTAGAAACATTGTAATGGACCTTTAAACATTTATGACAGTGTGCATAAGTTTTACATTTTTATAAAGCAATTGGGAGAGCGATTGAGGAACCTTGGAGAATATCAAATGGCTATAACTTTAGTAGTCATGTTTTACTTACCAAAAAATGCTTAGACACTTTTTTTGGTTTTTAATAACCCAAAATTTTTAAATCCCAACATTTGTAACACAAAAGATATTTGAAATCTTACATTATAAATATGTTCACATTCTAAAACAACTATGCATATAATGGATATAATGAATGAAAAAATGCCATCCTTCTCAACAAAATTTTTATATATTGTAACGATCACTTTTGCATAGTTCATATACACCTTATATTAGGTATCGCCTTACTTTCTTTCTAGTTTATATGCACAAACGAATTGCAACACTCAGTTAATTCTTGAAAGAAAAAGTAGCTATCACATAAGCAATACCGAAACAACAAACGAATTAAGCATAACATTAGGGACATAAACTCTGATTAATTTTGTACTGCATGTTCTTCCATTTATAAAGCACAATTTAAATATAAAATGTGGTCGTAGCCAATGAACAGACAAATTACAATTTAAATATGAAATAATATAATAATCAATAGAAAATAAATTTTGAATGTTAACATAACTTACATTTTTTTAAATAATTAATATATAATATAAATGATTAATATGCATAGATCACTATGCATAATATGAACAATTATCACAGTACATAACTGTAAGAATATTTTGACATTATTCCAATGCTTGAAGAAAAAAAATTGTGAATCCATTTCACAATCTGGAAATAAATTAAATTCTTCCTATTTAGCTTCTTGAAACTTCCTGAATTGCTTTTCTCTTTCTCTGATTTTCAGTAATGCTTGCGGGGCTTCTTATAGGCATTGATCGTGCGAACCTTCGATCAATTAACTCCGGAAGTACGCAGTTTTTATTTTAAAAAATCCAGTTTTGGCATTAATGCTTTGTTCCAGAATTCATAGTTTCTTTTAATATCCTTTCAATTCTTATTCCTAGTGGTGTCCAGAGGCCGAACAGAAAATATTTTCTGCATGTAACATGTTATTGTCCTTGCACTTGTAGGAGAAAACTGTGATTTTTTTTCATGCTTAAGATGTTTCCTGACTTGTCAGTATTCCATGCCGTGACTTTCTTTTTCTGTATTGCCTCTTTGGGTGTCATATGTGAGGCGGACGATGGGCACTTAATTTCTACGATTCCACCATCTCCTACAAGCCCGTCTGGTGTGGTAGCGAAGTAAGGAATGTTCAGGTCAATAAAAAGTCCATGGTCTAAAATGGTTAATTTTAGTTCTTGCTCCATCGCTTCCTTTGCAAATTTTTCGTTATTCCTTATGTATTTCATTGCTTTGGTATCGATTCTGCTGTATAATATACTCTATACTGAAGATTCACAACTCGTGTATGGCTTCATGTTACATATTCGTCCGAAATGTGATGCTGTAAGTATTTTCCGTCTTCTCTCTTTCCACTCTCCACTTTCTCTTTGCATTACGGTTGTCCTTTCGACTCTGTTTCTCACTTTCTGTCATTTGCAAGTAGTCGAGAAATTCTCTGCATTCTCTATTGAAAGTCTCTGGATCCATATCCGGTTTTTCTGCATTGGTGCCGTAGAAGTTATCTGAAAGAGCCCGACGGAGAAAGGCTTACGACACTCTTCACTGTTGCCTTTATTTTGGCCTCACTTGCTACAACTGTAGTTCTGAGTCTGTATTCCATAATTTTACAGAATTCTCCTGGTCTTTTTTGTACATTGATTTATGTAACGTATACACTGGCATCCCCGTATTGCTTTTTACAATTGCTCCTGAGCATCTGCCAGTGTAAGATCATCTAGTGGAAAAAGTAATTCCCTTTCCACCAACAAATTTAGCTACTGCCGAATTGTAGTGTTCTGCAGGGTTTTCGCACACCTTGTGTATTAAACTTCTACTGTGCTTGCTCATCTGTGTTACACCAGATATCCTATCAAGCAGACCACTTTTAATGAGCTCTGGCACATAATTACGATCTACCAACTGACATACAAAAGTAGCCTCTATCCGAGCAGAGGGAATGATCGCCACATATTTGGTTTGTACTGTTCAAGATGTCTTTCCGTAATTCTTCAACTTTTCCATGCAGTGGCCGTTCTTCTTTCCGCCTGTGTTCTACAGCTTTGACAACAGTTGTTCTGAATCGAAGAATACTGTCACTAAACTACTTTCTCAAGCCAATGTCATCAATCTGTTTATTTCTTGTAGTTGTAATGTCGTTAAATTTGTTACAGAAATTACGCAGAAGATTATTTGTCCACTCAGTTTTTTCGACGGTAACATTTTTGTAAAGATGCGCGTCCAAAACTCTTTTGTACACATTACTGTCACCATCAGAATTTAGTTTAGTATATTTTATACCATACATTTCTTCACGCTGGCGGAAACCTTCAACAATCAGTGCGGCTTCCATACTTGAAGAACTTTGGTTAGCCTTCCAGTTCTTGAAGCATGTGTGTGGCTTCGGAGTTTTCCCTAACGCTGCAACGCGGCAATTGGTTGTACAGTATTGGTTTTTTACGACAAAGAAATTGACTTTTTCAGTTCTGAATCCTACTATCGTAGCCTGTAAAACAACATGAACTAGTATTATTTGTGAGTGAGAAAGTAATAACATTGATTAGGCAAGTAAAAATGTAATTCATATTTGCATACATTATCTGAAGTTGTGCCAATAAAACCATGTGTGAAAACAGTAGGGTTAATAAAATCGCTTTGCGCTTATAATAATGTAGTAAATTTATAGAAAGGTTTTTGTGTATCATAGTGTACCTTCATACGTGTGAAACTGTCTAAATTATGAGCGTTTACAACTGTTAACTTATGTTTGCGTTCCAAACACAAAATTAATTTGCGCAACGCTTTTGGCTGGAAGCTGCAAATATAGTTACTCTTGTTAAGGCTTTATAAATTTAGTTAACACTTGCGCTAAGGTTGGAGTTCATTGTATCAGTTGTAATTAACAATCACGTGTTCATTGATTAGTTTTTGACCGTGTTTACAAAAATGTTTTGTAATCGGTTTGGTACGAAAATCCACTTAAAAATTAAATTACTGAATTTCATTAATACTGACAGTTATTCTGACACACAAATACATTTTATAAAAGATTACATATGCAAGATATCTCCCAAATTATTGAATCATGAGTGGATATCACCTTTAATTTTGTCGACTCGCCAATGGCAAACCTTTGGGTACAAAATTGTACGTTAGAAAGTTACGCGTATTTTTCTTCGGTCTAAATTCTTTTCCACAATGTTGCATGAATTACGAGCGGGTTATAACCACAGTTACGCCATTCTAGAGATGGTAATTTATCGCGAAAATGTCGGACATCATGATAGGTCTCCCAACCTATATGCATGCCTGCAATATTTCTTTCCTTACTGGCTACAGTATGTGCGAGAAACAAATTTTTTTTTGGCTTGCCCAACGAGACTTTGCTTCTCTGACACTGAACCTACATGATTCGCCTAAAATGAAAATTTTATTTTTTGGAGACCATCTTTACCTGAAAGATTTTCGCGATAAATCACTATGTCTAATACTTAAGAATTGTGTAAAATTGATTTTGCACATTTTCGCAAGCATGGTCATTATCGTTTTCTGGGCATATACGCTATAGAAAATTATGTATGTTCCAAAACTATTACATAAAGTCTGCACAAAACGATAGCACTTAAAATTTGTTTTTAAAAAAACTCCCAAATTTTCTTAAAATAAACATTTTCCGATCAACAGTCACGACTGTGATCGTTCATGGATCAAACATTTACATATTCACAAGAAATTATAAATGATTAGAAATTTACTTGGTTTTTATGCCTGAAATTAAAAATAAAAATGTAAATTTGGACATTCAGCTGCATCAAGCACAACACACACTAAAATAGTACGTTTCGATGAATTTTAAAGTGTTATTGCCATGGAATGTAAAATTTTGCTAGCAATTATTTGACGAAAATGGCAATTTTAATTCAAAAAAATTATAATTTATATTTGCGTAGATTAAATTTGACATCCACTTTGCCATGCTCTTAAAAACACAGATTCAAGTATAAGGGATTCCAAGTAATTAGCGACACTGTAAACGAAATTCTGGACAACAGCATGACAAGGGAACATAATTCTCACATAAAAGGCGCAACGGAAAAGTAGGATGGTGAGTAAATTTAAATTTAATTTGTCATTTCTGGATCACAGTAGGCTACACACTTTAAACTAAAACGTGTTGTCTCGAGAAAAAAAAAAGCAGTATATATAAAGTGTGACGGTTTTGTTTACATCAGCACTACAACATCTTTTAAGTTAGCAATGTAGTCCGCTGACATAAAAACACAAGTTCATCCTCACTTCTTTCAAAATATAAATTTTACTCATGTTTTGCCGTTGAATATAGCGTGTAGGTTTCTCAAATTCTGTAGAATTTCTATACTACCATGTTCGTTTTATTTTCCAAATAGCCTATTTGTGTGATTATATATCGTGCCTTATCCTCTTAGATAAGGTTTTACAATAATCTATAATTTTTCTGGCACTGTGACGCTCAGGAATTCTGATATCACATAATTCTCAAACAATTCGCAGTTACCATGGGCGTCACAGTGTGGCCAGATCACATTTTGCCAGACCGCTGGTGGAATCTCATGAATGTAGAGCACTGTATAACAATTTGCAAATAAACGAAATATTAAATGTGACGACTATGTGCCTATGCAGGGCGGAAGCAACATGGACCAGAGTGCTTCTATGTGTTCCAAATAAAGTTATACAGATTATTATTTCATTCAGTATATTCTGGTCACGGTATTGTAATAAAAATACGCACAAAATTTGAAATCTTTTCAAATCTGCTAGGGAACTCAATCAAGCACGCGGACACGAAAAAATATACCTGACACAAGCAACATGACTGTCTGTTCATTTTCACTGCACCAACATTAAGATAAACAGTTAAATTTATGATAAATTCCATATAGAATTGATTAAATCCATAACTAATACGATGCCGTGAAAGATTATTTCGAAATACATATAACATTAAGTTTATTCCAAAATTCTTTCGCAATTTATTAATTTCACTATGCGGCATTTGTTTTCCACTGATAAAAGAGAGACGATTTTCTATTCAGGGATATCACAATTACTTCACATGACAATCAGCCGCCGTTTTCAATTTCAAGTGCAATGTTATTCAGTTGTGATTAAAAAATATTTCGTCATCAGTAGCTGTCAGAATCTGGGAACATAACATGAGATGAACTATATTATGTTCATAATATTAGTAGTTACCTTTTTTTAGTGCTGTGTTCTTGTAAATGCTTCATCTTCCTTTTTCTTAGTCTTGCATTAAGTCACAAACGTTTTCCATTGCCTTCTGTTCTGTACCTAGCCATTTTTTATTGCTAAAGAGTAATATGCGTGATCGAGATAATACTTCCCGAAAGTAACTGCAAATACAATTCGCGCTTCCATAGGTAAAATGTTCGGACCGAAAGGCTGCTTCTAACAGACAAGCTGTGGAGAGTGCAGATACTCCGAAGAGATAGCGGATAGTCCGAGGAGGTCGTTAACCATCCTTCAATCCTTCTACCTGTCAAATGAAATGACCCAGTGCAAAACAGTTCTATCTACGAATTCATTTCTGGAATATAATCATTTACAAATGTTTTTTTCGATTTATTTTAAAGGTAATTGTATGGTTTATACAGCGGAAGCAGTATACTGTAAAATTATCTGAGGAAGTATACAAGTTTTTTTTTTTGTCAAGCATACCAGTTTAAATAGGAAAACAATATTTATGTGTGCGAAATTCTAGTTTGTGAAATATTGTAACAGTAAAATATTGATTTTATAAAGAAAATTAGCTGTTTTTAAGTATCTGTAATAATTATTTCATTTTTTCTTTTTATGCCACCACGAAAAAATGTATAGCTTTCTTGTAATTTGTGACACAAGTTAACATTGGTGACATATAAAGCCAACTGAGTCCCTCCGACTCTTAACTCTTTCGATATGTCTAGAATTTACATTCCCATATAAATTGGCTTATTAAATTTTATGCTTGTTTTATTCATATGTAGGGCCGCAAGATTCTCATTAAATAAGGACTTTTCTTGAAATTTACTCTTGCTACTAATTTTTCACATTTCTTTGCATCTGATATCAGTCTTATATCTACTCTGTTTCTAATATTTCCAAAGTTTTGCCGAACACAGAATTATTCATCAGATCATAGAAATCTTTTTCAAAGTAATTTTTGACGTTAGTTCTCATCGATATATTTAAATCTATATATTTCTTCAACCAATTAGACTGATTAAACTTTTAATATTCTATGTATTTGAGTCAGTTTTAATCAATTCTTTAGGCATTGTTTCAATTTACGATAGTGAATTACATAGTTTTCTTTATTATGCATAGTTGCTTGCAATTTGGATTGCTTTGTTCCCGGAAATACCTTGTTTTCTGAGCAAAAAAGGTAGATAGATCTTTATGTAATTTATGTAATTTCTTAGGATATTCCAAATCAACTTCTAATATATAACCATAATTAGAATGATCGTCTAAATTTAATACATGTTCATTGTAAAAATGAAGTTCTGTATAATTTTCCCATTCGAAACCACCATATGGAGAATATTGAGACATTGCCCAGCCATATAGCGTTATCCTCTTCCAAAAAACACCATCCCTCCAAACATTTAAGAGATTCAGTCCGATTAACATTTTACCTACTTAATTTAAAATTATTGGAAATGTATTTTATCAACAAATAACTAAAAATAGAAACAGGAGAGACATGCTGGACGAATACCCGACGGGACTTCGACAGCGGCACTAACACAGGTGACAGATGACATACGATGCAACATGGACAACTTAAAATCAAACATGCTAACACACTTAAACTTTAGCAAGGCTTTTTTTTTTACTTTGTGGGTGAATAAATATTATTTGGAAAACTGAAATAATTCTGTCCCCCAAGATTGTATACTTGACCCGTTACTCTTTTCTTTGTTCATTAATGACTTACCGTATCAGTTGGGAAATTGTCATTATTATCGCTTTGTCGATGCTTTTTGAATTTATGTACCATATGGTGCATGTGAACTACAACATGCGATTGAATTAATAAGCAAAAATGTTCGCACATTCCCAAACATTTGTGTTGTTATTGGCTCTATAAACAGTTTCAGAGTTCCGTTAGTAATACACAGTTGCCAGGCATAATACTTAATAGTATGCCAATACCTCTTTCAAACAAAATGAAAAACCCAGGCATCTTTTTGAACGTTGCACTTTCTTGAAGAGAATAAGTGGAGCATATTTGTTAAAGGTCCTATACAGTGTTGCACACCCAAAGAACAAGTAAGTAAGCACTTTTACTCCAGAATACAGTGAAATTATTGACGGAATTGCTTGATATGCCGACTCTTTTCTGGCATAGTTTACAGAACTAGAACTGAACTTATAGTTGCAAACACTTAAAAACTGATACATTAGACTAATTTTCAACGTAAAACACAAGGACCCCATATCAGAATATTGAAGTAAACCTGAGCGGTTTAAAAAAAAAAAAAAAAAAAAAAACCCGTTGTACATTTCATCTTATAACACTGCTGAAGTAAGTCATGTTGACAGGGCAACAGCCCTTTCTCTCTCTCGAGCAGATTTATTTTTATTCATAACAATCAACACGATCAAAACACAAGTTCACGAAATCAAAACAAATAATCTTCCTCGTCTCATAAATCATTTTACGGTTCATATCTCACTGTATGACCGACGAGTATTTGGAACGATCTGCCTCAGTCTGCAAGAGAAACCCCATCCATTAGTGTGTTTAGATCTTTACTGATGTATCACCTCAGAAATAAATAGATGTATTATTACATTGAAATATTAGGGCGCAAGCATATAGTGTGCTGTATTGCTAACGAATTAACGAGTCTTGACTTGGCGTTGGGAAGGACTCTATATAATTTGACTACCGGTCTGTCGAGTTTGCGTACACCTGAGTGGCTTGTATTTTTATAAATATGTGCGCTCGTGCTTTGTAGATATGTGTGTACGTAGACGTTGCAGCTTGTGAAAGCGTAATTAATGCATGCATTACGATTATTATGTAGGTGCGAGTGTAAAAGAATGCTTGTTTAAATGCGAATCTGTTAACAAGACTGTCCTGAATTGTGCGCTTATAAAAACTGCTAATGTATTTTTCTTTGTCGCTCTTTTATAAATTATTTGCTAAATAACAGGGAGGATATTTTAATAATTAATTTTATTTGACCTAGTGATAATTGGTCGTCTTAGGTGGTAGATTTAATTGAAATTTTGGAATTTAACGGCAACACGTGGATCGAAATTGTGAAATATGATTAAGTGGACGAGAAAGTACGTTGCCATAACTTCACTAAAATATTAATGAAGAGGTTATCTAGTCTAACTGACAGCATCACAGTCTTTGCGCAAGTTAAAATACTTGCGGTTATGCACCAGGGATTATTTTTAAAAAGTTTCTTGTTAACCGTGAACAGTCCATACACAGAAATACAGATGCGAAACAGTCGCTTATTCCGCGAATTCCAGTCACACAGCGCCAGCAAAATATCGTCACTTCCCAGTAACATGTCGGAGCACTGTTCGCCAATAAGGAAACTTTTCACGACGCAGTAAAGGCTATTCACGGTAAAATGGGCACTTTTGAAAGCCTTGCTTAAGATCAGCTCGTATGGACGTCTTGTATTATTCCATCTTATGTAAAATTAACGTTGTCGTGGACCTCATAAAACGCTTGTGATACACATGCCGTGAATTAGGAAACAAGCAAACACCTCATACATGAGGTTATTTTTCAAAGGTTTGATTTAAAAAGTGTGAATAAACTCTAAATAGACTATATATATACACACACATACACACACACAGGCGAAATTCCTTAGGGGCTCCTTATTGGCTGAGCCGAGGCTCTTGGAACAGGCCTTCCGTCTGATTGTCTACTGCATGCTGCGAAAAAATTTAATATTGGCTGGGCTGCTGGCTGGCCAGTTACGCCATTTTGCTGGCTAGTGCGGCTGGCGTTCACAGTTTAAACGGCTGCTTCATTTCTGTAAAGTCTGTTTACGATAAAGTGAGCACTTTTGAAATCAACCTTAGAAAAATGCCGCTGCTCCTACCTGCATATACTTCAACGGGCGCACTGAGTGACATGCGCCCGGCAAAGTTGGTAAGGATAGATGTAAAGTAGTTCCGTATCTTAACGTTGAATAAAAAGTGTTAGGTAACCATCTGTGATAATTTAAATTATTTATTTCGCTTTCTGTTTTTTTAATATAACTAAGTGTCCAAATTAGCAGATTCCTGAAACGTTTACTTTTCTAATAATTTCACCGGTTTACTTGACCAACGCATGAATAAAGTGATGAGGCCCATTAAAATGTTAATTTTACATAAGGCGGAGTAATATACAACGTACATACAAGTACATCTTAAGCAGGGCTTTCAGAAGTGCTCATTTTACCGTTAACAGCCTATATTCTTCAGCACTCTGTGTCACTTCACACGTGAGAACTGCCAAAATCCAGGTGTGCGCAGCAGACTGCCCCATCCCTTTCTAACTTTCACTCGACGGGTCCGGATTAAATCGCGAGTTTGCGCGCACTGGACAACCAGTGCACGCCCCCCCCCCCACCCCCTTCTTCAATCGTCTATTTTCGCACATGCGCGTTTTATATTGCGACCGGCGAGACCCGAGCAATTTCCTACCCCCCACCACAGACTACTTTTTTCACTTTTTTTTTTTTTTACCGTTCCAGAGCGTGTTTGCCTTCCCGATTCGGGAATCGCGCCGTGTGTTTGATTGCACAACTGATTAGCAAGGCGCTCACTCGTTTCGATCCCTTTTCCCTCCACTCGCCAACACCCCCCCCCCCCCCCCCCAATTCCCCTTCTACACTCACGCCTTTTTTTCCACTTCGCGCGCCAGTGCCAGGTTTCATTTGATTCAGCAAGCCTGTCGTTGAAATTACCTGTATTTACCTATTGTTTGCTGTCTGTTCCAGATGATTGACACGACACTGTACCCCTGTTAGCCGGTCCATGGCGCATTCGTGACCTTTTAATGAAATAACCAAACCTTTCAATCGCACATGTTTGAAAGTAAATACTGGCTGCTGTAGTGCCCTGCGAACTCTCTCGCCAGTGTAAAATTTTTATTTGTGGGAAATATCAGCGCCCCGATGATCACGGGTTGCTAGTAAAAAAAAAAATAATAATTGTACCAAACAAACAGGTAAGGAAAACGGTCGAAAATTCAAAAGAGGCTTGAAATACGTTGTTATTATTGTAATGGTACATAATTCCACTGTTTACTATTGTATGATGGTTACCCTGATACCAATTTTTTTTTTTTCATTCATTGTTTTGTTGGAAAGTCTCTAAGAGAAAAACGTCTACTTATTTTTTGAGACATCACAAGCTATTAATTCTGATTATATTTTCCTTCATATTTTAATACTACACATACATTTTCACATTTGTTGGTTATCAGATATTTATAAACTTTAATATATAAAATTTCGCTATATCTGTACCAACAACATGTAAATAAGTTAGATTGCTTGTTCATTTAAATATTATTCAGGTACGTGCCATGATATTCTGTATGTATTTTTGTGCAGTTTATTTTGTGAGGAAAAAGTATAAAACATGTATTAATCGGTGATTTGAAACCGCAGGAAATGACGTAAGAGAATGATAGCTTTGGGGAGAAGAAAAGGAGAAATCCTGCTTCTTGCATAGCGGTTTCGTTCAAGTTACAATGAACTGGGAAGCGGCTGCGGCAAAATGCTGATTTTGTACTGCAACCTACGCCATGTGGGGTAATCGAGGTACGAGAGGAGGCTCCACGACTTCTTCAAAGACTACAGCTGTTTGTTTGGAGTTCTGTGCCGAGATGATGTTAATATCTGCTGCCGAAATTTGTGAGACTGCTATCTCGACGCCCTGGGTCGAAGTAAGATCGTGATTAGTTTTACTATTCATCGACGCAGGATCTTACATGAGACATGTTTACTTATGAAAATTGCAAAACTTTTGATTGAAATATTAATCTAATCTGAATACCAACTTCAGCAGTGCTAATTTATAATTTTTGCAAGTAACTGAAATTTGGTTTCCTTCATGAAATCCCGGAAGTCCTGTGAAAGTATCTCAAATTTATCTACTGAACTAATTAATGAATTTTGAAGTATGCGGACAGTGAATTGAAATACAATTTTGTGTTTTCAACAGAAACCTATGAACTATCAGCAAATTAATAAGTGCTCACGTAGTTCCTATTGCTGTTGAGTTTTTTGACACGAAATCATAGACGAATACCAGTAGAATCTATTGAGTAAACTACTTATCTAACTACGTTTCTGACAGCAGTTATGAATAGTGTCTTTAAGTATTCATTTCTTTAAATATTAATATAAATATTTTTATCGTATGTCAGAGTTTAGTGTATTGTCTTGTTTTTCTTCATTCAATTAAAAGTGTTACTCTTGTGAAATGCGAATTCCTGCTTTGTGTAGTTTAGAAATGATTTTTGAAAGGTTTATTAATTTTGCATTGATCATATGTTTAATGTGTGTCGTCATCGTTCAACTACTAAAATAATTAAGTGCTTAAAAGTACTTGAAAATATATACGTCTTTTCCCAGGTGTGAAATTATATATATATATATATATATATATATATATATATATATATATATATATATATATATATATATATATATATATATATATATATATATATATATATATATCCACTTGGCCACAGCGGGCCCACATTTAATATAGTTCTATCCACTAAGCCACTGCGGCTCCACTTAACATAGTTATATCCACTGAGCCACTAAGGCCCCACTTGGAATTGGAATCGCTAAGCCACTGTGGCCCCACTTAATTAACTTAACATTGAAGTGAGATATTTAAATTAAACGAAAATGATATTCCATTACCTTCATATCTCTATGCAATATTCTCTATGCATTAATACAAAATTTTTTTTAGGGAAAACGTAATTAAAAATTATTTTTTAGGGTAAAAGGTAATGATTGCGTAATCTGATCTTGCTGAAATTCGAACTTGACCTGTATTTTACCCTGAGGATTCGCTCTGCAACATTTGAAGAACTTATGTTCAGTTTCAAGGGACTTAGAGATATTAAAGACGGGCAGACAGGGATTCCTCCGTGGCGCTTGGAAGATTTCTCACGAGACACACATTTCATTGAAACAAGATTTTCTTTTATTAAGACGTATTTTATGAAGTACATACATGAAAACGATATTCAATTTTGTTCTTTATCAAAGTGTAAAGTCTGGCGCTTGAACGTGGTAATTTTAAGTAAAGAAAATAATAAAACATTTTCCTACACACTCAACCCTGCAGATCTACTTTTCCTAAATTCTCATACTATCTTACATTATCAATTAGTTAACCAGGAATGTTATTAAATCATGTTAGGAATAAGTCACATCTGTTTTGGTTATTATAAACACTTGCGATATCATCACGCTTGAAGTGTAGCCCGCACATGGCACTCCGTTCTTTCTCTCCACGTTGTTGGATCAACGTTACCGGCCAGCCTGTCGAGATAGATTTATCCTTACTAAAAGGATGTTCAGGGCAAAATTGGCACTTTTGAAAGCCCTGCTTAAACTCTAATTGTATACACGTTGTGTGTTCTTCCGCCTCATATAAAATTAACTCTACCATGGACCTCGACACTTTATTCACGCGTCGATCAAGTAAAACTTTGAATTTATTAAATAAGTAAATATTTCACAAATCGGCTCTTTTTTACACTTCGATACGTAAAAAAAAAAGTGCAAAGCGAAAGAAATAATTTAATTTGTTGTAAATGGTTACCTAACACTTTTAATTTGACATTAAGATGTGGAAATATTTTCCGTATATCGTTACCAAATTTACTGGACGACAGTCAATCAGTGAGTCCGTAAAAAATATATGCAGGCAGAGGCAGTGACTTTTTTCTAAGGTTGATTTCAAAAGTTCTCACTTTATCGTGAACAGCCTTTAATGGCGAATGTTGCAGGTGTTGGAGGATGAGAAGAAGCGATAATGGTACGAAACAACTTGCCCAACAGAACGGACGATAATTTTTTAACATTAATTGTGAGGGCCGCAGTGGTGTGGTGGACAGACTACACGCCTCCCGCCATTGCGAACCGGTGGAGTCGCCTGGATTCTCTCGCATTTGGGTAACATGGCGGACGTCAGCCAGCGGGTTTCTTCCGGGTCCCCCCCCCCCTTTTTTTCAACTCCGGCACCACTCCACCTTCACCTCATTTCGACGAATCACTGAGAGGTAAACTGGATGGTACCTGATTCATTACGCCTCGATTGAATGAAACGTTCCTCTGCAGCGATTTATCGAACCACTTTGAAAGTGACAGATGTGGCCTACAGTTTTGAGTTTTTTCCTTAACTGGCCTTAGTTTTTTCCAACCTTATTTAACATGATCGTATCTCGTAACGTAAATGCTATTTTGACGTGTTTTGTTGAGAACGCGTTACTTAAAGTTAAAAGTTCCAAAGATATTTTCATGTATGCGCCGGCCCAGTAGCACGAAATATATTTCTTAGTATAGGCTGTTCACGTTAAAATGAGCACTGTGGAAACCCTGCTTAAGATCTACTTGTATGCACGTTGTGTAGTCTTCCGCTATATGTAAAATTGACATTTCCATGCGCCTCATTACTTTATTCATGCGTGGGTCGGTTGAAACAGTGAAATTATTAGATAAGGAAATATTTTACAAATGTGCTCATTCTTACACTTAAATGCGTAAAAAAAAATCAGAAAGCGAAATAAATAATTCAAGTTGTCACAAATGGTTACCTAATACTGTTTATTCAACGTTAAGATATGAAACTACTTTCCCTCCATCTTTACCTACTTTACTGGGCGCATGTCAGTCAGTGCGCCCTTTAAAATATATGCAGTTAGGGTTAGTGACATTCTCTAAGGTTGATTTCAAAAGTGCTCACTTTATCATGAACTACCTTTATCTAACTGTGTGATATACAATGTACGTTTCTAGAGTTTGACATACAGTTGTAAGAATTTGTTTTAAAACTACACCGTATTGCTTTTACTGTTGCAACAATTAATTTCTAAATTTTGTGCAAGTTCAATTTTTTCCAGCGATAGTGATGATTCTGCGATGTTTTGTCATTGTATTCAGTAGTATGAAGGTTAGGTAAATCAAGCCCACTACCTCCGCCCTCCCCCTTTTTTTCCCCAGCGAAGCATCGCGATGAATGGACAACGAGGTGAAATGCTCAGATATGCGCAGCTTTGATTTAGTATTTAATTCAATAACTACTTTGTAGTGTTAAAGACTCTGCACTATCAGGCCCCGATTCTTATTGGAAGAAGGATCTGAAATCTCTGTTTCGTAGTGGGATAGTAATAAAAACTCTAACAGAAGACAGGGAAGGGAGAAACCTTTCCCTCTTGAGACGTAAATATTTTTAATTGCCTTCCTTGTACCTAGCCCACCCTGAACTCCTCAAGAGACGCTCCAAGGACGGCCATTTTCAGCCACTTTGTTGACATCCACAAACCCGTATTCCTCCATCGACATCGTCTGTAGACACACAGACGCTGAAGAAATGCATGCCTGTGCTATCAGAGTGGTTCGGCACAGACGATTTCCCGGAAAACCTACTGCAGTGGAACTGTGCACGACATAAAACAAATTTGCAATTCAACTGTGTGAGATTATTACATATCGGCAGCGGGCCGTGGAGGTGTAGTGGTCAGACTACTTGCCTCCGCCAAGACACACAGGGATAGATTCCTTGCGGTGAGGTCGCCCGGGTTTTGGCATGTGGGAAACGCTGCGGACGTTGTCAATTTCTGGAGGATTTTCTCAGGGTATTCCCGTTGCCCTCGTCCTGCTACAATTCCACCTACTTCGCCTTCACTAGCGCTTTAGACCTCACTGTTAAGAGCCGACGAAACCTCTCAATAACAAATCGACAACAGTGTTATAGGCTGTTCACGGTAAAATGAACAATTTTGAAAACCATCCTGTATGCGCGCTGTGTGTTCTTCCGCCTTATGTAAAATTAACATTGCCATGGGCCTCATCACTTGATTCATACTTCGGTCAAGTGAGACTGTGGCATTATTAGAAAAGTAAATATTATGCAAATCTGCTCATTTTTACACTTTTACTCATTAAAAAAACAGAAAGAAAAAGAAATAATTTAAGTTATTACAAATTGTATCTTAGCACTTTTTATTCGGCGTTAAGATACTAACTACTTTCCCTCCATCGCTACCAACTTTACTAGGCGCATGTCCCTCAGAGAGCACCTTAAAATATATTCCATATAGGAGCAGTGAATTTTTTCTAAGGATCATTTCAAAAGTGCTCACTTTATCGTGAACTGGTTTTAGTAGCCCTGCGATACAATACTGAGTAAAGCGTGGTGCTTCGTACAATTTTTATAAATAATTTTTATTTCAATATGTAAGATATCTCAACAACCTTCTCCCTCCCCGTTAGTAGTAAAGTAGATTAATTAAGTGGCTAAGGTGCTGGCCTATCCAGAGCAATAATGCGCTTTTCAGACACAGAATCAGGGAAGCAATTGAGGTGGTGCGTTGGCATGTGCTTAAAAATGCTCCATCGCATCTATACGCAAGCCGTTGAACTGGTGCGGTTTCTTTATTTCGTGTAGCCTACAACCATGGATTTTAAGCGGCAGTGTCATGACTATTTGTAGGAAGTCTGTAGTAGTTAAGTTTTGTCACTTACGTATGTTTCATTGTTTTTTCGGTTAGCAAATTAATTTATATATATATATTTATATATATGCTGTTCACGGTAAAGTGATTACTTTTGAAAATCTCATTCGGACTATTGGTAAATAAACATATTTTATTTTAGCCTTAGGCATTAACTTCCGAGTGCGGTGGAATATACATACTGCGTTGATTACGTACATAGCAATATTTATTTAAAAGCATTATTAAGGGATAAAAAATTGGCTGAAAGTAAAAAGTAACTAGAGCCTCAAAAGTGCACACTTTACCGTGAAAAGCCTATAGCAACGTTGACATAACTTTTTAGCTATATTGAAGTATTTTTAATGAAAAGCATACGCATGATATATGAAAAGATATTTTTTTGGCAGGAGATGTATTGCCGATTTTATACAGTTGTTTCTTTTTTAAATTGTGTATATAAAACACTGTGCAACTGTGCTCAGGAGGCATGTAGGTGGGTGCCTCGGTAAGATAAAGTTAAATTACAAATTAAGATCGCACAAACTCAAAATATATTCCACGTGAATTGCCAACATAAACAAATTATCTTGCACGGGATAGAGTTTTGAACTTGATAATTTAACTAATCAAGGTTATATCAATCGTAGTTTAGTTATTAGCATGTGCCAAAGTTTCACAGAGCTCTGCAGTCAGTGTGTAATACGAAAAATTTACCAGGCAACTGGATAGGTTTTAACAATTCATTTATTAACGAATCTAGCTGTTGTAATCTTAATTATCATAATCAACATATAAAGTAAATAAATCTTTTTTAAAATGCAACTAACCAGAAGGCATCAGACGTTCTACGGTACAAATGACACGCCATCATAGTGTGTTGCGAATTTCTATATACACTATCTGATCAAGGTTGTCCAGATGCCCCTCTGCTATCAAAAATTTGCGCCTGGATGTCACAACGACCGTCGCTGCTGCTACAAAAATTGGTAGAGGGCTCGATGTTCGTCAATGCTACGTGACACTGGCAAAATGGGTGGAGCATGGGATCTCAGTGACATCAAATGTGGTGTGTTCATTGATTGCCACATCAGTAAGCAATCCTTCAGTGCCATTTCCGCCCTTCTCAAGTTGCCCAAGTTGACCGTCGAAGATGTGATTGTAAAGTGGAAATTGGAAGGCACAACCACAACAAAGCCACGGCCTGGTAGGCCTCGTATCTTAAACAACAGGGTCCGTCGGCACATCAAAGAAAGTGGTACGGGGACATCACATGTCACCGTGAGATACTATTGCTCTTGAATTCCGCAGTCACACGAATTGTGCAACTAGCTTCATGACTGTGCGCTGGGAGTTAACGAGGACTGGGGTTCAAAGCTCTGGGATCTGCCCATAATCATACACATTTCGCCTGTGGAAGCGAAGCGCTGCGTTAGGAACCATTGGTACGTGGTCGAATGGGGACGCGTGATTTCGAGTGATGAATCACACTATACCGTGTGTCAGTCCGATGAGAAGGTTTAGGTGTGGCGAATGTCGGCTTGTGTAGTTCCCACGGTGAAATTCGGCGGTGTGGGGTGACAGTGATGGTAGTGTGCTTCGTGGATGGGACTTGATCGTATCGTAATACTGCGGGGTACGTTAAAGGTGGAAGTACGTTTTGTCTGCGGTAGAAGACCAGTTCGGAGATGATAACTGTGTGTTTCAGCATACCAATGATCCCTGCCATCCGTTTGTGAGTAGTTCGTGGACAATAGGGTTACGTAAATAGTCTGACCAGTTCAGAGCCTTGACTTCAATCCCACTGAACACCACTGGAATGAAATGGAACTGTGAGAGCGCGCCAGATCCCAACTACCCACGTTACTTACTGCAATTTGCCACTGCACTGCAGGAATAATGGTCGGCCGTTCTCCTAGAGACGCACTGGCACCTGTTTGAAAGTCTCCCCCGCAGGGTTAGAGCTGTGATAAAGGCCAAGAGTGGGGGCGAGGATGTTAGAGGCGGGGGAGAGGGTGTTTCTGGGTTACCACCCCATATTAATGGCCGCTAGTGGGCAGACCTGACCCATATTAACTGCACTGCCCACCGACTGGCAGCTGCGAAATTTAAATACGAAATCCGTTCTTAAGGAAAGATATGGGCTTCAGACAAAATGCATTCTTATGAATTTTTCCAGAAGAAGTTCCTTACAGCGGAGATGTTTCCGTAACATATTTGCCTATTTGCAAGGGATTTTTAAAATTTTTGTTTTACAAAAAAAAAGTACATACTGCCTATCTATTGAAAATATACTCTTATAGGGATCCTCTCCTAAGATATTCGTGAAAAATAAATTTTGTAAGAAACACCTATCTCCAAAATTAACACACTAAGGCAAAATTTCCGTAATATGGGTTTCCTATTTAAATTTCGCAACTGCCAGCCGGTGGGCGGTGCCCTTAATGTCCATTAGTAGGCAGTATATCCGAGCGACATGACAGTTTCGCGTGGGTGTCTGGATATGTTTGATCAGACTAAACGTTATGGATTTGAAGAAAAATCAAAGCTCAGATCAGATTATTAGAACAATGGAACTTGGTACTGGTCTTTAGGAAACCTCCGTATGCTCGTAAACCATTATAAGACTCAGCTCTGAAATGAGGCAAATGTATTGTAAAGAAAGTTTTGTTAGGTAGTGAACGCATTTCAGAGATTATGATTACAATTTTTCGTACTACCGCCCTTTGTGTTTCAACAGCCACGCAAGTGTAGCAAGGATATTTATGATACCGCTTCGTCTCTTTCACTATCAGATGTAGTTAAATTTGGAATAGTACAAAGTGTGGCGACACAAAGAATGGGTAAATTTTACTGAGTAAATATATATCATATATATAATATCATAGTAATATCTGAACCAATTCGTAACCGACTAAGTTCTCATGAATTGTCAGTCATGTCGGATTTTGGGTTCATTTTCTCTAAAAGTTGATTGGCAGAAATTTTCTGATGGTTGCATGCCCTGCTAAATTGTTTTTTTTTTCTTTTTTGTGAAAAGTAGCTTTCATCTAAACCTATTACCTATCCAGCCTCCACGCCTTATGAGCATGATATACTCATATAATGAATCTTCGAAGAAGAGTAAGTGATTCAATGAATTCAGACATGAGTTGTTGGAGAGCAAAATTGTTTGCATACGACTATATATACTACCCTTATAGTTCGTTTCTTCGTTTGATTACATGTTTTGTGATTTATTTATCTTATATCGTTTGCTTGGAGTTTACTGACTCAATCCTGCGTAGATCTGGTTAATTTACACTGTATTTTTTCTTTGTTTTTACTTTGTGTGACTTTGGTTTGTATTTTGTGTTTTATCCGATGTACAAAATAGCCGTTAGCGGCTTATGTCCGAAATAATAGTTATTTTAACGTTGTGAAAATGCATGTGATAACTTTGATGCTGCATGTGACGACTTCTTTCTACGTATGTTAATGTTTTCTGTACCGCGTATACAAACATCTCGTCTTTTCAGAGTTGACTACAGACTACAGCAGTTATGCACATCTGATTGCTGGATCTGAATGATAACTCCGCTCTGCTTCAATTTGAGTGATTTTATAGCTTGGCAGAAGGTAGGCGACTTACGCCACCTCAGATTATGTTATCAGTCTTGACCTTCTGCTCCCTTTACTACCCCCCCCCCCCTTCCTATTTTATTACCATTTTACAGACCGGTGGAGTCTACATACCGTACTAGAGGAAGGCGTAGCTATTGACACTAAGACGGGCTGCGAAATCAAACAAACCATCGGATGTACGTAGAATAGTTAAGGGGATCGGCAGCAAAGTGCGCCAACACTATCCGTACAGCCTCTCTCACATATACCTACGCGCGTGCACACACACACTCACACAAACTCACACACACATTCATTTCCTCCTAATCTTCACTGACCCTTGGGTTTCGAATAGTGCGCAGCTTTTCGTTCCGTGGAGCGTTCAAAGGCGCCGCAGCAGGGTGAGTGTGAGTTGCAAAATAGCCACGGCTGTATTATAAAACAGAAGTATATGAGCTTGGCAGCCCCGCGAAAATCAAAGCAGGAATATGCAAGCGGCAGCGATCCTCCTACCCCTCTGCGCCCTCAGGCCATCCAACTGGTCCTGGTCTGCTGGCCCTAATTAATACCGACAGCCTTTCGTGTGCGAACGTAGAACTCATTCCAGTCCAGGCTGGAAGCGGGAGCTGTGTGCTTTATTACCCGGGCATTCGTGTTTACTTTTTTTTTTTTTTTTTTTTTTTTTTTACTGCTGCAGTCAGACCCGGCGTCCGTTCCTTCGCTGCTTTCTCGACGTGGCGCTACCCGAAACCATGGTGCTGCGTGCGGACGTGGCAATTTCCTTTTATCATGCAGAGTAATTACTTATTTTCGTCTTTGCCGCACCGTAGAGAGTGTATAACCCCACAACTAGACGGAACTGCGCAGTCCTTCGCAAGGAAACCAAACGTCTGCAGTTTATTGCAATCATGCTTAAAAGCTGTTCACGATAAAGAAAGTATTTTTTAAATCAACCGCAGAAAAAAAGTCACTGCTCCTACCTACTGTTATGATATCAAATAGAATAAGAAAATGTGAAGGTTTAAAGGAAAGGAAATTGGAAGTAAGTTAAAATAAAGAGTATAGTGATCAATTAGTGTCGGCCAGAGCAGTTTAATTAATATTAAATACCAGTACAAATAACTGATAATACAAGGAAGGTGGCCAATTGGAGAGAAGGGATAAAGGCAAGAAATGTTTATTCAGAGATAGATAGGCTGAAGTAAGTTACATGGGACTCGCCAGGTCTCGCACCCGGACAAGCTGCTGCAGCGCCATCTGCCTTCAAGTCGCCGACTGTCTCTGCTCCGATCCTCGTAGCTCCGTCCACACTTCTCACCCCACCACGTGTGTTTGTTGTCGCAATAGACTTTGATTGGTCCCCGCCGTGTCCTGTGGGTGGAGTCTTGTCGATGGGGATGTTATGCTTACCGGTGAAACTACTGACTTAGCTGGACCCACATACTGTGTTATCTTCGGAGCATTTCTTTGACTGTTTACAGGTTGCACTTTTGTCTCTATTTTGGGTTTCATGTTTTACAAACTGTCTGTGGCCTCTATACTGCCGCTTCGCTTAGGTGAAACCTTGGTTACAGGTGCACGACGGAGCTTTCATAACACTGCATATATTTTAACGGGTGCAAGGAGTGACATGCGCCCAGTAAAGTTGGTAACAATGGAGGGAAAGTAGTTCCGTATCTTAACTTCAAATTCAAAGTGTTAGGTATTAATTTCTTATAACTTAAATTATTTATTTCGCTTTCTGTTTGTTTAACGCATCTAAGTGTAAAAATTCGTAGATTTGTAATATACTTACTTTTCTAATAATTGATCAGTTTCTCTTGGCCGACTCGTGAATAAAGTGATGAGGGCCATGGCAATGTTAATTTTACACATGGTAAAAGAATGCACAATGTGCTTGAAGGTAGATCTTAAGCAAGAATTTCAAAAGTGCCTAGTTTAACCTCAAATCGGAATTACGAACAGTGATAAGAGGCGTGGGAAATCAATGTAAATTTAATGTAACTGTTTGTTTAAAGGATTGCCAGGCGTTAGAAACTCCAGGAAAAGTCCTATTTTTTAACATTTTTTCTTGTGTATGAGAGGAATTCGTTAAAATATTTTAGGCGTCCAACTTTTTTTAGAGAATCTTACTTTCTTTATTAATAAACATCTGTGATTATTTAGCAGGTTAAATAATACGAACGTTACACGCAACTATTGACCTTGTAGTATCATTTGATTTAAAATCAAAACATCCTGTCGGCAGATTGCTGAAACTTTGGCCCAAAATATTTCTGCTTTTGAATCGTTGTTTTGTAATGAATAGTGAGTTTACTTGTATCGGGAGGAATAACTACGATTACTGCCATTCTGAATTGTTGAAAATAGTGAAAAAAAATTATATTCCTGCGCATAATAGACCTGATATATTTGTGTAATGAATAATTTATAACGTCATGGCAATCAACATGTTTAAAAATAAATTTTAGCAGCATTTTAGGTTGCAGTATCCAATTATTCTATAATATTGTAACGACTGGTAAAATACATCTGTAATAATGCAAAACTGCCTAATTGAAATGCTAATTTTATTTTTGTTAGATATGTGGAAATTTGATTTATTATGTCGTATAGTTGTCTGATATGTTTGCATTTTTTTATTATGGCCGTAACAATTCTTCTTTATTACTTAACTTAATAAGTGTGCTGATTTATTGTAACTGTTTCTTATTTTAATAGTTTTCATTTATTTATTTTATGTTGTCAAGTATCTGGAAGGCCGTGGGCCGTTGCCATGGTCAATATGAGTTTGTTTACTTATCTGGAAGGCCGTGAGTCGTTGCCAGGGGCAACGTAAGTTTTGTTGGTTTGAAACGAATTAGCCGCCTTGTGATTGGCCAGTTCTTGGCGTCACTTTCAAAGTCTGTTTCTTGTATTGTAGCTAAGGCGTGTCTAATGTGTGGCGTAGGCGAGGCGTAACACGTGTTACGTCCTCGTAGGGTTTTATTTTGGTATTTCTAGGGAAGGTCCGCGAGTGCTGCGGTTATTACAGTCAGGCCATGCAGAAGAGTATCGGGATGGTTGCATCAAGAGCAGAATGGGGTCTGCATAAGATATTTAACCCGTTATTTGTAAACTCAAGTTAGTCTTCCGCGCATCCCGCGTTTGGTACAAAAAGGACTTTTGACATATCGTTGTACTTGGGGCCCGTGAGCCTAAACTAGGAATGAATTAAGCTGCCTAGAAGAGCTCCAGAGTTTTCCACTTCTATTTTCAACTGAGGCCTGCATAATAATTTGTGAGTTAAGAAATTTATGCATAAACACTTCGAGCATGAACTTTGTGTAATGATGGCGAACGATTAAATTAGCTACCTCCATACGCCCACGCCATATTGTTGTTTTTCTGTTAACTGCGTAATCGTTTATTAATATGCTAATTGTACATATTTATTTCTTTTAAAAAGGCATTGTCGCTGATAGCAATAACACTTGTACCATTTATTCTTGGCCAATCAGCATTTTAAAATTCAATATAACTCAATTATTCCAATTCCTGTAATTGGTTGCAAAAATCAACTCCACTTTCTCCAGCAACGAACATAACAACGGAAACAAAACAAGTGAGCAACTCAACGCTCAGGCACTGACAGTGCATACCTACATGGCAATTATATATTTTATGAATGATGATGAGAATAATTAAACTTAATTTACTTTTGAGTTAAGTATATTTAAAAATAAAATTATGTTGTCTATACAATTACGCAGTATGTGGACTGCGCCGCGCAATGTGGATTGCGCCGTGCATTGTGGACTGTGCTGGCCAGTATAGATGGCGCTGTATTTTTTAACTTGAGTTGCGACGGCCTCGTTCCCGTGTGCTTTGGAGACATCCCCTTCCGACTTGCCCTCAACCGCCTTGCCTTATCCTCCTTCCTGCGCATACGGGTTTTAAATCATTTTCATTGGCTGTGAAAATGATTCTGCATCGGCAAGTGTTGCATCAGCTCAGGCCTCTGCCTCTTCAAGTCTGTTCGGCTTAGTGATAATATCCTTCTGGTATTGAGCTCTTATAGATCCCTTCAGGACTCTGAAAAATGATTGATAGTGTTAGCCGACATGCTGCCATATTGTAGGCAGCAAACTTTTGAGGTGGGTTTGCCTTTTCATGGAATGTAGAAACTTTATTGTGGTTTGAGAGTAACTTGTTAGGCGTGTTTCTTAGCTTGCATTCAAAATTTAGTTTGGATTTGTGTGATAAATTCGTTTTGGCTTTAACTTGTACGGCTGTGGAGCCCGCTAACGTAGTGTGCTTTGTCTGGTTTGAAAGTATTCACTTCAGAATGCTAAATGTTTGAGAAATGCACGAGTGCCTATAAAGTTGGTGACAGTAAGATGGGGCTCGCGCCACTTCGTGTTTGTTTGGTTCAATAGTTTTCGGGTAACCCACCTTTATTTTCAATATTCCGTCAGTCTCACATTTAATTTGGTCAGGAAGTAGAGACAAGCTGTTGAATGGTTTTACATGATCTGTTATATGTGTTTAAATTTTAGTAATTTTAGTCGAAGGTTTTTAAGTGATAGGGCTTTGGTAGGCTACGGCACCCCAATTCACTATTTGTTTTTTAATGAGTCTTTTAAAGTATTCAAGAAAACTTAAAGCTGATTTTTCCAGGACTCAGGTCAATGAATCTTAAATTCCTCCGAAATGTGGAGTTAATTTTTCAAGTTTACAATTTTTTCAAACATGCTTTATGAATTATTAGAATTCCCAGAAAAAAGGAATATTGTACTGGGCTGATTTAATGAAATCGTGTTTACTTTCTTTTAAATTTACTTTTTCAGAATTTTGTTTCACTGTCGGCTTGTCTTGGCCGCATAACGGCGCCAGAGAAGCGACTTTTAAAGTGTATTTTTATTATAATCATTTTTCTAACGGTAATGTTAACAAATGTGTAGATTCCCGAGTATTTCTTGTGAAATAAAATTAAGATCTACCCGAATTTTTCTGTTTGTGTGAGAGAAAAAAAAAACCCTTGTGTCCCGCCACAAAAAATACAGCTTTATTTATTAAAGAGCTTTTTTTTTTTCATTTTTTCAGCAGTTGTCGAAGTCATTCTACCTAATAATTTAGTGGCCCACGAAATCCCTAAGGAGTTTCGACCCCCTGGCGATGGCGTTATACTAGCGCGGTGGACCGCTGGTCTGTCTTCTCGACGGCTCTTCGAACCTTATCCCTCCCCCTTGCTTGACGTCAGGACAACGGATGACGTAGGCCAGCTTGTGACGTCACCAGGAGGTGCTCTATGCCACTTGAACATCAGAAATCCTTCTAGAAGTTGGATCAAATTGAATGTAAGGCGCGTGTTCTCCCCTACGGGAAGAAATAGGGCCAGGGACTGAAATAAGTCGGAACTCTGTTACATGACAGAAAAGGAATGGGCTGGGGGGGGGGGGGGGAATTCTGCGTAAAATGATTTCTAAAGATAAAGTTGTATTTATAATTTCTCGTTATAAACAGAGCCTTCTTTTTAACTGAGGGAATAATATTTGGAAGTATATTTTTGTAACAAACTGTAGTAAAATTTTGTAATCCTTGGGGTTTTAAAAAAATGCCATGTGTACCTGTTTTGGGAAAATTTTCAACAATATATATTTTTTTGTAACGGGAATCCCTCACTTTTATTTCTGTGCAAACCTGAAATGAGATCAAAATAACATTTTTGAGAAATACTTGAGGGGAAAAGGGGGGTAGGGGGTTCTATTGCATTGGGAAAGAACAAACCAGCTAAGGCAGTTCACTACAAAAAAATTTGGGGATTTAATATACCGGGATATAGAAATGATAAAAATGTATGTTCTGTATAAAAGGATTTCCCATGAATTTATACCACGATTTCCACAACTGTTTCTGAAAACGTGAAAAGGGTGTGAAAAGTACCAAATATGTTTGGTATTATTACTAACATAGAGTTCACGGATGGCAGCGTTCGGGCACGTTCGGGTTCCTCGGCAATATCGCATGTCTTGAGTCCGCTGTGCGAAAAGATGTGTAAGCCATTTTGTCTGGCTGGTGTATGTGGTGTTTCAGAAGTTAGAAGAAGTAGTGGTTATCATCATAAAATCCCGGATGCCTTATACGTAAGTTACTAATAATTTATACATTTTCTCTTCACGTAATATTTATCACAACTTTCTAGTCATAGAAATGCTTAATGCATGAACACATGTCTTAAGTGTATCAGTTTATATCTGTTTAGGTGTTGTAAATTAGGTTAAACTTACATATGTAAAGGTATTGTCATTCTTTGGATTGGATGGCAAACGTGTAAAAGAAGAATCAAATTTAGTTGAAATCTCACCTGTGTAGGCCCTCCACACAACTGAATTCTGGGAGCTGATAAGGGCGTATTGAAAATTATATTCTGAAAACAGTAAAATCACAAAAAGTAATTTGAATTCCTGGGAAACACACATAACTGTGTAATTATTATTAATTTCTCCATATATAACATCTAAACATAACAAATTTATTTGGGGGACTGAGTTAACTAATACGAAATATCCTTAAAAGTATGCTAAGATAGTTGGGGAGTAATTATTTTCTGTGTATAACTGTTTTGGTAAGCCCAGGAAAACTATTTTACTGTAACATAACCATTAAAAATAATATAATATTTGTAAAAAAAATCTTGCAGCATATCATATAATGTGAGTAATAATAAGTTGTTGAAATAGGGCCATATTTTTTTAAAGGAATAAATTATTAATCCCCCAGCTCCAGAAAAAATTCACTACAGAATTCAGAATACAGTTATTGCAGGTACGATTAGTGACGAACAGCATTAGTAAAACTACTTATTTATTTATTTTTTTTGTCACTTGGCATGTGGCTGCTATTGTTAATTAAGAGGTACTGATCAAATAATATGCCATGAAAATTAAAAAAAAAAACAGGCTAGTGTTTCAAATTTATTAAATGAGTTGTTTTTGAGTCCCTTCTACACTGCAGTATTCCTCGAATTTATCAACAACATATACTTGCCATTTAAAAAGTAACCTGTAATACTTGTATAGCCTGGGTCCATCAGTTCTTTCAGTGTAACAGTTTTAGTACGTATACAAAGATTGAGATAAACTAATAGGCCTACCTAATGAATAACCACAATATAAATACACAAACCTTAAGTTACGTTGTAATTCTGAAGTTTTAGAGGTGTTTCTATAGCTTTTTTTGGGATATTTCAAATTCTTAAACGATGTGATTGTGCGCTCATTTGAAATAATCAACATAATAGTTTGGGCTGTGAAGTTCAGCAAAGTACATTACAAATATCTGGAGCACTCCTTGAAAAGCTTGTATTATAATATCCCTTTACACAACATTCCTTATCAGAGATCCACGAGCAAATCTTGTTAACATACTCTACTCTGTTTCATGTATGTGAAGTACATTTTGAGAGTTCAAGAAATGTACATGTAGTGCAATGTTTTTAGTAGGTGTTTCTCCACCACAGCTATCAGCTATTTTACTGTCTGTAAAGTCAACAAAGTTTGTGGGCAGTTTTCAGTTACAATTTTTAAACAGGGTAGGTAGACCTACTTGTTCAAAACTACATACATACATGCATGCATACATACATGCATACATGCATACATACATGTATGTATGTATGCATGCATTCATACATACATGCATTCGTACATACATGCAGTCATAAATACATGCATTCATACATACGTACATACACACGTACATACGTACATACATACATATTTTAATACACATATTTAATGAAAATAGATTTGGTAATCAGAGGTGTAAATCTCTTGAAAATGTTATATCCGTTCTAAAATATCATTCAAGTCCGAAATGTGATTATTATCGCTGTATTAAATTATAAATTTCAAATTTGCTTACTTTTTTTTACCTACATGGCAACATACATCCAACAACTTATCTCATTTCATAGTACTTATTAAGTGGAAGTATATAGGTGTTTACATACATGCTGTACATATTGGTCAAAAGCACTGTAAAAATGTATTCTTGTACTTGCGTGAAACAGAGAATACCACTGTAACTATGTTCACAGGAATTTTTGTCTGCAAACATGACATATCACACAATTATCATTGTAATGTCCATTGCTACATCAAGATAGTGGTTGCAGTTATTGTATTAATTGACAGTGTCAGAAAAACTGTTGATAACCCATTACATGTACAGTCTGTACTGCTTGAATGAGAAATTATCATTTGAGATAGGGCACAATAATAACTGTTTGGTTTCCTTATAAGTTACTTTTGTAAATAATTGCCAGCGTTTAAGTTTTGAAATTGAATAATGAATTATCGCATATTATTTCCCACATATTCCAATATTTGGAAACATTTATCAGTGGGATTCAACTTAAGTGATGACGTAAATGTAAAAATTAACACTTGAATCAAGCGTACAGTAATTTATTCAGAATAGGTTTCCGGGGGAAAAAAAAAAAAAAAAAAAAAAAGGAAAAACTACCCAGGAAATGGCATTTATCTACATTACTTATCACAGAGAACTCTAATTTACTAGCAGCAACACAATATCTGCAGTACATGGTATCAAATGCAATAGTGGAGAGAGCTATGAAGATCAAGAAAATTGTGGGGTAAACGCGTAAAATGTATGTGAATTCCACGACATTTGGGTTCCTTTACCAAGTTAAATCCGAAATTCTAATCACACTGAACATGAATTGGCTAAGGGTATCACAATATTCGCAGTACATACTACAAAATGCAATATTGGGGACGGCTATGAGAATCGGGGACATTGTGTGGGGTAACACAAAATTATGTATAATTGTTGTAACAAATTTGGTTTGCTGCGCGAAATGCAGCTTCACTATGTAACTTCACTATTGTTGAATAACAACAATGTGTATGTGTGCCGACGCGTGACAGCGCGTCGGCACACACGCCCAATTTTTGTTTATATAGCAAACTCCAAGCTCCGCGGATGCAACAGCATATCGAGCTCTATACTTACAAAAAAAGAGTCGGCATGTCTTGAATCACTGTTTTGGGGATTTATTGCCGATTTGTCGAACCCCCCCCCCCCCACACACACACACACACTTCACTCGTATGTATGCACAATAATTATATTTTAACACTTCACATGGACAGAATTGTAAAGAATCGTTTTACTTTTGCACAGTAATTTGACATATCAAATGGAAACATCGCAACGAAACACGCTTAACAGCACTCGTAATTCACAAGCCTTCGGACGGTCAAATTCACACGGTACACTGAAATTGCGCACTCTCCCAGCCTACACCCGTCACGTCAAATAGGCAAAAACCAAAACCGATGGGAATTTGTTTCCTGTCTCTGCGTTATTGTTCCACGAATGTATCATGGCAATACATGTAAACTGCTTGTAAACACCACCTGTGAACTTATTTTTATATGGTATAGTACATGTATATTTTTCTACTACTAATATGTTACGCAGTACAATCCTCTCGTGAATATAGGCAAGGTAAGCCTTGAAAAATTCAACATAGTTAAATGATATTCCGACACTGATAAATTATCATGGTTTATACCTTTAAAACCTTAGTGTGTCGGCAAAAACATACCCTGTGAATAACGTTTTGTAAGTTAAGGATTCGATTCCAGAGGCGTTCTCACGTTTTACACAATTCACAAATCCGAAATAAATATATTTGACATAAATTTTAGGGGTTTACCACATAAAAACCCCTATCTTCTTAGCTCTCCTTACAGTCACATTTATGACATATTCTGCAAATTACCTGAAGCCCCAAAGGAAATTCCTATTAAGTGTATTTAGTAATAACCATATACAACATTTTCCCCCCTTTGTTTGGAATGCCCCCTCCTCTTTTTTTTGGGTAGGGGGTGGATAGTTACCGTATTACTTCTACAGTCAAGCCACTGGACTGGCATGCAGTCTTTTTCTTGTACAGCATACAACTATGGGACTGTAAGCGAAATCCAAAGTAGGGCTCTATACTTGTTTTGTTTTGTGTGTACATATAGAGTACTTTATATGGGTGTATAAAAATGTAAGCAAAGGTATGATGCATCAGCATGATTTCCACACAAAATATAAAACAGAACTATCCTGCAAAACGTGTAAAAAAAATGTTGGTACAATGCCACATTTTGAATCAGCCCAACAATTTATTTACTTAATTTTCAGGTTTTAATAACAAAAGGAAAGATTCTACTAAATAACCTTATAATATTTATTCTCGTTTCCTGCCCTAAAAGTTTAAGTTTGTTTAAAATGATGTATTCATAAGATTTTGATTTTCTCCACCGATGCTATTGAGGGTAGTGAAACATTTAGTTGCAGCGGACTAATATTTTACTTGCGGTGTTGTTACTGTTGGCTTTTTTATATTTACAGTGCATGTAGTAGTATCTTTATATTGTATTGTAAAACTTGGACACTGCAACTTAAACGTAATGAAAAATTTTAATTCTCGCTTTGCATTTTATACTGCCACATAAAAAAATTTTAACATTCAGTTTAATAAATTGACACACTTTCCGAACCTAAGCAAACGCCATTTTAGGCTGTTTTACTTTTAACATCATTTGGTACTATTAACTGTAGTTCTGACAAGCAATCGATTATGCAAATGTTCTAAAAATTAATTCAACAAAAACTATCGCAAATTGATTACTTGAACCAACTACGTTGTTCTGCTTCTCTTGCCAATATTTCACAATTGTCCAGTTTTTTTCTGAAGCACTAAATTATTTTACTATTTCAAATAACCAAAACAATTACACAACATTTAATTGAGGGTGGCAAGCAGGCCTCTGTGTTAACGACAGTTGCTGTGGCCTGTCCTGAAGGGATCAGGTCAAACATTAATTAGGGGGATTAGGTTCGCTAGATGGATAGAGCACTCCGATATACAAAACACTACTTTTATTCTACTCTCCCGGCCTCATTACCCTTCCCCGAGGAGATACTTTCATAACAGCCGGGCTGGCTTGTTGAGGTCGCATTGTCCTGCGCTCTCGCATGTCGCTTGCCAGCCCTGGCTACTGGTGGCCACACCATGCGCCCCCTGTCTACACGAAACTCATGCGCCCTCGCATGAGAGTATGGGGTCGGCCGAGGAAGGGGAAGGTAATGAGTAAGGCCGGGCCGCTGAAGAAGTACGGCGACTCCACGGCGAAGGGTTGACCCATGTGCCATCAGTAGAGGGTTGTAGTGTGCCACTGAAAGGTGTCTCTCTTGTTCGTGGCTGCCTTCAGGGTTTTACTAGTTAGTGTCCATTCGCGCACTGTGTTTTGAATCTACCTAGGGAGCTGTCAGTCGCGAGATTAGGGATATCGTTTACATTTCGCCTAGAAAAATACGTCAGTCCGTCTGAAATTCTACTAAATTAAGAACACATATTTGGAATTCAACTTACCCTTATATATTTAAATTTGTTAATAAAATTACTTTACCTGATATTATTATTTGGAACACGTAGTCATGACTATACTATATAACCTTAGTAAGTATTACTTTTTATGTTAATCTATCTTAATTACTCTTACTTGTACGTTTTAATGCATTTATAGTTTTGAGATTTACTATAACTACTAATATTAGTAATGGAAAATACACATACTAATATTATTTCAAGTATACTTCAAAGGAATCTACATAGCGACTGCAGTTACGGTGCCAGCACGGTGATATTTTGTACCTATGGTTTCGTGTAATCGAGGTATTGTGATGGGAATGCGCTCGGCTCCGTGAAATAGATAAGTTAGCCCCATAAAATCGTACTAAACAACATAAAATCGCCGGCGCCGGCCGCTAGGGTAGAGGGAAAAGAAGGAAATTAGGTGCACCAATTAACGATTACTACTCCGCCATAGCGTCAGATGATACTAACTAATGATTCTAAAAAAATTTTACGTGAAACTGTCGGTAGAAATACTTTCATGAAAATACAGTTGAACATTTTTAACCCTAACAATTAAAGATACACATCAGTCTTAATTCGTCGGATTTACAAGGTACAAGTGTAGTACATGATTCTGATCGAGTAAGAAGGTATGTGCTGAGCTTGGCAGAAATTAATGGAAGTTGAGACAATTCATTTACATATTTACAAGGGCCCTGATAATTTGTTAGTAAATATAAAGTTGATCATTATGGCGTAGTCGCCGCACAGATATTCCGTCAGTGCTGCTCTGTAGAGCATAATTGAAAACAAAAATTCGGTTATCTTGACAGCTGGCGTACTCTGCTGGTAAAATTGCTGACTGTTGTTATCCATACATGAAAAGTTACCTAATCAGCGGAAAGAATGCGCTGTCTACACGGCAAGCAAGTTTGTAGCGTACCATTAGCACGTGAAAAATTTTCACAAGCCTGACGTCCCGACACATTGCTATTTTTAACTTATTTACTTCAACTTGCAAAAATAATCTTATCACTCATTATTTAATTACTTTCTTATAATCCCAGAATATTCCAATTCCAACCAACATAATATAGAAACCCTAGGGCTATCATCAAAACCACAATAGTGGACAGACTTAAGAAGTTAAAATGCTCCTGCGACATAACTATGAAGACTGAGTTATGAAATAATTTATTTTGACTGGAGGTATGTTCTACGGTTGGAAATTATGAATGCAAATTTTTCCATTCCTCATTAAGTGTATCGTTAATGGAATAAAAAGAAATTCCCTCAGTTAGCACTAATTGTGTTGCCTCGAAATCGCTGTTCTTAAGCCAGTGAATGGGTAAAATTGAAACAGAAACAACTAGCAAAGGCAACTGCTGATGTTGGCACCACTGGTGATACCATTTTTACCTGGGCCACACGTGGCCACGATCGCCGTCCACGTGCTCGTACACAGCCGCTGCAACAAAAAAAAGGGGGGGGGGCACACATTGCACATAAATTATACATGAGTTACAGTTCTTTAATTGGTACAAGAATTGATCGTTGTCGATATTGTCGCGCGCTTTCTTTTGACTGTCGCGCCGTTGATTACACCATGTTGCAGCCGAACAGGACAGGTTCTTCATATTGGATCTGTGGCGTCATCTCGGTGAAGTAGACACCGTGGTGAGTCTTGTCAAGTTGTTCCGCTGCTACATTCACTGTGAACCCCAGCTCAAGTGGCAGAGCCCAGAGTTTTTCATTGTACATCCCGGAACCGGATTAAGCCTGGTTCAAAGTCCTCCTGTAACGTAAGGACAAGTGTCAGTATCTGACGTTGGCGATTTTAATATCCCTTGTGCTTACTGTTTCTATTTTACTTATTCCGCTCTTAAGTATTTCCACTGCTATGGTGGACGGTCCTAAAATATCAACAATTTTATACGGTCCTTGATATTTAAAGGAGAAAGTCTTTTGGCGAGCGGAAATTTCTAACCAAACGAATTGGCCAAGTTTTAGAACATTAGGTCGGTATTTAGGGTCGAGTATTTTCTTCAGCTGTTCTTGGGAGGCAATCAAGTTTACACGCGCTTGTTCACGTGTGTGGTGTAAACGTTCGCACTAATTGTTAGCTCTCGGGGAGTATGAGGGGCTAATGACATGGGAGGGCTGTACAGCTTCAACTCCGTAGAGAAGGAAGAAAGGGACGAATTTCGTACTTCGACTAACAGTGGTGTCATAATTAAATAAAATGTAAGGTACGTAATAGTCACAGTGTGTGGGATCGTCGCAGGCACAAGAAGTTAAGTGTTGAGAAAGAATTTTATTGACTTGTTCCGTCAACCCGTTGCATGCCAGGTTATATGCGGTGATCTGGAGCTTTTTAATCTGTAGTAAACGAAATATTTCTGACATCATTTCATTGTTAAAGGGTGTTCGCCTGTCCTTAAGGATAGATTTAGTTTAGCCGAACTGTAAAATAACGTCTTTGACGAAGTTGGCACAAGTTATAGCATCTATAGTTTTTACCGGGCAGGTGACAGCATAACAGGCGGCAAATTCCGTCATTACGAGTACATATCTGTTGCCGGACGCTGACGTTTGTAATGTCCCTTTAGCATCTAGGCCCCAAGGGCGGAATCGAGAGGGGGGCGGTCATCTGTCCAATTGGATTTTGGTTCGAGGCTTTAATGAGTTGACAAACGGGACAGTTCTTAATGTATTCCTTTACATCCTTATTCATGGTGTCCCAATAATACGCCGTTTTAATTTTTTCAAGAGTTTTAAATTGAATAAAGTGTCCCCCTCCTATGAAGCGTCGTGACGTGCTGTAATTGCTTTTATACCTCAAAATTGCAAAATATATTTAGCTCTGGCCAGGTAGAGCCCCATATGTATCTTTAAGGCACCTCGTCCACAACTTGTGTATTGGTGTAAAAAATTTAAAGACTGTTGCGCCTAAAATTAGGTTTCTTGGCATCATTTATAGAAACTTCGTTGCTATACTGTCTGTTTGGGACTGTTTGTAGAAAGTAGGAACGTAACCAAATATTGCGTATAATCTCTATGGTTAACCCTCTAAGGGAAAAATCATTGTACAGTAATCTGTACCAGACTGATACAATCAACAGTTCTTGCGTTCTAGCAAGTTTTCTTGCGTATTATGTATATTGCTTTATAAACCATCCTGAACATACAAACAGGAAACATTGTGAATTTGAAGACGAGAACATATATTAAATTAGCATTTGAAATAATGTTTAATTTTATAAAATTAGTTTTGATCAATTACTTCTGTAACATAAAATGGAAGTGCCAAAAATTGGGTGGCGACAGATATGAATTTGTACTACAGTTATGCAGTTCACATTGCTCAATAGCAATGCAGGTGTCATTGTAGTGAAATTTAAAGTGCCTAGAAATTTTCATGAATTACAGAATACTGTGAAATAATTCAAATTACGGAGAAATATTTTTTATTTACAATATTCTGTAATAATTCCTGTATTCACATAACAGTAACAAAATTTATTTTTAAATTGTATTCAAAACCACAATGGTGATTTTATTTTACCATGAAAACTCTTCCTAACAGTTTTCCATGTTAGCAGCATTATCTCTCATTTACTTCACTTACGACACTTAAAGAAATTTGTCTATCATTAACTCCACAAAACTAAATAACATTTCATTTCCAAACAAGAATTATTCGGAAATTTATTTATAGTAAGGTTGTAATGATTTCCTTATACATGCAATTTGATACGTCGATCCGAATCACTAAGCACTCATTCACAGGTAGTCATTGCTAGGCCATGTCTCAATCTAAAGAACTCTCTGCTGCGCAATCTATCGAGAGCATTACTTCATGTGCTCGCTCTGTGAAATTGAGACAACCAATCTCACTGATGCCACAAAGCTGATGCCAAAATGTTCAATATTATGTTAAGCTTTAATCACGGCCATAGCTATTGGAAGTACTTTGTATACGTTCAGAGAATTTCAGAAATAATTGTTACACTACTGGTAGAACTTTTGAGGAGTAAAGTACAGTTATTTTTATTTTGCACATTTATGTTACCGTATTACACCAATTATTGTATGTAACTGTGCACACTATGCGAAAGTGACAAAAAAAATATGTAACCTGTTAAAACCAAGTGTGTCAGAAATACTTTTCTACGTGTTTATAAATACATGTTATGCAAGTTATTTCGTTGACGGAAACAGTAAAAATTTACCATACAAGTAAAATGTGATGTGTTTTTGGCCGGGAAAGCTACTATAACCTCATTCAAATGCTTGAACACTGTAAACAAATATGGTGTATGGTCAGGGAGCGCGAGAGAGCACCAGTAAGAGCACGGCATTATGCCCTCCTCCTCTCTGTGCTCTCGCCCTTTTACACGCCCTCAGACGAATTGAGACAACCAGACAACGTTCCCTGTGACATCATTATAACGTTTTCACGAAAGCACGGGAGATTGTTCTCTGGGCCAATCGAGACACTGACTAATCTATCTTTTAATTTTTTTTAACACGCAATTCTTACCAAAAATGTTGGTGGTGTGACGAAAGTAATACGTAGATATAATAGTGGTGAATATTTTTTTAGGTTAGTGTAATAATTACGAACTTACATTTGCGCAGTATTTGTAACACTCCCGACTTTACTCATCACACAATTTGTAGACCTTGTAAGACGTGGTCGAACAGCCGTAATAAACTGTACTACAAATTAATATGTGTAGTGTGTGAGCTGGGATGTGAACAGATTTAAATTATTATTTAAATAAAATTATTGTAATGGTGTTGTGGTGTTCAACCTGTCTTCCACACACTAACATACATGCGTCAAGCTAACTTAGAGTAGATGATTTTGAGATGACTCTTTCCAGAATTAGTTACACCAGTGAGTATAAACCACAACTTTTATGCTAATTACCAGATTCTTACCAGGATGATTGTCGTACACCAACTCAGTAGAAGGCTAGAATACCATACGGACATAGCACATTAGTCAAACTCAATAGCTTAGCATGCACAGATTCGGGATTAACTAACTACAAGGATGGAGTTCTGAAGGAGATTAAAATATTTAATTTTTAATAAAAACTACTTGGATCTGGCCAATGTTAGATATTCAGTTGTTTGCAAAAAAACTAGCTAAGTTCAATAGCAGTATTATTAATAATCTTCTGGTGGCATGCATGTATCTTAAGTGGACGTAACGGAAGCAAGACTTCCTGTGAGTTGGTACGAAACATAATTTAATAAGTTCTTAGCCCTTTTTAAAAACAAATAAATAAAATCTTCTTTAAATAAATATATATCAAATTAAGCTCACACCAAGCAAACTGGGAGCTGGGCTAGTAATCTCTGGTTTTGATTCGCAAAATAAAGTTTACACGCGGGCGTCTAATGGCAGATAAAATGGCGTCTGCCTTAAGCTACTTTCCAAAACTAAAATCGGCGACCATCTTATTTAAATTTCTTACTGACTTTATACTTGTAGATCGAGATGTCTCACATGACAAATCTGCGTCAGGCAGATCGGGTACAGTCATGGGATACGGTGATTCTCTTCCGGACGAATATTCTTCCCTAATATTCTAGACAACGGGCTATGGTACAGCGACATACAGTCCTAAATGGTACCACTCGGAATGTCGCGGAAGGCTATCTAAAATCAATTTAATCGAACACTACTAGCGCCTCGGGCCTTCTTCTTCTCTTGCCGGCACCCCGACAATCTTCTCTTGGTTTGGCAAAATATACAAAATCACTAGCGGACTGCCCTAATATCTACATTTAAAAATCCTACCGGGGCCGTAACACTCGTTACGTCCCGCCTTACATCGCAGTTAAACTCCTTGTTCCCTTCTCTAGCAATAGCGTAGCTTAAAAGTGACGCTATGTGACGACCAATCACAAGGCGGCTGCTTCCTAGTGCAATCAACAGATTGCGTTGCCCCTAGCAACGGGCCTCAGTCTCCAACAATTATGACTGTCAACCAACTGCCACATAAAAATAAATAACTGAAACACTTAATATATATATATATATAATTTAAGCACAATATTCTTAATACAAAAATAAAGAAAATTAATTATTTTGAGGCGAATAGAAATTAGCATGTCATAACAACAAATGAACAATAAAATATCAACAGTAATAAATTATCATGCGTTTGAATAAAAATGCCTGGATTTACATGCGATTATTTTACTTCTCATTTGCATACTGATAGTGTAAAACGCAGCCGTTACAGATGCCCAGCCAACATTTTGAGGCACATGTAAACGTGGATCTAAAAAGTTTTTCACTATAGTGACGGCTGTGTTTAACCCAGGATGTCAAAAAGTTTTAAATCATCCCAGTGATTACTTAATCACAAAAAAAATTTCACTTCTTAAGTGTCAATCATTGTTACCACGAAGTCTCGCCTTCATTAGAACGTACCATAACATGTAATATAATAAAACAAATAATTTATGTGTACAACAATACACACTAAAGCATTTTAAAAAATATTAACAATATATGCACTGCATTATCATAAACCATATTTAACACATTGAATTTTTATTTCCGATATAATTTCTCTCTCACAAGAGTCTATTCTTTCTATTATATTTTCTATTTATTTTATTTTATTATTGAAGTAGGTCAGCGACCGATTCTTCTTGTTCCTCTTCGAGTATCTTCGTGTCGATTCGGACGTCTCCACTCGGAGCCCCGCAGTTGTTCCCTGCTTGCTTGTCTCTTCCGTGAAGGTTGAAAATTCAGTAGAGTGGTTTCTTATTACCGGGGCGGTCCTTGATATCTTCGCCAGGATACTAGCTTTGACAACAAAGACATCGCTCAAATGATGGCTAGCATTAGATTACATTGTATTTTTCCCAGATCATATGCTCTCAAGAACTGAGCATATTTACCTAGTTTCGCCTTGCCCGATGGTTTATTTGCCGTGAAATTATGGCGTGCGTCTGTCGAAAGTCCTCGCTTTCACGGAACCGCAATTTTGGTGTGCACTTTTAAATTGCGTCTTTAGTGAAGTGAATAATGTTTATTTCTGGTGAGTTAAGTTCTCGCCAGTGTGTGTGTAACAGTGTGATTTTTCGTGTGCGTGTTAGAGTGCACTAAAATCTTGAAGTCCTCGTTTCTAGTTAATACTAGTGTAGCACCGATATATGGTGACGTCCATAACACGCACACATTACATTTTCAATCGGTGTTCAAAATCACTGAACGTTCGAAAACAACAATTACACTTGTATGGGCTCAAATTACTCTTACTTCGTTACAGCTCACTTTTAGCATAATAAAGTACAGTGACTTGTATACTTATTAATGTCAACAACACAATTCGGATAATATTTACTATTTAGTCATAGTCCACTGCCACGTACACAGCTTTCATCTCACGTATCCCAGGTGACAGCAAGAGATATTCAGAAGACAACAAAATCATCAACAAGATAACATCGCAGAAAATCATATTAAGACAGCATATTCAAATTATGACATGTAGATAAACTATAAACAACACTCTAAAATATTCAATATCACATTAACGTAAACTATTTACAACAATACATATATTCATAGACCATTAATCATCATAGGAGGGAAATACACTCACGTTTTTGCAGCAGCTAATTAAATAAAATGATTCGCATGTCGTCATCAGAGTGAGGTAAATAGGAAGATCGACAACCTCCGCTACAGAAAAATATTTTCCGTGGAAAATACACCATTTAACCCATATCAGCAATAAGGAATTAAATTTCCCTTTCTTTCACACGCGAGAGGGCCTGGATTACTGTAAGTACATCAACATGTAAAACTTCACTGTGTAGGAAATGTGTAGGGTGTTATTTTCCTAACTTCTGAGCGTACTACAAGCTCATCATCAATGCGTTTACGTCTCCGTTTAGCAAGCTTCTTTTCTGACGGCGTAGTAAATCGCAATACTTTTCGTCGCGACGACGGCGCATGTCACAAATCACCTGGGGTTTAAAATATACATATAACATATTATAACTGCGTCACGTCACTGGGTTGCGGCACTAACATTCGCATACTCTTCAGCGCGTACGTCTTCCGTAATCACTTGATAACTTCATAATTAATCATAATAGCAACCAAATCAAATTATTTTGACACTGGAATCTGAGCTTATCTGAAGCCTCTTGCTACAATGTTGCGTCATACAGGCCATCTTCTTGCGTTATTTAGACGTCTTACGTGGGACTCAGCGGTGTTACATACGCTCGTGAAGCTGCCAAATTAAGATTACCCACTACCTCTCCTGTGGTAGAATCCTTCAACTCGTAAAATGTTTTATTAATAACACGTGATATCTCGTACGGCCCCTCATAAAGCTGTAAATGGTTCTTTGTTATGTGCAACCATTTTTTACCGACGTTTAATGCAAGGGTAAGGACCAGCTGTCCTGGCGGATAACTCTTAATTTTCTATAACTTTTTTTTTTTTTATATACTCCTTCTTCTCCAGTCTTCTCTTCACGAATTGTAGCATCTCTTCCCTTCTCTCTTCTGCTGACGTAGTGACTTCTCCTATGGTGATCGGCGGCGAGGGCAGTTCATTAAGACCGAACACTTCTGATCTCGTACCTGTTAGCACTTCCCACGGGGTCAACGAAGTCGATTCGTGTACCGTGTGATTCATTACGAACTCGATAAGCTATAGTTGATCTCTCCAATTTTGCTGCGTGGCGTGATAAAACGTATGTAGCATCGTACCAAGTGTCTGTATTCTACGTACGACAGGGTTACTTTGAGGGTGACGGACCGAAGCTGTTGTAGGTACAATATTAAGCTTCCGTGTACCCTCTTGCCAGGCTTTACTAGTAAACTGTGTCCCCTTATCAGATAGTACAAATTTAGGTAGACCAACTTCCTCCACGAATAGTTTCAACTTGCTCAAAACTGTAGGAGCGTTAGCCAGCACAATGGCATACAACTTCGTGTATTTAGAAAATATATACTGATATAATACGAATACATAACAAATGCTGGCCTTAGACCTCAACAAAGGTCCGAACAAATCCACAGATACTGATTCCAACGGCTTGTGGCTTACATCTCTCCAATTAGATTTTCCTGCGGGTGTTTGCAGCGTTGACACAGGTCGCAGTATCTTACGGCACTCGTAACCTGCTGTTGCATACGCTTCCAAAAGAACTCGCGTCGCAAAACCTCGCACACCTTCTTGCTTCCTATGTACCCCAGCATCTCGTGCGTATCGATAGTCAGTTGTAGCTGTAACTTAGTAGGCACCATGATCTTCCAAATTTCTTCTACCGGCGACTTCGGCTGTACATGCCTAAATAAAATTCCGTCTTGATTAGTGCAAAAATTATTCCGGAGCGGATGCGTGAGTGCAACAGTGCGTAATTTATCTAGCACTTTACTGCAACACAAGTCATCCTCTTGGCCCTGCTTTACATTTTTCAGCGTATTCTACCAAACTGGTGTAGGGGAAAACGTCTTCCCTATACTTGCAACAGTAAACTCATGCGGTTTCTTCTCTCTGTTGTCGTTCATTCCGTCTAGATTACGGCTCAGATGTTAAATTATCCGTTCCCTTGATGGGACGAAATTCCATGCCAAATTCTTGTATTAGAAGTGAGCAGCGCGTAAGCCTGTTAGTGAAAATTTCTCCTGTTTTTAGGCTTAACAGTGCTTGATGATCCGTTCTCAAAATTATTTTCTAGCCCAGTAGTAGATTTATAAAATGTTGCAGTGACCAAATCACACTCAGCATTTCTTTCTCTGTTACGGAATAATTTTTCTCAGCCTTGTTCGTTCCACACCATCTTCGCCTACTTGAGGTAGCTTCGTGCCTAGCGCATAATCAGATGCGTTCTCATACAAATAATATTCGGTTCCTTGAATTGAATAGTTTATTACGTGCTCCGTCAAAAACAAGTTTTTCACTTCTTCGAACGCGTTTTTCCTTCTCTCGTTCCACCCCCGTGCCACGTCAGTCCGTAGGAGCTCAAACAAAGGTAAACAGACCTCAGCTACTCTGTCTGAATAGTTACGGTAAAAACCAACTACTCCCAAAAATGCGCGTAGCTGTTTCACGTTTCTGGGCAGGGGAAAATACGGTATCGCCACTAGCTTGTCCGGCACTGTCCTTATCCCAGTAGGTGTTAATACATGCCCCAGAAACGGCACTTCCTCGCGGCAGAATAGAGACTTGCGCAGTTTTACAGTCATACCCGCACTTGCTAGCTTACTCAATGCGATCTGTATGTGCTCCAGATGTTCTACGAACGTGCTTAACGCGATCAAAATGTCGTCTACGTACGACCTGGCGAATTCGGCACATTCTTCTCCTAGCGTCATACACGTACAGAGGATAAACTGCGCTACCGCGTTACACAATCCAAACGGTAAAACATTAAAAACAAACTGTTGGTTTCTAAACAGAAAAAATGCATACTTCTGTGAGTCCTCTGTCAACGGAATCTGCCAATAGCCGTGCGTTAAGTTCGCTGTAGACATAAACTTCACTCCTTGATACAGCCTCAGAAGTTCTTCCGTAGGACGCGACTTTCTCGGGATTTTACTGTATCTTATTCAGCTTCCTCGCGTCTAAGCACAACCGCACGGATCCGTCTCTTTTTTCGAACGCAAACCATCGGGTTGCAAAATGGACTAAATTCGTGTATTATGATATTCCATGCCAACATCTGTTTCTAATAATCCTCTGATTCACTTACGTACTTGACTGGCACAGGATACGATTTAGAACGAAAAAGTTCCTCTTCTATGACTCGTATGTCAGCCTTATATCTGTTGTTCAGTCCGTGTTTTTCAGACAGTACTTCTTGGTTTGCGAACAATAATCGCTCTAGAAAGAGTCTATACAAGCCACAGCCTGGTAAATATCTGCTGGGGCCGTAATTACGCTCGTCACAAGCGATCTATTTACACGATATAACTCCTGTCTTAATAGACATACAAATCTGTCTGAACTATTCCAGTTCTAAGGAGAAGTAACTGCATTACTCTGGCCTTCAGGAGTAATGACCATCCAGCCACCAAAATATAACTTGATTTTGTGCTGTGTCAGAAATTCGACTCATAAAATTACTGATTTAGTAAGGCCTTTAATTACAAGTGCTAAAACTTCTTTGGGTTTTCCTAACCCACTTACTGTAAACAAAACTTACTGGCTTTAGACGTCGCGCTGATTATTCTTAACCTAGGTACTGGCACTGTAGGCAGTTTATAACCCGTAGCTAGTATTCGGTTTACCATCTTTTCTGAAATGCAACTAATTGCAGCTCCGTTGTCTAATAAGCATGGTACTTGGATGCCACACACATCTAACAATAACTCGGGACACGATATTTCTTGGTGGTTTGCGACCTCGTCATTCGATTCGTTCAACAGAAAATCCCTGTCCGTATATTCAATAGCTACGGTATTTACAAAAATTCCGACTAACTTTTTGAGTTAGTTTGTCGCTTCGCTTACGTGCGGTACACTTACTTTAGGCTTCAACTTAGGCCTAGCACTTACCGTGGACATAACCTCACTATTAGTTTTATTTGCAGACACATCATTAAACACGATATTACAATTTACATTAGGTTTAGTATTACTTAAATTAATAGTCGCAACTTCTGATACATCAATAGACTCCGTGGTAGCGAGAAAAGTGCTACGGGTCAGTGAGCGTGTCTCGTCTTCACTTACCCTTAATTGTTTAACCCTTTCTGTGTGGTATTTGCAGGTTCATTTCTCGTGTTACTATTCCACCAATTATTTCCGGGCGGTGTAGGGTAGAATACTGGTACCCTAGGATCTAATTGTTGCTGGTTTTCCACATATACCTGGCTCTGAACCTGCGGATAATTACTAATATCTATCTCCTGTCTACTTTGTATCGGTTCTCGTCTATTGCCTCGTGCTGGTGGGCGTTCGCTGGTGCTTGAGTAGTTATTGCTAACGTGCTGCTGTTGCGTACCCTGTCGGTCATTTCTGGAATCGTTATGCGATCGTGCCCTATATCTTTGTTGCTGTTGATCCGACGACGGTCCTCTCTGTTGCGCGTCGCTATTTCTTCTGCCCTCTTCGGACTGATATCCGTCTTGACTCCGTCGGTGATCTTCTCCCGTCGTCTTGAATTCTTCCGACCGTAGTAGTATCTTCTTCCTCGGTGATAATTCTGGCCTCTTAGCTTAAAGTGTTGCCCTGGAGCTGAATACGGTTGCGAGTAACGCCCCTGGAACTGGTTTACTCGTGGTCCCTGATCAGATCTGTACTGTGGTGGGCGGTATGGAGGACGTGACTGGTCAGTGTATAATCGTGGCGGCTTGTTAGCCTGCTTATTTCTGTAGCAGTCCATATTGAACTGTGACCTTTGCAGTCTTTCGATTTGGTCAAACTCCATCAATTCCTCGCGAAACGATACCAAGTCCTGGTCGATTCTACTGGACCAATGTGTCTGGTATTTATATGGTAATTGGTGCAAGATCATTGCGGCGAACTCTTCGTCGCTGACTGGCGGCGTAAGATGCCTGGACTTGTCATACACCTCAGACAGGTGTTCCTCTAACGTCTTTCCCTTTCCTGGGTAGAATCGTTTGGTGTGCAGTTTCGCTCGTAGATTTCCTTGCATTTTTTTTTTAATTCCAGAATTGTTCTATAAATTTGGATTTGAATTTTGAATAATTGGTAACATAGTTTTTTTACCACATCCCACCAATATTGTGAAGTAGATTTTAACGAAAATTTCAGGCATTTCAAAATGTCTGGATCACTTAATGAAAATAACCTTGAAAATTTTCCAACTTAGGTAAACATTCCACAGGGTTTTCCCCTGCTTTCGCCTCAGATGTAGGCAGCTGTTCCGTCCACAGTTTAGCCCGGTGATGTAAAAGTGTAAGGACCTGGTTTGTGATCTGCGTAGTACTGGCATTATTTACTTTATTAGTCGGTAGGGATGAGTCGGCAGACTGCGTGTTTACCTTCTCTGTAACTACACGTGTTTGTCTGTGTGGTGACCTGACCAGCTGTAGGTTTGGCAGCGAGTCAAATATCTGACTTAAATTTGCTATCCTCTCTTCGACTTGTGACACGTGCGTAGTAAGTTTTTCTACCTCCTCGTGATGTTTCCTTTCACTCTGGCAAAGTTTATTTTCCAGCTGACGGTCAAACGACTCTATGTCACCTTCTACTTACTCGTTAACATAACCTGGATTTTCCTGTGATTCAGGTCTGATTTGTAGTGTTTTCACCCTGGTTTCAATTTCTCTGAGGTCAAGCGGTCGCGCGGACCGCTTCCTCTCTGGTCAACATGACATCTTTGTTTACACTGGCTAATTCTTGTTGCATGCTACCAAATTTAGTTTCAAAACTAGCCGAAACCCTTGAAATGTTTTCTGTCAGCTCACTACGTGTGGCGCCAATTTCCCTAACGAGGTTAGTAAGTAGTTTTAAGTGTATTTTTCACGAGGAAAGTGTATGTGTTACAGAAAAAAAAAATTTACACGTGAAAAGTGCATGCATATTTTGAGAAAATTTTCGTAAATGAAAAGCCCAACAAGGGAGCGGAATTTCCCGCAAATCTTACGTTTGTCTGTATTTGTTATTTTTACTGTAACTACTTATTACCAAAGTGTTGTTCGTGATTAATTACGTGTAAGGATGCATATATAAAGCAAATCAAACAGCGTTTCCGTCTATACGAGCGAATTTCTTTCAGAAATTGTTTTTAATAAATTGTAATTTCGTTTAAATGAAAGCGTAATATCCCCGCCCTAAATTACCCTATTGTGTGGACTCTGAAGTGAAGTGGTGGGCGGATATCTTTCCTCGAGGGAATTAATTTTGTTTATTATCCGTACATATTCTCTTAAATTTAGTATGAGTTTCATCTCTGTAATTCGCCGTGTGGAAACAATAGCCGTATTTTTGTTCTCATTAACTTCCGTAGCTGAATACCTGAAAGATTTCTTGTAACGTCATGATAAAACTCCAATTTATATTCCATAATTTGTTACATAGGGTGTCATGCCTACAGTATATAAGATGTTGATTTTTAATAATTGAATAAATAGTATATGTAAATGTTTTAATGAAAGCGGGAACTTTCAAGAGAAGATCGCACTTACTACCACGCCTGCTACAGTCATTTGTAACTTTGCATCGACGTTTTTCGTGAAGGGAAGGAAACGATCACTTTCCTCGCGGACAGTTTGAATTGCTGTTGCTCGTAGTCAGAAATATTGGACTTGCTAACTTTTCTAGCTGGAAACGGTAAACTAGCTCGTCCTTGGGGGAATATCGTGGCTCAAAAATAAAACCACAACATTTTGTGGCTCTGTAGTGTGGCCCTCGGATCGCCACGGTATTTCATACCCTGCGCCTATCTTTACTGAAACAATAATCGATGTCCAACTATTTCTTAAAAAACAAACACAACAAGGTTGAGATAAGTCCCGTGGAAAACCAGATCAGGCTCAGAGGATTTTTGTTCACTTACTTTAGATATGATTCTTTAAATAATTCCTGTTAAAGAAATCACATTCTAATAATTTGTAGATGAATTATTTTTGCGTGAGTGCATATATTATTCCAAACTCGTTAAATTGGTAGACTCTACAATGAGCAATTTATCGTGCTATATCCACATTCCAGTCTCTTATAATAATCTGTTTTCATGACCCTTTTCATTCAAGAGGTTATTTAAACACATCTGTTAATCTTGTATATATCGTATTTCCTGACTGGCTGTTCACAGTATGTGGAGGCGTGCAACATGGCGCATTATGATATTGACAGCGCGGTCGTAAATACTAACTGCGGCGTGTTTATACTAGGAACAACAGTGAACATCTCAGACCATTCATGTGATTTGTCGGCAAGCTTTGTTGTACTGTGTTCTGCTGGTACAAGCTGCGCATTAAATAATACGCATAGTGGCCGAAATTAATGACGCAAATTGACAAGCTTTTGTAATAATTTAACATCAAAATAATTACGGGCATAATATTTCATAGGAAACGTTCAACTATACGCCATGTTTTCTTTTATCAAGCTACTCAAATATCCTATTTCTGATTATTCTTCGCGTGGGCTTTTACCTTTGATTGAATTTAATAATAGAGTGTACCTATCCGTATGTTGTTTGATATGTTGGCTTTTTTACGAATATAAAATTTATTTTTCCTGAGTTAACCTATACGTAAAACACAAAGCGACTTGCTATATTTGTTATGCATTCTATTGAAACTGCGCCGTTCAAAATAATTAAGTTAGATTGCGTTTTATATTATTTATTTCTAAAGTTCGACCTTTGCTTTCTTATAGTATGTTGAACTCATTGGTAACTTGCCATCTCAGTTTAGTAAGTATCCAAAATATCGTTTTATACGTGTGCATTATGCTTATTCGAACTGAGTAACACGTACGTAGGTTCTCATACATCATGCTGCTCTCACATACTATCTCATTCCGTACTGAAAAGTCCACGAATCATCGGTTTCAAACATGAAACAATCATTACCAACTGCACGTCTGCTCAAAATGTCAAACAGATGTGTAACAATAACCGGTACGAAACTGAACGAGGTGGAACAGTGGTAATTATCGGGACTCGCATTCCCGAGGACCAGGGCCATGGCCAGATTGACAACGTGGGAGAGGCAAGGTTATCTATAGGGGTGGCAGAATATTTAGCATGAAAACTAGCGCACACCACTGAAACTTTATAAATCCGAGTTATTGATTAAATTTCTAGGACTGTATCTCTGTATCTATCTTTATTGTTAATGTGTAGTAAAACAAACGTTAACTGGGCTGTTGCTACACATACAAGTAACAATAATAGACAAGAAATAAAATACAAACTACATTTTCCGAAATTGTTTTTCTGCTTTGCCTGAAATCATCTAAAAAAATTTGCTTTTGCGCATTTTTATTATTTTCGGCAATTTTGTTTACACTGGAGTGAAGTTATTGTTTTAATCTAACAGCATAATCTACAACATAATTACTCATATTGATATTCTGAATATAAAATACTTGCGTATCTTAATACAGATGTTATTTTATAGCTCTTTTATCATTAAACTGCCTCAAAACTTTATCCATATTCAAATTCTCACTTCTTTGTTTTTCGAAAGCTAGAAATACCAAATCTGCCATTCTACGATGAGATATAGAAAGTCTACGAAGACTATTGATGTTTGTTAGTGTTGAAAATATGGATTCACAAGTTGCAGTCCTGTAGCCAAATGTTTCCACTGTTGCAAACAGTTCATACGTGTCCTTGGAAGTATCTCTGTAGTTGTAAAGAAGACCTAATCTGTTTTCATCTGGTCTTACAGAAACAAATCTCTACAACTGCGATCTCCTCTTCTGAAGGTAGTTTTATGCCTAGAAATACAAAAAACAGTTGTCATGTTATTCAAACGGTAGGAAACTTATTCTACACTTTTGTAAAGGAAAAAATTTCGTAGATAAGGAAAACGTGTAAATGGAGGGAACTGTCAAACTTTAAAAAATTTAGAAGTTAAAATTTTAACAGATAATTCCAAGAATTTTTCTATATTTTAAGCGGATAAGGTCATATGTGATGATTTCAAGCAATATTTTACTACACGGGAAAAATTTTTTCTAAATTACTTATAGTAACATTCTTAAAGGGTTTTCATTTCAAATAAACTCGAAAAATTTTCTTTTAAGAGTTTTACTTCTACCGGCATCAATCAATTCATTCACTTACCTAGATTTTCTAGAATATACAGATCTTTCAATTTAAACTCTTCTACACTAGAAATTGCTTCCAGTAGCTCTTCATTATCCGAAAATCGCTCTTGAAACTGTGTAATGATGATGTCTAATGATTCATAAAACACACTTTTCAGCTGCTGTTCATCGAAAGCACACACTGTAGCATGAGCTGGCAACTGTTCCGTGTATATGAAGCCTGCTTTTCCTCCACATTTTGTTACTCTTATATTCTGTACACAGTCTTCAGTACCTTCTGGAGACTCTGTTTACTTTGATTCAGAACAGATTCAAACTCTGAATCGTTCCTAATGGAAAGAAATTCACTGTTTACAGAACTAACGATACCAAGTGCAGTCCTCAAACCTGTTTGATGATTTTGTAGCGCAGAATCTGCTGGGTGAAGTAGCCCAAGAATCTTTTAGCATAGGACAAGACAAAACTGAAAAATGGGAGCCACTATGACATATTTAATGCCAGTGCTTTTTGCGATATCCACCCCACCGAAGTTGCTCTCTCTTATAGCATCCAATACACGTATAATTTCTTTGTAGTTAGAAAGAATAACTTTAGTAATGGCTAAGTGACCAGACCATCGCTGTTCCAGAAGATGAACAATCGTATATCCTTCATACAATGCTGCAACTTTCCCATGATTAAAAAACTTGTGCAGCATAATGCACTGGTAAAAAAATTGCAGAATCACAGTAACATTGGACACTGTCCTGACGATCACTAAATGGAGACGATGATTGTAGCAGTGCACATATGGTATCTTCAAGTCCAGCATTGTTTGTATGTATGCAGCTACACCGCCTTTCTTACCATTCATTACACTTGCACCATCGTAGCACTGGCTGAGAAGAAGATTTTCATGCAGCTGATTGTCTTTCAGAGTTTTTAGAGTTGAATTTGTGAGAGTTCTTGCATCTAGTTTCTGTGTTATAACATCAAGTAGAGATTCTTTAACTTTTTTGCCGTTAACATACAGAATAGCTATTGCAATGTTGTCTCGGTTATTCTTGTCCCTAGTCCCGTCTACCATCAATGTAAACCTTGGCATGTCTGAATTTCTTATATCATCTGCCACACTCTCTAAGCCAACCGCAGCTATAATTTCAATTAATTCATTTAGAATTTCCGGAGAAGTGTAGGTAGCGTTTTTCGGAATACGTAACGAGCACTCAGCCAGCTCTTTGTCTTTCTTCATTGTATACTTAAAAAGTTTCACGAATAAACCTTGTTCATGTGCTTCTTCAATTACAAAAGTGCTTCGTAGAGCAAGTTCACTAACAACAAGGAATTGAACAACTTCGGCTACCGGCTTCATTTAGTACCGGTGCTTCGCAAGAACCGTTTCATTTACTTTACATGAAACAGGCATACCTGTTGAAGTGCGAAGGTTCCTTTCTTCCAACATAATTATGGCCTGTACGTGTGCTTCAGATTTTTCGTGTCTTGCAAATCCTTTTTTTGAATCATTCGCATTTTTCGAGATTCTGAATCCGGTTACTGTGTAGGCTGTTTCTTTTGTCCCTTTTGGATTGAAATGCACGAAAATACCAACTGTTAGTGTCTTTAGGATAATCATTCAAAAAAATTGTTTTATCGGCTCACATTTCTTACTTATATCCACAACTTCTGCCGTACTAGTACATTGTAACATCTGTCCTGTAGCAGTTTCTTCACGAGAATTTCCAACAATTGCAGCACTGGATTCTTTGGCTTCATCTTCCAAACGCTGTTTTAGAGAGAGAAAAAGTTTCTTATTTCAATTGTAAACTCACTAGTCTCGCAATATTAGCTAAATAACAGAAAACAAACATCAAAGTCGCGTCATGCTAAACAAACTATCCAGATACAGAGAGAAGTCGAACAAGCATTAAGTTACAAAGGCAGCATTAAGTTACGAATCACCACCTAGCGACAAGTGAGTGAAACATGTATGCTCGTGACTTCTCGGATTACTAGATAGCGCACCAAGTGCAGCTTGCTCAGCTGGGATTTCAAAACACGATACTGGTTCCTTGGGAAACTGTAACTTGTCTGCAAACATTATGAGTGAAGCATTTACATTTCTCTAGCGTTAATGCAATTTTCTCATCCAGGGATGTATAGAAAGGCTTAATTTGTGAATTGTAAAATAGTTATTGTACTATAAACATTGTCAATAAATAAAGACAATGCATAGCTATGTGTTAGTAAATGTACACTTCAGTGGGGAAAAAATTATTTAATACAAATATAATAATTTTCCTTCGACTTCGACCATAAAAGGGGGGGGGGGCAAAGTTATTTCCAGGAGGGGCAACACCCCATTTTGCCTCCCCCTCCCCTTGCCCGTGACTATGGCCCTGGCGAGGACCTGTTTTCAATTCACAGTACAGCTATCGTGATTTCAGTTTTCTATAGTTTCTCGGCATCACTCCAGGCGAACATTTAGGTGCTTCCTTAATATAGGCTGTTCACGGTAAAGTGAGCACTTTTGAGACCCTAGTTACTTTCTTCTTTCAGCTACTTTTTATTCTGTAACCACCTTTTTAAATAAATATTGTCATTTAAGTAATAAACACAGTGTGTGTATTCCACCGGAGTCCAAAGTTAACGTCTAAGGCTAAAATGAAATATATTTATTGACTATTATTCCAAATGAAAGGGCTTTCAAAAGTGCTCGCTTCACCGTGAATAGCCTATACATTTCACGGCTCCTGCTTCTCTGAGCAATATGCTCCATCTCTAATAACATCGCTGTTGACACGATGTTAAGCCCTGCCTATCACCTACGGGTATGAAAAACAATTATACAAAAACGAATTACTCTCTTGTACTATGACTTTTCTGCACCGTTTAAATACTGCAAAGTTATTTTTAATTACTTACCTTATCGACTCAAACGGGTGATTAAATATTAGGGAAAGAATTCGCCCACTTAGGGTTTTCAATAAACTGGTTCAAAGTTTTACGTGAAAGAATACTGTTCGGCTAACTAAAATTGTTCAAATCTGCATATTTCATCATTCAGTAATTTCAACAGGCACGTAATCGTTTGTAAATTCGTCAACTTGAAACTGAAGGTGAACTGTCTCATTTCGTCGCTCTTTTCAAACATAATTTCAGGTTTGCAGGCTGTCGATGAAATCATGTAAGTCTAATTTACAAACATCGCAGCCAAGCATAGAGTTATGAAGTCTCGTACACGTTATTTCATAAGATACGTGAAAAACCCGTTTTTTTTTTTTTAATGACGTATGCTGCAGTGTGAATTCACAGTGGGGAATTTCGCCAATACTATTTCGTAACTGGCAGTAGCTGACTCACTTTTTCAGTCGTACAACTGTAAATTTAACAGCTGCTGGAGGACCACAACCCATACACTAAAGATGAGGTAGACCGCTTATTCGTCTTCTGCGCACGTACCCAACATTGACCTACCCCAATTGTCAAAGTCACTTGGTCAGCAGTGATGAACGTGTTTGTTTATATCTTAATTTTTAAATGACAAGCACAGGTACATTAATAAAGTATTTTTACCAGTTTGAATGTAATCAAAAAGCATTACGAGTTTATTAAAGAAATTATAAAAGCATCTCAGAAGCTCTTGTTTACTAAACAGTGTTCTAACCTCAACCCAATCCACGCCATTTTTGCTAGATGTGTAGGCAGAAAAACAGTTCAATTTTGGGACACGGATATAGGTCGGGGGAAAGTCAGCGAGATCAGTCTCTACTTCACCTTTAGTCTATTCCCCAACGCAGCAAAACCCGAAATATGAAGCTAGTAAAAGGGTAACAACCTGTGAACAAGAGCTGTTATCTCTAGGACAAACACAACTGTCAGTTGTAATCTGAAGATTACGGATCCCGTGCATTTTTTCTGTCTCTTCTGTCTCTACGAGTGGAGCAGAGAGAGAGAGAGAGAGGGAGAGAGAGAGAGAGAGGGAGAGAGTATATCATCCCGCGCTAATGTGCGGTTTGCGGCGGGCTGGGACGGCGAGCGACCGAGGCAGGCTGCCGTGCTGCGGACGTGTTGTCCGTCGCAGATGTCCGTCGTAAACGTGGTTCGCCAACTTGGCCGGTGGAAGTGCCGTCCCGGGGGACGGTCAGTTGCACGTTGCCACGCTGATGTCGCTTCCCCCCCCCCCCCCTCCCCGGCAGGCGAGTTTTGCTCGCCGTCAGCTGCGCGCGTCAGTTCCTCTTACTCCCCTAGGACGCTACCCGCAACCTCTCCAGCTAAGTACAGCCTGCTCACGGTTAATCGAGCACTTTTGAAACCAACCTTTGAAAAATGTCACTGCCCTTAAGGGCTGTTCAAGATAAAGTGAGAACTTTTGAAATCAACCTTACAAAAAAGTCCCTGACTTGCATATATTTCAACGGGCGGAATGAGTGACATGTACCCAGTAAAGTTAGTAACGATGGAGGGGAAAATAGTTCAATTTATTAACGTCCAATAAAAAGTGTTAGGTAACCATTTGTGATAACTTAAATTATTTATCTCGGTTTCTGTTTTTTTAATACATCGAAGTGTAAAAATTAGCAGATTTGTACAATATTTATTTTTGTGATAATGTCCTGGTTTTACTTGATCAACGCATGAATGAGGTAATGAGACCTATGGCAATGTTAAGGGTACACAAGTCAGAAGAACATTCAACGTGTATATATTTATATCTTAAGCAAGGCTTTCATAAGTACTCATTTTCCCGTGAACAGCCTATATCTGCATATACATTAACGAACACACTGACAGGCATATGCCCAGTAAAGTTGGTAAAGGCTATTCACGGTGAAGTGAGCACTTTTGAAAGCCTTATTTGAAATAATATTCTATTAATATATTTTATTTTAGCCTTAGACGTTAACTTGCGAGTGCGGTGGAATGTACACAGTGTGGTTATTACTTATATGGAAATATTTATTTTAAAAAGGGGCTAAAGTATAAAATATTTGTTGAAAGGAAAAAAGTAACTGCGGCCTCAAAAGTGCTCACTTTACCGTGAACAGCCTATAACGACGGAGAGAAAATAGTTCTATGTCTAGAGGTTGAATTTGATATATTAGGTAGATTTTTGTGAATACTGAAATTAATTATTTTGCATAGTTTTATTTGTAGGCAAATAAGCCTAAGAAATAGCAAATAAGTAAAATATTTGCTTTTCTAATAATTCCTCATTTTCACTTGCCCGGCGGATGAATAAAGTAATCAGGCCCATGGAAATGATAATTTCACTTGGGATTTTCAAAAGTGCTCAGTTTACCGTGAACTGCCTATGACTATTAGAGTAGTGTAAACGCAGGTCATCTAATCCAACCGGTATGAAACACTGGAAAAAACGACGTTCTCTGTAATTAAACACTGGCATTGCCTAACATCTTTTCAGACATTTTGGCAGCGAATTGAAAAAAATAGTTCCACGTATTGACTTATTTTTAAACTGGTTATTCTTGTGGTTATTGAAATATCCTGCTTTTTTTTTTCTAGAAACAGCTTAAGGGGGGGGGGGGGGCACTTTTTTTAACTGAAAGTGTTATTTCATTGAAGTATTTATGAGCGCAAGAGAATTTTTTATTATTTATAACAAATTCACAGCTTTCTTTTACCAATACATGAATGCTAGTTTTGAGAAACACAGTAGTGGAGTGGAGAGATTTGGGCGGATTCTACATCGTAGTCTTGAGACCCGATTAGGGTGAAACGAAATGACTATGGAGCAGCGCTAGAATGCGAGGACGCTGGGAATGGGAGATCCCCGAAAAAACATGCCGACTAGAGGCGTCGTCCGGCACGATTCTCACGTGCAAGAATCTCGGGGCGACCACGCCGGGAATCGATACCTGTTCGCCGATGTGGGAGGCGAGTGGTCTAACTACTACACCCCTGCGGCCCCTACCACATCAGTGTTTATTTTCTCTGTAGCGTAAGGATACAAACTTTGCTTATAAAACTAAGCAGGGCGTCCAAAAGTGTAGAGTTAACAATGGAAAAACTACAATGCAATTTGTGATTGCTAATGGGAGTTAAAAATAAACGACTAATTTCTGCGGAGTTGTAAAAGATGCCAAGATAATTTCTTCTGTTTTCCAGTGGTATTTCACAAACTTATTAGTGTCATTATTATAACATTTATAATTTATTTTTTTATGGTGTATGGTAATGATATAGTCCTCTTCTGAACTCCTGGGACCGGAAGTTCACAGTGTCGCCACACATAGATGAATCTCATTTATTGTTAATATCAGGTTTAATTTCCTTAAATCTCAATATTTCCCTCAAAGTCATCTACATCTGACAGTGCTTTGAAAGATAATCTGCATACATTGCCTTCTGCCCAGAAATCGCTTGTAATGCGCGCCTTCTACAATTCGTTTTAAGTTTCAAGTAACTTTGACTTCTCCATCTTCTTCTGCGCCTCTTTATCTTCACCTTGTTTAAGTGCTATACTTTTACAGCTATTCCTTTCAGCCGTCTGTCTTTACCCTTCGATCCGACTGCCAAGGATATTTATTTAGATTGTATTCCTGAACACCCACTCATCCACCATGCTCATCAAGTGCCAGTACCATCTGAGCTTCAACGCTTCTTAACATTACAAGGAATTTTATTTTATGTTTCGTTTGCCATTTTATTCGTTCCTTTTTGTCTTTAGTTTACTTCTTTCAAATTTCATCACACCCATATTGCCTATTCTAGTCTCTTCTCTTTTATGCCCATATTTTTCATGTTCATACCAGCTGAACTAGTAAGATCTAGATACCGCCCTTTTGCTTTCATCTTTATCAGCATCCGGGGAGCATATTTCGACTAAATGTTTATTGCCCGTTGGTGCTAAGAACAGGTAAAGAAAAAATAGCTGTGGTAGCTTAGCGTAATCAAGAAAAGTGGAGTAATAACCAAAAATTTTATTCTAATAAAATTTAATTTTTTTTATGGTGAATGCCTCAGATTTTATAGTACATGTTTGACAAAAAAAATTAAAGTAAATATGTCAAGTGGAAGATAAACGTAACCAAAAAGCTCAATGAATGATTGCAAAAATACACCAAGTGTTGCAAAAATACACCAAGTGTTGCTAAATCGTGGCTGTTTTCTGGGTTTTATCTGAAGACGTCGGTATACGAGAGTTAAATATCTACTATCTACTAGTACTTTTTTTTATAACCTACCCAACCCTCTCCCTGTTTTGTCCTCCGAATTTCAATCAATCCACAGTTGAGGGTTGATATGTGAAGAAACAACCTGTAGAAGAGGTCTGAAGGCAACAAGTACACTCATGAAGCCCTGAGCTGACGACCGACCTTTCAGGAAACCTTCCACTGCTGGGAGGTCGCTGGTAGGTGGTATTTTTAATCGCGCCCGAGGACAAGTCAGCCAAAAATCAAGATTCCCGCACTTTCAGGGAATCCTCATGCATATTCAAAAGGGACAGGGTGAGAGGCGTTTCTCGACATTGAGGATGACGACGTTGGCGGAAAGGTAAGATAGGGAAGAAGAGAAGACGTGGTGGAGCGCCGTTAAGATCCGAGGAGAAAATGTTCCCCTCGAGTGAGGTGGAGCCAGTGTCGGTGGCCGAGGCTGTGTTGCCAGGTCTGCGAACACTTCCGTATGTGTGCGGAAATTTATTGTTTGGCACAGCATACGATTGTAACTCCACATCCGTACGTTCAAATGCGAAAATTGAAAGAACGGAGTATTTTTTTAAAAATATGTTTCTGTTCAAAAACCTATTTCGTATACCATACCAATTAACGTAATATTTAATGGCATATTTTTTAAGTACACTTACTTCCACCTTTTTAAAATATAGTCTCTCATATCTGTCAGACATTTTATTCGTCTTCATTAAAAGTAGTGTTCGCCGCATGGGTAATATTAGGATATTACTAGAGCTGTTTTGTTGGTTTCTTTGATCTGACGTAAATATTGTAAGAATATTGTAATGTTGTATTTACAAGGAAGATTTAAACAGTATAAACTATGAGTGGTGGTCTTATTTTTTTTTCAAACTATGTGGTAATACTTCTGTGTTTACGTGAAACATCCTTATGTTAAACAAACAGGTTAACAATTAACGTACTGCCTGTTTTGTGATTTGTTTTTTTAATGTATTAAAGTACATTCAAGCTATTTAGAACATCGCATAATCTAATATTCTTATACAAAGTTAAAAGCTGTGCAATTTTATTTTAGTTTGTAAAAAGTTAGTTTTTCCTCATCACGTTTGTTACAGAACAATTAAGGTTTAAACATATTTGATTTAAAGATAAAGTGTTTTGATTGAGTGCTAACGTAAACTGCCACGAAAATACGGAAATCTCGTGCAACGTGCAATTAAATCCACTATAGTCCATTCAGGGTATTACTTCGCCTCATGCAAACAAAACTTAACCAAGTGTAGAAAATGACATCAAAGGAACAACGTACCGTATTCTTGCGCACTCAATGTAATAATAATTTGCATTGGAACTATTTCTTACTAGGCATTACCAACACGCCTATTTTCTCCCTGTTTTTATTTATATTTAATATAAATTAAATATTATAATGTATAGCTAAAGTATAAGTATAGGCTGTTCACGGTAAAATGAGCACTTATGAAGCCCTGTTTCAGATCTACTTGCACGCACTGGCAAAGGCCTCGTCACTTTATATATGCGTCGGCCCAGTGAAACTGTGAAATTAGAAGAAAAGTGACTATTTTACAAACATGCTCTTTCTAACACTTCGAGACATAAAAAAAAACGGAAAGCAAAAGAAATAATTTAAGTTATAACACCTGTTCACCTAACTCTTTTTATTTAACGTTAAGATATGAAACTACTTTCCATCCATCGTTACCAACTTTACTGTGCGCATATTATTCAGTGCGCCCGTTATAATATATGAAGGCAGGAGTGGTTAAATATAAAATAAGGTATTTATATTAAAGAAAGTTGGTATAAAACGTTTGTGATACCTGACGTATTTAGAAAACAACCAAGCACGCCATACATAGGGTGTTTTTTCAAAGGTTTGATTCAAAAAATGTGAAAAACAGCGAACAGACTACAGTGAAAATCCGGCAACACTGGGCTGAGGCGCGCAAGACGGGCGGCTCGCGGCTGTCGCTGGGGTCGGAAGAGGAAGTGCGCGGTGGTGTTGGTGAGGGGGACGAAACATGAGGCGGGGTGGGAGGGGTTAGAAAACGACGACGCAGGGAAGTAATGAGGAAATAAGCAGGGCTGGTGGCCTGGGGTTGAGAACAACCCCAGATAAGAGCTCCGTGATTCCTTTCACCCGCGAAGACGGCCTCTGAGCACGTCGGCGAGTAGCAGAGTTGACGAGACTTGTTTCTCTGTAAACAACAGGGGGCTTGGCGAACGCGCCGACGTTCTTGGGGGAACAAAACGAAACGACGGCTGTTCTCCGGAGACGAATCTCCCGTCTTCTCTACTACACCGGCCTCACAGATCGAGGAAATAAATCTGTGACTCCCGCGTACGCCAGAGGACTTCGACGCTGATAAAAACCAGCACCGAAAAAAGAAATATGAACTCTTAAATAAAACGTGTCACTGCCTATTTTATCCCTTTATTTCTGGTAATTTTTGGTCGTACTAACCCGACATTAGAACAAAATTTATGGTTCGAATTTTCGCTGGAAAAACATATAACAAATGGAAAAATATCGTGGGAAAAACAGATAGGATAGCGTGTGCGTGGGACTTAGATGCTTCTTTCTGTCACCCGACTTCGAGAAGTGGTAAGAAATCCATACGCGCAGTTTTTGCTTTAAAATGAATGAATGCAGTAAAGGAAAATGCTTGAAATACTAAATATTCTCGGGGGAAAAAAGCCAATTAAGTCTGCTGCAAATGCCGTTAAATTTCAACCAAAAATCCTCCAGGTAGCAGCACTTGCAAACTAACGTTTGCGTCTCTCTCTTTATCTACATCCCCCTCCCCTCCTCAACCCTAAATCAAGTCGGGACGGACTGTCTTCACTCTAGTGTCATGTTGCAATTATAACCCTTAGTCTGATGTTATTAGAGGCATTTGAAGTCACTGCCCATTAGGATGCTGTGTGAACAATACGCCATTTTCAATTACGATTGCAATCTTAGTATCGAATGCACACGTGAGGATACGTAAAAAAAAAACGGATTGAGCTCAAATATGAAAACTTGATTGAGTAATAATGAAATAATTTCGTAATTTAATTTAAGAGCATGCTGTTTTTAGTGCATTGTAGAATGTCTGAATCGCCTTATAGCATAGACGTACACCGCTGAGCCATTACATTATGACCACCCCAACCCGGGATCATTTCTCGCACGGACGGTTACACGTGACACATTGTCAGCATGGCATATACATAATGTCACAGGATTATTGCGACAAACATCTATGAGTGATTGGTAATGTAATGAGGAGGACGGATATCAGGAGACGCATGGTTGAGACCATAGACTAAAGATGCGTATCCCAACATTGTACTGATATTCTGCCAATACGTCTAAAAAAAATGGCGTGGATTGGATTTGAGGTTTAGTAAACAAGTGCTTTTGGGATGTTTTTATACTTCCTCTAACCAATTTGTAATGCTTTTTTATTAAATTCAAACTGGTAAAAGTATGTTATTAATATAATAGTGCTTGTCATTTAAAAATTAAGATATAAACAAACACGTTCATCACTGTTGACCGTATGACTTCGACGGTTGTGTTTCTTTCGGGTAGGTCAATGTTGGGTACATGCGCAGAAGACGAATACGCGATCTAACTCATCTTTAGTCTATGGTTGAGACGTCAGGCGTCGTTATAAAATACTTCCTCGTGCCTGGGAGGTAGGCATTCTATGGCTCGCTGTAGCTAGTGAACGTGAGGGTCGGTTACAGAGCCTCGCCAGTGTCCCAAAGAGGTAGGCAGTATCAAAAGCACTGAGAGCGGCATTGGACCGCATATACTGTGCGCAGTCCGTTACGTTCTTCGCTCGCCACATTCCACTACAAAGACCCGCGTCGTTGTCTGTTTGAGTAGAATCAGTTGCGTGTTCACTGTGACTGCGCGCTTTCTCATCGTCAGAACTGGCGGATATGCATATGTTGTACGGTGAAGCTAGAGGATGTGGAGGAGTAGCAGCGCGTCTTTATCAGGAATGCTTCCCCAACAGAAGGAAGCCGCATCACTCACTGTTCTAGAGACTACATCAGCGACTGCGCGGGTATGGGGCGGACCTTCCAACCACCACATGAGGGTGTCAGGACGAATGGTGTTCGTAGGCCGCATTTTGAAGAGGAATTACTGGACAGAGTTGAGGCGAGTCCATCCACAGGCCCACGTGCGATCGCTGTCAGCTACACCTCCGTGTGAAGACAGCTCCGTCAGCACATACTACATCCATTTCACGTGCAAAAGGCACTTGTACCAGCTGACTTCTGCAATCAAGCGCAGGGCCGCCATTTTGAGCACCAACTTTAGGTTAATGTTGGAAGATATGTAACAGCCAGTCAGCAAAGTACTGCAACCTACAACGTTCTATCTTATTATTACTACCAACACCCCTATGGTACCACGTCTAATACCACTGATTCCTGAGAGGTAGGCAGCTGATGCCTGTTCAGTGTCTTGCTTACAGCCAACCTGCCAGGCGTTTTAACGTTTTATATAAAGACGCCTAACCTCTAAACGGGGTTTCGCTGGACATCCGTTCTCAGACAAAAGTTGTTCTTCATTACATTACCTATCACTTCTATACGTTTGTAGTAATGATCCTGTGACATACTGTATAGGGCAGGTTCTCAGGCTCACTGTTAGTAGTTTCTGCGGAATCAGAATGTGAAAAGTAGCTGATATATCCGAGTTTGACAGAGGCCATAATGTGATGGCACAGAATCTCTGTAATGGCCCGTCTTGTTTGTTGCTCTTGTGCTGCTGTTGTGAGCACGTATCTAAAGAGGTGCTTCGATAGGGAAACAACGACACGTCGTCCAATCTTGTGTTGACAATGGCGCATTGGTGCCAGAGGCCAGTGAAGGGTGTCGCGTATTGTTCAGAGCGACCGCGGGGCCACAATTCAAGAAGTCGCACAAAAGTGCAACAGTGGTGACCAGGACAGTGTTTCACAGAACACAGTTCATTGAACACTGCTGCGGATGGGACTGCGGAGTAGAAGACCTAACTCGTACCCCCATGCTGGCTGCACGTCATCGACAGCAGTGCATGAGGAGGGCTCAAAATCATCGACACTGTGCTGTGGATGATTATTATAAATGGTCACGTGATCTGAGGAATCCTTATTCCTGGTTCATCGCATCGACGGCTGAGCGTGAGTACACCATTTGCCACAATGAGGAAAAGGTTTTTTTAAATCAAACAAGATTTGTTTGGTGCAACCAAATTATTTGTTTGTATAGGGCAATGAAATATTTTGTTGCTGAAATTAAATTATTCTGTTGTTCTCATTTGGTTGCCCAAAAATTTAAGATTTGGTTGGTGCAACTAAGGATTTGTTTGGCTACACGTACATTAAACAGTTTGGGCCGATATAAAAGAAAATTATACTTTCGACCGAGTTTCGAACCTAGATCACCTGCGTCCGTGCGCTACGCCTTAGTAATGTCAGCTAATGTGACAACTTATGAAGTCGGAAAGCTTTTAAATAGATATACTGCAAATATTGGGCAACTTGTGCAAACAAATATTTCACATTTTACCGCTTTACTTGTCAGTTTCTTGTTGCGTTGTTTTATTAATGTGCTATGCGATTGTTAAGCATCAATAGATGCACTGACGAACACTGTTACTATCTTAATTATAACAAAAAATACAAACAAACTCTCGAGTTGTATTTTCGAATGAAGGCAGTCAAATGAGTGGGCAAACAAATATATACAGTTGATTCAACAAAATATTTAGTTGACAGTCTAAATTTGTTTGTTTCAACACAGAGATTTTGTTTTTATTATAACATATATTTTGTTAGACGAACAAAAGTAATTTTGTTACTTTTCAGATTTTGTTTGCTCAGCAATATATTTTGTTAAGACAACTAAATTTATAGTTGGCCCTATACAAACAAATATTTTGTTGGATTTTCTCTCAGTGCATCGGAGTGAATGGCACCTGGGTGCACTGTTGGGCGGATACAGCCCAGAGAAGGAGGCATGTTGGCCTGGGCGATGTTTTTATGGGAAAGATTGGGGGTTATTATACTGGTACATCGATTCCTCACTGCAGTTCAGTATCTGGGCATTATTAGGGACCAAGTTCATCCGTTCATGTCAACCGTTTTCCCTGCTTACAACGACATCTTCCAACAGAACAATGCGCCATGCCGCACTGCCAGGATTGTGGAGACTGGTTCGAGGAACATAGCTGTGAATTTGCGTTAATGCTCTGGCCCCCAAATAGCACAGGTATGAACCCAATTGAACATTTGACTAAAGGTGGTCATACACGATAATAGGTATATGGTCATTATGTAACGGCTCATGGGTGTATTCATGTAATTTATTTACACTTCTCTAAAACAGTCCATAAAAAGGGGAGCATTTCCCCCCTAGTGATACCTTTATGGACGGCGCGCATAGCTGGCCGATCTGCTAAACAAAGCACGAATTCGCTACCATTCCATCCACGTTACACATAAGAAGTTGGCAGTTAAAATTTCTGATGTTGCTAGTTGCAGTAACCACAGAAACTCAACAAGGTTCTACAGTATGTTCGAGGTTATGACAGTCTAGTTTTATGTTGATGAATTTCAAGCGGCTAAATCTTAAATTTTAGTTCTCTGTTCCATACCAACCGTTGATTTTTTTAGTGTCATTTCCATACACTACGAAAACATTAAAAATGTATATATACTTTTGTTATATGCAAATGTGTGTTTATTAAAAACCCCTCCCCCTTCGTTAAAAGAGTGTAAATGTATACAAAAAACGAAGCTTACGTCGTAGTCAAATTCAAACTCCAAGATGCCGAATAAATGGACTCGAGGTTGTATTCGAACATATGGCCACCCAAAAGTGAGCATTGTGGCGCTCAAAACACCCGAAGCCAGAAAAATAAAAAAATGACGTGAAGGTGCTACTATAACCACATACATATTGTTACAAACGGCTGCTTCACCTCAGTGCCCTTTTCCCCTTACCAGAACAGGACCCAATGGTCGGTTGTCCTTCCTCAAGACGTCGTCAGTTTCTCCCAGCGGAGTGACGGGTACACCTGCAACTTCTGCCTGTTGGCTATTCTCTAACGGGAATGACGTCACTCCTGTTGGACTCAAGAGTCGACGACTTGGGAGCGATTGCGTGAACATTCTCGGCACCATCACCAATGGTGAGACTCGAAGTGCGAATAACGTTCTGGGTCAGGCCACCTCAGCTATAAAAGCCGCGGCGTGCCTCTTTGATGACAGTCTTCGATGGCGGCTAGTGCCGAGTGTCGTGCGACGTGGGTGGGTTAGTTGGCGGGCGATGGCGTAGTGACCAGCGAGTTCAGTGTGCGACTATCGGGAGAGCAGAAACTGGAACTACCCGGGCTGGACTGTAGGAAGGTGGGACTTGTTTCGTAAGTTACGGACATTTTTAAATATTTGAAAGTACGGCAGAGCACATTTAGATAGCATATTTCTCATTAATGACTCAATTTTGACTGGAGGTGGTGAAACAACATATATTACGAATGGAATGATATCAATATGAAAATTTCGCTTACTAATAATAATATACTCCGTCCCATAAAACTTCAGTAAATGTTGACAATTTTAGAAAAGTAGGGCGGCAACAAAGTATCCCTCCGCAGCAGCTGTTTTGCCAGTGAAGAAATCAATGTTTTCAATTAAATTCTACGAGCCCAATAGAAGCCACTGAAAGAACATTTTCAGTCCAGTAATCACTGTAGGATACTAGCCAATCCAACCTGTTTTATATCTGCTATTATCAAGTAATATAGTTAGGGTTCTATATGTTTTAATGGGATATGCGGGAAACTCTAGCTTATCGTATTTCGTGAGACGAGGTTGTTTTGCGGCAGTTCTTATGACAAAGTAGCAATGTGCCTTGCATATTGTTTTGATGATGGGGCGGAAAATGTTGCTCGTACGGAAATAACATAATTACTACAACTTGAGAATATAACTAAACAGAAAGAAAGAACAACAACGCAATAAATGTGTCGCTGTTCGTGCCGACCCGAGAAATACGTACTAAACATTTTCAGTGATGTTAAAGTTGCACATAAAAATAGTTGGATTTTTGTAAACAAACTACGCTAAAACGGAAGTTTATTTATGCTACGTACATTTTAAAACTTCCCCCAAGAACAAAACGCAGCAAATATTTCGCTGTTCATACTGATGTCAGAAATAATATGTAAATATTTTTAACAATTGTAACTTCACACGTAAAAACAAGGGTAAAAATGGTTTAATATTACCCACTTACTGCGCACTAAAAGAATTATAGCAACCGTTTAAAAGAAAAAAAAACATTATTTACAAAAACACGTACTGTTCACTTTTTTCCTAAACACGTGTTGTTTGGGCGAATAATTCACTAAAATCACTTTCGTCTGCCACTCATTCGAACTGATTTATTTTATGACTTATTCAACTAACACGACACTTGGACTGTTCCTTGAAACCAATAAACTTAAACTTCATAACGTATATATTTTGTCGCTCCCGCTTCATGACGTTTAAGGAAAATGGCGGACAAAAGCACACAAGCAACCTTTTATGAAACGGTAGGCAGGTGGCACAATTTCATCTTATTGAAAACTTTTTATAAAAAGACATCTCCTATTAAATATGCAAATAAGTGCAAAATAAAAAAAACTGTGTACATAATATCGCTACACCACAGGTATGGAACTTTAATATCAAACATAATGAAAGAGATGTCAATGATATTCGCCGGGTTGGAGACATTTCACATAACCGTAATGTACTCGTGCTCTACTGTAATATCTCACAATGTTTTTGAAGTCCAGGCTCAATAGTAAAAAAAATGGTATATTATTCTAAAACATAATGCATGTCATTAATATTGTAACTATAATTAAAGTTCTAATTTAAAGTTTTAACGCAAAGTAGTATTTTCTTCCATAACCATCGCAAGAACGTCAACATAATAACATACATTCCGCAACAACCATCAGCTGACACAATACTTTGCAAATGGGGGGAGTTTACTGTTTACACGCTATGTACGTTGGTCACAATGTCTATCAAAATTTACTGAAGTTATATGAAACGGAGAATAGTAAATATATTAATAGTAGGGAGGGATAGACGTGTGTGTTGTGTAAATAATATATGTGAGTATTTTTATATCGTTATACCAGTTTTAAATTAGGAAATAAAATTATTTTATTTTATTTTATTAAGACTTTTATGTCTCTCGAACTTTGATATTATATTATATTAGCTGTTTCTTCATACTTTTTTAATGAAATCTTCGAAACATCACACCATGTATGACATGTTTGATTGTTTCCTAAATATATATTGTTTCACAAGCGTTTTATACTCATGTAAACACGAAATCATTTAATTTTTGCTTCAATTGGGCTCTTACACATGTATTATTTAGAATGGACATGAATAAAACAAGGGCGAAAAAAGGTGTGTTGGTAATGCCTAGTAAGAAATAGTTCTCATGCAAAATTTTACACAAATAGGTGCGCACAAATACGGTGCGCTGTCACTTTGGTGTAATTTCCTAAGCTTTGCTGGCGTTTGGCGGAAGAATAGCTCTGAAACAGAACTTCAGCCGGGCTTCAGAAAAGTTGGAACTAACCATGAATGGGCTAGCTATTGGCAGTTTGAAGCTATATAATGAGGCATTCACAGGCACCACGGACGAGCAGTCATGCAGGCAGACAAGCAAACATACGTGCGCGCACAGCCTCCGGCATGGTCCATGACTGAATGCGGGGGGCAGGAGCGAGTGGTTTGGAGCCACTGTAATCAGGAGGTGCTCGAGCCTTTGTGTGAAAAACAATGTAATGTGACGCCCAAATGTTGAAATTTTACAAACACAAACTGCCTCATGCGCATGCCTACCCTAACGCTTTATTTTTGTTTCATTTCGTTATATGTGAAATGATTGGGGCAAGAGAAAATATTTTCTGAATAATTTTTGTTCCTTTATCTATTATTACATATATGCCATTGCATCGCCTAAATGTTAAACAGTTAAGATGCGACAATATTGCCAGTTTATTGAATGGAATGCAAGTTTCAATAAACTAGTAATTTTCGCAGTCAGTCCCTGCGAACTTTATTGTTAATATCTGCAGTCTTACCATTAACTTCCTGGGGCAGTGGTGGCTGAGCAGTTACCCTGCTCGCCTCCCACCAAGGCGATCCGGGTTCAATCCCCGGCCGGGTCCCTCCGGATTTTCGCATGTGGGAATCGTGCCGGACGATCTCGGGGATATCCCGTTTCCCCCGCCCTTTCATTCCGGCGCTGCTCCGTACTCACCTCAATCACCCTCATCGGCTCTCAAGACCACGATGATAAGAGCCGTCCAAATCTATTCACTTCATTGACTTTACGATAAAATGACTATTCTGTTTAAAGTTTGCAAGCATTATCCGACTAAAGTGGAGATAAAGGTGTAAACGAATCGGGAAGGAGACAGCTCGTAGATACTTCGCGTGTGGATATAATAAAGTAGATGAAAGACGCTCTAGGGAAGAAGCCTCGTACTGGATAACGCGCGCCGTAGAGGAACTACAGAGAAAATGATGTACGTCGCACAGCGGAGATGCACTACCAAAACACGGCCAGCCGGCAAATATAAAAAAAGCCCTCATCCCTTATACTGTTGGCGCAGTACGCAGTCGGGAGAGAGGACGTTAGCAGTAACCGGTATGAATAAGGAAGGCGGCATCTATCATCTTCCGCTGCATCCTTCTCCTCCTCGCCCTTGCCACTTCATGCGCCCATTTCTCATGCCTACATTTTTATTCTCCGTGGGAGGCGTTGGCCATATTAGCCCTTTCGGGTGATGGACGACAGTATCAATTTATCATTTACTGTTATATTTTGTCAGCTAAAAGCTTTCATCTCCCCGTCCAGGTGCAAGATAACGCACCTTGAAACACCGTGTGATACATCGAGCATCAACACAGTCTTCAAAAGAACTTCCCATTCGGGTAACTTAACCAGATACCAGGTGCTTATTAAACCTCACTGTTACGTTTTGGTAAGTGGTAAGAGAAGCAGAAGGAAAAAGAAGGGTATTATTATTTGGGCTTGTCGTAGTGCAGTACTACACACTCACTATGGCACTATTGTAAGCTGCATTTTTAGAGTTCACCTCTAAACATTTTTAAATATCGATATAATTAATCTTAGATTAATTTAAAAAAGAATGAAATGATTTTTTGTTGAGTTTGTTTTGGCCACTGAACTGGAAACAATTCGAAATCCGATGAAATTTAAACATTTTAAAAATTACAAAGATTAACCAGATATTGACAAAAAAAAATAAAAATTAATGTACGGCAGTGTAGCCGACCGACGCACCCACAGATATGTACCTCATTACCTCATAGCTTCAGCCAAATACAGCACAGCTTGTGTAGGGTGAACGTGGTATTGTGAATGCGGTATGCTGACTTTGAGTGGTTTAGTATGCTGATAGCTGTAGTATTTAGTACTGACAATATCGTTGAGTTCTTCCAGGTTTTGCACTCATTGAAGTATAACTAGTAGTGACTGCCCATACGAGGTAGTAGAAAGTGATTACGAATATTTATATAAGATATTTTAAGTATTAGCATTTAAATCAAATTATATTACATAAAATGTATGGATGTGGCGTTAGCTAATTTCAAAGTGACAGCCATCGATCACAAATAGTATCACAAATAAAATGGTACATAATTATACCAAATTTTACTTGTATTTTTGGAATGATAGCGATTCTTTCTAATTTTTCGAAATTTCAAGGACAGTTCCGTGGTTGACATAAAAATTCGTGGTCACCAAGATTCGAAATGGCGGCCATCAGAAAGAAAGGGTGTACAGTGACTCGAGATGGCAGCCTGTTCCATACTGGAGTAACTGGCAGACCTTGTGCCTGAACGTACTAAACTATTATACCCGTTTTTCAGTTTCCCAGACTTTTTTTTTTGCTAATTGTGGATAGACGTTACAATTAGAGGGGATAGAAATTTTTTCCGTTGTTGCATTACTGCAGACCACCAAAATAATAAGCTTTTAGTGCAATTTAGTTTTCTTTCGGTAATAATTTGCGTTTTCGAATATTGCATGTTCTTACTCAGGTCCTCAAGTGATGTGGTTTCCAGTTGGTTTTGCATTAGTGTATGTAGCTTATTAATAAATTGTAATCCCCTTTACATTCCCGTTTGTATTGACTGTGTATGTTCACTGCTATTTAGTATCGAGACTATTTAGTCAGCTGGTGGTTTTCTCGCTAATAGTGTGTGGGTTGAGCAGTATATATCCATTACTCCACTCTGAAATAATTGCGCGTCCATAACAAAAAATATATGTATATATATTTATATTAAATTTTTTAAACCGAACCTATAGACAAACTAATTTGCCGGTAGCCAACAGGTATAGTTGCTGTGAGCATATACGGAGGTAATATTCAGGCAGATTGCTTTTTCTCGCATAAATCTGATGGCTCTGTAATAGTTATTAGCTTGAACCTTAGGTCATTTATCCATTGAACATTGTACACGAACTCTTTGAAACAAAGATATAAGAATTATGTACATGATTCCATCCTTTAGATATAAGCTAGCTTTATCCCGCTGTAGCATTTTGACACCCTTATAGCTTAAAGCATTGTGAGATGTGCTGGACGCCCAAATTTTCTTCACTGTCGACACAAACCTGATGGAACGGTTGGTTTGTGGAATTGAAAATGTATAGCTACATTCTTCGCCTGCCTCATTCTCGATAAGAATCCTTTGTGGTAGGGCCTGCGGTATCAGGAAAAATACAAGCAGTTGGAGTAACAAGCCTGATCTCGCACAGATGCCATTACAATCCACGTGCTAAAGAAGTGCTGCCTTTTACGCATTGAAGGGGTGATAATAGTAAACGGTGACATGAATCCGGTGGTGCTGTCGTGGACAGAAAATATGTGGGTGATCTCCGATTGGAACATACTAAAGTTACGGGTCCCATTTCATGGTGATCTTGGTCCAAACAGCATGTTGATGTACTAGATACGAACTTCATTTCCTGGTCAGCTGTTGGGTTAGCTGGAGGAGCATGTGAGTGATAGAGAGCAGAAATACGTGTATTTCGCAAACTCCTTCAGTGGCAGGCTAAACTTCAAATATGTATAGTCTAGTGCTATATTTGTAATTGGTAGGGGTAAGATTTTGTGGTGTTATCTTAAGGCAAATTTCGTTTTTAAAAATATCTGATTTCGGTGTTATCAGTTTTATTAAGTAAGTCTTAAAAATCGAAATGTCATAACTGAAAGTGTGTATTATTAGAGCCAGCATTATATTGTGTTATTTTAATGCAAATTTTATTACTAAAAATTTTTTATAATTTATTTTTATATGCATATTTTCATTAAAATTTTATAATGACTATGCAATTCCATAAACAAGAGAAAACAATTTATTTGAACAAAGGTAACGCAGAGCATTACCATAGGTTAAAAAATCACTTTTTAAAGGTTTTGTTTCTTCGTAACTTTATGTTCAGGTTCCTAAACAGTGTGGAGTTTTTGTTACAGTTTTACACAAATGGTTTGTATATGGTTTTATAGAGAAAAACACATTCAACACTGGAAATAAAAATTATTTTTATATTCGCTTTTGCAATCTGATAATCTCATTAAACGATCATTTCGCATCCACGTGGTATTCAATATTTACTGTTTTTTTTTTCTCACTCAGCCTGAATGAAAACAGTTTAAAATTATCCCCCCTCCTCAAAAAGCCCCCCCCCCCTTTACCAGAAGACTTAAATTATTCTTACTATCACTCAGTTTATACATTTTCGGATACAGATTGTTGGCCATGGTTTCACATATAAAATTAAATATTTTGGTTTAATTTAATTTATTTTGTGATTTAACTGAAATTTCGGTGTGAGACGGTGTATAACTTGTATTTCGGTGTTTGGCGGTGTATTTACTTGTATTTCGGTTTTATCGCTATTCGCCGTATAATCTTGGCTCCAATTATTGGGCAACGTTTGTTTTGAGACCCCAGGAAGAAATAATGTGTCTTTACCATGTTCAACCAAGTTACTTAAAAAATAATGCATCATCACAGCAGCCAATGAATAAACAATCGTGGCCCGAATACGTAAATGACGGAGGAGTCTACGCTGCTATCAAATGAATTCCCAAAATTCGCGTGCCTCTGCATTTATTCCTTGCTAGGGAGGAAGTGGATACCGGGCACGGAAATCCTGTGGGTATAAGAAGACGGGTAGGCTTGTCCGCTTCAAGCTATTTCAGCACTTATTGTCGGTTGTATTTTGATTTAACATCAACCGTTCCCTTGAAGAACCGAATCTGGTTTGTCATGGTCAGAATCAAATCGTCTGATAATTATGCAACTGCAGCCCCTTCATAAAAGTTGTTTTTGTTTTCTTAAGTACCATAAAAACACCGTGTCTGATCTGTGAATTACTTTACGCATTAAAACAAATATTAATATAAATAATATAAATAAAAGGACACTTGATATTTGTAACATAAATATATAACTCCTGTAAAGAGTGACAACTTGTGATACATATAATAAGCGATCCATTTCCTCTCAGCGTAAAACTTAGTAGCCCTAATTTACTACCGCCACGTGTAAAATCCTTAAGTAGTATAAACACATGTATCCTTTAATAAACGATAAACTTTTTCTCAGATGGTAAAGTATTAGTTGACTATTAATAATTTGTAAACCAGTACCTCTGCATGAGTACTCTTTCGCACTTTGTTATGTACTTCGTGGCTGAGATGTTCTTTCGACTAGAGAAGACTCCAAGTTTTGCCAGTGATGGAAACTGTTTTCAGAAGCTATTGTTTACATTAGAAATTCTCGCTCCAATGGGAGGTTTTGGCCAGGCTGTCCACCTATCAGTCGCTACGCCTGTATCAAGGTGACGTCCCGAGTTGTATCTACTGCCTTCACCGACAAGACCAAAAATCAAATTTGTGTGACTGACCAAAACAATCGTCACAGCAGTGATAAAATAATTTTAAAAATAGTCCAGTCAACGAACGCTCAAAGTAGCCAGCGGGCTGAAATAAATATGACAGTTTTGAAACTTGGCGCACTTGGTTATAAGTTTCTAATGTTGATTATATGAAAAGTACCAATGAATCGGAGGTGAGTTCTTGCGCCATCTTAAAAAATAGGTACGGTTTTTCGTAAATATTTCGGAAACTGTTTGTTGCAACTCAAAAATTGTGCGGTGCTTAATTGAAGACCACAAAATTTTACACAGGAAAGGTGTTGTTCTTTTGTTTCGTATCGCTAGTAGTTTCCGAGATAATCAGGTGAAAATGTTGCACATTTTCGCTAATGTACATTATCGCTATTACATGGCGTATGTATTTTCGTACAAATACGCTCGTATCGTCCGAAATTTTTTTTGGTTAAGAGTTTGTACGTATTATTGTACAACAAACCTGCGCCATCGTCTGCATCTCGACTCAGAGCGTTGCAGAAAACAGAGAGGATGACGTCAGCAGTCAGGCAGGTAGGCATCCCCGCCACTCTCTGTTCTGGTTAGACGGCTCCCCAAAAGGAGCGACGAGTTGGCATCTGCAGCCCGGTAGCTTCAGTGTGTGAGCAACTTTGATAACGTGCGGTGGTGGTGTGCTCGCGGACGAGTATCGTGGTTACACTATGGCAGGAAGGAGTTTTATTTGTGACCAAGATATAAACGAATTAGGCGTTGGTGTTTCACCAGTGGGTTAAAAAGGAATAGTATCGTTACTATGCGCTAGCACGACATTAAACGACAACAAGGGGTCTCAGGTGAGCGGCTTAACATCTTTTAAAGTGCATACTGTGCGCCGGAAAAATTATACGAGACCGGGTAGCATAGAGTCTGGTGTGATGAGGCAGCATGTCGCCGCTATATTACAACCTGACGATGACGACCAGCCTGTGACTGAGGTCTTCACGGCCGACGTTTAACTTCAAAACAAAGTGTTTTTTTTTTCTGTACAGAAGTGATTGGCAAAAAATTCAAAGAAAGAGAGAGGAAGAAACCCAAGGATAGGCGTAGAATAGTATACGATGTTCGAAGCTTGTCGTTGAAAGATAAGGTTTTGGATGCAGACTCTAAAAGGAAGGATAAGTGGGCAGAACAAATGAAAATATATGCATATCCACTGGAAGTGATTGAGTAGTTGTTGAAAGAGTATACCACAAAGACTGTTTCACAAAATTGTATCTGCATGCTACTCAAAAAGGATATAAACTAGGGCGTCCTGTAATCGATTATGTTTCGGCAGCTTTGGAAGAAATTTATTCGTTCTTAGAAAGTAACGATGACTGGCAACATGCCCTCTCAGAATTGCGCTCCGCTATGACAGGGCGTGTCCCTGATGATCACACAATGAAGGCCAAACTCATCGAAAAATTTGGAGACAGTATCATTACAGCAAAAGATGGAAGAAAGGTTACAACCATCTGTTTTATTGATACAGGGATTAATATCTTGAATGCATGGTACGAAAACAAAAATAAAAACGCAACTGAGGAGTGACTCAGAATCGTGGAAACTGTGGCAGCAATAATAAGGCAGGATATCCAGTCTCATGTGTATGATAAAACCACCTACCCTCCTGGTGAGTACCTATGATCCCACAACCCTACTTACTTTTCTGGAGAAGGTGACAGTGAATAAAATAAGACATTGAAAAGAGAAAGAGGAAATTCATTTCCATTGCACATTCCATCATCACTTCTGTACGACCACGGTCCTTCATGGCCCCCATATTAATCAGCATAGGTCTATTGCTATACAGGAAATATGGCTCCAAAAACTTGGTAAACCTTTTATCTATTTTCGGGTTTTGTTAATCGTACTATGAAGTTCATTTGCTTGAAATGTCAACAATTCTTCACACTCACCCTGACATGAAAGGGTCATTCATTCAGATCGTGTTCGACAATGTTGACTTCAGTGTCTGTACAGTCGAATGATTAAACACTTCCCATGCTATGGCATGGAGGCATTAGATGCACTACCCCAGAAAGTTCAGTCGTAAGAAGAACAGAAATACCAAGGTTAACCAAGATACCTAGTTCAAAATCTTCTGGAGAGCGCGGAGTTCTTTGACTGGAAGTGTTAGGAAAACTTGAAGGTGGTCTAAAAAAAGGTGATTGTGGAGGTCCTAGGAGTTCTGGAACAGGAAATGACACAGCCTCAACCTTATAACTTCCTATGGATGTCTGCAAAATGGCTCAGTATCCCTGGGGTTCCAGAATGGAAGGGCTTTACGCATTCTATAACAAAAGGCATGTGCCGTGATAAGACAAAGGTAGTTCCTCTTCCTTTCATTAAATCACCACCATCTGATTATGACACAATCTACACAGTGTTACGATTTGCTATTGACATATATGTCAAAAGAGATCAAAAGTCCCCGATTCTTACATTTGACCAACCACTTTATATTAAAGGTAAATAAATAGTATCAGCAACTCCACCTGATTCGCCGCTGTCTAAATGTGTAGTACGACTAGGTGGATTTCACCTTTCGACGTCTTTTTTGGGTGCATTGGATATCTCATGGGTGGAAGTTGTCTCTAGGAACTGATAAGTACCATCTGTATTCCAGTATCAGTCGATAATATATTGCAAGGTCGTGCCTTCTCTAGAGCAGTGCGAGGTCATTTACTAATACAAACAGCTTTGTTAAACATAACACTTGAGTAACTTTACATCGGTGCTGAGGAATGGAAGGCTATCAATGAGGTTACAGATTTTTAAGATCAGTCTCTTTCACTGAGCTCACTGAATCAAAACCCCCACCTAGTATCTCTAGCTAAGAAAATGGAAAACATGCAGACTCAGCTTAAGAAAAATGGACTTACTGCAATAGTTTGGGTTCTACATTTCAATTTAGTCAACTTTGGTGAACGATTAGGTTCCCCACCTCGTACATGTACAGCATATGATGCCATTCTTCCATAACTGTAGCCATTTTGCATATGGTAATTCTTGACATCTTTATGTGCAAGACATGTGGAACCTATAATTCATAATGGCACCAGAACAATATGAGAAAATTGTGAATGAAGGGTACTTCACGATGCGAATGATAGATCGATTTTGAATGAAAGTTTGGTCAGACTTGACCATTGAACAGACATTGAACAGACTTTGTCGCAGAGTATGAAAAGTGTGGGTGACTTAACACGAGGACAAGGTGTCACAGGCAGTGTGGTAAGTAAGTGGGTCCTGGACCTGGCTGCAACTCATGGCATTTGCATGTCATTAAAAGAATTTTGTGGAGTAGATTTTTCCTCCAGTGAGCAGCACGAAGATTTCAGGGAATCCGATAAAGCTAGAGATGCCTCAGATATTGCTAAGGCCTCACTTTGGATTGAAAGTCATTCCCAATTCCCTATTACAGATAAATCACATCAATAGCTACTGAAGTCATGGGAGACAACACAATCACATACTATGATGCTGTAGAAGTTGGCGAGCAAGCAATGGCCAAAATGGTTGGTAAATATTTTACAGGCGTGAAATTGTCACGAAAAGATCGAGCAGTCCCTCTGGCCAGCATGACTTTCTCTGTTAAATGAACGATGATAAAATGGTAGTTGACCATTTCCTGATTTTCCAGACGATATCCATCAGTAAGCAAACCGATGACGACTTGACGGCATGCTTGCAGCATGAGTTGTCTCCATTTCCATTAGCCCTCTTCCATATAGCTGGAATTTGGAAAACGAAATAAATCTGCCATATATAACAGATTTGTAGCAAAAGAAAAGAATTTCCATCTCCACAACTTTAACATACTTATGAATGGTGAATTCCTCTTACACAAAGTTCATAAAGTTGCATGGTCAAGAGGTTCCACATGTTCGACTATTTGCCAAAGCTACATCAATTACATCCTCAAATATTACTCTGGTAAGAGTTTTACCGGGGTTTTTTATGCCTACTCCAGCACAGCAAACAGTACCAAAGATATTGAGCAGAGCCGAAGATATCGACATAAGAAGTCTGTTGCTGTGACCTCTCCTGAAGGGATCCGGTCATGCACCTATCGGGGGATGGTAGTGGCCAGAGGAAAGAGCACTCAGTTATATGAAAACAATACTTTTATTCAGCTCACAATTTTTAAACATAAGCTGCTTGAAGGTGTAACTCAACAAAACTATAAGCTAATCAACAAGAAGCTACAAGATATGAGCTAGAGGGACTAGCTTAGCAACTCAGTTAACGTGCTCTTACTCTTAAGAAGTCTGACTGTGCCTTCACCTATCCTTTCGTCTCGGCAACCTAGCGTGCCCTAATGGGAGTTATATTTACCCTGGACAGTATCGTAGACGACTGCGAGAAGACCCTCTCGACAGCAGCTGAGGACGGTGTCGATTTCGGACCACTGGCCTGGTGGTCCTCCTTCAGGGTGTCGCTCTGGCGGGCTGAGAAAAGATGGCCACAACCCACCATTGGTCCAAACTTATATAGTCGTGGCCCCAGCCTCGTTACACTTCCCCTGGGAGAATGTTAACAAAACAGCTGGGTTGGCCTGCCAAGGTCCCGCAGCCTTGCACGATTGCAAGCTTCCTGCCAACCCTAGCTGTGGGTGACCGCAGCACTGCCCCCCATCTCCACAAGACTCATGCGTCCTCGCTTGAGAGAACAGGAGCCGGATGATGCAGAGGCAGGTAAGAGTGAGGCTGGGCCGCTGGCACAGTATGGCGGTGTCGCTGTGAAGGAGCAGCCCCTGTGCCATCAGCACAGAGATGCAGAGAGCCACCGGAAAGGGTCTGTCTTCTACACAGAAGCCGACAGGGTATCAAAATTAAGTGTCCTTCTGCGCACTGACATGTATGCTCCCTAGGTTGCGGGCAGTTGCATGAGACTAGGAATGACGTTACAATTAAGTTTTTTTTGTGTAAGACATCAGAATGTATGCAGAAGTTTTGAAGAATTGATTTTTAGAGCCGTAGTTTTATGAAAGATACTTACACGCTTGTTTTTAAGCTTGCCATTTTATTTGAAAATATTTACTATAGAAATGTATTTACATTAACTTGGCAAGGATTCATCAGTTGAGTTTATGTACACTAATTTATACTCATTTACATCGAGTAATATTCTCGCATCGTTAGACGATGTGTAGAGAAAAGTAATGGAGTTATATTATATACATTCTTTGCTTATAAATTGCCAAAATTAGTTCAAGGCTGCTGAAGTTCATTATAAATAGCCAATTTTCTGGCACACTTAACTTTATGTAATTGGGTAGAGCTATTTGTGTAAGGTAATTAAAATATTTATATACTAATTACCATTAGTAACTTTTGTCACTAGAAGTCTGTACTTCTTTATATTACAATTTGTCAAAGGATCGCTAGACTAGGTATGCTTTTTGACCTTGGGTTATGCATAGGCAAACTCTGATTAGGACTACATTGATCTTTACTGTATAACAAAATAACAATGTACACATATTAAAAGATCTAAGTCTGTATACTTCGTGTTGCCGGCACAGTGCCATTGAAACTATGGCTGCTATGGTTTTGTGTTTACTGGCAAATAAGAGGAATGTGCGCTCGGCTCCATTCATTAAGTTATTGATCCCTTTACTTGAAATACGTAAAAATTGAAAGCACTGGCGCCGACCACAAAAGTGGGAAAGGTTGGATTTTAGTGCACTTTTAATCGGTTAACATTTCGCCATAGCGCCACAAGTTTCGTAATAAAATGAATCTAAAAACTTCTACGTGAATGTGATCTAACGTTTCGTACGGTAATTGCAAAGTTGACGGAATAACACAATTGACAATTATTGTAAGAAAATATTTAACTAATAGTTGAACATATTAAAAATGAAATCTTTAAATTAAATATATACATATCAGTCTACATATTGTGAACAATTAAATTTTGCAATATTACTGTGTAGTCTAGTTAAGTCCACCTTATGTTCTCTATACAAGTCAATTACTAATTTGCATCGCATAATAATGAGAAATAATAGTATTATTATTATTATATATATATATATATATATATATATATATATATATATATATATATATATATATATATATGTGGGGCCCCTGAATAAAATAAAATAAATTTAGTTGTAAACTTAACTCACATGGTGTTCTTGTTGTAAAGGGTAATCCTGTCTATTATCTGCTTTCTAGCGCTCAAATATGGAATCATTTGTTACAGCACTGTCCGCTGCTGCCCTCTACTACATGTAGTGTGCATTTTTCTTAACTACGCACATCTGCCATGTAAGCAAGTTACGACACCTGCTGGAACAATGCGCTATCTGTATTGGCACACAATTGTACAGACATACCAACCTCATCTTTTAACTGGAAAGTACGCGTGACCTGGCGTGCCATATGGAACTGTATTTACTCCTTTAAATCAGTGTGCACACGTGAGAAAAATATAGAAATCAAAATGGACAGTGCAATTACTCAGGGGAGTGTCTTATATAGAGCTGACTCTTAATCATTTTCCTCTGTGCTTGAGTTTAATCTGAACCAATGCCCTATAAACACATGTGCATTTATACTTCACTTGGAGCTATATTATACTCCTTTTTCGAGCAAAATAGAGATTTTCCCTAGTTTGTAGTACACTGAGGCTAAAGCTACAATGAGAGCCCCTATTGTTGATAAAATATAGTAGTTAAAATGCTCTTGTGACTTCAATGAAAATACTGGATTCTATAAGACACAATGCTGGCTTAATGCATAGCCTGCCGTTGGTAACCTTGCATGCGAAATTTTCCAGTCAGTTTTTAATGTCTCATTAATTGAGTAAAACGCAATTCCTTTGTTTAAAGTCGACTGAGTGGCTTCAAAATGATTTGGCATAGGCCATTGGATTGGCAGTATTGTGTGGGCGAGAGCTGCTGACGGACTTTCATTATCACACACGTGCGTAGCCTGTACGATCGTTGACTTGGCAACTATTATTTCGCACCCACATGGCGCATGTATTTCAAGAGATCGTATATCAGTGTTATAAATAGATTGACTTAATGTCTTGTTAATACATATCAATGCTAATGTGCCAGGTGCATTAGTTATAATGTAGTGATGTGGTTGAATCGCAGTAATTTGTATTTGGTTGTGTGGGACACAACTCAATTTGCAATAAGCATACAACTATGCAATACTATGTAGTTAATTGCTGAGTTCAGACAGCTTACTTGTGTGCTATCTGCAGTGTGCTTAGAAATCAAATAAATACTCTTTCCCTGGTTTGCCTCGTGCAATACCAAACCTGGTTGTTTGTGATTTTATATCGATGGCTATTATCTTACTCGGTAAATCAATAGTAGAGGTTTCATTTTTATACAAATACGGGACTTGAGTGGCACGGAAAAATTGCCACCTATACTTGACATTCTGAAGAGGAACTTGAATCTTTATCATAATTTGAGAGGAAGAGAAGTGCATTCCATTATTGGCATTGTGTGATACATAATTATATTTTAAATAGGAATGATGAATTCTAAATCAAGTAAATTAACTTCGGATTGAAGTTGTAATAAATCCCTTGTCAAAGTTGGGCGTGGATCTGCCTTCAAAGGTAAAATATTGTTTTGGCACTGTTGCAGATAAATATTAAGGCGAATTTCATTGACAATGTTGTTAAGTAACTGTAACACAATGCTTATCAGCATTTGGCTTTGAATTTGCGACATTTCTTCATCGTGTTACTGTTTATTGAAATTGTTTGTCATTGATTTAAAATTACGAGATATAGAATTAGTTTTTACCTCTACCTGAATCTTTATTTCTGACACACTATGAGTGGTGAGAATTAAATTACTGTTCGACTACATGGCATTAACTTGGATTTAATTTATCTGTAGAATCATTTCTCATTTGATAACAGGGATTTTAAAATTTGGTCGTGAGAACGTCACAACACCATGTTGCGACGTCCCCAAGGAATGCAACAGCTCGTTTAATACATTTGGGAACAGACACTTCAGACATAAATTGTTCAACAATATGTACAGATGTTTCATTAAAAATTCGCTGTAGTTTGTCGGCATTCATGCAAACTGTGGAGTTCTGGACGGTGCATGCTTTGTGGTACCACACATCGAGGTTGGCTGGTGTGCTGGGTTGTTGTAAAGGCGATGTGTACCGAAGTGGGATGGTTTCTTCATACTGGAACTACGGCGTCAGCTCCTGGAAGTAGACACCATGGTGCGTCCTATAGAGCTGATCTGCTGCCGCACCCAACGATAAACTCAGCACAAGTACCACTGCTCTGAATGTGGCAAGGCCCATGGCAGAAATGGATTATGTCGCCCCGTGTAACATAAAAAGTGTTCTTAGTTTTTAATATTGGCAAGTTTTATATTATGTGTGCTGACAGTATCTGTTTTAGTTTGGCATCCCTTTTGTATTTCCATCGCAATCGTGGAAGGCCCAAATATGTCATGGATTCTATATGGCCCCTGATATTTAAATGAAAAGGCTTTTTTACATGCATGGGTCTTAATCCATACAAACTGGCCGATTTTTAGCATCGAACAGCTACTTTTGCTTCTGCTGTGAAGCATTGAGATTCACACGTGCTTGTTCTCGTATTTGTTGCAATTGTTGACACCAATATTCAGATGGTGGGGAGTACGCACGCCTTATCAGGGGCGATGGTTGAACTGATTCAATGCCGTGTAGTAGAAAGAATGGGGAGTACATAGTGCTTCTGTTTACTGTAGTGTTGTAATTAAATAAAATTTATGAAATGTAATCATCCCATTGTGCAGGATCTTTGCTAGTGCAGGAGGTAAAATGGTGAGATAAGATTTTATTTACTTGTTCTGTTAAACTGTTGTAAGCAGTATTATAGGCCGTCGTCTGTAGTTTCTTTATTTGTAGTTTACAGAACAGTTCAGCCATCATTTTGTTATTACAGTATGTGCATCGATCGGTTATAATCGATTTAGGGCAACCAAATTGGAGGATAACATCTTTGATGAAATTCACACAGGTGATGGTGTCTATCATTTTGACTGGATGGGCTCTGGCATATCTAATGAAGAATTCTGTCATGACTAACACATATTTATTACCAGATACCGAAGTTTGCAGCGGCCCTTTCGCATCTAGACTTCATGAATGCTGAAGTGGGAGGTGCGGGATAGAAGACATATGGCCAATAGGTTTCTGATTAGAGGCCTTAATTCGCTGACAAACGGGGCAGTTTTTAATATAGTATTTGATGTCTTTGTTCATACTGTCCCAGTAGCATGCATTCGTTATCTTTTCCAACATCTTAAATAGTCCAAACTGGCCACCCCCTAATAAGGTGTCGTGGTGGGTTGTGATTATCTCTGGGACCTAGTATTGTGGTACAAGTGTAAGTTTCTTTTCGCCTGTGGGTGTACGTGTTTCATATAAATTTCCCCATTTCCTGAAATTGCATAGCATCTGGCTAGGTGGCAGTATTTAGGTGTGGTGTTGTCTGGGTCTGTGAGCGCTATTTTCAAGTGTTGTATGTGTGGGTCGTTCACGTATTCTGCGAGAAACAGGGATGAGATTGTTTGAGTGAGGGGTCTAGTAATAAATGAGAGTCATCATCGACCTTTTATGTATTCTTGTTCGTGTATGTAGACTGTGTGGTAATGTGTTGTATGGTTGTTGTGAGTAATGATAATTTGGCAGTGTAATCGTCGGTTGAGGCATGTGTTTTTCATTTTTCCTTCGTGATCCTGCATAGTTATATCAATGTTAACCTGATATAATGTGGTAATTATTTTAGTGATCGCCTGTAAGGAAAGGTATTCCTCATTCGTGACCATTTTCACGATGTGTGCCTTGTCAGTGGTGTGCAGGTCACTTTTAACTAATTGTCTAATTTCTTGCCAATTGTTCGTGATGTATTTTGAAATATTATGTTTTACCTCCATGTCTTTCACTGGGTTTTGTTTTAGTGATCTGCTATTACTTTGTAGAAAGAGTTACAGTTAATAAATTGGGGTTTCACTTTGTAATTGGTGTGATTGTTTGTAATGGTAGTTGTGTCTGCTCCCCTTCTGTCGGCAGTCTGCTCATTGCATCAGCAAGTGTATTGAGATTAGCCTTGACAATTCGCGCTTTAAAGTCGTATTCCATTAACGCAATGGCCAGTTTCTGAATATGTACATTGTGTTCGGCCATAGTTTTTAGGTAACAGAGGCTGGCATGATCAGTCTCTATAATGAATTTGTGGCCGTATAAATATTGTTTCAAATAAATGACAACATATTTCATTGCCGAAAGTTCTCTTTCTGTGGCCGACCATTTTTTTTTTCGTTCAAAGATAACTTCTTTGATGCAACCGTTATGATTGTGCAGTCTTTACTGTCCGGAAGTCCCTGCATCAGAACTGCACCTATCGTGGTTTGTGATGTGTCACAAACTAATATTGTGTAGCGATTTTAATCAAATTTTGCTAGAATGGGCAGCTTAATTTGGGCAGATTTTAGTTTGTCGAACGTGCCTTGTGCCTGGTCTGACCACTTGAATGGGACTGTCTCTATTGTTAAATCAGTTAAAGTTTAAACAAGTTGGGCATGGTTGAGTATATACCTGCGTAAATGTGAGGTAAGTCCAAGGAATGTGCGGACTTGCTTGACATTTGTGAGCGGCGCCAATCTTTGAATGGTGGCTATATTCTAGGAGTCGGTTTGAATTCCTGATGGTGTGATGTAGTGGCCGAGTATCTCTATCTCTTGCTGGGCGAAATTACATTTCTTGCTGTTAATCTTTACGTTGTATTTACGCAAATGGTTCATCACTTTCCTGATATTGTGCAGGTGTTCACTGAAGATGTTACCTATAATGAAAATATCGTCTATGTAGGCAACAGCTGTGTTCCAGCGCAAGGGCCCGAGCATGATATTGCGAAATTTTGAAAATAGTTCGGACTTATTGCAAGAACCATTAGCATACAAGCGTACTCATAAAGTCCGATGCCGTCCACACTAAATGCCAATTTGTGGCTGTCTTGTTTACGAACTGGTATGGCATAGAATCCGCTAAACATATCGATGGGCGTTATATACTTCGAGTTCTGTAGGGTGGTTATAATATACATGGTACGTGGTATGGGTAATTGTACTTTCTTGAGGTGTTGGTTTAAAAGTCTAAAATTCATGAGAAATTGTATTTCGCCCTGCCATTTGTAAATGACTAAGCTTGGTGCAATGTGGAGAGAATCTGATGGCGTTATAATTTTGAAATGCAGCATCTGCTGTATTTGAGTCAGTACCTGCTCACATAATTTAGGGTTAATATGAAAAGGACGTGGTGTATATGCTTGTTCGCAGTGTGCTCCAGTTGGATTTCATACTTTTTTTTTTTTTTCAGTTCGGTGATGGAACTACCAAAAGGATCTTTATATTGTTCAAGTAGCATTTGTAGCACGTGTTGTTGGAAGCATAGATAATTTGTCATTAACGTTGCCTAATGCTTTGTTAATATGCTGTGCTTCGGTAGCCTCGATCTTCTGTATATAGTGTTCAATGCAGTTACTTGTGTCATACTCTGTGGTGTTCATGCTGATCGGTATTTCAATAACTCTGTTATTGTTGAACACATATACAAACATGATGTATTTCGTTAATACTGGTACTATGCCATATTGTTTTATGAAGTCTACTCCAGTGATGATGTTTAACTTGAGATCATCTATTAGGAGAAATTTTTGCATGAAGTTATGCCTGTGAATATTAATACTTGATTTTTTTAATAGAGGAACGACAATGTCCTGTGTTGCTCCTACAAGTGTGAATGTTTCTGTTACTGGAACTCGTTTGTCTTCTGTAACGAGTGTTGACACCATGCACGAACATGAACAGCCAGTGTATAGTAATGCATTGTATATGTTACTGCAAAGCCGGACAAGGACACATAGTGTTAACGTCTTGACTTAACCGGCGCGGCACTTGTCCTTGGCGACTGGCCTGTGTTTTTTGTGTGTATGGTGTAAGTAGGGCCAGTGGATCAGGTTGTGCTCACGCTTGTTATCATCACCACTCGGTTCCTTGTTTGTATTTACAGTGTTATCGCTTCCTGTGCATGGCAATTTGATCTTTGTTTGCCCAATGGCAAAGTGCTATTTGATTCTATGGAAGCATGCTGCTATATCTGTGTGAAATTGTTTGTTTTTATTCGGAAAGAGTGGTTAAGCCACTGCCTGGTGACCCGGATATAGGCAGAGTGCACACGTCAAGGCCGCCTGCGATCTTGTTCCTTCCACGTTCTGTTTCTCTGCCCTGATTATTGGTTGTTCAAATATGATACAGGAAGTTGCTGAATCATTGAAATTACCTGTTTGCTACTCCTGCAAGCTCGTGGTTTGCCCCTGTTTCATCTGGGCAAAATTTTCCCTTTTGGAATTGAAGCTAGCGGTTTCCGCATATGATCTATTTGGAACATGCTTAGAAAATAGTGCCTGACATGCGTTAATGACATGTGTGACTTTTACGTCGTGTGGGACATGTCTTTGTAGCTGACTTTCCGAGCGTGTTTCGCCCCATCGGCGTCCTGATTACTACGTGCATCCCTTAAGGGGCCTGCCTGACTGCTGTGTGCATACTCATACTGGTCTTGGTAGTGTGTGTTTCTGTAGTGTACCCTTTTGTGAGCCCCGTGTAATGGTATGTTGGGTTCCGCTCTGATGTGAATTGGCATGATTCTGTGGGTGGGGTGTCTGCATTGTTGTTGAAATGAGTTTTGGTGTGTTCGGAAGTCATTTTGTGGTGACATGTTGGTGTTCTTGAGATTCAATTCTTGTGTAAGGCGACAGATCGAACCTTCAGTGTCTTAATTTCGTCCTGGAGTTTGGTGTGTTCTACAATTTGGTCTGGCTTTCCATGATTTGGTTGTAATTGTGGTTTCCTAACTAAATAGTATTTAAATTGTGGAGCATTTGTTGAAGAGTGTCATTTTGCAAGTGTATCAATTTGTCGGCAATTGTTGGTAGCAACGATTTCCAGATGATTTTAATTAACTCGGCCTCTGGCAAATGTGGGTCGCCCTTGTTTTTATAGAAAATGGGTGTTTCTACGTGTGCCTGGACACTTTTGTTTTCTTTTTGTGTTTTTGTGTGGAGCAGGTGTTCGTACTTTTCTGTGTAGTCTATGCGTGTGAATGTTATTCGCAATTTAATTTCAATATGTTGCTATGTTAGGTCTCCTGCGTGTGTGTGGTATAGGTTTTCGTACACCCGCTTAGCAGTGCCTTGTAAATAAAATGTTAGGCATCTGCATTTTTTTATTTAGCTCCATCCATTTATTTCGCTCGCTGCGCTGTAAGTCTCCAGAAAATAGTCAACATTTTCGTTATTTTCCCCTAAAAATGTGGAGATGGGTTCTGGGTGCTGTAATGCATATTGTGGTGGCAGTTGTGCATTATATGGTTGTTGTACAAGTGTGTTGTTTGTGTCATTCACGTATTTTGTTCGGTGTTGTCATTAATGTTGGTGTACTCGTGTTCTGTTGTTTTCGTGTTGGTACTGAGTATTGGAATTATAAATGGCTCTGTTGCCTGAAGTGTTTTAAGTGGACGTGATCTTAGGTATCCGCTCGTACTAGGTTGGTAAGTGTCATGAAAGGAATAATCTAATGCTGTATTTTGCTGTTTGGGTGAAGTGTGTGCTAAATCAATCAAGTCTGTGTTCTCTGTGGGTAACTCGGGTTGTTGTGTACTTTGGCTTCTATTGCACCCTTGGCATTGCTTAAATCAACTGTTGTGCATTTTAGGAATTTCCTGATTGATTTGGACGCCGACTTCTGTGGCTTACTCATGTCCTAATATCAGTACGTAACTGTGTAGTTGAGCCTAAATTTCAAACATGTGCACACGAAGCTTTCATAAAATTTAATTTCCACTTCGCCCAAGCCCTTGTGAAAATTCGCGTCTAGCAAAAAGCAACACGGCCCGACCAGCGGTGCCATGGTTTTATCATGCATTAATACTTGTTAAACGCTTAAGCACACACACACTCTCTCTCTCTCTCTCTCTCTCTCTCTCTCTCTCTCTCTCTCTCTCTCTCTAGTCTATACGACAATGGGCGACTGTATGGCCGCGAGTTTGGCGACGCAGAAAACTTGCTTGCATGCTCTCGAGCGTTCGCTATTTGCTGAGTAGCGATCCTGCAGGCTTTGAATGAGCACTTTCAATGCCACTACTGTTTACTACATCGTGAAACAAGTTCACTGACTGAATTACGATAAGATGTATGTTAGCAGGGGGTGCAAACCCTGTGGGGAGGTGAGGAACGAGAGGCTTCTCCACTCTTTTCTGAGGTACCGAATTTACTGATTTATGTTATAACTTACTTTAAGTTGTAATATAAGCTTACGGGTAAGGCCGGAAGCGAACAGCGCCTCCAGCACTTTCAGTGACCTCACCTGAAGGGATCAGGTCATGCACTTATCAGGGGGATGGTAGTAGCCATAGGAAAGAGCACACAGTTATATGAAAACAATACTTTTATTCAGCTCACAATAATTACACAGAAGCCACTTAAAGGTGTGACTCAACAAAACTATAAGCTAGTCAAGAAGAAGCTACAAGATATGAGCTAGAGGGACTAGCTTAGCAACTCAGTTAACGTGCTCTTACTCTTAAGGAGTCTGACTGTGCCTTCACCTGTCCTTTCGTCTCAGCAACCTAGTGCGCCATAATGGGAGTTATATTTACCCTGGACAGTATCGTAGACGACTGCGAGAAGACCCTCTCGACGGCGGCTGAGGACGGTGTTGATCTCGGACCACTGGCCTGGTGGTCCTCCTTCAGGGTGTCGCTCTAGTGGGTTGAGGCAAGATGGCCACGTGCCGCCATTGGTCCAAATTTATATAGTCGCTGCCCCGGCCTCGTTACCCTTCCCCTGGGAGAATGTTACCAAAACAGCTGGGCTGGCCTGCCGAGGTCGCGCAACCTTGCGCGATTGTAAGCGTCAATCCAGTCCTAGCTGCAGTTGATCACAGCGCTGTGGACATACACTTTGGTGAGAAAACAGAGATCACCATCAAGCAAGCCCACTTCCTTAGAAATGGAAACAATAAATAAATACTGATTGACAGCTCTTAGTCAGACTTCGTGACAACGGGATTGAATTTCAAGCTGCATCTGACGATGCCGACCCATTAATTGTTACTCCTGCCATTGACAAATTCATGGTCAGTGACAAAGTAGCATTTATTGGCGAAGATGTTGACGGCGGTTCTGCTCACAGCTTTAACCCCAGCCGAGCGGGAAATATTATTTGTGAAGCCGAGCCATGGCAAGACTAAAACAACTATTCATCGAAGGACTGAAACTGAAGATCAGCATACTTTTCATACATGCATTTACTGGGTGAGATACAACATCAGCAGCATTCCGTGATGGAAAACTTAGCTCTTTTAAACTCTAGAAGTATACGATCTGCAGGATGTTGCTGATGTATTCAACAGTTCCACATCTTCCCACAAGGCTGTAGTAGAATCAGGGAACAGATGTTTCCTGAAGTTGTCCGGAGCACCTGCTAAAGAAACATCCCTCAGCTTGCACTGCTACCATTCATTAACACAGTCTGTATCCAATGCCAAACCAGATATTTCTGCACTGCCATCAGCGGAAGGAGCAGCCAAACAGCACTCCTTCCGAGTGCACTATAAGGTGCAGCTGTGGCTAGGGAACGAACTACCTCCCGAACTCTGGGGATGGGGGTCACAAACAGAATCGGCTAATTCCAGTGATAACAGAAGACCCCATCGCACCCGATGCTATTCTAAATGTCATATTCTGCAAGTGTACTACTGGCTGTGGTGGGGGGAAAGTGTGGGTTTAGAAAACGTGCAATGAATTGCACCTCCATTTGCCACAGCTTTCATGGGGAGTGCCTAAATGGCATCAGTGTAACTCTGGAAGAAGCAAACGAGGAAATCGACGACTTGGAACCACCTCTTGAGGTCACCGATGAGGATGTTAATCGAGAACCAACTATGTCTGCTGTTGTTAAACCAGTCTCAAGACTCTCTCTCCAGAGGAAAAAAAAAAACAAGAAATAATGTAAAAAAGTATTGAAAATCACAATTCCGTCATTTATTTAAATTTTAATTTCTTTAGCCATATATTTACGTAAACTAGCAAACAATCAACTTGCCGAAAACCTAAGCTGAGTTTCAAACTATATCACGATCTTGTGCCAAGCCACAATGGTTATAAATATCCCACAAAAATATTAAGTAATGCCTAAACACAACTCCAATGCCTGCTAATTTTCTTAACAAATTTTCTTAATAATCCAGAGAATAGTAAAAGTCTTTGGTGAGAACGCACATATGTACGGCCTAATAAACAAAATATTGGTGTTAATTTACACATTTTGGAGTATGTGTAGAAACACATCCACTCCCTATACTTAAATGTTAAATTGTGTACTACTGATACATGGTCACTGAATAAAGACTTAATGTCAGTGTAGTTATACATCTTACACGGTGTAATTTTACAATGGCCATGTATGTGCAAACTTGCACTACATTCTAGAGAATCTGGGAGCGTATTGTCAAATAGACAAATTTTCGGTAATTTTGGCTTTTATGTATAATTTGCTAAAAGAGTACAACATTTAAAATGTGCATTATTGTTCCAAGAAATTCAAAGAGAAATGCAATATTCTGTTCAAAACAAGCAACTTTATTGCTTATTTTGCAGTATCATATTATTATACGATCAACAGGAAAAATGTTCGTGTACAAGATCATCTAGTTGCATATAACTACAAATTCTCTATCGAAAGTCAGTTGATATCAACGTTTTGGAATTAATTTTATAACACTGTTTGTAAATAATAAGTAAGATAACGTAGTACAATAACGTGAAAATGGTAAAACTTAACATATATAGTGTAAATTAATATGGCGCAGGTGTAAAAGTGTTTATACTGACGTTAAAATTAATTGGTGAAAATGTACAGAAATTACTTATTTACAATTACAATGAGTCTCTGAATTTACTTTTGTTTAGTGGGGAAAAAACACATACTCGAGTGAAATTACAATTGAGATTGATGTGTAAATTAACTTCTCATGGAGAAAAAATATATGAACGTTGCAGATTACTTTCTGTTACATAGTATTAGTTATAGTCTGTTCGCGGTTTCTTCACACTTTTTGACTCGAACCTTTGAAAAATCACCCCATCTGTGACGTTCTTGGTTGTTTCCTAAATATGTCACGTGTCACGCGCGTATTATACTTGTGGTATAGACCATTTACGGTTACTTCGCACTTTTCTGAAGCCCTGCTAAAGTTCTACTTCTAGTTACAAATTACGTATTCTTCCGGTACATGTAAATGTAAACACTGGCATGTCACTGTCAAATGCTTTGTTTATTGTTTTCAGCTGTTCAAAGAATTTTGTCATATTACAAAAACTATTTCGTACGAATGTTCACAATCTAGGTCTATAACCATATTTAAATCCGCTTTATGACTTTTTAACAACGGTTATTATGTTACATTGTTACAGACTATTCATGGTAAAGTTAGCACTTTTGAAAGCCCTGTCATTTGGAATAATAGCGAATAAATTAATTTTATTGTAGCCATAGATGTTAACTTACGAATGCATTGTAATATACAGACTGTATTTATTACTTACAAGGAAATATTTATTTAAAATGTTGTTAAAGGATAAAAAATGGCTGAAAGATAAAATTAACTAGGGTCTCAAAAGTACTCACTTTAAAGTTAACAACCTATAGCATATTTGTTATACACGGAATAGCATATTATACGTAATACACGATAAAATCTTGCCGCGACTGTGTTTAACTCTGTTACAACTGCGAGGAAAAAACTGTAGTATTTGACGTCTTGTTATTGATGTGTGTTGGGTTACTTCGTTAAAACGACGGCCTCAGTTCGAATAAATGATGACTCAACCAATCCAACGAAAAAAAAAAAGAAAAAAAAAACTGAAAATACAAGCACGCAACTCGTGTCGCTTTTTTTGTACCTAGCAGGGCCAAACATAAAAGATGGTGGTAAACATACACACAAATAGGCCTACCGTAACTTCTTTTCCGTTCATATTTCTATGCATTGTTACTTACTATCTTCTATGTTTATTTCGTTATTTATTTTAATTTGTCTGGCTGGTGATGCGAAACTATCCGAGAGATAGAGAGAGAAAGAGAGAGTGACAGAGAGAGCGCGACAAGCTCCACTCCGCCTAACCACGTTTTTTCCTCGGACGAAAAAAACACCATGTCACTAGGGTCTACGCACCGTAATTTGCGCTGATATTTTTAACTGTAACAATGAAATATGTTTATTTCGGTGCTACCTAAAAATTTAAATTTACCAATAGGCAACGTTTAATTTGCAAAAAGTTTACCAAACAAATTAGTTACAACAATATTTTAACTGTGAACTATTTCTTATTGGCCGTTGTCAACACAGCGCTGCTCTCGCTGGTTATAATTAGTATTTGATACGAAATAAATATTACAAATTATAGAACATACTAAGTTTAAGTTTCGTTTATTCGAGAATACAATACCGCAAAGTTAATCACAGTGTTATATATTTGTGGCATACAAATTATTTAAAAACAGGTTGTCATGTTACTCCTGGGGTGATTTTTCAAAGGTTTCGTTTCAAAACATCCGAAGAAACCATGACTGAGTAATAACATAAAATTACTTATTTTTTGGTTAAATATATTTTTAGTTATATTTTATCCACCTATTAAAATATTTAGCTTATAATTTATCATATATAATAAGTATACGATCTCTGTCTGTCTGTCCGTCCGTCTTTAATACCTCTAAGTCCCTTGAAACTAAACAGACGTTCTTCAAATTTTGCAGAGCGAATCCTCAGGGTAAAATACAGGTCAGGTTCGAATTTCAGCAAGATCAGATTACGCGATCATTACCTTTTACCCTAAAAACTCATTTTTCAGTTACTTTTTCCCTATGAAAAGTTTTATATTAATGCATACAGAATATTGCATAGAGATATGAAGGCAATGGAATATCATTTTTGTTTACTTTAAATGTCTCGCTTCAATGTTGAGTTAATTTCCAAGTGGGGCCACAGTGTCTCAGTGGATAGAGTGATTCCGATTCCAAGTGGGGCCTTAATGGCTCGGTGGAGAGAACTATGTTAAGTGGTGCCCCAGTGGCCAAGTGGATAGAGAAATATTAAATGGGACCGCAGTCGCTTCAATGTTGAGTTAATTTCACATCATTTCATTTTTACCTACATATATCAATGCAACATTTTTTTTCAATCTTTGTATGATAACCAAATTTTTTACCATTTTCTAGCCCCGTGACAATACAAAAAAAGGTCACGGGCTGGGTGCCCTAGTACTAATATAAATAGGGAGAAAGCATGAGCGTTTGTAACGCCTAGTAATGAATATCTCTTATCTAAAATATGATTACAATGAGTGAGCAAGAATGTGGTGCGTGGTCCCTTTGGTGTCATTTTCTGGACGTGTTTGCATGCAGCGGAGTAAAATCCTGGAAGTAGAACTGTGGCAGTGCTTCAGAAAAGTGTGAAGTAACTGTGAATGGAGTATATTTGACATTATTCTATGTAAAATTATTAGTATGTTGTAAATCTTATTTTACTGTTTTGTTGGGAAAAAAATACTTCGAGGGAGAGTAAGAAGAATTGACTTTTTAGTTTTAACAAAATACACCGATTCGGTGGAGACACTGCTGCGTGCTGCCAAATACGTTAATGTGGAAATGCACAGTTTTTTTACAGCGACGTCTTCATGATTGTCTAAAGCTTCTGAATTATCTGCTGGAAAATTTACCTAGTGTAAAATAAAGGTATTCACTATACTGGCCATATTTGGCTAACCCTAGTAATTTTTGCGAATGTAGCTATTAGTGTTCACAGAATGTGAACAAACGCAGCATTTATTTGACTTTAAGATAATAATATATAACATATTAAACATTGTGAAACAGGTGTATTTTTTCCAATAAAACAAAAAAGTTTTTCAAGCGCAACGAAAAATTGCTAATGTGAGACACGCAATTGTCTTGGTCTTTTTTATTATTGAGAATATACAAGTAGGACATCAGTGGCCCCACAGATTTAGTGATCCTAGCGACAGCAGAGATATTGCTGTAGCCATTATTCTGTCCGCAACGCTTTTCGTCGGAAAAAAAAAACACGAACGTAGACGAGGCGCCTCATTCATTGTCTTCTTCATCATCAGAGCTATCTGACCGGACCATATTCATAGTTGTTAGAAAACTACCTTCCTTTAAATTTTTCATCTGTTTATTAACTTTTTAAGAACTGCTTTTCACATCGTCAGAAATTATTTCGGGATCTCTTGATAACGATTGTGGGTGATGTTTCAAAGAACGAACAATCCATTTCATTCCTGCTCTTCCATTTTTTCCAGAGATGCCATAAAATATTTCAAACTGGAAGGCCATTCTTTACGTCTCACATTTTCTCAGCTCATACAATTGCGCAGTTATACATAAACACTACTCGACAAGCTTTCTTTCTAATTTTCTGCTTAATACATGCCATCTACCAACTTTAAATCGAGTCTTATATAATTTTCCATTGGGTACCATCTACAAAAAATAAACGGAACGAAACTGCTGATTTCAGTTGTATTGAGGTCATTCTGCTCAATCAGAGTAATGTGGAAGCATTAAATTAATCAAAATATTAATTTCCAAGTATAAATGGAGCATGTTCTGAAAATGCAAGCCCAGATGATTCATTGTTTTATACAGGCGTTTAAATGAGCCACTAATGAGCAGTGTTAAGAAAGAAACTCAAGAAGCTTTTATATTTCAGCGACTTCCTGTTTTGCGTAGCATTTTGTGACCGAATTTTTCCATAGCGATAACTTGACATTGCCTGTAAGAGTGTCAAAATGTGTCCCTATGTTTATTATACCCATTTCTTAAAAATTCGAAATTTTCGGGATCTGAACATGTGGCGTCTGTTAGAAAAAGTCCGTATATGTTTATTATCGCGTACTACCTGATTTCGTATAATTTTTTAAGGTGTCAGCCAACCTCCGTAGCGTAGCCTATTATACAAGAGGTGCCAGGTTTTAATCCCGGATTAGGCATGGATGTATACGCCATATTATGTAATAAATTAGGCTTTTTGATTTTCTCTTTCGTCTTCTCCTCCAGTTATCTGAAACGCATATATTCAAGGTAATTTATAATTACTATGTTACATGAACTTCTCATTTTAAAATTATTTTTGACTTTCCTTCTTGTATTCCAGGAGGATAATATGAGGTCAGCTAGATTACATACAAAACTGACAATAAATTACTTTTAAAAATGTTACACATGTCATGGCTTCGGGACATGAAGCCGAACAAGGTGGTGCGAAAATTCTCCCAGCCAAAACTCTCCATTGAAATATTATTGAATTCATGGTGTTTTTGACGCTTTAAGTGAGAAATAATTTGTGTTATCATGTTAATTCAACTGAATATTTTCTTACGGATACTTTATTTCTCTGATTTCTAATACACTTCGCTACTAACTTCGCATAATCCAGTAGCTCTTTTGATTGAAATTACTCGCTTTGTCAAATAAATGTTCAGTCTCGTACTGATTTTAGCCGGCTAAGTCGTGTTTTCCTACCGTTTTATTCAAATTCCGTTCTAAAAGTTCAGAGAAAATTGAATTAGAGGAAAAGTTTTCGTAGGCTCTGGGTCTCTCTTTAAACATAAATTCCTTCCATAATTTTGCATATGCAAAAAGACAAAGCTGCAGAAGGAACTTCCGCTGAAAAATAATGTGTTTAGCTCTTTTATGCTAGTGGAATACTCGCCTTCGACAGCGAAATAAATATTTTTATAGGTTCCCTCAGTTATAGCCTTTTTAATAAAATATACTTAAAATAATAACAAAGGTGTGTCCCGGAATTACTGATTGAGTCATGAATTGGAAATATAGCGTAACCAACGAATCGGCTTGAAATAGAGGGAAATGTATCGACAAGTAAACGCCTGCTTATGCTTCGTTGTGTGAGTGTGTGATGCAATCTTTATTTAGCACAGAAGACGTATACGTCACTTCCTTTTTCTCTGGACTGATTACGTCACATGTTCCGTCAGCAGACTTTTTTACATTTTTAAATTATATAGTGATACATTTGTTAAGTTATAAATAAAATTTCCATTTTTGAATACATATTTTTTCTAATGGGAAATCTATTTCCGAAAAGAAAAAACAGTTTTCGAGTACTGGTGCTGAGATATTCCGTGAATTATTTTTATTTATAAGCTGTTCACGGTAAAATGAGCACTTGTGAGGCCCTAGTTATTTTTATTTACCTATCAGCCATTTTTTATCCTTCGATCCCTTTTAAAAAATAAGTTTTAAAATTCAAGTAATAAACACAGTGTATATACAGACTGTTTACAAATTATTGGACGATTTCAGATGGCCATGGTTTCTGTAATACTACACATGCACATATGAAGTTAGTGCGATTGAAAAGAGGGAGGTTTGAAGTTTGTGTCTGATATTAGATGCACTCTATGTGAGCCCCACGTGTAATACGGCAGACGTTCAAGCGGTGATCCCATTTTTGCCACAACCTCTCAAACATGTCTGGCGTGGTGTTCTCGACGGCCGTGGCAATGCGCCTTCTCAATCCTGGCAGTGTAGCTGCAAGTAGCGGGCTGTAAACATTGTCCTTGATGAAGCCCCACAGGGAGTAATCACACACCGACAGGTCCGGTGACGGTGGTGGCCATAGGCAGGAGGTGTTGTCTGCAGCTGTTGCCCGACCAGTCCATCTGTTTGGAAGGTGTCGATTTAGGTACTCCCGGACATGTGTATGCCAATGTGGAGGGGCCCCATCCTGTTGGAAAATGAAACCCACCCCCTCCTCTTCCATGAGCTGTAGCATTAACCAACCTTCCAACATGTCAAGGTACACGCTGCCTGTGATTGTGTTCTTAGCAAATAAAAGTGGGCCAAAAACTTGTCTCTTAGACACAGCACAAAACACATTCACTTTGGGGCTGCCACGTTTAGCCTCACTGACAGCATGGTGATCCTCTGATCCCCATGCCCGGACATTGTGCCTGTTGACTTTATCGGATAAATGAAATGTTGCTTCATCACTCATGATGATTCGATCCAACAAACCCTCTTCCTCTTCGATCCGGGCCATAACATCCTCACATAACGCAAGCCTCTTTGCTGGATCATTAGGCTGCAGTTTTTGTACCAGTTGCAGTTTTTACGGGTATGACATCAATCGCTTCCCTAAAATCTTCCTCGCTGTTGATGTTGGTATCTGCAAATCTGCAACTGCTGACTGGCTCTCTGCGCGGACTTCTTTGGGCTCCGTAGGAAACTTTCGCGGACTCTGTCCACGGTCTCTTCTCTTGCCCGTGGCCTCCCTTATCGCGGGATTGTTCAAACCGCCTACGGATTGATGTAGCAGGGGAGCATAACGTCCATATTGCCGTGTAAATGCCCGTCGAACAGCAACAATGCTGTCTCTGCGAGCATATTCAATTACACACCAGGTACGATCGGTCGGCTATTCACCCATGACTTCAAAATCGCTAGAACCAAAAGAGAAACGTGTCAGTATATGAATCATCAGACCATCATCTTTCCATTGAAACTAATATCATATATTTATGTGCAGTATTAGTGAAATTCGGGCCTTCTGAAATTGTGCAATAATTTGTAACCACCCTGTATTTCACTGGACACGAAAGTTAACGTCTACGGCTGCAATAAAATATATTTATCGAATATTATTCCAAATGAGAAGGTTCCAAAAAAAATGCTCACTTTAACCTGTGAATAGCCTACAGCATCCGGAGCTGAAATATTTTTTTTATACCGCCGTTCAGAAGAGAACATATACATTTTTTGTCTGGTGTCCGGAGTCGCTGGCACGGCTTGTTGTTTCATCGCACGGCCACGAGTTTGCCTCGTTAGCGAACTTGAGCGGGCGTGGAGCTGGCGCGAGCGAACGCGGGGATCACACAGGTCCGGCTGACGATCGTCGGACGAGCGTTTCTCCGGCTTCTCTGCTCTGCACGCGTATCGCTCGTCACAACCACGACCCCGTGGCGGTTCCGACACAAGTTTGGTTTTCGCAAACAACGAAGCGGCTGGCAGTTACAACCGCCACGTGCGATCTACGAGCAGCTTCTCATCACATCAAAATGCGAGGAAACATTCCCTTCAAATTTAAAGGTATTAACGCTTGTATTCGACCCTTGAATACGCCTTTAAAGACTGTCCACGATAAAGTGAGCACTTTTGAAATCAACCTTAGAAAAAAGTCACTGCCCCCACTTGCATACATTTTAATGCGCGCACTGCGTGACATGCGCCCAGTAAAGTTGGTAACATTGGAGGTAAAGTAGTTCCATATCTTAATGTCGAATAAAAAGTATTAGGCAACCATTTGTAATAAATTAAATTATATCTTTCGCTTTCTGTTTTCATGCAAACTAGTAGATTTGTAAAATAAGTTTGCAAAACTGGAAAGATGGCAAATTGCTTGGTCGAGTAAAGCTAGTACACCTACTTTTAACCTACTTAGTCCAGTGACACGTTTTCCTAATATTATGTGTAATATGTAAAATTGCATCATTTGTAAGACATTCAGGAACAGAACACAGTTACTTCTTCACTTTCTGTAATATTAAAAGAAAATTATGTCTCTTTAAAGCACGTTAAAAACCATGTGCTCTACTGTTCTGCTCAGATTCTGATTGGTTGGAGAAAGACACGTAACATTCGTTACTTTAGCCGCCTATATTTTGGGTACACAACTTCTTGAGATCACAAATGAATCATTGCGCCCATTAGAGTTACCTTCTCCTCACAAAAACACGTGAAAACCTACACCGGCCCTGAGGGCAGCACCATCGCTCAGCTACAGCAAACGTAACACAACCCTTACCACCGCTGCATGCAGCCAGGTTATATAACGCAGTTACAAGTGAAATTACAAAACGCAATACAAAGCACACAAACAACCATGCCGTATTTAATAAAAAAAATAACTCTTGAGACACAATTCGACGTACATCACTCGTGACGCTGGGCAAGGCGTCACAACCTGTTAGTCGTCTTATGCTTGTACTTTATTTTCTCCCAGGATTATGTACTTATTTGTGCCGTGAGCACAAAAACAATGCTGTGACAGAGTGAGGTGGCGCTATAGTAACTCGCTTGACTGGCTCGTATTCAACATAGACTAAAGATGTCTTCTGCTTATGTACCCAACATTGACCTACCCCAAAGTAACACAACTGTCGAAGTCACGTGGGTCAACAATGATGAGCATGTTAATTTATATCGTAATTTTTAAATTACAAGCACATATGTAATTTATAAAATACTTTTGCCAAATTGAATTTAATTAAACGGCATTACAAATTGGTGTAGGCTGTTCACGATAAAATAAGCATGTTGAAAAGCCCTGCTTAAGATCTGCTTGTATGCACGTTGTGTATTCTTCCACCTTATGTAAATTTAACATTTCCATGGGCCTCGTCACTTTACTCGTGCGTCAGTCAAGTTAAAATTATTGTGAAATTATTAGAAAAATCAACATTTTTTAAATGTGCTAATTTTTACACAATGAAGCATTAAAAAAAAACAGAAAGCGAAAGATGTAACTTAAATTATCACGAATACCTAACACGAGTTACCTAACACATTTTATTCGACGTTAACATATGGAACTACTTTACCTCCAATGTTACCAACTTTACTACGCGTGTTACTCAGTGCACCCGTTAAAATATATGCAGGCAGGGGCAGAGACATTTTTCTAAGGTTGATTTCAAAAATGCTCACTTTTTCGTGAACAGCCTTTAAGAGGAAGCATACATATATCTCAAATCACTTGTTTACTAATCATTGTTCTAACTTCAAATCTGAACCATGCCTGTTTTGCTAGTCGTGCTGGCAGAAAAGCAGTTCAGTTTTGGGACTTGGAGACTGGTTGTGCGCAGCCAGCGAAATCGGTCTAGCTCATCTTTAGTCTATGGTATTCGGTTCATTCACCGGAATTCAGACTGTCCATTCCGTAATAGAGCGATAGAGATCGCCACAGAAATACATACAGTAATTGATCATTGGATTAATTTTCTGCCTCTCTCAATGTTACTTTTATATTATATAAAGTCCTAAAAGTTACCAGATTTTCCATAATTTCTATATACACTTGTTTGATGAATCTGGCGTTCTTACCAAACAAAGATATGAGAATTAAGTATATTTCTGTGATAAGCGTCTAAATTTTTACAGTATCGATATTTCGTAAAATTAGTTATTTAAAGACCACAGAAATGTAGGTTATAGTATGTTCACGGTATCATCACACTTTTTGAATAAAACATTTTAGAAATCACCCCATGTATAACATGTTTGGTTGTTTCTTAAATATTGCATGTATCGTAAGCATTTTGTAATACTGTTAACATTAAAGTGTCTTATTTTTGTTAAATGAAACTTTAACTTATATTTTATCTATAAATTAATATTATTTCATTATAATCAGTATAAATTGAAAAAAGAGAGTAAATATGTGTGTTAGAAATGCCTAGTAACAAATAGTTCTCATGCAAAATGTTATTAATCTGAATGAGCATGAATACGGTACGTTGTTCCTTTGGTGTAATGTTCTAGACATGGTTAAGCTTTATTTACATGAGGCGAAGGTATAACCCGAAAGTAAATCTTAAGCAGGCGAGGCTTCATAATGGTAGGAAGTAACTGTGAATGGACTGTGTGTTGTTTTTGTATTATGAAACAAATGTGCCATTTTTAGTTTTGATGTGGTAGCGTAATTCCATTACACCCTATTGTTTGCATTAATTATTCGATATATTTATACGTATCGCACTCACTCAGCTATTATATACTGAGTTCAGGATGATAATAACTCTAGTACAACAGACAGAAAGTGGAGGCTGAAAACAGGTAAACGATGCCGATATGTTATATGCAGATGCAATGGTCTCTAATTCGAGACACAATTCAGCGTTCATATAATTCGGTTACGGAATAAATTATGTTCAAAAAAGCAAGCGCGTTTTAAATACTGTTTAATCAATTCATAGAAATATATTAAATTAGATCCGTGTATATGTACAAATCAACACATGCCGAAACAAATCGAATGAAAGCCTAATCAAAAGTAGCAAAAATTGTGTTTTAAGACTGAACAAGGACCATCAATATAAATCAGTACCAGATATTCGTACTCGTAATCCAGCTGTGTGTATTGCACTCATATTTATATCAGAGTGACTGAGGGGCTGTGATTGTGGAGGGAGGGGGGGGGGAGTTAGTAGTGGTTTTGGAACGCTTACTTCCTCGTCCCTCTTATATAGCGGTTCATTGATTTTCTTCTCACCCCTTTCCCAAACCATTACACCCTCGATGCCCCAACTACCCCTCTGTCTCGAACCATACATCACCTCTCTCGGTCTCCCAGTCTTCCTTGTCAACCAAACCTTAACCACAAGTAGAAGTATGTGGGGGCTTCTGTGGCACAGGCTTCTGGAGTGATGAGATGCAACATCGGCCAATGTGCTATCGTTCCTATCGAATGGAGACAGTTTGTGCCAGTTGAATGACTTCCGCCCTGAATTCAATTGCTTTTATTGTTCTCTCATTCTCCCTATATGGCAGCATTTTCCAATGTTTTTCGCCGACCAATTTAAGCGCTAAAAAACTAAGACAATTTTATAAACTTATATCACTTATCGACGAGACTTTACGAAAAACTTAGTCACCACATCTGACATAACCCCAAAGTATGTGGTATAGATACATTTTTAAGCAAAATTATATAATTTAAGTATGTATGTATTTCATTACTAAGAGTATTTCATTAATGCTTGCCAGTGTTCGTAGTCTCCACTTAAACTTCCAATGAGTAAATAAGAATAATCTTTGCTTGCGTCCTAGTTATATCCTTGTTTACAGCAACAAACCTACGACATAGTGGCCCGTAATGTTGTAGTATGCCACTTGGGTGTTAGTCTTAAACGAGCAATTCTTCTCGTCTTGTTATAAGTTATTGTCATTCAATAATTTTGTGACATGAAATTTTTGTGAACTGCTGTATTGGGTTTCGAGCTGTACTTTGCGCAAAAAAAAGTCTTGATGTAAAAAGAAGCTGGGTTTCTGGTCTGAACAAACAAACGAAAGTTGATTGAGTTTGGTGCTACAGAGAATAAGTATTTGTAGAAAACTCTACAAGCATGGCAAATATTAATTTTTACATATCTAGCTGGTTAAATGTACACTATTTGATAAACCATACACTAAACTACAGCATAACATACCTTGCCGAAATTCCACGCGAAGAAGTCCAATAAAACTGCTCGCTTGCCACCTCTGCCGACGAACATATAACTTTTAACGAGTTTTGTCTTTCTGCTTGCTCGCAAAAGTTGAGACAGCTGCCAGTCTCGTGCACATCGTGTGTAGTTATTCAGCGACAGGCGACCAGCCAGTTAGGTGCGAACATTGTGGCGTCATGTGAACTTTGAATATCCAATCGCTTCATTGTAAGGATATGTCAAATCCACTTTATTTGGTGGCATACTACATTTTAAATACGTGTAGGTTTACATTACTCATGCCACAGTTTATGTAACACACTCCGAAGAACGAAAGAGGTACTAAAAAACTCACCAGGGGCGACGGTGGTGTAGCGGTTAGACTACTTGCCTCCTACCAGGGCAAACCAGGATTTCCGCATGTGAGAATCGTGCAGAACGATGCCGCTGGTCTGCGAGATTTCTGGGGGATCTCCCAATCCCCCTGCCATTCCATTCCGGCACTACATATACTCACCTCGCTTCACCCTCTTCGTCCCTCAATACCTCAATTTTAGATCCCCCAAATCTCTCCACCCACCCTTTTCCTCTGCTAATTTTCTGAAGCCCGAAGCTCGCCTTATTGCTGGAGCGAGAGACTATATTTCAAGTTGCTCACTTTAGTTACTTTTTATACACCTGGCTGTCCCGGGTCGATGCTGTCGAGCTCCTGAACTCAACACCGAGGGAGTCACACAACGGTGGTTGGCTCGCGGCACTGCGGTTTTAATCTCGCTGCTGAAACAAGTCGGTAGGTAGAGCAGGTGAAAGGCATATTTTATGTTGTTGTGGGAACGTACGCGCATACGTCATTGATTTGCCGCGGTGAACCGGCGACTCTGTTCTTCGTTGTGGGTTACACATGGGAGTTGTGCATTATCATTCATTTAGTCGGCTCTGTGGCAGAATTTCAGAGTAAAGTCGCTGTATTGATTCGCTGTTGATGCTTGTGGTATTTTCCATTGGTTAGTGAGGTATTTTTACTTGTGATGGAATACGAAACTGGACTAAATTACGAATTGTTATAGTGTGATGTGCTTTTATTAGAACCCGGGAGCGTGTGCATATGAAGGTGACGTAAATCCACCTGAAAGTAAGAAGATATCAGTTTATTATATTGTTTGTCGAACTGACGAATCCAGCAGGTAGTCTGCATGTTGTCTACTTTGCCAACACAAATTAGCGTAACAAATTTGTGCAGCCTAGCAAAGGAAAATTGCAAAATCTATTTCAATCCATGAAATACAACTTACCGAAAATTCAGGTAAGAGTAAACGAGTAATTCAGGTAACGAGTAAATTGAATGCACTGGGAACCAGTCAACGGGAGAGTTAAATTCAAATTCACGGAAAATCGGTAGAAATCACTATTAATGACAGTCAAATTAGGTCACTGAATCAACCAGTCTCATATTATCATTTTCACAGACGCAGTTCTCACTTTTTAAAATTAAGAGCGGAAGGATTTTGAAAATCCACTAGAACTCGTGCGTTTGAAGCCAAAAATCTAAAATAATTCTAAGCGTTTGATCTGTGTAGGTGTAAACATGTACACCTATACATACAAATACACTAGTGGAAATGTATTTAATATCACCTCGTAGGAATATACGTACCTGTCTCAGTTGGTACACAAGAAGAAGGGGGTGTTACGTTGTGCGACGAGTAAGTCCGTGAGAGATCCAGAACATTAAATGTAATACATTCTACAGATATAATAATAAAGAATGTGACCACTCGGAACAGCCACACATGCAGCAATTTTGGCATGTAACCTGTCGTACAAATTATATATATATATATATATATATATATATATATATATATATATATATATATATATAGCTATCTATCTATATCTATATATCTATACATATCTATATCTCTATCTCTCTCTATCTCTATCTCTCTCTATCTCTCTATATATATATCTATCTCTATCTCTATCTATCTCTCTATCTATCTATCTCTCTCTCCCTTCCCCCTCTCCCGCTCTCCCCTCTCCTCTCTTCTCTCTCTCTTCTCTCTCTCTCTCTCTCTCTCTCTTCTCTCTCTCTCTCTCTCTCTCTCTCTCTCTCTCTCCTCTCTCTCTCTCTCTCTCTCTACATCGGAGACATTCGCGGCAACGAGCGGGTGTCAGGGGTTAACGTGCCAGAGAAACACGAAAACGTAACCCTACCTCCAACAATCGATTGTTTATCGTTCGTGGAGGCACATAGGCGTCCACAGTGGCTCTGATTGCACGTGCTGTTGCAGTTCTGTCAGTCAGGGCGACCCGAACGATCCTTCTGTCCAAACGCTCATTAGTGCAGCGAGGGGGTGCTGGTGGGGTTAATGCCCGGTTGCACCATCGAGGTTCAGCAATGATCTCGGTTCAAATGCCAGTTTGGTTCTGGTTCAGCGCATTTGACTGTTGCACCATTGCGATCTTCGCGCCGAACTAGGATCAATTTGAACCTCGCCTTGAACCGTACCTTTTGGCGGTTCAGGATAATGATCTCGGATCAAGTAAATGCGAGTGCTTTATTTTAAAATGTCAAAGTTATATTAAAAAGTAATTCTGTTTTAAAATTACATTAACTTTCAAATATTCCATATCTAAGCTCTGTTTGGCACTTAAACATACATGTTATTAAGGATTTATAAACTTAACAGAGAAGACTAAAAGGTTGTGTTGAATGTTTATGTGAAGATAAAAGTACTGTAAAATATTTTTATTTACTAGAAATAAACTTGGTAATATTTAAATCGTTTAAAAATGGATTCGGGGGTTTTTTTCTGTTATAGAATGTAAATAGAGACATTTTACAAAGGCTTAAGATACAATGCACTTATTGAATTAAAGATGGTATTAATGATTTGTAAAAAGAAAACGAAATTCATGCTTTTTCCTCTGATAAAACAAAACGGAAAACTGGAAAAGCTATTCAGAATATCAGAAACTGTCCTAATATTCCGCATGAGCTAAATCTCGCGTCGAATACTTTTGCTCACGAAAGAACAGCCGTAGCCGACAGATGTAGTTTGAAAAATGTCAACAGACAGCGCTAAGTATAATTATTTTTTCGGGAATTGAAAACAACACTATACACACTTGAATATTATTCAGTAAAGTTAGTACAACAATTATTTTATTTAAAACAAATAAATCATCGTATCATCTAGTGCTATGTACACTAATTTCTTCAATAATATTGGCATTAAAAATAACGATAAAAATGTATGCAAAGTATTTCCAATCAAACAAAACAACTGAAACAGAGTTTTTTTCAGTGCGTTCAAATAAATTATATAGTAAAACATCTTAGTCTTAAGAGATAATGTCCACAAAAAAAACGTATTAATTGTCTCCATACCTCAAAATAAACAGTTGCATCATGACGTCACGCAATGAGAGTCAATCACATGTTACATCGCAATCCTATTTTTTACCGAGTTCATGTGATCTACGGTCAGAACTCGGCCGTTCGCGTTAGTGCAACAGTTGTACATTGAACTCGGATCAAACTGAAGATCACCTTGGTTCAGGGCTGTTACTGGTGCAACCGGGCATAAGAGTCTGTGGGAACCCTCTGTCATCTATCTTCTCCAACTCAGATGGATCAATTACACGTCACGCTTCAAGTGAGTGGCGATTTTGCGAAACTTCCAGCCACCCTCTCAGAGTACCACTATACGGTTACGCTTGATGTAACTTGTTCATTTGGTGTTCGCCGTCGTCTTCCAGGCATAGCAGACACGCTGTAATGCACACGCAATTGGATTGCACAGCCAACTGCACTCGTCGCTTTGTCAGACGACCTGTGCAATATGACACTTGGTCCAATGTCTGCAGAACAGTGAATGCAAATAGTGCGATCAGAGTGCCCTCTACACGCGAGCAGTTTGTGTTGTGAAACCTGTTTGTATAGGACTGTGTGTATAGACACAGTTTGTGACCATTGTTACGGAAGTAGGAGCACCCGGAGGAAACGCAAACTCCGTGGCAGTGACCACATCTCTCACCAACTGTCATACCAAGCTCTAGGTGTTCAGCAGAGTTAAAAATATATTTAGCAGAGTTTGAAAATAAAGGTTATTTCAATCTCATTGGTACTGTAGAGTGTTTACCCCCAAAATTGTGAGGAATGAACAAACCACAAATATAGTTTTATTCCTTGTATTGGGCTACACTATATATATAATGTATCCCTATATATATATATATATATATATATATATATATATATATATATATATATAATGCACCTAAAATATGTTATACAAAATTTATAAATACTGGTTAAATACAATTATGCCTGAAAACAGGCTCCAAAAATACAAAGGATGCCAATAGGGGCACGTGAGTATAAATATGTTACAATTTACCACTTTTCCCAAAAAGATTGATAACAATTGAGTACAAAATCATTACCAAAAATTGTAATATTACTTAACTTTCATATAAATGACCAAACTTGTGTTTTGCCCTCTTTTTATAATTTTTTTTTAAATATGCCCATTCATAATATCTCCATTAAAACATGGCAGGAGAATTCCTTCTGCCTGTTGTCCCCCTTTCACATTTTAAATGTGAATGTGGTGTCTGTTTCCTCCTGTCACCTGTCCGGTTCTGTGTGTACTGTCAGGGTATCACCTCCCATCATATATAGTCCAAAACTAGTGCTGTAGAGTATGGAGGAACATGGAATAACAGTATGGAGGTTTTGCCGTAAGTACAAAGATCAGTTAATTTAAATCTCTTGGTGACGTATGCCGCCGCGTCGTAGAGTTGCCTAGCGACGGCTAACTGCAATGAAGGGCGTGAGCCAGCGAAATGGTCCAGGGGGGGGGGTGGAAGTCAGCTGGCGGCGCCGCGCAGTGCTGAATCCGAAGTCGAGCAAGGCAGACACTGCATGTCAGCTCCTCGCTCGCCGTCGAAGGGGACAGCATACTGGTAAGTCTTCATAACCCTGGTAGATGAGCATTCTCAGGTGGCGGATAGCTCGTTAGGTGGAATAAAATACTGAAGTCTGTACGGTGATATTCTCCAGCACCGTTACATCCTCCCCTCTTTCAAAGCAACTGCATGGTCGGCCGCTTTCCACAGCCTACGATGTCGGGTGGCCTGTCGTAGTCAGGTCGGCAGCACAAACCACACACGAAAAATATTCTTTTCTTCTTTAAACGGCGTCCATAATTCCTCAAACACACCATTACGGCGACTATTAAAATGGGTTCATAAATACCACACAATAAACACAATCTCTCTTACTGGGCAAAAAACACAAGGGCAAAAATCGTAATATCGTGAAATAGTTCTTGTCTTCTACAAGATATTATTATTAGAAATTTTTCCACATTCTTTATTTCTTAGCTATATTGGGCATTTCTAGGGCACTCTCTTAAAATACATAAGGCTAGGACAAATTTCTAGTTACATTTCCATGAAATCTTTTGGTATGAGTAATATGTACCTTAAATTCTTTATGTAGAAGTTGTAACTATGGCACAAGCAATGTAACGGGAGACAAAAAACGTACCGCTTGAAGTGGACCACACCACTATGGTGCTAACTTTGAACTAAAATATTCAACTTTAGAACTGAGAAAACGAGTTGAACCATAATTAAATCACCACTACGCAATGTAACATCACTACGCTGTGAATCAAATTTTTCCTTCATTTTATTAAGATGAATAAGTAAATTATGAGTGGCTTCCTCCCATAATTTATTAAAATCCTTATCTGCTACGTTTTTCACACATAAGGGTTGTAACGCCCAAGCATTTAAAAGGGGGTGTAAAAGGAGCCGTTTCAAAAAAAAAAAAACTTTACAAGGAGTGCGTTTATGGGCACTATGAATTACATTATTCAAACACAACGCATGATTATATAAAATAGTGTCCCATTCTCTCTGCGTGTCTAATTGAAAACAACACAATGCTACCTTAATATTTCGGTTCACTCTCTCAACTATATTCGCCTGTTGAAAATACGGCGAAATATTAATCATTTTAACCCCACGTAAACAATACGTCACGGAATTCTTGTGACACAAAATACGACGTATTGTCAGTGACGACAAACACTGGTGACCCAAAAACAGAACAAAAATGTGATGAAAAATTATTTTACAAATTTATACTGCTTTAATGGTGCGTGACGGTAAGAAAAAACAAAATTTGCTATAACTATCAATTGCTACCACCACGTAGACATATCCAGGTTTACTACGCGGTAAAGGACCCATAACGTCGAGGTAAACCTTTTCCCATACAAACGGAGTGGGACTTGCGAAATACTTCCCTTCCTGTCTACAATTTGTAGGTTTCCTCTTTTGACAAGCGACACATTTCCAAACACGTATTTCAATGTCTTTCTGTGCATTTGGCCACGTAAAAATCTCCGTTATACGAGCTATGGCTATATCTTGGCCAACATGTCCTCCAAAAAACGACTCATGATAATATTTGTACACCATAGGTCTTAAATTTTCTGGGACAAAAACCCGAAATTTTCCTTTCTTTGACAAATTTCCCATAAAACCTTATAAAAATACGTAACCAGAGGCACCTAACTTAGACATTATTTCCTGACATTATGCGTCGAGCTTCTGGTGGTCTCTTATGTCTACGAAAGCTGCGGGGAAATTTTGTAAAGTATTAGAAAATTCTACTGATTCTACATGATTAGGAACTATTACATTAATTTTCTGGATTTCAGCGTGGATCACTAGCATTCACTTCATATTCATCACTGCAAAACATACGCGATAATGCATCAGCTACCAAATTGTCTTTTCCCTTGATGCGGTGAACATCAAATTTTAAATGGGATAATCTCACTAACCAACGCGCAAGACGTCCAGCCGGTTTATTTGATTTCAACAGCCAACTTAAAGCTTGGTTGTACGTAAACAACTCAAAACTCGTGTGGTCTAGATAATCAGAACCAGATGCAAGCTAAACATTTCTTTTCAGCAGCTGACAAAAGTTTACTAGTGTAAGCTACGGGGACAAAATAATTTCCTATTCTCTGATTTAACACTGCCCCCACGGCAACAGAACTCGCATCACAATGCAAATAAAATTTCTCTTGAAAATTGGGCAAATGCAATACTGGCGGCTGTGTCAAAATGTCTTTCATTATTTGGAAAGCCTTTTGCTGTTCTAGACCCCACACATATTCAGTGTTTTTCCTCTTTAGAAAATTAAGTGGCTCGGTAACATGGGAAAAAAATAGGAATAAATTTCCCGTAAAATGCTGCCAGACCTAAAAAACGTCGAACTCCACGAACGTTCTTCGGAATGGGAAAATTCACTACTGCTTTAATATTTCTGGGTCGGTACGCAACTGACTGTCTGAAAAAATGTATCCTAAATAACGAACACGTTGTTCAGCCCTACTTTTTTTTCAGGATTCACGGTTAATCTTAGTTTTTGCAAGGATTTTAACACTAAACGAATGTGGGTAAGATGCTTTTTTTAAGGTGTTACTGTGAATACACACGTCGTCTATGTACGTAAATACGAAATCATGCAGTACTGGCCTAAAGTTGAATACAATACTCGTGACATGACTTGACTTGGGAACCACAATTGACACCCATAGGCAGACGCGTCCACTGATACAACCCCCACGGGGTACGAAACACCAAGGGTTCTCTGGAATTTGGGTGCGGTTCGCACTGCAGAAATGCAAAATTAAAATCCAAAATGGGAAAATATTTCGCTCTACTCAAATACTTAAAAACCGTGTCTAGCACAAAGAATGGGATAGGGATCGATAAAAATGTTATTATTGACTAACCTATAGTCATTTATCAAACGGTATTTACCCTTTTGCTTTTTAGGAATTAAAAACGAGAGGCTCACATACGCACTAAAAGAGTCTTCAATAATTCCTTCTTGGTTTAATTCCGGTAATATTTGCTTAAAAATTGGGACCTTGGGTGGAGAAACTCTATACGGAACGGAAAATACAGTTCCATTATCTCGCAATTTCAAAACTACTGGGGTTTGGATGTAGTGACCTACTTTGGTAGTTATCACGTCACTAAACTAGGTTTTTATATTTTCCATTTCTGCCTCTAACTGCTCGTCTAATTTTACCATCTGCATTTTCCTACAGTAAGACGACATATTCTGTAACTGAACAGGAGACTCAGGGGGAAAACTAAAACGCAAACATTAGTTTCTCACGTCCACACAGTACTGTCTCTTCCCTAGAAAATTAATACCAAGTATGGCGGGTTACGACAAATCTTTAAACAACTGAAAGTGTACCGTCCACGAAAAATTATCCATTTTAATTTTCATGGAACTAATAAACCGCAGTTACCAAGCGAAAATACGGTACCCTCATTTCGCGTAATTTTCACCATTCCTACAAGATTGTCGCCATTATTTGGTTGCTCATTTCATGGCTCATCAAATACGACTTCGTGCCTGAATCAATTATGGCGTTGACGTGCGAGTCTCCAATTTACAAAGTCGCAAATAACAATCCTAGGTTTTGTTTTCTAGAGGAGATCTAATTCACGCTGCCTACCCCTGTAGGTTTATTTTTATACGGACAAGCATATTGCAAATGGTCTTTGTTTCCGCAAACATAGCATACACGCGGAGGCTTTGTCAATTTTCCGTCGTCACCTTGACTTGCCCTATTTACCTCGCACGCCTGTGTATACGCGTCGTGCTTGGATGGTACTACTTTCGCGTCTCTTTCAATGTGCGGTTTACCTCCCTTTTGCACTAAACTCGTCACGTGTTCTTTCTGTTCCCTAGCCTTACGGTCTTTAAAGAAACACTTTTCGCTGGGATGGTTCGTAGGTGAACAATATTTGCACTATCCTTTAGGCTTGGTCGCCACTACGTCACGCCTTTGATAACATATACCGATTGTTAATTCAACTTTAGAAACTGAAGTTGACAATTCTTTTATGTTTTGAAGTTTTTGTGCAAACGAAAAAAAAAAAGATGATTGCCTGGCAAGAGATTAAGGAAAATGGCCTCAATTAAATATGCCTCTCATACGGGCTACCTAACACAGAAACTAACTGCATAACATGCTTCACGAACTCTACCATAGTCTGCGTAGAAGTATGGTATTTTTCCAAAATAGTCATACGCAAACGAGAAATAGTGACAGGAGTACCAACGGTCTCTAATAAAATTCTACATAACACTTGAAAACCCCATTTGTTGGCAACGACTTCACTAAATACATGCTGCAAATTATCCGGGACTTTGAGCAAAGCAGCGGGATAGATGATATATGGCTCACACAAATCTAAGTCTAACATATTAGACAACGCTACTAGAAAATCCGCTACGTAAACCAAACTACTATGTTTCAAACTAGGTATTTTTACACCTATTTCAGGAGGAATAGATTTTAAAACTTTGAACAAAACTGGTATGGAATCACTCTTTTCATCCGCAATTTCGCCTCCCTTAATTCACAACCGCACGCATGAGCCCGCGAAGTGTGTCCAAATTGTTCGCCTCGTGAAGTCTACGATCGCCTCGCGCAGAGTTACTATTAACGTAGTTTTGGCAGGGGCTGAATCCAACTCGTACGCACTCTACCTGCAAAAGCCATTTGGGTTACCACAAAAACACACAAATATACCAAAATCCCAAAGAAAAAACACTTCTCACAATTTTGATATTCATTGCAAAATAAATTACAAGTACAGAATGGGATAGCAGCAGAGTAGCGCAGTAATTTTTTGTCACGGAAGTAGGAACACCCGGAGGAAACTCAAACTCCGTGACAGTGACCACAGCTCTCGCCAACTATCATTCCAAGCTCTAGATGTTCAGCAGAGTTAAAAATATGTTTAGCACAGTTTAAAAACAAAGGTTTTTCCAATTCCATTGATACTGTAGAGTTTTTACCCCCAAAATTGTGAGAAATGAACAAACCACAAATATAGTTTTATTTCCTGTATTGGGTTACATTGTTTTCCATGTGTGTGTGTATATATATATATATATAGCCCCTAAAATATGTTATATAAAATTTATAAATACTAGTTAAATGCAATTATGCCTGAAAACAGGCTCCAAAAATACAAAGGGTGCCAATAGGGACACGTGAGTATAAATATGTTACAATTTACCACTTTTCCCAAAAATATTGATAACAATTGAGTACAAAATCATTACCAAAAATTGTAATATTACTTAACTTTCATATAAATGACCAAACTTGTGTTTTGCCCTTTTTTTATAATTTTTTTTAATATGCCCATTCAAAATATCTCCATTAAAACATGGCAGGAAAATGCCTTCTTCCTGTTTTTCCCCTTCCACATTTTAAATGTGAGTGTGGTGTGTGTTTCCTCCTGTCACCTGTCCGGTTCTGTGTGTACTGTCAGGGTATCACCTCCCATCATATATAGTCCAAAATTAGTGCTGTAGAGTGTGGAGGAGCACGGAATAACAGTATGGAGGTTTTGCCGTAAGTACAAAGATCAGTTAATTTAAATCTCTTGGTGACGTATGCCGCCGCGTCGTAGAGTTGCCTAGCGACGGCCAACGGCACTGAAGGGCGGGAGCCAGCGAAGTGGTCCAGGGGGGGGGGGGGTGGAAGTCAGCTGGCGGCGCCGCGCAGTGCTGAATCCGAAGTCGAGCAAGGCAGACACTGCATGTCAGCTCCTCGCTCGCCGTCGAAGGGGACAGCATACTGGTAAGTCTTCATAACCCTGGTAGCTGAGCATTCTCAGGTGGCGGATAGCTCGTTAGGTGGAATAAAATGCTGAAGTCGGTACGGTGATATTTTCCAGCACCGTTACACCATAACTCACAAGACATCAATTGATGCTGTTCTCAAGGTGTCGTGCAACTAACTAATAGGATAACGGATTTCTCTTTCCTGTTATTACAATAATCAGCACTTTGGGGAAAGTTATCTTCAAAGGCCTGGCACATGGCTGGAGAGAATTGTGTCAATTCTTCCTGTAGGATTGTAAATAGGTGACGTTTGTGTATTGGTTGTGTGAATCTGGTACGCACACAAAGTTCCAGCTCAACGTACGCATGTTTTGTTGGATTCAAGTTGCGAACCATTTGGACCCTAATTACGCGAATAAGTTGAAGTCCCGACAAAATGTTGGAGTTTTGATGGGACCAGTTTAGTAATCCATCCTGTTTGTCTTCAAACCAAAAACAGAAGACAGTTGACTTTAGTTTATGGACAGAAGGAATATGGTGTTGTTACAGGAAAGAGCATATTACAGAATGTTGCCTCAAGTGTAGGAAGCATATTATTCTCTTGGATGTTTTAATAACGTCACACAGTTCATCGATACTTAAGATAATGGCTTAAATTCAAACCAAGAGGAACACAGCGTTGTACACAGACCCACAATTCGGAGGGGGCTATCACAAGTGCAAGGACTATTTTTGGCTCGAAGGGATGGTTTTTAAAATTAGAGACTTCTCCCTCGTAAAATTTTCGAATTTCAAGGTTACAATTTAGCAATAATTAAGCTTATTTCGTGACTAAAAAAAAAACACATGTTTCCCTGTGGCACTATTTTTTTGCCGAAATTTGTAAATAGGTCTGTAAATATATTAACAAAACTTCAAAATGTTATTACTGTTTTTATTCATATTAACTATAAATGAAATGTTATAATTTATCAATTTATTTGTAAATACTAATTTATTGTAAGTTTATAAATAATTTATTAATTTATTATAATTTATAAATATTATAATTTATATATTTATAAACTATGTATAAATTCATAAATGATATTTTTTTAATTTTTAAATATTGTAATTCATAATATTTCAATTAATAATATTTCAATTTATAAATAAATTTAATATAATTTATAAATAAATTATAAATGAAATATTATAATCTATTGATAAATATAAGGAAAATAATATTTGTAAGTTTTTTTATCTTATCTTAATAAAGCATTTTTACGTTAACAGAAGTATAAAACTCTTGTGATACATGGTTATTTAGGAAATAACTAAACACGTCACATAAGGGTTAATTTATCAATGTTTAGATTCAATAAGTGTTAATAAACCGTGAATAGAATATACTACGATTGCAGAGGTGAAATAGCCACCTATTCCGCAAACTCTAGCCGCACACGCCAGCAAGATGGCGTCACTAGTCAGCGACATGTTGGAACTTCGTTCGCCAGTCAGTACCTGATAACTTACTCGCCAACTGGCAACTTAGCCGATATGGAACATTTCGCAGCATGCAGTAGCCAGACCCAGAACATCTTTCAAGAGCCTCGGTCAGTCAACCAGAAATAGGTACGTCAACATCAGAGGAACCGCCTCGCTATTTTGTATCTATCTATGTACGTACCTACTCTGTGAGTATATAATTACACTCCTGCCATCAAATGCCACTATAAAGACAACACACTCAAGTAAACACTCACCAGACACCCACCTCGTCCATACACGTCCATGCGAGTGCCATACAATTGCCGCCTTCCGTTACTCAGGGATTTCACTGGTCAGTAATTTCAGTAACGACAGATATTGTTCCGATACTGCTGAAGGCACTGATGACCACTGATGGTCGCATCTGAAAGATACCCTGTGCGAGGCTACAACCGTTACTAAGCTCGCGGATTTCACTGGCGCTAAAAACGTCAGTGTTGTTAGGTAAACCATATGTTTGGCGGGAAGTTCGTCATATTCGAGGAAATTATACTCAGGGAAGGCACAGGTGCTGAAGCAATCACTTATAATATTGTGGTGCCATCAGAAGATGCCCAAAAAGCAATAGAAGGTGAGTAACATTTTTACTGTTTTAGTCCAAATGCTGTATGAAAATTAGTGAGGTTAGTGTATCCGCCATACTTGTTCATATTTTCCTGCACGCGGGAATACTACTGCCAGACGCTCCGAAACAATCAATGTACTGACGAAGAGAAATATTTGCTGGTTACTGACGACTGTTCCATTTCTGCCGGCGAACACTGATGAACCATCAGTGATTTCAGTGCTCGTCACCAGTAACTGAAGGCGGCCAATGTATAGTGATGCGTCACTCTACACGTATATACGGCACTCTACACGTATATACGACCTTCTTCCGCTGCTCCCAAGTTCTATGACGGCATTGTTTAAGCCACTCCAAACGACGTGATGCATTGTTGCGTTTGCACCGTATTCTCAGTTAAATTGCCTTCAACTTGGCGATTTTTTTTTATCTTAACGTTGATGAAAACATTAAAATTATATTAAAACACTAAAATATCATAATTCATTTTAACATGTTCGCGTTAATTTTATTTGTAGAAGTAATGGGAAAAGTTTCTTACATTTAGAGCTAAAGTTACAGCATCGTTAGTGGGAATACTGCTAACCCAAATATTCCTTTAAAAAATAATTGCCTAAAATGTTTAGTGTTTTTCGATTACAACTGCTGAAAACTACTAAGCAACACGTGTCTGAGCTCAGTCGACCACTTGAGTGACACAGTCCACTAAGTAGGGGTAATCAGAATATCTGAACCCTTGGCAATCCAGCCTGTACATGATGTCCCCTCCGAGTTGTGAATGCGAATTTTATCAATACATGAAATGTAGGACATACTGACGTGGCCCTTCACTTTGGTTATAAGTAAATAAGCCTAAAATAGGAAGGCTTAATTGTGCATGATTACAATACCGTATAAGATGTTTGCATAAGGAACATTCAGAAAACCATTTTAATCATTTTCATGTGCGAAATGTCATAGCTATTCTTAAAGGCAAATCGAAATTCTCGGATTTCCTTTCGTTGTAACAGTTTTTCGAGCAACACATTTACATTCTTCCAGGAGCATGCGTAGGAATCGCGGTGGCCGAGCGGTTAGCACGCTCGCCTCCCACCAAGGCGAACCCGGGTTCAACCCCCGGCCGGGTCACTGGATTTGAATCGTGTCGGACGATGCCTTTGGTCAGCGGGTTTTCTCGGGGATCTCCCGATTCCCCCGCCCTTTCATTTCGGTGCTGCCCCATACTCAACTCAGTCACCCTCATCGGCTCTCAAGACCTCGCTGTTAAGTGCCGCCAAAATCTCACTCACTCCAAGCGCATCGAGCTTTGCTACCCAAACTTGCTCACATGAGATCTTAGTTGGTTAATCCGTTTCAGCCCATGGACATGGGCGTAAAGCGAAATGTTAACAGTAGGTATAGGCTATTCACGGTAAAGTGAGCAGTTTTGAAAGCCCTATCGTTTGGAATAATAGCCAATAAATATATGTTATTTTAGCCCTGGACGTCAACTTCCGAGTGCAGTGATATGCACAGTTCGTTTATTACTTACGTGACAATATTTATTTTAAAAGGTGGTTAAAGTATAAAAAATGGCTGTAAGGGAAAAGTGACTATAGCCTCAAAAGTGCTGACTTTATCGTGAACTGCCTATATTATAATTATTTGTTCACAATACCCTTCCTTATACTTCATGTTTGTAACCGTATTTTGAATTAATAAGTCGCTTTATTTCCAACGAAAACCCAGCTCCCTTGTGGAAAGTCGATATTATATTAATTCAATAAAATTTAGTACCAAATTAGGTGTCAACGCCGGAGTACCTCAACAACCTATATGCATTGCTGTGGCTTCGTTATATTAGTAGTTACTGCAGGAAATTAGTATTCCACTCTCCCATTTATTTTTACCATTACAGTACAGAAACTTTTCTTTCCAGACACTGTAAATATTTCACTTTTGTTTCCGAAGCACTGGTAATAAATAATTGCTTGCCCGAGATATTATAAGTGATAAGTGCTAATCAAAATATTTGCTAATTGAGTAATGAAAATAACAACGTATATTTTAGATATCCGCTAGATAATATCGCACAACTTTTTTTCGCTACTACAGCGTAAAATTCCGTTATAATTTTCTAATTCCGGTACAAAATCGACTATCGCACACATGTACGCAAGTGACACTTTCCTAATAATTATGGCGGGGAAGTATGGCACAAAGGTGTCGGAGATAGCGTGGCGTGGCGGCTGCCGCCGCAGATTCCACGTGAAAGGTTCCCGGGGTTAACTGCCGACGAGAAAGACCATCTCCGGTGTAAAAACAAGAGCCCCGCTGCCGCGCGGGTAATCGGCGAGTTCAAACGGCGGATCTGGTGTGAACGCGTGCGCGAATGAGCATCACGCTCGTGCGTGTGCGTGCCTTTGATCACGTCGCGAAACCGCCGTGCAAAATGTTTCGGGTTCGGCGCAAAAAGCGCCGGGCATTCCGCCTCCACGCAAGAACAATGACACGTGCCCGCGTGGCCTGTGGTTCCGCTTTGCCATGCAGCATCCGACGTGTAGCTCGTTCACGTGGTAACGTCGTTACACTCGCTATGCTCGGCGTGTTTAAATAAAATTAACTGCTGTCAGATTTCCCTTTATAAAAAAAAAAATACATCTCTCTGCCAGATCGAGTGTAGCTATTTTTGGGGGCCACAAAAACAACAGCAATTGTGTAGCGTTATCAGATTTTAACACGAACACACAATTTTAACGTATCATGTTTTGAAAATATTTCTCAGTTTTGTTTGCGATTCGCGTAACTAAGCCAAAGCGTCGGTATATTTATTTATTTATAAATATGCATGCTTCTGTGTCGTTATTGTTTACTTCTATAGCGTAGTTATGTTTTATTACTGCATTGTGCATTTCCTCCTTGTGTAACATTACCAAACAATATATTATTTTGTTCTTAACATACGCCAGATATTATGAATGTAAGGTACGTGATAAGTTCATGTGTGTTTACGTTTTCGCTGAAGATCCTCGGGATCATGAATGTTCCAAGACTCTGATGAAAAATTATTTTTATAAATATCGACGTTAAGTTTGGTAGCTGGCAAAATTCATGAAATGTTTACGGAATATTGGTTTAGTGAGTAAGAAACTTATTTTCATTATTTACGTATAAAAAGTATGCTTATTAAATGATAAATGATCTATAGCTACTGCAAAAACAATTTGATCACTACAAAACATTTTTTGTGAGTTGTATTGGCTAAGTACTCTGTAGACGATGTAGAGTTGTTCTTTCGGCATAACCATAATAACTTCAAAAATTTTTATTACAAATATACTTTTTTATGTATGGTAACCAAACATATGTGTGACGTTAATAACGTATAGTGATGCATCAAAAATTAAAACAGAAACCTTTAATATAAACGTATATGAAATCAAAAGTTACATGGTTTTTCTGTTGACTAACCAATTAATGGATCTGATTTCTTAAGGTTTCCTCAGAATGCAGTCCACGCGGCAGATAAGCAATCAGACGTATTTTATACAAAACCAGAAACATTTACGTGCTTATAAACCCAAAGATTTTAAAAGTTATTATTTTTCCTTCCTATTATTTTAGCAGATGAAAGTCTTTAACGATATATATATATATATGTATGTATTTTGCGTTACGGTGAACAGTTCTTTTTATAGCACTGTACTTGGTATACCGGAACACTCTCTTATACCACAGCACAACTACAAGATCTGCGGTGTATTTATTGTGCGTTGATTTCTTAATGTGTGCACGTAAATATATTTTTTTTTATTCGTATGTGACGTTCACACTGAGAGAAAGGTTTGGTTGAGCCAACCAAATATGTGTTTGTACATGGCAAAATAAAGATACTGTATAGTTGCTGTAACAAAATATTTTGTTGAACAAACCAAGTGTGCAAATTCAACAAAACTGATTTGGTTCATCTGACAATATACATATTTTAACCAACCAAGCCACGTTGTTGGGCCAACAAAATCCGCGTGATAACATAATGTTTGGGTGAATGAACCATATAAAATTGTTTTGACAAATACAAATATATATTTGGCTGGCTCAACCAAACCTTGTCTTGGTGCAGTCATTTAACTTTGCGCAAAGTCAGAATAACTTTGTCCCATGATTTTTCATTTAAAGCGAAGGTTCTATAGTTCTCACTTTGATGTTTAGCGTTCTAGTGAACAGTTTTATTTACACATAATGCAGTCGAGTGCACGGAATCTTCAACCCGTCATTTCAATAGGCGGTTCAAAGTCGCCCAAGCTGGTGCTTAGTTATCCCAAATGACCATACCATAAGTAATGAGTAACAGAACAAGAAGTGCTGAAATTTTTAATTATCACATTGCTATACAAAATCAAAGATTTGTCTGTTCTGTTGACACATATTTAAGTTTGAAATTCACGGAGTGCATTTATGCATTTTTACGAATTGCGATTGGTAGGAATAGGACGGGGTTAGTAAACGCATCCGCGTACAAGATGTTTACAATTACGTGGCCACTTTTTAAACAAACCTTTTTAAGAAATTGCTTCTCATAATTACATGTATGCTTCCGTTGAGTTGAGAGAGATTTGGGCGGCTCTTAAATGCGAGGTCTTGAGAGCCGATGAGGGTGAAATGAAGTGAGAATGGAGCAGCGCCGGAATACAAGGGCGGGGGAAGTGGAACACCCGAGAAAATCCGCCGACCAGCGGCATCGTCCGGCACGATTCCCACTTACGGAAACCCGAGAGTGGCCCGGCCGGGGTATTGAACACGGTTCCCCTTGGTGGGAGGCGAGCAATCTAACCGCTCAGTCACCTCGGCCTCTGAATGCTTCAGCACACGCTGGCAGGCAAGTAGGCTGTTCGTTAAGTTGGCAGTGAATCATGGAAAACAGTTTCAAGTCTTGAAGTAGTATTCCGAGTGTAATGTTTACATTTGTTGCAAATTAAGTGAGTACTTCTCTGCTTTATATACTCTATTGATAAGAAATAGTTTATTCAAGGTTGTTCACAAAAAAGTGAACACTTTTGAAATCAACCTTTGAAAAAAGTCACGGCTCCTACCTGAATATATTTTAACAGGCGCACTGAGTGACATGCGCCCAGTCATTTTGGTAAAGATGGAGAGAAAGTAGTGTAATATCTTAACGTCATACAAAACGTGTTAGCTAGCAATTTGGGATAACTACATTTTCTTCTATTTTCGTAAAATATTTACTTTCATAATAATTTCACAGTTTCACTCGACCGACTCATAAATAAAGTAATGAGGCCCTTGGCAATATTAATTATATATAAGGTGGATGAATACACAAGGTTCATAAAAGTAGAGCTTCAGCATGGCTTTCAAAAGTGCTATTTTACTGTGAACAGCCTATAACAACACATTTAGGCTTCCTGCAATTCTATGCTTTAAGAGTCGGAGGGACTCAGTTGGCTTTATATGTCACCAATGTTAACTTGCGCCACAAATTACAAGAAAACTATAAATTTTTTCGAGGTGGCATTTGTTCGCATAAATAGGAAAAATGAAATAATTGTTACTGTTACTTAAAAACAGCACATTTCCTTTATAAAAAGCAACATTTTACTGTTACAGTATTTCACAAAGTGGAATTTTGCACATAAATAATGTTTTCCTTTTTAAACTGGTATGCTTGGCTAAAAAGTAAAAAAAAAAAATGCATTCTTCCTCAGATAATTATACAGTATATCAAATACTGCCTGCGCTGTATAAATCATATATCTACTTTTGAAATAAATCGAAAAAAGCTTTTGTAAATGATTATATTCTAGAAATAAATTCGTATATAGACCTGTTTTGCACTGGTGTCTCGATCACGCATATTACTCTTTAACAATAAAAAATGGCTAGGTACAGAACAGAAGGCAATGGAAAACGTTTGTGACTTAATGCAAGACTAAGAAAAAGGAAGATGAAGCATTTACAAGAACACAGCTCTAAAAAGGTAACTACTAATATTATGAACATAATATAGTTCATCTCATGTTATGTTCCCAGATTCTGACAGCTACTGATGACGAAATATTTTTTAATCACAACTGAATAACATTGCACTTGAAATTGAAAACGGCGGCAGATTGTCATGTGAAGTAATTGTGATATCCCTGAATAGAAAATCGTCTCTCTTTTATCAGAGAAAACAAATGCCGCATAGTGAAATTAATAAAAGTGCGAAAGAATTTTGGAATAAACTTAATGTTATATGTATTTCGAAATAATCTTTCACGGCATCGTATTAGTTACGGATTTAATCAATTCTATATGGAATTTATCATAAATTTAACTGTTTATCTTAATGTCGGTGCAGTGAAAATGAACAGCCAGTCATGTTGCTTGTGTCAGGTATATTTTTTCGTGTCCGCGTGCTTGATTGAGTTCCCTAGCAGATTTGAAAAGATTTCAAATTTTGTGCGTATTTTTATTACAATACCGTGACCAGAATATACTGAATGAAATAATAATCTGTATAACTTTATTTGGAACACATAGAAGCACTCTGGTCCATGTTGCTTCCGCCCTGCATAGGCATATAGTCGTCACATTTAATGTTTCGTTTATTTGCAAATTGTTATACAGTGCTCTACATTCATGAGATTCCACCAGCGGTCTGGCAAAATGTGATCTGGCCACACTGTGACGCCCATGGTAACTGCGAATTGTTTGAGAATTATGTGATATCAGAATTCCTGAGCGTCACAGTGCTAGAAAAATTATAGATTATTGTAAAACCTTATCTAAGCGGATAAGGCACGATATATAATCACACAAATAGGCTATTTGGAAAATAAAACGAACATGGTAGTATAGAAATTCTACAGAATTCGAGAAACCTACACGCTATATTCAACGGCAAAACATGAGTAAAATTTATATTTTGAAAGAAGTGAGGATGAACTTGTGTTTTTATGTCAGCGGACTACATTGCTAACTTAAAAGATGTTGTAGTGCTGATGTAAACAAAACCGTCACACTTTATACATACTGCTTTTTTTTTTCTCGAGACAACACGTTTTAGTTTAAAGTGTGTAGCCTGCTGTGATTCAGATATGACAAATTAAATTTACTCAACATCCTACTTTTCCGTTGCGCCTTTTATGTGAGAATTATGTTCAGGTAACTGAGTATTCCTTGTCATGCTGTTGTCCAGGATTTCGTTTACAGTGTCGCTAATTACTTGGAATCCTTTATACTTGAATTTGTGTTTTTAAGAGCATGGCAAAGTGGATGTCAAATTTAATCTACGCAAATATAAATTATAATTTTTTTGAATTAAAATTGCCATTTTCGTCAAATAATTGCTAGCAAAATTTTACATTCCATGGCAATAACACTTTAAAATGCATCGAAACGTACTATTTTAGTGTGTGTTGTGCTTGATGCAGCTGAATGTCCAAATTTACATTTTTATTTTTTATTTCAGACATAAAAAACCAAATAAATTTCTAGTCATTTATAATTTCTTGTAAATATGGAAATGTTTGATCCATGTACGATCACGGACGTGACTGTTGATCGGAAAATGTTTATTTTAAGACAATTTTGCGAGTTGTTTTAAAAACTAATTTTAAGTGCCATCGTTTTGTGCAGACTGTATGTAATAGTTTTGGAACATACGTAATTTTTTACAGCGCATGTGCCCAGAAAATGATAGTGACTATCCATGCGAAAGTTTGCAAAATCAATTTTACACATTCTACAGTATGACAAGAAATAGTGAGTTATCGCGAAAATCTTTCAGGTAAAGATGGTCTCCAAAAAAATAAAATTTTCATTTTAGGCGAATCATGTAGGTTCAGTGTCAGAGAAGCAAAGTCTCGTTGGGCAAGCCAAAAAAAAAATGTTTCTCGCACATACTGTAGCCAGTAAGGAAAGAATTATTGCAGGCATGTGTATAGGACGGCGAGACCTATCATGATGTCCGACATTTTCGCGATAAATTACCATCTCTAGAATTGCGTAACTGTGGTTATAACCCGCTCGTAATTCATGCAACATTGTCGAAAAGAATTTAGACCGAAGAAAAATACGCGTAACTTTCTAACGTACAATTTTGTACCCAAAGGTTTGCCATTGGCGAGTCGACAAAATTAAAGGTGATATCCACTCATGATTCAATAATTTGGGAGACATCTTGCATATGTAATCTTTTATAAAATGTATTTGTGTGTCAGAATAACTGCCAGTATTAATGAAATTCAGTAATTTAATTTTTAAGTGGATTTTCGTACCAAACTGATTACAAAACATTTTTGTAAACACGGTCAAAAACTAATCAATGAACACGTGATTGTTAATTACAACTGATACAATGAACTCCAACCTTAGAGCAAATTTTAACTAAATTTATAAAGCCTTAACGAGAGTAACTATATTTGCAGCTTCCAGCCAAAAATCGTTGCGCAAATTAATTTTGTGTTTGGAACGCAAACATAAGTTAACAGTTGTAAACGCTCATAATTTAGACAGTTTCACACGATATGAAGGTACAATATGATACACAAAAACCTTTCTATAAATTTACTACATTATTATAAGCGCAAAGCGATTTTACTAACCTTACTGTTTTCACACATGGTTTTATTGGCATAACTTAAGATAATGTATGCAAATATGAATTATATTTTTACTTGCCTAATCAATGTTATTACTTTCTCACTCACAAATAATACTAGTTCATGTGGTTTTACAGGCTGCGATAGTAGGATTCAGAACTGAAAAAGTCCATTTTTTTGGCGTAAAAACCAATACTGTACAACCAGTTGCCGCACTGCAGCATTAGGGAAAACTCCGAAGCCACACACATGCTTCAAGAACTGGAAGGCTAACCAAAGTTCTTCAAGTATGGAAGCTGCACTGATTGTTGAAGGTTTCCGCCAGTGTGAAGAAATGTATGGTATAAAATATACTAAACTAAATTCTGATGGTGACAGTAATGTGTACAAAAGAGTTTTGGACGCGCATCTTTACAAAAATGTTACCGTCGAAAAAACTGAGTGGACAAATAATCTTCTGCGTAATTTCTGTAACAAATTTAACGACATTACAACTACAAGAAATAAACAGATTGATGACATTGGCTTGAGAAAGTAGTTTAGTGACAGTATTCTTCGATTCAGAACAGCTGTTGTCAAAGCTGTAGAACACAGGCGGAAAGAAGAACGGCCACTGCATGGAAAAGTTGAAGAATTACGGAAAGACATCTTGAACAGTACAAACCAAATATGTGGCGATCATTCCCTCTGCTCGGAGAGAGGCTACTTTTGTATGTCAGTTGGTAGATCGTAATTATGTGCCAGAGCTCATTAAAAGTGGTCTGCTTGATAGGATATCTGGTGTCGTAACACAGATGGGTAAGCACAGTAGAAGTTTAATACACAAGGTGTGCGAAAACCCTGCAGAACACTACAATTCGGCAGTAGCTAAATTTGTTGGTGGAAAGGGAATTAATTTTTCCACTAGATGATCTTACACTGGCAGATGCGCAGGAGCAATTGTAAAAAGCAATACGGGGGTGCCAGTGTATACGTTACATAAATCAATGTACAAAAAAGACCAGGAGAATTCTGTAAAATTATGGAATACAGACTCAGAACTACAGTTGTAGCAAGTGAGGCCAAAATAAAGGCAACAGTGAAGAGTGTCGTAAGCATTTACTCTGCCGGACGCTTTGAGATAACTTCTACGGCACCAATGCAGAAAAACTGGATAAGGATCCAGAGACTTTCAATAGAGAATGCAGAGAATTTCTCGACTACTTGCAAATGACAGAAAGTGAGAAACAGAGTCGAAAGGGCAACCGTAATGCAAAGAGAAAGTGGGGAGTGGAAAGAGAGAAGACGGAAAATACTTACAGCATCACATTTCGGACGAATATGTAACATGAAGCCATACACGAGTTGTGAATCTTCAGTATAGAGTATATTATACAGCAGAATCGATACCAAAGCAATGAAATACATAAGGAATAACGAAAAATTTGCAAAGGAAGCGATGGAGCAAGAACTAAAATTAACCATTTTAGACCATGGACTTTTTATTGACCTGAACATTCCTTACTTCGCTACCACACCAGACGGGCTTGTAGGAGATGGTCGAATCGTAGAAATTAAGTGCCCATCGTCCGCCTCACATATGACACCCAAAGAGGCAATACAGAAAAAGAAAGTCACGGCATGGAATACTGACAAGTCAGGAAACATCTTAAGCATGAAAAAAAATCACAGTTTTCTCCTACAAGTGCAAGGACAATAACATGTTACATGCAGAAAATATTTTCTGTTCGGCCTCTGGACACCACTAGGAATAAGAATTGAAAGGATGTTAAAAGAAACTATGAATTCTGGAACAAAGCAATAATCCCAAAACTGGATTTTTTAAAACAAAAACTGCGTACTTCCGGAGTTAATTGATCGAAGGTTCGCACGATCAATGCCTATAAGAAGCCCTGCATGCATTACTGAAAATCAGAGAATGAGAAATGCAATTCAGTAAGTTTCTGAAGCTACATAAAAAGAATTTAATTTATTTTCAGATTGGGAAATGGATTCACGATTTGTTTTCTTCAAGCATTGGAATAATGTCAAAATATTTTTACAGTTATGTACTGTGACAATTGTTCATATTATGCATAGTGATCTATGCATATTAATTATTTATATTATATATTAATTAATATTTTTATGTATATTATGTTAACATTCAAAATGCATTTTCTAACGATAATTATATTAACTCAAATTTAAATTGTAATTTTTCTGTTCAGTGGCTACGACCACATTTTATATTTAAATTGTGCTTTATAAATGGAAGAACGTGCAGTACAAAATTAATCAGAGTCTTGTGTCCCAAATGTTATGCTTAATTCGTTTGTTGTTTCGATATTGCTGATGTGATAGCTACTTTTTCTTTCAAGGAATTAACTGAGTGTTGCAATTCGCTTGTAAATATAAAACAACAAAGAAAGTAAGGCGATACCAAATATACGGTGTATATGAATTATGCAAAAGTGATTGATACAAAATACAAAAATTTCGTTGAGAAGGATAGCAATTTTTCATTCATTATATCCATTATATGCATAGTTGTTTTAGAATGTGAAATATTTATAATGTAAGATTTTGAATAACGTTTGTGTTACAAAAGTTGGATTTTGGGTTATTAAAAACCAAAAAAAGTGTCCAGTTTTTTCTCTCTCTCTCTCTCTCTCTCTCTCTCTCTCTCTCTCTCTCTCTCTTCTCTCTCTCTCTCTCTCTCTCTCTCTCTCTCTCTCTCTCTCTCTCTCTCTCTCTATCTATCTCTCTCTCTATCTCTATCTCTCTCTCTATATATATATATATATATATATATATATATATATATATATATATATCTCTCTCTCTCTCTCTCTCTAAAATTATTGCCATATCATTTTCTCCGAGGTTCCTCTATCCTTCTCCCAAGTGCTTATTCAAAATGTAAAACTAATGCGCGCTATCACATAACGAATATTCAGTGTTTGAAAATCATTTATAAAGAAACTCTCCGTTTGGCGCACGTTCACTATTCCTGCTAAGTTATTTGTAACTGAGATTTGCGTAACAAAACTACGTCACTCAAAGCGGGAACCAGATAAGTTATTCATGCCTGCTCAGATACACGAGAACAGACATGATATAAGCCAAGAGTTGGGTGCGTGCAAAATGGGCACACCAACAATCACGTACCCCACATCTTCCGACGAGAAAATCACGTATTTTCGTCCAAATTCCTCCGACTCTTAACTTGTCTGGCGCGTGAATAAAGTCACTAGTTCTATGGAAATGAAAATTTTACATATGGCGGGAAGATACAAAATCAGTAACCGTGATCAACTTATGTAACAGAGTATCGCGTCACGTTCAACTATCTCCTTTACCATATTCCTATTTGCAAAGTGGTGTTCATATATAACGTGATGCTATGTTGAGAGTGTGTCGGGTGACGATGGGGGTAGGGGGTGTAGGCAAGGATCAAAAGCGGCCCAATAAACACACTCCACCCCCGCACTCCCCCATCTCGGGCTCGTTACAGGCTGTTGGCACGAGGGCTCGTTCGCGTCACATCCCGCACATCACCAGCGCTGCTGTCCGCCGAATCGATGCCTCCGGGGATATAAATCATCGGCCAGCCGACCAGGGCCCGTGCCATTTTTCGGCCGTCGGATTTCCTGCGGACATGCCCTTCCTCGCCGTTTTCTCACTCATAACTGGTCAGCCGCCTAGCCAGGATGCTGTGAATTCACTGGAACGCGGATCTGCTAAATGCTCGTTTTACGCCAGTGCTGCACTGCAAAAAAAATTTCTGGTGAAATTCCCTTACATGTAATGGAAGATAATTACTTCTACATGTAAGGTGAAATTACATCTTAAATTTAGAGCAAATTTACATAATAAGTAACGTACTATTCCCTAATGGAAAGGTACCTGACAAATATGGAGAGAAACTCCCACACAAGAATGAGAAAATTAACTATATTGTATAATAAAATATCGCGGGGTATTAGTACTGCTAATTTTTTTATTACCTCTATTCTCTGACGAAGAGTAACCGAACCCTCTACACTAAAATCCTCGATTCTTGGCGGTGGGTGGATACGAACCATGGTTCTTTATAACGATAGGACGATGCGCTATCCATTACACCACGACGACAGCACGGAAAAACTTGTGAATATTATTGTGTTAAATGATTGTTTCTTGTAAATGCACGCGTCGTGAGGTATTTTTCCAATGCATTTATAGGATTTTCCACTACAATGTACGCGAATTTTACCCCAGAGTGCGCAAATTTTACTTTAACCGCAAGGAAAACTATGTTTCCCCTACAAGTTTGCAAATATTACCTTACACTTGTCGGGTAGTTTTCCTATTGTTTTTTTTTTGACAGTGTAGAGTTTAGTGGTGCATCTTTCAGACTCAAAATCACTGGAAGCAAGGGTGGTACTGAAAAATGTACGCTGGAACTCTTCAGGAGTTTGCTTTAGGTCAAGCAACAGCACCGGGTCATTTAGTAAGGATTTACCTCACTGTAAGTTTAAATGCTGAAAAATTTCTGGAAATCGAAGGACTTTAACCGCAAACCATTACATAATGCCTCATATTCAGAAAGCCGTACTTACCGGTACATTGAACGCAGCTTACTAATTGGAATTACAGCAAGTCATATTTCGCTCGATGGCATCATTTATTCAGCTATATTCCTCGACGGTTATAATAGAACGGATTGAGTAATGCCTAGTTGCACCATCGTGGTTCAAAACTCGATCCTAGATCGGATGTAAGATTTTCGCAGAAAACTGTTGCACTCTGTTCTAGCATCTTTGGTTGGAAGCTTGAACTCGAATGGTGCAACCAAAGGTGTTAGAAGAGGGTGTAACAGTTTTCTGTGAAAATCTTACATCCTATTTAGGCTCGAGTTTCAAACCACGATGGTGCAACTGGGCATAAGCCTTTATAGTAGTAGGATTTGGGGAATTCTGGGCCATCGGCGTCTGGTGGCGGAGCTCGGAGCTGTTCAGGTTCTGTCATTCCGATCCCCCGGGGTCCATTTTTCCCTCAAATTTTCCCTTTTCATTAAAATTTCCCTTTTCCATCAAAAATTACCCCCTTTTTTTCCCTCATAAACCACTTATCCCCCCAGTTCCAAAAACGATACACAGAAAGGCAATTTTTGATCCATCGGAAGGATATGGGAGATCGTTTTCGAGGGCAGAGCAGTGGCGGCCATGTTGGTTTGATAGGCATAGGATATGCGAAATCGATGCAAGGGGTACAGAGTCCGGAGTCAGACCTAACCATCGGTTATCTTAGTTCTGTCAGCCATCTTGTCCGCCATGTTATATGTCGGTAACCTTGACCTTACCAGTTGACCTTGACACTGTGCCCATGATCTTGAATTAACTTAACCCAAAAAATTCACAAAATTGTTTTAAAAATTGCCAATAAATTATAAAAGTTCTTAAAATTATTTATAAAAACATTTTAAATAAAAATTTACTTACTAATTTTATAAAAAATTAAAGTTTCGAATGGCTTGGCTTAGAGAGGATAAGGTTCTGCGAACGACCAACAAAAATGTTATAACGTCACCCAACCGACATGTTGTCCCTATAACCATGACCTTAGGTGACATTAAAAACAAAAACTCTAGAAAAAATAAAAAATGGAACAAATTCATAAAAGTTGGTGGGCATATCATGTTACTGGTTACTACCACCATCTTGGAATAAGGTTACCTTGACCTTTTTTCCTTGACCCTGTTACCTTTGATCTTGAACCCAAAAATTGTCAAAAATTATAAATTCTAATAATTTGCGAAACAAAATAAATAAAAATATGATTAGAAATTATTTTTTAAATTTATTTTTGATAACTTACATTTCCAGAGGTACGCCACAGCACCATAGAAAGCAGATGACTTACTCTCCTCTAATCAATCACATTGCCATAACCTTTCCCTCCCCTACCAATGTTTCTCATTAGTTAATTAGTCGACAGGCCTCCACCCCCTCACCCATACTCATTCTGTTGAATGCACTCCGCCAGACATATTAATATTTTTTCTTGTTTTGTCATTTGTTTACTATTTTATCACTTAGGTAGCACTAGTGTATTAATTTTCGTTTTCGTCACCGAGCGAACTATCAATTTATCCACTAGGTGCAGCCATATTTGTTTACATTTATTTAAAGTATAGGGGGTTCTGTTTGCACCTGGCGTATTGGCTTCTATTTCCATCACATAAGTAGTGCTAATTTCTCGATTTAGCCACCAGTCGAGCTGACAAAACAAACATTATTTCATTGTCTATCATGCCATGTTCACCATATTTGATTTCGTTTTATTTCTTAGTTAACTTCCTTTCATTCTCTGTCATTCTTTCTTAATTTTGTCACCACCATTAAGTCAGCTGTGCTCCACCCACATCCTTACATTATATTCATGCTCTTCCATTCCAACTTGATATAGTAGCCTGCTGATTACTCGGTCACCTCCAACCACCATCTTGTGTTACATTACTTCCGCAATCTTTGATTATGTCAATATGGTTTTGACTTTTAACCATCGAAATCCATTTAGTTCCTCATTTGTATTTACAAGGAAAACAACTGTGTTGTGTTAAAACAACACCAGTCATGTAGAAATTTATGCAAGACTTCTCTTCACCATATACCGCACTGAAGCACGTCTGGCCAGGCCCGACTCGACCTTCACCCTTCCTCCCTCCAAGTCTCAGAGTCACAATTCTACCACTTCAACAGTAAAATGTTTTCATGTCTGTTGCATCCAGCCTGCTTAAAATGTATTGTGGTAGCAATCCATTATTATTTTCTGTATAGTTAACTTCAACATTAAACCTTTATTGCCATATTGTTGATTGTGCACACTTAGTGATGTTTCCTGTAGAGTCCATAACTACCAATTATGGAAAATCTACAACCCACACTTGACAAGAGAATTCAATTTTCGGTAACAGTTTAGTGTTAATCTGCGAGTGGCGTTCTAAACGGCTAGCTAATCTGCCCATTCCAACTACCAGATCACTTGAATGGCGAATCCCATTTTGTGATTTTTAACAAATTATCTGTCTGTACTGCTAGAAGATGTTGATTTGGAGACACGCAGAAAGATGACATTTCAGAATGATGGTGCACTGTGTTACTAAGCCTTGTGCGTAGGAATTTTCTAAACCGAAGGTTCCCAGGAAATTGGATTGGCCATGGTGGACCCATAGCCTGGCCTCCAAGGTCCTCCGACATGAACATGATTGATTTCTTTGTGTGGGGATATATCAAAGAGTTCCTTTGCTCCCCAGGATGCCACAGTTTGGAGGAACTATCAAGAAAACTGCAAGATGCCGAAGTAATATTATAAAACAATCGAATGGCGTTTCAACGCTTGCAAGAGAATTTCTTCCGGCGATGCCGCATTTGTATTGAACAAGAGGGTCTTCGAAAATGGTTTGTAATATGTTATTATAAACGCATGTTTACTCTTCTGTAATTTGTTCTTATCACATTTTCACTTAATCTCACAAATTATAAATTTGCACATACTGAATTTCGAATCACATTCTTCGAATGAAGCTGTAGAAGTAACGCGATGAAATTTGCAGGGTACGTAGCTGATAAAACGGGGAAGTTTTTTTAAGTAGGTAAGGAACACGTTCAGCAAGAACTTTCTTTTTAAACGTCGCCAAATATTATGGACAAACTATGCTTTCCGATATTTTCTGTCCGATATTTTTGTCGGCGCCATGCTAAGATAAATGAACGTAAATGTTGCTGCACCAGATTAGCAATTGAGTCAGCTAATCCAAAATAAATATCCAAGCATCTATCACAATTATTCATGTCGCCGTATCAATATTTATCATGAAATTACGAGTAAGGCACAAAATATAGGAAAAAATCCATAGCCCCTGAACAATCAACAATCGCTTAATATACATAGGGGTGTTCCGGATAGGACTTGAGGTCCTCTGCCTCCTTGCTTCGGCTTGACGCTACTTCCTGGGACATCCTGTATATATGCAGTTAGGAGCAGTCATATATTTAGATGGTTTTTCTTCAAAAATTCTCAATTAACCGTGAACTTTGAACCGTGAACCGTGAACATTGTTGAACGTCATGCAATTGAAACCCGAACCACGTGCTTACTCTGGGGAACGTATCCCGTGCTCAGCACAAGATGTATCCCAAAGAAGGTGTGTTCATAGTTTTAAATAATTATTTTATCGAAATGTTTACAAAAATGTTTATAGTCAGCCATCTTAGGTTGGAAAAAAAGGTAAGAGATAGCTTGAGATATTAATAAGATTTAAATTATTGAAATTATAAATAGGCCAAATAATTTTATTTGTAATTGTATTTTTAACTTTGTTATATTTTGTTCTTCTTCTAGTTTGGAGGAACTTCGCGGTATTTTTTTCTCGAATATTCCTTATCTTCTAGTGTCGAACAAAGTACTGCTACTTTAATAACCTGAAAAAAAATTAAGAATTTGACAGTAAGGAATTTACGAAAGAATTTCAGGACCAAGCAATTTCAGAAAGTGTTTTGTCGTTTTGGAGGAGCTGAAGAAAGGGTAAGGTCCTTATCAAGGTCAGGCAAATGACTTACAGTGTTAGCGGAGCTTAAGGAAATCAGTCGTGAAAGTCATCCGGATTCGTGTCAGGCACCTCGGCCTGATCCCTGTGCTATAGGCCTAATCCATGTAACCTGTCTGCTTGCATTATACACGTAGGATGAAATCAAACGGGAACTAAGGAATGCTTGGCAATTTCGGGAGAAAATATTTTTACATTTTATAAATAATTTAATTGTTGAATGCATTGAAGGTACAGTATGGGGAGTTATCTGAAGACTTAGATATGCATTTTTCACTGCGACGGTATTATGATTATAAGGCCGATAACAATTATAATAACAAACTTAATATAATTTTATCAACAACATCTAATTACTTGGAGAAACCACTCGAATGCAGTTGGTCGGAATCGAACTCACGACCACCCGAATGCGAATCAGGCATGGAAACAGAATGACGTGACACAACTGGTCTCTAAAGGAATAGCACTGAGCAAAGAATGGCTACAGAACAAAGCGTGTTTTGTTAAGTGTCGTTAAGTGTCTCCTTAATTGATGTAGTTTCCTGGATTACTCTTGGCAGTAGTCTACACGAAAGAGCTCGCTTCCAATCAGAATGTGACCCACGACAATAGGGGTAACCACCTGTTCATGTTTTTTCTACACGCTGTTCATTGTTAATTGTTGGCCATTTTGGAAATCCCTGCATAAGATCTACTTTTCTCATCGTTTTGTAGACCCTCGCCATATGTACAAGTGAAAACGTGAAATCGTTCGGAACCTTCCTCGCTTGCCCATCCTCTAATGTGAATAAAGTAGAAAAACTCAGACTTGTTATGCCTTCAGTTTCAACACAACACTCTAAATCTGAATGAGTTATAATTTCATTTGTTCGATCAGTCAAACGTATCTGACTGATTCAACAGTCACTTCAGTGAATATAACTAATGAATCAGTGAAAAATGCCAGATTTCCTTCACTTATTGATTCAGTGACATTTTCCACTGATTCATCAGTCATTTTTTCACTATTTACTCAATGGTTTATTTTTGACTGGTGGATCAGTTAAATAGCGTGTAAAAATGGCCGTCAAACAACTTTTAAAAATGGCCGTTAAACAACGTGTATCACGTGAAATAAGAACGAATAAATTAATAAAACCAATACAAAATACTTTCTAACATGTGTTTCTTCTTTCAAAACGCCATTTTATGAGGTAATATGAACACGGAGCATTTCATTCCGTTTTTACGTCTTTCATTTCGTTTTCATGTAATCATCACAACGCTGTGTTTGAAAGTTTATACTGTGTATAATGTGGTGAAGAGAGTGGGCTCATATATACTATTCGCTTTAATAATCTTAACGGTACCAATTAAAACAAAAACGATAAGTAAGGGAATACAATTTAAATATTTACGATTCCCGGCGAAGCATATAATTTCCTTTCATTATTTGAATTTGGCGTGGTTGCGCAGGCGGTAAGATAATGGCCTAAAGTTGAAAGGTGTGGGAGTTCAATAACGTCTATCTACCATTTTTTTTTTTTACTTTTTTAAATTACGGTAAATTGCAAAATTTAAATAGCAAACTATAGTAAATATGTTTATTTCAACTAATTATTTGGCTACATTAAATAAAAACAATAATTAATTCACCACTTTATTCGGCCGTCACTTATTCAATCAGTGAAATAATTTTACGTCGCTAATTCAGTCAGTGAAATAATTTTACGTCGCTAATTCAATCAGTGAAATTATTTTACTGAAACAATCTGTGATTTTCCACTGATTATAAGTGGAATTTTCACTTGTTCGAGTAGTTGAATTTCACTGCGAATCAATGGTTTCCAACTGATTCGAATTTAGAGTGTACGCCCGCAATACATAGTCCAGACATGGGACTATTTTTTCTTCATTCGCTGCCAACTTAACTGAAAAAACTACACGGCAGGGTGAACGGCAGCGTACGTGTAGTTGACGGGTGGCGATTTTCTTTGTGCAAAGTTGATTTCAAAACTGCTTACTTTACCTTGAAAATGAACAGCGCCTCTTAGTAGCGTGTGCTATAGTCTGTTTACGGTCAAATGAGCACTTTTGAAAGCTCTGCTTAAGATCTACTTGTATGTACGTTGTGTAGTCTTACGCTTTATGTAAAATTAGCATTGTCGTGGGCCACATTACTTTATTAATTCATCGGTCCAGTGAAATTGTGAAACTATTAGAAAAGTAAATATTGTTACGTGCTGTAGCTGGCGCCGACTCAGCTGCCCCGCGCCGTAATCGGAGACCCACCTCGCCCTCCCCTCTTCCCAGGAACGATGCGCTCGCGGCCTCCTGATTCCCCCTTCTGGGATTCTCATGAATGTCGACAGCGGTGAGAATTGCTAGCGTCACAGACCTCCTCTCGCCTGCTAGAGTTTCCAATACGTTTAGCGACGACGAAATAATGTTCTGGTGAGACTGGCTGGTGCCTCAGCCCTCCGCGACGCATCACGCGAGTTGGGGAAGATTCTAGGTGGCGGCCTACGACACTACATATACTCCCGCAACCCAGCGGCCGGCAGTCTTTGATGGAGGCCGTCTGGCCGAGTGTGCGCGAGCGAAGTGAAGTGTGGACAACGACTGGAGAATGCGGGACGACGGCGAGCGAGGTGTTCGTGGCTTGAATGGACGAGAGGGCGTGAAACCGAAGAGTGAAGCCTAGATTATTGCGGCTGGCGGGACGTTGACTGAACTGAGGTGGGACTGAATGGTAGTGTAATACTGATTTTTATTGCAAATATTCGAACTGTCAAATATGGACGCATAGATTATAAAATAATTGAATATGTTGATATACTGTATATTGGGACTGATCTTTAATTATTTAATTTCATTGATTTCTTTGTCGTAATTATAAATTTTATTGATTGGTGTCAATTGTGAACAGTAAGTGATTTCAATTTATTGTGAGAAATTGAGTTCAGAGAATTTTGCTGTAGTTATTGTAAATAAAATAACGAAATTATAATGAATTATTTTATTTGATTAAGACATACATCCCTTAACGAACTTGGTATAGCCCACTTAGTTTCTGGAGAGAGAAATTGTAACAATATTTTTTTTAATTTGCTCATTTTTTGCACTTTGATGCATCAAAAAAACAGAAAGTGAAAAAAATAATTTAAGTCGTTACAAATGGTTATCTAACACGTTTTATTCGACGTAGTTATAATGAACAACTTTCTCTCCTTCGTGACCAACTTTACTGGCCACATGTCACTCAGTGCGCCCGTTAAAATATATGCAGGTAGGGGCAGTGACTTTTTTATAAGGTTGATTTCAAAAGTGCTCACTTTATCGTGAACAGTCTTTATAAATTCGCAAGTTCAAAACGAGCTAAGCATTGCGACGATTTGAGAGACTTTGTGACAGTGTGATTTAAAATGGAGAAATAAGTAACCAATGTATAGAAGAGAGATATATGTGACATTTACCAATGTAATTTACCCTCCAACAGTGTTTGGTCGATTCAGGAACTCTCAAAGGGCATTCACATGCACTGGCAGTCATAATACATAAAACCCTCCATATTATTAAGAAGCATAGGCTTGTGTGGTTCAACATTACCAATAAAAGAAAACAAAATACCATTAATTATATTTAATTCATAGCAGAAAAATTAAAATTAAAATCAAAATAAAACTGTTCAACTATGTGTGAAAACCAAATCAATTAAATAAAAATTATGTTCTGTAAGTAGATTAATATCATTAAAATGTTACTACCATTCAAACAAAATAATTACTTCAATTGAAAATAAAATAAAATAATTATATATTTAAGGCTGCTTCCAAATAATTAAATGAACTTTAAATTAATTATTCTGTTTCCGAATAAAAGTTTCGTTAGGTTTAGTGCCTCTTAACAAAGGTTTATGTAGTGAGCTCCATTAAATATATATAGCGTTACAAGTTCCAATCACTTTCCCACATATCTTACTTCGGGTCCATAATCTCTTCAAAATTAGCGAAAGTTGACGGTACTCCAGACAAAGTTAAGTGAAAATCAAAAATAAGAAAAATAGTTCTTCACTCCCAGTTTATATTCAAATAACTTTAAAGTCTAAAAAGTTTGCTCCTGTAACTTACTCAATCGGGTCGCGTAGGACTACTGGGCTTAATAAGTGACACTCAAAACTGCAAATAAATCTTCCAAAACTATATCATCTGTCACTATCATTTCAGGAGCAATGATAAACTTGCAAGAGACGCTACCAAACATAAGTATGTATGCCCAAAAATTAGGTGGCGACACCTTAATCTGTAGGTAGTGCTGACGTTACCAGCATGGCGTCGTGGCGTCGGTGTAGACTCCGCCCCCTCGACTGCGTCCACTAATAAATCCAAACTAAATCCTCTAGACTTTGGCCTCTTCTTAACTTGCCAAGCTAGTCCTCAATTAAATTAACTTCGGGTACCAAAAACACTGACCTAGATTATGTCGATGCCGAATATTTCGTCTAAGAAATCCCGGCTATTAAAAATGAGCCCTTAAATCTACAGATCCGTACCCAGAAGTCCTTGACTTCCGGCAACTTCATCGTCAAGTTCTATCAATGGAGCTCAGCTGCTTCCGGTTTAGTAAGTCACGAATGTAGCTTAACTCAAAATAAAACTGTAAATAAAAGAAAATAAACAGTGTTAAAAATTAAAATAATAAATTCTGAGACTTGTAGAATCCTGAAAAATCATTAGGTAACATACTTAAGTTAAGCAGCCAAAATGCTCAGAATAATGTACTTACCATAGAGTAACATAAATTAACATACAAGAACTGAAAATAATGGTGGATCCTAACTCATATTACACATTTAAAAATCATTAAATAAAATATGTAAAATTGCAGAAGGGTTTCAATTAAAATAAGCTGGTGCTTAAAATATGTAGGTGTGATATGGTACAAAACAATACACGTGTTAATCTGCATACCAGTTTCGGGACATGTAAATGAGAGTACATGGATATGTTACAGTGCGGACTGCGGTACACTCGATCTCACTTCGTCGCAGATGATTCCCCGAACTACAACGGCAGCGTCCTTCGTCCCGGGCGCAGTCCAACATCGACCCGTCATCGGGAAGTATCATCCGCGTCTCGCCGTCACGCACACACACACACAGAGTCGGTGGAACCACGTCTTCCCCTCCCCTCCCCACACCCTCCCTCTACGTCGCGAAACGAATCTCGGCAGTATTAATTGAAACATGGATGTCTTGTCTCGCTGACGGCAGCCGTGCCCTCCGGGGAAATAAGGCAAGATTTGCGAGCCGCGACGTCACGGCTGTTATTACGTAGAGGAAGCTCCCTGTCCGTGGAGTTTAATAAGTGAACCTGCCGTGAATCTGTATGCCTCATTTAAATAAGACTTTTAAAAAAAAGTCATATGCCTTTCTTAACCATTCAGACCCAGACTACACAACTGTATACATAGCTAACAGGGTAACTTTAAGGTATATGTTGTTCACGGTAAAGTGTTCACTTTTGAAAGCCCTCTCACTTGGAATAACAATCAATTAATATATTTTATTTTAGATTTTGGTGTTAAGTTCAAGGTATGGGCTGTTCCCGCTAAAATGAGCACTTTTGAAAGCCCTGCTTAAGATCTACTTGTATATAGGTTGTGTGTTCTTTCTCCGTATGTAAAATTAGCATTGCCATGGGCCCTATCACTTTATTCATGCATCGGTAAAGTGAAACAGCGAAATTATTAGAAAAGTATATACTGTACAAATCTGCTCATTTTTACACTTCATTTCATTAAGAAATACAGAAAGCGAGAGAAATTATTTAGTTATCCCAAATGGTTACCTAACACATTTTGTTCGGCGTTAATTTGTGGAATTACTTTTCCCTCGGGTGAATGTCACACATTACGACCGTTAAAATATATGCAAGTTGCAGGTAGGGACAGTGACTATTTCGTATAGTTGGTTTCAAAAGTGCTCATTTTATTGTGAACACCTTTAACGTGGAATATACGAACTGTGTTTATTACTTACATGGAAATATTTATTTTAAAATGTGGTTAATGGATAAAAAATGGCTGAAAGAAAAAAGTAACTAGAGCCTCGGAAGTGCTCACTTTACAGTGAACAGCCTATAAATCCTATTCAGGTTAGGAACAAAACTATATTTCTTATGGGGACTCCGGCGTAGGGAAAATTTCCCCCGCTAGGGGCGCAGTGTTCCGAAAGGTAACGTTTGATTAAAATTTTAAGTTACGTAAATAATAAAAGAGAAGGGTTTTACTTAGTTACGAAGTTATTTTATTTTTTTATAATTATTACAAATATTCTGTTTTTTAAAGAAGAAAATAACAAAAATCTAGTAGACATGCGACACTAGCGCTTGCCTAGTGGCGAAAAATTTTCCCTTTGCAAAACTGTTAGCATTGATCTTCCCAGCCTGTAAAGGCTGTTCGCGATAAAGTGAACACTTTTGAAATCAACTTTAGGAAAAAGTCACTGCTGCACCTACCCGCATACACTTTAACGGGCGCACTGTTGTTACGCGCTCAGTAAAGTTGGTAACGATGAAGGGAAACTAGTTCCATACCTTAACGTCGAAATAAAACAGTGAGGTAACAATTTGTGATAACTTATATTATCTCTCTCCATTTTCAATTTTTTTTTTTGTTGTTGTGTATCTAAGTGTAAAAATCAGCAGATTTGTTTAAATATTTACGTTTCTAAAAATTTCAGTTTCACGCTACTGTCCGCCGAATCGATGCCTCCGGGGATATAAATCATCGGCCAGCTGACAAGGGCCCGTGCCATTTTTCGGCCGTCGGATTTCCTGCGGACATGCCCTTCCTCGCCGTTTTCTCACTCATAACTGGTGACATAGTTCACTCGATAATTTGTGATTGTGAAATTATTGGAGACGTTTGTGTGTTACTAACATGGTAATTCTAACATTTATGCGAGTCAAATAAGCATAAAATAATTAACTCAGTATCCACAAAGTTAGATGTTGCACTTTTAATACAACTTTAAGGCGATATTATATACCGTCAGATTTACCGGGATCATTATGCGGTCTGTGTGTAAGTTTAAATATATGCTTTTGACGGCAGGGAAATTTTAATAATTTATTTCAAAAGAACTCATTTAACAGTGAACCAGTTATACGCATTTAATAAAGCACATAGCCATTTTCTAAAAGATATATAATGTGTGTATGTATGTTTATTTTCACGTAGCAGTACTAGATGGCAGCACATACGATGATCAAAAGCGTAATTACGTGGAAAATCAGATATAGAGTACTTTCCGTTGGTGATAACTGAAGAATATCAGCAACTTCAGAAGCAATATACAACGTGTAACTAAAAATCACTGACACACTCCGGGACAGGTTATTCCTGACGAAAATGAAAATATATGAGGAAAATGTTTGTACCACATTTCCATAAAGTAATTAATAAGGGAGCTGTACATATTTAAAAAAGAAAAAAAAGTTTTAAATCGATTTTTTTTTTTTTTTTTTTTTTTTTTTACAAATATCAAGAAATACTTGATATTAAGCAACAAATCGACGAATAGAGTTTTGTAGAATGGAAAACTTACACCTATGAAAATGCAGTTGGTAACATCATCCCCTTTTATTTGGAAAGTATGGGTTCATATTCGTAACAAAACACAGGACGGCAATTTTTTTTTATCAGGGGTGATTTTACGAACCAGCATGTAATGCAATAAAAGTGCACTGCACTCTATCGGGGAGTTATGCAAGAGCAGATATAAGAAATTAAAACCCTTCCAGCAATTGCAATACTTTGTCTAAAAAAAATGCAATTGTTTAAAAAGATGCATCCTTACTATAACACAGTAGCATATTGTTTTTAACTTAGTTATTACCGTTATCGGATTTTATGACGTGAATAATATATTCTGGTAATAAAGGTTTCATAATATCTCAGAACGTCAGAGGTACGTTGTTATTGTGCAATTTCGTATTTTGGAGACAGTCACAATTACTAAAACTGCAAGTGAGGATTTGATTGGTTAATAATTGTTTTATTACAGAAAATGAAATATACAACATTGGAATCAAATAAAAATACAGGAGCCGGAGTATGAATCAACATGCCCTCCTGTTGATTGTGCAGCGGGAGGGGGGGGGGGTGGAATTATAGAGAAAACACACACGGTAACATTGCTAAAACAAACAAATAATTATGTTGTAAAAAGTATCCAAAACTTCAAAATGAAATGAGAGCAGGTGAGGGTTTATCTCCCACGTACTTTGTTGTGCAAGAATAGGCGTATTGGAATTATTGTAAATGCATAGAAACAAAAATGTACTGCAGGTAAAGCCTGTTCATGATAAAGTGAGCATTTTTTAAATCAACCTTCGAAAAACGTCACGGGTCCTGCCTGCATGTATTTTAACGGGGGCACTGAATGGCATGCACCCAGTTAAGTTGATAACGATGGATGGAAAGTAGTTCTATTTCTTAAAGTCGAATATAAAGTGTTAGGTAACCATTATTGATAACTTATATTATTTCTTTACCTTTCTGCTTTTCTTATGCATAGAAGTATAAAAATTAGCAGATTTTTTTTAATATTTACTTTCCTAATAATATTATATTTTCACTTGACCGACGCACGAATAAAGTGCTGAGGCCCGTGGCAATGTTAATTTTACTCAAGGCGGAAGAAGACACAACGTGCATACAAGTATACTAGATCTTAAGCAGGGATTTCAAAAGTGTTAATTTTACTGTGAACATCCTATAGTAGATTTGGCTTGTTGATTACAAAGGTAAGCTTTATTTTTTTTGGTATGTTACACGTTCCTATTATAAAACATGCCATACTGCCCCGCTTCAGCTTTTATTGATTTCTAATTCGTTATAAAAATTAGGTATAATTTTTTTAGGATGTCAAATGTCGTAAAAAGTATACGTTAACATAACATCCTTTATAGGCTGTTCGCGATAAAATGAGTACTTTTGAAAGCCCTGCTTAAGTTCTACTTGTATGCACGTTATGTATTCTTCCGCCTTATGTAAAATTAACATTGTCATGGGCTACATCACTTTTTTCATGAGTCGGTCAAGTATAACTGTGAAATTTTTAGGATAGCAAATATTATACAAATCTACTATTTTTCACACTTCGATGTATTAAAAGAACAGAAAGAGAAAAAAATAGTTTAAGTTATAAATGGCTACCTAACACTATTTATTTCACGTTAAGGTATCGTTACCAGCTTTACTGGGCAAATGTCACTCAGTACACCCATTAAAATATAATACATTCAGGGGCAGTAACATCGTTCTGAGGTTCAGTTTAAAAGTGCTCACTTTATCGTGAATAGCCTTTATCGCCTTACACTCTCCTTTCTTTTTATCGTAGTCTGTGCACGTCATTGCAGCCGTAGAAAACGTGCGAAGGCCGAGCACTTCTGGCGTGGCTGCAGGCGGAAGGATTGCGCCGCGGACTTCCTTTTGTTTTCGGAGACGCCACCGCCCTTCGCTCCGCATTCATCCTTCATCCGTTTCCCGGGGCTGCCGCGTCTCGGTATTCCCGGCGAAATAAAATAAACTCGGTGGCGCGCGAAATAGGACGTTGAGGGCGGCTGCGGCACCGTGTTTCGAAAACGCGGTGTGTGGGAACCGTGGTGAGAAGGGTGGTGATGGTTGCGGGGAGGGGCAGTAGTAAGCGCCGATCCCGGCTGACTGCTGCTAATTATAACGCCGCGCTGCGCCGTGAAATGACACAGGAACCGCTGCACCTGCTGCTTCCGAGCGAGGCTTATAACACACCCAATACGCGCGCGCTTCACAAAAGAGTATTGCCTCTTTAAAAACAATCCCCTCCCCAGCACGATGGGCGAGCGAGATTTAATTATGCCTTATCTGAACACTAGCTTGCGTAGAGCTTACGTGGGAGTTTTTTTGTTATATTATATTCGCGGTTTCTTCGCACTTTTGACGTGAATACGTCTTTAAAATTTGCGACCATAGTGGGAGGCGACCCAGCAGAAAATCCGATGATGAGAAAATTGGGGGATACAGTTTGGCATTGCAGCTCCGAATCTATCCTCTACATTGAAAATTCGATTGCGCCATTCGATTGCCAAAGGATCAAAGAATATGTTAACTTGAGTGAGGGCTGTAAAGTATCACGGGGAGGGGGGGCGCAATTTTGAGTTCGTTTCGCCGCGTCTCATAACTTCCGCGTAGTATAAATTTTGACTTGGAGAAGCTACGACGCTCGTTTAAGTTTAAATCGGCAGACAGTTCTCGCCAAGATCAATCAAAGGCGTGTATAAAAACATTTGTGTGGCGTGGTTATGGTGAAATTGTACGCATTTAATGTAAAAAATTAATAAAACTTAACACAATTTCGGACTATACTCATCAAAAACCGTGTCGAAATACAGAAATCGTATACGGTTGGAAAGAGCATCTCAAAAGCAATCCAGCGATACCCATAAAACCCCATCTGACGGAGTGAAGCGGTGCCGGGAACGTAAAATAAACATCAAGGCGTATGAGCCCGTCAACGTAGACGTATTCACGCAAAAAAAAACGGCCGTGTCCCCAACACAGCCAAACCCAAGTTTTGAATCAAACCTTTAGCTGTTTCCTAAACATGTCATGTTTTACAAGCGTTTTATATTTGTTGTATCATAAAAGTTCCTTATTTTTGGTTACATTGAACTTTTACTCATATTTTATCTACAAATTATAATAATTAATTTATAATAAGTATTAAATATAACAGTGAGAAAATAGCGATGTTGGTAATTCCTAATTATAAATAGTTCTTATGCAAAATATTACTACACTGAATGAGGTGCATTTCCCTATTACTGTTTCTTCTATACTCGATTAAGCTTCGTTTGCATGAGGCGGAGGAAAGTTCTGCAAGTAGAACTTAGGTTGAAGTAAAGCAACTGCCTATGGAGTACTGATCCTGACTATCCGACGTGAAGAACTCATAAAAAAAGTACAGACAACACAAAAAGTTGTCATAAATGTGCCATTTACGCTGTATATGAAAGAATAATGTGTATATTTTGCAACATTATAAAATAGTTTACTAAAATATACTTTTTTAAATGTAAAAAATTAATATATCGATAGAGTCCGCAATTTTTAACAAAATTTAAACGCATTTCCGTTTTGGATACTTCAAAAAGCAGAATTTACAAGAAAATCTTTTTTAAGAAAGATCGTCATAATATTTACTATGATTGCATGTAAGAAGATAATAGTAATAATGTATCATATCAATTTTATAACTAACTTTATGTCAGTTTCAGCCATAAATGTTTGTGACAAATGGACGCACGTAAAATCAATTATAAGAATTATTTCCTACATTATTATTACAATTTTCTTTCATGCAATCATAGTTAATATTATGACGATATTCCATGAAGATGATTTTCTTGTAAATTCTGCTTTCCGAGGCAACCGAAACGGAAACGCGCTTCAATTTTGTTAAAAATGTGGTCTCTATCGATCGTTTTTTTTTTTTACATTTGAAAATTATATTTGAGTACAGCATTTTATAATGTTGCAAAATATATACATTCTTCTTTCATATACAGCATAAATCGCACTTTTCTGACAATTTTTATGGTGTCTGTACTACTTTTTTTAATGAGTTCTTCGCGTTGTATAGACGCTCCATAGGCAGTTGCTATACTTCAACCTTAAGCAACATGCAGAGCATAATGTTTTTTAGGTTTTATTAGTTTAACAGAGTTCCAATAGATTTCTACTTAAAGCGAAACCTCTCAACAAATTTAAGTAAGGAAATAGTTGTAACACATTTAAATCTTAGTGAAATAACGATGATTTACGACACAGCTGGTCATAAACTGGCTGTGCAAATAAGAATCATCAACATGGATCTTATTCGCAATTAAAATGGGGTTATAAGAGACTGTATATCCATACAAGGGTCAATAACATCAAGACGCGATACAAAGTTAAATTAACAACTCTGACGTATGCAGTGTATTCGTGGAATGAAGTGGCAGATAACTTTCGCATTGACCCAGATATATTTGTGCAGTTGCATGGGCAGTTAACTCGGATAATTTAATAAATATGATTTTTGTTACTATGAAATTTTGTACTCAAAGTGACAGTAATGTCCTTTTTAAGATGGGGCACATTATTATTAATAAGCGGCTATCCTTACACAATCTTCTATTTTATAATAATACTGTTATTTGTAGTGAAATTCACGTTGGAAGAGAACCAAAAGACCTTTTAAGTTGTACAAAATTGAGGAATAAAGTGAGATTCTATGAGACTCGAAACAGCGAAGGAGATGTGGGGAACGTCATAGGCCATCCCAACGAAGATATTTCCTCTTGGTACATGTTTCAAGAGTAATAACTGCTTTGGAAACAGTTAGGCACTGCTAGGTCTATGAAAATATTTTGAAAATGGGGAATAAAGAGAAGGAGGAGATGAGGAAGAAACTCAGAGGCAGAGCAAATGAAGATTATATTCTCGGAGGAGATCGTATGATACTAATGGCGCATTAAACGTCGATGATATTGAATTTTCCTTTTGACAGTACTTTTTCCACTATTAGTAATAATTAACACCTTTGGCTTTATTACCTTCCGGCTACCGTATTAGACTATATAAGCGGGTCACGATAAATTCAGCACTCTTGAAATCAACCTTTGTACCTCTCCGTAACTGCATAAATTTTTACCGAAACATTGATAGCAGTTCTCAGGGTAAAGTTGGCAGCAAATTCGTTGGTGTAGTTCCAAGTCTTATCGTCTTACTAAAAAATAATAATAATAATAATTAACATTAACGTCACCTGAAATCCATCACTTTATTTTGGTTTTGCGCACATAAGTTTAATAACAACACACTTGTATTTATAAAAAATTTATAACATCACTTGGCCGACGCATCGTTTCAAGTTATACGGCCAGTTCTTTTTATAATTTTTTTTCGCCTTTCTTATTCCCGTGTTCAAATGTTTACCTGACTGTGCAGCTATAGATGGTATACGGTATACACAACCTTGCATGAAATCGAAACCCGATAGCTTAGTTACTTCGATCATTTTACCGTGTAATACTAACAATAACAAACACATCTGTGACCAAGCATCAATGCCGCTAAAAGCCAATAAGCGCTACATTATTATCATCAATTGTTTAGCTCTAGCAAACTTAGCCAATATTTTTCTCCGTGCAGATAAACCCAGTGCTATTCTCTTTCATCTATTGATGGTCAGTTGCAACTGTAACAGCACCATCGTGCTATTGATTTGCCAACTAGGCGTGTCAATCGTTAAATGAAACCTATCATTATTCTTATTCACCTTATTTTGGTTGTCCTGTTTTACTTATACTGCCCATTGCAGCAGTTTGATCGTGCGTTTGACGTTACTTATTTCATTATTATTCCCAGCCACTCCCTTCTTACTCTATCTCCACGTCTACTGAAGCATAAGATGCATTACATTTTGCATTGACATATTACTAATAACTCACACCCTCCTTCCTTATTTTCATCCACGTTTCACTGTCAAAGTGAACCGCAGGAATAAAAACGCTCGCCTACGGTTTGCGTGTTGGAGAGATATAAGCAAGGAGCCTTGAAGAATGAGACTGCTTCGCACATTGTCTCATCGCCTCTGTGTGCAAGGCAGTAAAATTGTGTGCACTCTTTCATCATGATGCGTACAACCACAGTACATCAGGCAGGAGCTTTATATTTTTTAATGTTGGCAACACAGTCCATTCCAGTTACTTTCGCGTACATTTTTAATATGAATTCATCTTGCATATTTTAGATTGATCACTACTTGATTATCGTATTTGACTAAGTTAACGGGTAGGTTCGGCATTTTTGCGAAAAGAGAAATGCCTTGAAAAATCTATTCCTATGTAGTGTATGGATTTAGGGTTATTTTTTGAAGAAAAAAATAATATGAAAACGTTTAGTATTTTATTTCTAAAACGTTTATTTGACATATCCTGCAGGGTAGTTGACGCACCAGATTCGAGGATATCTTAAGAGCGATTAACCACCGCTATATTTAATTAATGGATTTTTTGGCCATAACCTGACTCATTTTGTACTGTACGTATCGAAAGGGTATAGGGATTCGTTGCTTATTAAATTTTCTGTAATTTGTTTTGAGAACTATTCTTTTTATCACCTGTGTAGTCACTAATTTATTCTAGGACATCTGAAACAGTTCCAGCTTTATTTGATATTACTCAACTTGAAACTGCTCCTTGCGTTCTCTACAAAGTTCCCGGTGGAACCAGCGCTGGCCTCTCCATCCTCTCCTCTAGGTGGCCGATACCTTTAAGCAGGTTATACGTAGAGCACTGCTTCCTATTCTTTACGTTAATCTCCCACAAAGCAAAAGCTAAATCGGCCCTTTTATTCTTCAGGATCCATCGCGAACTTTGCAATTTAGAAACCTCCAAGCTGTCCGAAAAATAAAAATAAAACTACACTAACTACTAAACACTCACACAATTAACTGCTGCGTCCGCGCATATCCTTCTTTCACGTTAAAAATTAAGCATGACGGTACCCCATTATCTGCTTTCGTGGTCGGGTGTGGATGGAACTTAGATTTGAGGGATGCCCGGTAACGAGAAACATCCCCCGCCTCCTCTCCCCCAAAGGGGCGTAGTCTACACCACACTGCAGTCAATCATTATCGTTCACATTTGCAGGCGCACTCATTCAATACAATCTTCTGTTGACTTCAACGTGGTCCGGTCCTTCATTCCCTGGAAATTTCCATTTCCACCTGCCGTTATCTTTCGTACCGTTTCTATTTAACTTGGTCATCATCTGTTGTTCCCTAGATAAGACAAGTCCCATCCAGGGAAATGGACATGTTCGGGTTTGGTTACAATCGGTTGTTACAATTCGGTTTAGTTTTCGATGGAATGATTACCTTTAGTTTCGACCAGTTCTAAACGTTTGTGTTTGTTTCGTCGCTAATCAGTTGGCCATGTGACCGCTTGTTACATACCTTATTTCAAAAATGAAGTGTGAAATTTGTGTACTGTATGCAATTCGTTACAAATAAATTGAAAATAATATTCACTTTTAATTTTATGTTACTATAGTTTCCCAGTATTTAAATAAAAGTATTGTTAAGCTTATACCGTGTTCCTAGAGTTATTTAAGAAGCTGCGATGGCTGAGCGGTTAGCCTGCTCGCCTTTCACCAAGTCGAGCCGGGTTCAATCCCCGCTCGTATCACTCCCGGATTTTCGCTCGCATTTGGGGATCGTGCCGGACGATGCCGCTGGTCAGTGGGTTTTTTCGGGGATCTCCCGTTTTCCCCGCCCTTTCATTCCGGTGGCGGCGCTACTCCATACTCACCTCAGTCACCTTCATCGGTTCTCAAGACCTCGTTAAGAGCCGCCCAATCTCTTCACTCAGTCACTCACTCACTAGAGTTATTTAAGTTTGGCTGCGCGAAAACTTCCAATCCCTTTTTATAGTATTTTTATCACAGTTAGTTCATTATTAATAACAGTAATAATACCCTGTATTAACTAGCTGTTTCAGAAAGCAGTTTTCGTACTTAATTAGTCCCACGTAAATTTTAAAATTCCTGTTTCAGCAGGAATTTGAACCCAAGACGGCTGTTTTATACCCGCCAGTTTAATAATTGTAAATATTCGCTTTATGCACTGTGGATTCACAGGGTGGCGTCGTAAGGTGTGGGAAGAGGTGTACCGCATATCAAGATAGCGGTGGGCTGAAATGGAGACAGGAACACTAGAGGGACAAACCACAAGAAACTTTCAACAGAAACCATCCACAGAGCAGAACTTCCAAACTGTCGTGTGCAAATCAAGCCTGGCATCACTCCGTTCAGGTTCCCTTTAAGGACTTCACAATGATGAAGATTCATATTTCATGCTTATATCAAATATTCATAAGCAGGCACGTTTTATAACATTAAGGAAAGAAGAAAACTATCGGTAGCGCGTATGTTTCCACTTTTACTCGTAAAAATTGCAACTATCATTTTAAAGGATTAAACAAGACAATACGAGTTCGGAAACTACACACAAGTAATTTACTCTTGAATATTATGATTTAAGTGTTACGGCTATTTTCAAGCATATGCATGCATGCATGTGTGTGTAAAACGCACGAGGATGGTAAGGTGAACTAAGATAATGGCGTATCACTCACGATTCCATCTGAAGAGTCTGAAAATCAAAGTATTCTCCGTTAAGAGTGCGTCGAATATACGTCGTGCAGCGCCTGTCAGTTGAAAACCATCTGCATGAGAAGGGTCACATGTATTGTGGATTTTTGCAGGCGTGCAACATCAATGCACGGCTTGTGACTATTCATTACTGTTTCATGGGTGTACATCAGGGTATGGTGATCACTTTTTTTCGGATCGCAGACATTGGAATAAAGTTTATTTCCTTAATGTAGTTGAGGCTGTTCGCGCTGAATTGGGGACTTTTGGAAGCCATGCTTAGGAGCTTAGGACCTACTTTCTTTCCCATTTCTTATGTAAAATTAGCATCGTCTCGGGCCTGGTCACGTTATTCATCCTCCATCCAAGTGAAACCGATCAATTGTTATAAATGAATGTGTATTAATAATGTACAAATTCTTACACTGATGCATATGAAACCAGAAACTTTTTCGTGGCTATAAATTTACACATTACCTTTGCGATAAAACGTCACTTTCTTGAAATATTTTTTTAATAATTCGCTGCTGACTTCAGAGGGAACGTGCATGGCAGTGTGTACTGCAGAGTACGTGAACTAACGAGAAGTAATTTTTCTCAAAGGTTGAATACAAAAGTTCTCACTTTACCGTGAACAACCCTTAACAGAGCGTACACGAAATGCGAAACTATCAGACATGTGTAACCAGTGAAATGTAAGAAACTGACGGCAACGTAGCATTTGCTTCTCGGCTTACGTATACACACAGGACTGCCACACACGTAGTGCCATCAAACAGTTTGTGTGTGAAACAGACATTCTGGTGTAGTGGTACACGTGTTGGCGCCTGCAAGGTATCGAACTCGCGTTACTCTACGGTTTAGAAAGTTGCTTATCGGCAGGCGCTGCGCGTTGTGTTTTCTACGTCATTGACCTCTAGCGAACTTGAATGACCGGCAAATATCATCGTATTTCTTACATCTTCATGCGCACTGTCGAGAGGTGTTAATAAACGTTTTTCAAAACATTTAAATTAATGAAGTTGACCTTTTTATCTTATTTACCCTTTCACTTACGGGGAATTATTAGCTCCCCTTGGACCCAAGCAACTTATGTCTGCAACATATTTTTCTACCACTGATGTTGATATTGGCAGTGTTATTCAGGTGGCCTACCTTAGGTGCCTCACCCTGTGTACGTGTATGTATGTGTGTGCGTGTATGTGTGTGTATATATATACACATACATACATACATACATACACATTTACATATATAATTTATTATTGTTTAATAGCTCATTTTATTACAGATGCAAACATTTATTAAGGCAATACATTTCTGTGACTTTTTTAATTTCAATAAATTTTTGTATGTTTAGATTTGTGTTACTGTATTTATATTAAGATTTATGCAATAAATTCAGTTTAAAAAATACTAAACTTTTTTTTTTTTTTTTTTTTTTTTTTAAATCGTGCGCTGGTTTGCACAAATTTTCAGAATTTTCCAAAATTACTTTTAAGAACCTTTAGTATCATTATACCCGGACGAAGTCAAAATTAACACATACATAGTAATATTTTGTTTGGTAAATTTCCGAGAAAAAATGTTCTCTTCTAATCAACTCCGTTGCTATCCGAGAGAAATGTGGAAATATTTTTCTATCTAAAAACTGAAGTGATGTGTACCGGGCGTGAATATTAATCGTCACAGACGTGCATTAGACTTTTTTAGGCATAGTATTTGAACGTGTAATTATGAAAAGCGGGTATAAATCGTGAACTTAACGTGCAGGTCAAACAGAATCAGTGCCCGGAATCCAATTCTGCCGTGCAAAACAGCTGCCGTGTGGGGATAAGTCAGTCACAAAACTTTACCAGCTGGAACACGCCAGTGCCATTCAGTCGTGTTCACAGTGTGAGCTCTAACTAAACGCTTCGCAGAAATGTCACTTGCACACTCTGTATTAATTTCATTCAGCGAAAGACTAGGGATATATGTAAACCTGGCGCCCTTAATCAACAGTCTGTAAGCTCTATGTGGGTAGTAAAATTAATTCATGCCATGGAAAATCCTAAAACTGTACAGTAACTGTACATTTAAAGCAAGAAGTTAAACAAAGCTTTCGTTTGCAAATAACTTCAGTCGGGTTATATATTAGTTTTTATTCTTAAATATCTACACCTGGCTAATTTCGTAACGTATGCAAGTATGTATATTATAGATGGTTTCTGGGGACCTGCCTGTTGCAAGTTGTCTGCACTAAGAAAATGATTTTGTATAATCGAACACAGTTTATCTGGCGCTATCAAATAAATTTATTGTATAGAGATATCGAAAATCTTGTTTTTCAAACCAAATAACTTTGTTGTTCTTGGTTGGTTGCCCCAAACGTGTAAGATTTTGTAGCCTTAACTACAGATTTGTATGGTTCTATGAACATAGAAGTTTCGGTTAGTAGAAAAATTATTACATGTAACGCCTAAATACAAACTCATAACGTACACTACGCCTTATCAATGGTTTATCCGACCTTTATTGACAATAAGAGTGTACGGGTGGGGGGGGGGTCAGCCCACTAAGCGAGTAACAACATGATGAACAATCTTCAGCGATAACCCCAAACATAAAATCTTATTAACGATTTTATGTTAGGAGTTATCGTTGCAAGATGGTTCAAGATTGTTCAGGACATCGTTCCTCGCTTAATGGGCTGAACTCCCCCCTTCCCCACCCGTACACTCTACTGGCAGTGAACTGCTAGTTTTGAGTTTTGATAGAGTTTAGTGATATGATCCCATAGCGGATGATCTGCACAAACGTACGTAAGTACATACATGCCTTATTTGGGACTCAAATCTGGAACCCTTCTCGCCGTAAGCCAGTGGGCAGCTGACTACGCTACACCACGGGTCTGCGCAACCACAATCTCGACTGAAGCGACTGCTAGCAAAATGAGAAGTTCTTAAGTAATTGTGATGCTAATAAATGACATGTCCGTACATAAATACTGTATTGTCAAGTTTTGCAGCATTAGATTTTGTTTCCTGTTGAACTTGTTTCATTGATGTTGTTTATGTCATTATTAAAAATCACCAAATAAACTAACAAACACTGTTACTACCCTAATTGTCACAAAAATTATAAACTGTCACTCAAGCTGTTCTTATGAACGAAGGCAATCAAATGACTGGATTACCCTGCAACCAACAAAATAAATGAAGTTACTGGACCAAGCTGATTCTGTTGCCGTCGCACATTCTTTAATAATAAACATGCCAGACTGTTCCAGCTAGCCAAATGCTTATTCACTCTAAACGAAATATTAATTTAAACCTACCCTAATAATCATAATATTTATGAAAACCAACTGAACAGTTCAAGATTTTTATAAAATAGTCGTGTATAATACATACATGTAGCTAATGTTGAAACAACCAAGTAATTATATCAAAATTATTTATTTGGTTCTGTGACGCCTCACCCAAAATTTACGTATTTTTGAGCACGGAGTTTGCTTAAAAAACTTACTGTATTTCGTTAAGGAAAAATGCCAATTTCTACCTGACCGTCATTTTTAGAAGACGTAGTTTTTACGATATGCCAGCTGATTGTACCTTGTTACGACGTATCCTGGGGTAGGCTGCACCATTCGACGTCATCACCACGGGCGTGGATTTCAGCAGCAGTTCGAGGTATCACCTTTCCACCAGCTCCCTCTCAGCACGTGTGGCGGGCGCAAGGCAGCTGGATGTTGGTGCGCATCTGCTAGCCGCATTTCGAGGAACTAGTGAGACTTTCGTCACGCTCAGATGGCCAGTAGGCTGGGCGCCTGGGGTTTCGCGAGCTTGTGACATCACTTCCTACAGCCTGCTTGAACGTTGGGAGTTTTGTGACGTGTGAGCACGTGTGCACCCCATATTTGGACATGTTGCAGTTCTAAGAGACCGGATTGGACAGCAGTAAAGTCACCCCTATAAGGAGTAATGCTTATCTTCAACGAACTTTTCCCTAAATGGGCCAATGTTTTCCTATTGGTTGTGGTATTTGCAAACTCCTCTCGGAGAGATTGCTTTGTAATTTGTATAAATGGTGGGTGCACCTCTGGCTCGGGATCGGATTCTGCAACTGCCCCAGAAGGAGTCACCTTGCCGCCAGTTAAATAATGTTCAGTAAATAAAACTTTCTGCATAGCCCTTATGGCACAAGAGCACACTTGGTGTACTGGGGGGGGGGGGGGACAGGCGCCATGTTGGCAAGAAAAAATTTAAACTTTGCCAGAGTTCAGAATATTAACATATTGCAGTTATTACTTGGCAGCAATTTTAAATCAATCTTTTAATTGTTTGCTAATCAGGCGCCAAGTACAATAAGGTTTTAAAATGTGAATTTTCTTGGTGTTTTCCCAAAAGTTTTAAATGTCAGTTTAACATGCTAAAATTCTAATCCAGTTAAAATCTTTAAAGAAAGTGGTGTATTTTTCTGGCGTTTGTAATAATAAATTACGAGGCATCGTGTTGTTGGCATCGTGAAGATTGCATAAAGCAATTATTAGTTTATTGAAAGATTTTGGAAAAATTATGTAAAATAGAAACTATTCCCCCTTAAATTTGTGATTTTTTAAGTATTAACACACCAAAGGTTGAAATCAAAGTTAAAATCTTATCAGTTTGAATAAAGAATCAAAATAGTAACTCCTGTAAATTTTGGCCTTTATTTAATATGTCGGCCTATAAGATTTATATATATATATATATATATATATATATATATATATATATATATATATATATCTAATTTTGGTGTGTAATCTCTGATCGTTGTGGATAGAGAAAAAGATATACACTATATATTCCTGAATTGATAGTAAAGAGTTAGCTTTCACCTTTTTCTATGTTCGGCAGGACTTCATGCTACGACAGCAGTATACTAAAAAATTCTCATAAAAATTAAAATATGTCAATATAGTACGAACTGCTATAGGTATAGAGAATCGCCTTGAAGGGTGGGGATGCTTTATATATTTACTGTGAATCTTCTCCAATTAATTAGCATGGAAGCTTATAAGTCCATATTATGTATACATATATTTACACACACTAGCTGACCTGTGCGACTTCGTTCGCATATTATTTTTGTTAAGTTATCAAAATCATTGTTTTATTAAGGGTTTATTTTTAAAATACTAATATTTCTTCTTTCTGGTTTAATGGGTTTATTAAATTACACCCTGCCATCGCTTCGACATGTTTTATGTTTATTTAGCACTTTGAATTGATTTGTTATTGGGCTCTATGCCCCTTAACAGCTGCAGCCCCAATATTTGGTTCTCTCGCCCCTGAGCTACTGCGGAACCACTATTGGGTGCTCTAGCCCCTGACCACTTGCGGCCCCACTATTGGGTCCTCTAGCCCTTGACCAGCTGCAGCTCCACTAATGGGTTCTCTAGCCCCTAAGCTACTGTGGTCCCACTATTGGATGCTCTAGTCCCTGATCGCCTTTGATCCCACTATTTGATGTTCTAGCCACTGGGTTACTGCGGCCCCATTATTAGGTTCTCTTCCTACTGAGCTACTGCGACCCCAATAATGGGTGCTCTAGCCCCTAACCAGCTGCGCCCCTACTATTGGGTGCTATAGCCCCTGATCTATAACCCCTGATCAGCAGCGACCCCACTATTAGGTGCCCTAGCCCCTGACCGGCTGCGGCCCCACTATTGGGTGTTCTAGCCCCTGACCGGCTGCGGCCCCACTATTGGGTGCTCTAACCCCTGACCGGCTGCGGCCCCACTATTAGGTGCTCTAGCCCCTGACCGGCTGCGGCCCCACTATTGGGCTCTCTAGCCCTTGACTAACTGCGGCCCCACTATTGGGTTGTCTAGCCCCTGAGCTTCTGCGGCACTTTTATTGGGTTCTCTAGGTACTGAGTTTCTGCGATCCCACTTATTTGGTGCTCTTGCCACTGAGCTACTGCGGCTCCACTTGATGTGTATATATATATATATATATATATATATATATATATATATATATATACACACACACACACATACACTGAGTCACTGCGGCCCCACTTGGAATAACTCTAAACCACTGTATCAGTACGGCTTTTTGGATGGAAATTTTTACAGCCCACAGACAAAAAAATAAAGGAGAAATGGCGAAAAAATGTTTGAACAATTTTTTTGTGTAGTAATCAATCCTAAGAAAAGTACCTATATACATCCCTGATCATCATTTTTTGCGGAACCGTTTGAGATATGTCGATGAAACAAATACTAAATTGGTCCTGGTGTTATTATTTATAGACTGTGTTATTATTTATAGACTGTGTTATTATTTATAGACTGTGTAAATTTGATGGCAACACGTTCAGTGGTTTTCGAGTTAAATCCGTTCGGACAGGCAGACAGACAGACACGAAAAAAATTAACATTAGATATGGCTTGGTTATCAATCATACTATATGAAAAATATTTAAAAGTGGAAAATTCCAAAATCACAGACAGGCACTTCTATTTCATTTAGTAGTAAGATTGTGATTAGAGAAACACTGAAATCTAGAAGTTTTCTTGATTTCTGTACTATCATTGTGCCCTTGGCAAACCAATTTACTAGCTTATGATAAACCATTAACAATGGACTGAACCGAATCATGTGCGACAAGGTCACAACTGAAAACGGGTATTTTCTGCGGCATAATCCGACTAAAAAACACTGTAAAAAATTTCCTATTAAACTTCTCAAACTGTAATGGAAGTTTTTTACTTATACGATGTATGGAAATACTCCCATATATCAGATGGAAGATATATTAAAGTTTACCACCACTACAATACATAATTGGTAATTTCCCTATGCTTTATTGTTTCCTGGACAAATGTAGGAATGCTACCATAGATGTATGGGAAATATATTTACCATCCACTCATTCTCACTATACGTATACACTTGTGTGGTATACTTGCGAACAATTTCTTAGAGTGAACGAAACAGACTTGAGTACGAAAATGACTGTACAGTGTACAGAGTGCTAAAATGAAGTAGGAATTCTGCTTGTGTCTAGCTATTTACATTATGTCTATGACGTTCAAATTCTTTCAAATAGTGCTAAAATTCCGACATATACGAATAGCTTTGAAATGCTATTTGAAATCATTGTGTATTCAGAGAAAGATTTATTGTAGCAGCACATATTTTATTACAAGCGTTTTAAGGCATAGTGTTCATGTATCTCTGATGGCCCTGTTTGTGGTAAAGTGAAAAAGCTAAAATCAAGGAAGTCAGCAGGTTTTGTGTAATAACCCACTGGCAACCTGCCAATCAGCGCTGAGGAGCTGTTCCCATCTGTGGATATCAGCTTTAGGAACCACTACCACCAAGGCCTCATGCAAAACTGTTTTCATGTCCATAATTCAAATACTGTACCGCAGGACACTCGCGATAACTAACTGGCAGCCACGACATTAAAGGCTGTTCACGGTAAAATGAGCACTCATGAAAGCCCTGCTTGAGATCTACTTGTAAGTACATTGTGTATTCTTCCGCCTTATGTCAAATTAACATTGCCATGACCCTCATCACTTTATTCATGCGTCGGTCAAGTGTAACTGTGAAATTATTAGAAAAGTAAATATTTTTTTCAAATCTGGTAATTTTTACACTTCCGGTGCATTTAAATAAACAGAAAGTGAAAGAAATAATTTAAGGTATCACAAATGGTTACCTAACACTTTTTATTTGACGTTAAATATGGAACTACTTTCCATCCATCGTTACCAACTTTACTGGACGCATGTCACACAGTGAGCCCGCTGGAATAAACGCAGGCAAGGGCAGTGACATTTTTCTAAGGTTTATTTCAAAAGTGCTCACTTTATCGTGAACAGGCTTTACCTTTACTTCTATTTCATGTGGCCGAAACAAAAAATGTAGAGTCGAACATACCATCAAGCCTTTCCAGCCTTATAGTGTGCTGTTACTGGGTTAACTTGGTGACCACTCTGTGTAAGATGTCTGCCCTTAACGGAAATCAGACCCGACACTATCACGCAATGCTACGGGGAGTTCATTCCTTCTGGTCATCGATGCGATTATTATTAGCTGCTGGAGGTACCATCGCATGGTCTCTGCCGGAATCGCAACAAAGATTACTGTTTGTTCTTCATGTAAAAAAAGTTATGTCTATCTTTTTCGTTTTCTGATACTTGCACTAATATCGAATTTTTTTTTAGTACATTTTACACAACTGAATAAGTCTTAAAGTTTTTTTATTCTTAAATTTATTCATTTCAAGAATTTGAAAAATTGTGGCTTGTATTCTTCAGGCGAATAATATAATACTAATAATGTGGGAAAAAGTTAGAAGTTTTTAGTTATGAATGTATATTTTCCTGGATATGTTAAAATTTGCCCTAACAGTATATCAACTGGTGAATAATTTGTTGTTGAGGAGAGATGCACTGTAAGATAGAGGTAATATAGAAAGGTCTCTGAGGCTAAACTATTATAGTCTATTCACAGTTTCTTCGGACTTTTTGAATCAAACCTTCGAAAAATTTCCCCATGTATGACATATTTGGTTGTTTCCTTACTATGTCATTTATCACAAGTTTTTCATCCTTGTATTGGCATAAACGTACCGTATTATTGCTTTCATTAAAGTTATATTTATACTTTGCCTATAAATCATAATACTTTATTCATAATTAATTTGGATAAAAACAGTGAGAAAATTGGTGTGTTGATAATGCTTACAAAGAAATAATTCTTATACAAAATATTATTACGCTAAGTGCGCACGAATAGGACACACTCTCCCTTTGGTGAAATTTTCTAGACTCCGTTAAGCTTTGTTTGCATGAGGCTGAGGAATATCCTGGAAGTAGAACTTTAACAGGGTTTCAGAAACGTTGGAAGTAATCGGGGATCGACTATAACTTCACGTCAATGTGAGACATGAAATGAACTATGTTAGAGCGGCGACATAATACAGGGGTAGGATAAACATAAGCATCCCGATAAATCTCACCGGCCGTCGGCAGTATCGAGTATGAAAATGGGATGTAACAGAATACACCAGTGAGACAAAGGGGAGCATCATGGTAAATCGTAGTCGGCAATATCGTCTCACTTCCCGCATAATAAAATCTTGTCTCAGATAAGTTGAGGACCGAGCCAGGATAGACGTGATGGAAAGTAAGCGTGCTATTGCGTGATTACTGAAGTCTATATAGAAATTGTTTAACTATATTTTGCAGTCATACACGATCAATAATTATGAGATTTAGGTCGGCAGCTATACATTGTATCTTGCCAGTTTCTATACACGCTATGAAATCGTTCGGAAATTTGTCATTACAGTGTATATGCTTAGTGAGAAAGCAGAAATTGTACATTCATTATAGCGTTCCTGCATTTGCTCAGAAAACAATCAAATGCATAGAGAAGTTCCCAACTTTGTATAGTAGCGCTCCTAAACATTCATATTTCTGTAGCTTGATATGTGGTATTATTACCATAAAGAGTTAGGTTAAAAAATTCCATTACAGTTTAGGAAGTTTGCCAGAATTTATTTTACAGTGTAGGTAACGCTCGCTGTACACACGCGCACTTAGCAGTTATATGGTCGAATATAACTGTGGTGTGAACTTGTTTACAGCAGGTAATAAATGTACGGTGTCTTAATTGGCGTACATTATTATCTCATTCCACCTAGCGAGTCCACTGGCACGTATAATTTTCTTAATGAAATTTTGAAACAGTGTTGGCAAATTTGAGTGGGTAACAAAAGCTTCGTCCACTATGAGACAGTTTTATTATTTGAGATATAGTAAGGTTGCGCTCTACAGCATTCTCATCCACGGCAAACTGCACGCCGCTTTTTGTTCGCAGTTTGTCCACCTGACTTGCATTCGCAGGACTTTTAAACATTTGCTCTACAAGTTATAGTTCGGAACTCTTACCACGTGATCAAGATAATGAACATTTACGCTGAAAACTCTCCAGCTTAAGTTTCTTTCTCAAGTTAAAAGCATTGCATTTGAGAGTAATGTTTTGTGAACCGAAACCTGAAGTTAGGCATGAGACATTTAAGAGTCCAGGTAAGTGCTCTCGCCAGCTGTTCTAAACCATGACAGCAAAGCTTGTTAATCGCATCACGACCATTTCATTCCGTTCCGGCGGTTACATGGTCTGTCGCTTTGGTGGGCGCATAAAGTAGAAACATCGCAATTTTCACTCAACTCAGTGCTCCTTGTTCTGACGGATATTGCTCCACGGACGGTATCTCGCTTTGGAAAAATATTCTCTATTTCGTATTTTTCACTATTATCTACTATGTGAGTATAATCAAGTAATACAACATAAAAATTATGATACTGAGGAAGTAACGCGCTGCCAAAATATCTGGAAGACAACACAATAAATTATAGAAAATGTAAATTATAACAGTATTCATTAGCATAGGCGAATCGCCACTTCCTGAACCACAACTATCGATATAGCAAGTGGATTCTTTTTAGCCAAGACAGGTAAGCCAAGCAACGCAAAACGCGGCATCTAAACTGTCTCAAACAATAATTTCATCGCATTATTACGTCTAAAGTTAAATGTTATAAGTTAAATACGTTTCTCAGTGGCGAACATTTATCAGGTTGAAACTCATGTAGGCTTAATGGTTTTGTCTGACAGTACATCCACTTAAACCTCATTATGCTCAATAGAAACAGCTGTAATGAGAAATACAATTGTAAACGTTTTTTTGTTCCTTTTAATTATAAACGACATTTCTCAGTATTGTTCATTGCTCTCATGACACATGCGCATTCACTCACAAACAAAAATGAATATTTTCAAATCACAATAAATTAATTTTATTTCACGGAACCAAGGGAGTATAGCAGATTTAATCAGGCAGACAATTCCGTATTTTATTTATTTGAAAAATACATATAAATTTTACTTTGCATCATTATAAATGGTTGTTGAAGTAGTTTCTCATTTTTCATGCCACGATAATTTTCTTTCATCACAAGATTTACTTTGTTCAATATGTGGAGAAATAATGAAATCGTAATTTTTAAATTCAGCTACAAAAAAATATATATGGAACAAAAATAAAATAATTCAGTATTTCGTAGTAAATTAAAATTATAATTAACTCTATTAAACTTAGCAGCTTGCTTGTCACGAGAACATAAAATGTTTGTAAGACAAATACTAAAAAAATTGTGATAATTTTGCATTATTATCGTTCCTGGTTCAGGCAACCCTTCGGCCTTCCAACTCCCCCTCCCCTTCGCCCCCCCCCCCCCAAAACAACAGCCTCCCCCCTCCCCAATCAACTCCTTCATCGCCCGCCGTCTCCCTAAGACAGTTCGTATTCTTGTGAGTTTTTTAAGTGCTGAAAAAATACCCCTAGAGGGTGCAAATAGTCTACGAAGATAAAGTAATGAAATTGATCAGTATATTTACTGCTATTCGATTATGTGTGTCAAGAATTTTCGCGTGAACTCTGAGAAAGCAGTACTTGTTCGCCTTGTTAATTACGGTGGCTGTAGAGGCGGTTGTGCATGTGAACCACGTGGCAATCCGGACTTGTTGACCTTGTTGGTGCACGTCGGCTGGGCAGGTGGAGCCTTGAGCAGGTCTCACTCGCATATGGCAGGGGCCACGCCACGGGACTGGTCAGTTCACGTCCTAAGTGAATCGGCCTTTGACGTGGCCATACCCATGCGTTTACTGACTGCGCTAGGCCGTGGAAATGACCTTGTGCTTGATTGGCTACCACGTTGTTACGATTTTATAACCTGAGGTGTTTTATGTTATTAAAGCGAACAGGCTTGGGTTGGCGTAGCTCGAGTTAAAGACTGGGTTAATTCAAACTTCTTTATATAAAATACAAATAAATAACAACTAACACAACTCTCTAAAATCGTTGAGTTAAAGCGGGGGAGTCAATTATCATATCTGCTAACCAATTATGCAGAAGCCACGCTATTATTAACTAACTAAACGTCTCTGAACCCACTGGAACTTGTTCACCTTAATCTAGATGTCGAAGGCTGCTTTTCATCACGTCTCGGCGGAGGTCCACGGTACGCCCTTCTGCGGTCCTCTTTACCCTGTGGCGGCTGGATGGCGCCATATCCCCGCGGTGCTAAATACTCGCCACGGGTTTAGAAACTTAACTATGTTTCCAAAACGTCGCTCAGCTTGTGGCCTCGCCCTGATTGCAGCGATGTGTCGCTTCTCGTACGTGGGTTGTCCGCTCTAGACAGTGTTGTGGACATGGCTTGCCCACACCGTAACAACGTGCTGCCAGTGATTCCCTGTTGCCTGGGACGACAGGCCCGACAAATAGGTCACCGGGGTTGGTTTTTCCACCCGTGAATTTCTTTAACACTTTCCAGGTGAACGCTCTACGAGTTTATATCTGCCTCGTCTGTATGTCACGATCCCGACAGGTCATCCTGTTGAAACATTAAATAAGTAATACCATTAATATCACCGGTAGTTTTTATTTATTGGTAAGCAGTAGGGCGAACGGGAATTTGGGTGAACGTTTTCTCGTTGTTGTGCCCTCAAATTTCTACACATATTAGCAAATTTGTCACTTTAAAAAATAATTTAGTTTATTGCAGCTATCAAAGGTATCGTTTCCACGCGATATGTACAGCGCGGTCGATGGTTATGCACTAATCTGCACTTATTAACATCCCCACTTGTGTGCACTTCGACTACTTTAACTTTGGAGGAGAAACGAGTAGCTCACGCACTAAACTAATATATAATTACATTGAAAAATGCAAACATAAAAAAAAAATTTCTCAGTTTGAAGGTGACTAGCAACGTCAGCTATGAAGATCGCTACGATGATAGAAAATTATGCAAGGTTAGTAGTGGCACCTAAAAAAATGTTTGTTCTCGAACATCCAGGTCTTCCTTAGTCTACCATTTGTATAGCAAAACATTGTGTACTGCCGATGAGAGCTGGCGTGTAAACGTGCTCGTATACCAGTCAGCAATTACCGATCTTAAATTGCTTCATACGTCAGTGTATACACCTCCGTTGGCACATTCCCGACGTCATGAATTATAATGTGTGAGTGAAAACTTCTCTGAATTTTTGTAGACAAATATTGCCCTCTTACCAAACTGGCAAAAATATTTTGTTGTAATCGTTAAAAATACGAATAATTTATTTAATTAACCAAACGTCTAACTCTACTCTTAATGTATACATGAATCTTGCCATCCGACACACTCCAGTGAGTGAGTGGAGAGATTCGGGTGGTTCTTAACGTCGAAGTATTGAGAGCCGACGGCGGTGAAACGAGTTGAGTATCGAGCAGAGCCGGAATGAAAGGGTGGGGGAAACGGGAGATCCCGAGAAAACCCGCTGACTAGCGGCATCGTCCGGCACGCTTCCCACATGCGAAAATCCGGGCACTCTAGTGATATATCCATGAAGTATAGTATTTGCTATAACTTCAAAATTATTTTAAAGTTCCCCAAGAATAAAGGGAAAATAAATGTTGTCTATATGTGTACGTATATAGGTATCTCATAAATTTTGGAAGTTTACCTTAATCAGGGATATCTGTTCATGTCTGGGAAATATGTATTGGTGGTTGACCTAGGTTCTACCGCAGGAGATATCACGGTAACTTATCCTCTGATAGTATGTACACTAACAGGTAACCAATACTTCAGTCGCAGTGGACAATACTCGAAAAATGTATGTTTTATTACGTCTCGTATAGTAACTCAACTTGTTTCCACGTTATCTTGAAACAAAATACGTAAGAAACCCTTCTACTAAACGAAAGTTTCATCTCCTTTATAAAAATAAGAAGTATTTTAATAAAAATTATCATTTCTCTGATGTAATGATTGTTAAACGAAAAGTGCAATGAAAGTAAATATCTCCATCCAGAATGAACTTGACTAATGAAGTAGTAGAATTTACATCACGTATCGGAACCCTCAACAAATATTCAAAGAAAGAAAAAAGAAAAAAAAAATTACTATGGCTAAGGTAGACTTGCTCTTAAAACAGCATTTTGCTTGAATCACTCTTTTTATATATGTACAAGTATTTAAGGTGAACCGTTCCTGCCTTGTGACTGCAAATGTTTACGAGTTCTCGTGTTGGTACAGGCGTGGTTTTTCCTTTGAAATCATCCGATGCACTCAATTGGAACACGTGTTGTTGAGACGAACATCTAATACTTCTCACACTGGTTCTTTTCTAGGTTTCTCTTACAAGAACGTTATCTTTGTTGTAGCATTGTTTACGGATATGTGATTTCCGGCGGATGCTGCGCACGATACCTACTGTAGAACACAAGGAAACTTATGAAACAGCTTGTATATATTATTCACTAGTTTCACCTGCTCTTCCTGAACTACTTCTTCCTGCCATGCGGTTACGGTGAGCCGGTTGCATTCTCGTCTGGCTCACGGCACGGTGGGTTTCCAAGGTAACTGCTTCTTAAAATGCTGTGTGCGGAAGCGTGCTCTACTACAGTAAAGTATCCAGCAGTAGGGGAACTACGTAGCCGTGCGTAGCCGTGCCTCGAGTTTTATTGTTCCTAGTCGCACGTGTTTCCAGTCGAAGAAGTATCGTGCTAGTTATCTCGAACAGCCACCTACGGCAATATCTGGCATAAACGTACATTCTACGTACGATATTAAAGAAATTCATATTAATATTTGTGCGAGAGGCTATTTCAGATACCGAAAAATGAGGTGAGGTGAAAAGGAACAGACGATCAAATAAAATGTCGAATTCATGTGAGAAATATAACCTAAAATCAGAGAATGTATTCTAAAAAAATTAATGCTCTCGCATTTCCTCGGTTTGTCCTTCCCTCAAATGACTTCCTTTTCATCTCATTGTTATCAATCATCCCACTTTACGAACTGCAATCTTGTTTTGTTGTAGTTTGTTTATTCATATTCTGTATGTTTCTCGGTGAAAATAACTAACACGTGAAAGCTGGGCAGTTCATATTTAAGTACGGCCACTGAACACTTTTGAAAGCCTTGCCTGGTTTCGTCTTTATGCTCTTGTAATATTTCACTGCATTAAGAATGCACTTAGTCATAAAAACGTATAATTGATATCCACTCGTCGATCGTATTTCACTTTGAAATTGTTAGAAGTATAAATATATCATCACGCCACTACTTTCTCTTGTATATTTGAAGCAAAAAAAAAAAACTACAAGTTTTATTGGTAAATATTTTGACAAAAAAAAACTTTCATTATAGCAATTAGAGAGGGGATAACGTAATTCGCGTGTAAATAACCCAGCCATTATTCATAAGCACCTATTGGCACAACCGTGAAAAGCCGTCTGTATGTAGGTATCCTCCCTCCGGTTTCCAATACAACCTCCCCCCCCCACACACACACACACACACACACGAACCCAAAAAAACAATCTCCTCACTTTACGGTGCGCCTGCCAACCTTACGCTGCGTCCCCCGTCCACCAAAATTGCCACCATTGCGGTGCATCACACCCCCTCCCCGTCATAACCATTTATTATTTTTAGGTGAACTTATGCAGAAAAAAAAAAACTACCGTACATGAACACCCCTAACGAGTACTTAAAAAGAAAAACATGTTTGCGTTGCGATTTATGAGTCAGTTTAAACAGCACATGTGGTAGATGAGCTCCTAAGAATCTGAGGATTTTCATGTTTACTACGAGGATTTTCGCTCACGATGTACAACCACGTTACAAATCAATGTTAATTGTTATCTGAATCGCATAGTTCTAATTGCATTCGACCCCACTGATAGTTACGTACGATGTTATTTATTTTTTCAGCTCATTTTGTAATAATTTTTTAATTTCAAAGCAACGGATTATAGCGTGAATGTAAAACATTTTACGTTTTATGATGATGCTTTGGTCCGAGATACAGAGATCCGAGTGTACATAAATCTTCTTCTATGCCGAAAGTAATGTTCGTTGCCGTTGTGCTGCTGGCTTGCGTACTCTGCCGGCTGTGGCATTGTATACTGGCCGCCTGTGCTCTCCGCGATCACGTGCATACTCGGGTTCGTCTTTGTGCTGGGTTCCCCTTCTGCTCTGCCCACACGCCCAACGTTGGGGTTGTCTGTTCGAGCGTTTTATAAGCTTGTAGGCGTGTTCGGGTGGTGTGCTCTTTCTACTACCTCTGCTCTTTTCTTCGCCGTCCGTGCCACCAAAAACACTTTATTTGTTTGTTATTCGCGAGACAGGGTCAATGCACTTCTTACTCTCCGAGAAGCTCTATTTACTCTTGGTTGCCAAAGTAGAGCAGAAAGAGTAAAAACGTTCTTGCCCGAAAAACCGACTGGCGCGTGGGATATTCGGGATAAAGTTTTTGGAAGAATTATTGATTAAGCCTGTCATGAAACGTAGTGGTCATCCTGTACGTGGCGTAAAAAGATATTTCATTACCAATGAAAGTGAAAGTTGGCACCAAAGAATTTTCTGGTATTGTTAATTACAGCTACGTGAGCGTGTTAAACTTATGCATTGCCTTCTTCTTCATTAGAAAGACACGTTTGGATCATATGACAACTGAATACACCTAACCTCTCGTCTTCGCGCCATTTTCCAAACAAAACACGCCCCATTGCTCTTTGTCGTTTGCGTTGTCAGTTCGAGGGCAGCTGCTCTTTTTTTTTTCTCTTTTTCCTTGCCCCTTGAGAAAATCTTACATGCTCCCAAGAGGAGTAGCAGACAGAGCACACCACGCGAACAGACCTAGTGCCATGCTCTCTGTGGGCAGTTACTTACATGCTTCCTCGCTCGTTCTGATTCCCACTCTGTGTTGACGCTAGTAGCGATATGCATTCAATACATTTTGCTCTGGTTTGGTTTTGTAACAACTGGCGTAGTTGAGTATTTATTAAGGGCTTGCTGTCAAAATTTCATTTCTGTCCGCCAGCTCAAATTGAAGTTTTGGTTTGACTTGACTACTTCACGGTAGCGTTGCTTTGTTGGCAGCAGGCACTTAAAGTTTCAGGACGGTTTGCCATCTTAATTGTTTGCATTTGAACAAACTTCCTTCGCTATCTGCTTTCTGAAAAAAAAAAACGCCTTGAGCATGTGGGGGTCAATCGATGGCTATGTAACTTTCAAGTTTGTCCTTCGACACACCCTTCTCATGACTGGCCGTGTTTATCATTTAAAACCATACGTGGGCATTGAATGTTTCAATTTAAGGGCCTTAAACATATCTAAATACCTATAGGTTATTCACGGTAAAGGGGGAACATTTAAAAGCCCTGATTAAGATCTATTTCCATGTACGTTCTGTATTCTTCCGCTTTATGTAATATTAATAATGGCATGGGCCTCATAACTTTATTCATGCGTCGGTCACATGAAACAGTGAAATTATTAGAAAAGTAAATATTTTATAAATCTGCTAATTTTTACCCTTCGGTTCATAAAAAAAATAGAAAGCGAAAGTAATAATTTAAGTTATCAGAAATGGTTACATAACACTTTTTATTCGACGTTAATATACGGAACTACTTCCCATCCTTCGTTACCAACTTTACTGGGCGCATGTCACTCAGGGCGGCAGTTAAAATATATGCAGGTAAGGGCAGCGACTTTTTTCTAAGGTTGAGTTCAAAAGTGCTCACTATATCGCGAACAACTTTTTTTTTTTGTATACCTGTTAAAGGGAGCTTTGGTCGGGTCTGATTTGGATGCCCTCTTTCCAATATTATAATTTCTTTTAGTATAAATTTCCGTGTGTATTTTTAATGCATAGTAGTTTTATAATCTTTCGTCACGGCGTGTTGTGGGGATCTTTGATTCGACCTGGTCTTTACACAGTCGCCCCCTTACGCACGACCGGTGTAATAGTAGCAAGAAGTTCAGTTATAATGTACATTATTACTTTTGTTTTGGTTATCAATATCCAATTATATTAGGGCGTGTTAGATTTGCAAGTCCTTAAGCAGCGTGTTTTGAATTTGTCCCTGAAAATTGTTTCGATTCATTTTCTTTGTGGTTATAGTTGCTTATAATCTCAACTCGGCGCATCGCGGTGCGATATCATCCTGGCAAAACAATAAAAGCTAAGGATCTTCATAGCAGTGCACATCCTGTGCACGCAGGACAACAGGAAACCACGTGTAGCCGATCGCCTGCGACGTACCTAGAGATGACATGTGCGCCTGTTTCATCCTCTGTGACAAGTTTAGTGTAAGAACGAAGCAACAAATTACTTAACTACTAAAGTAGCGAGTATATGAAGTTAAAAGTTAATATTTATCGTTACATTAAGCAAAGTCTGGGATGAAATATTTTACATCACTGCAAAGTAAATACAAATTCAACAGAAAATTTTGAGTAATATAAACCTTGAGAGAAATGCGTTTAAACATACAAATGGTTTGTTTGCATTTATGGATAAAATTATTATTATAAATATCATTGTATTCACTACAGTAATTATTAAAAACTTGGTTGTATAAATAGAATGTTTAATTTTTAATGGGGCCTGTAATGAAAGCGTTTCATTTTCAAGTTTCGGTGTGTAAATATGTCAGCAACATCAGTAAATCTTCAGCCTATTCTGTTGTTATTTATACATTGACGGAAGCAGTTTATAATGCAAATACTTGGTTTAAAGTCAATCCCAAGTAATAATTCACAATCCAAAAGTGCATCCTGAGTGTTAATAAGATTCGTGTGTTTTACTATACTTTGTCATTGTTAAAATATCATTATCAGAGATGCGTCGTTTAATGATACGGTTTTTTTTTTCGTAATTAAAACCGGTAATAAATTTCCATTTGTACTTCTCGCGTAGTACTTCGACCTTGTAACAATTGGGCGCGTTTTATTTATTGTGGATGTAAAATGTTTTGGTGCAGATCTTTAGGGACGTAAATTTTATCCGGTGATACATTATGGATCCTGCCTAAATAGCTGAAACTTTGTCGTCGGCTGTGTGTGCGGAGAATTGTGCTCGCCGCGGGTCGTCTAGAGTTAACAGATCATCTGGGATGCACGTCATGTGCCGAAGTGAAGTAAGCCTCCCCCTGGTCCTCCGCTTTACCCTGCTGTGAGCCGCATAAAGGCGATACCGCTGGAACGGGGGAGGTCGTGAGCGGCTTCGAAACACCGGCGTCAAATATGCTTCTCCCAATTACCGGTTTTTATCGATTGCTCTCCAGTGTTCTCCAGCACACCGAGCGCCCGATGCTGGACACGTCCGCGGAATTTTTTCGGCGCCGCCGTCCCAGAGGAAACTGCGGAATCAATTCGGAACGCCGGTAGAATATTCACGACTCCTGCCTCCCTTCCCCCATGCGACCCCGTTCGTACAACCTACGGACTCGCGAGTCGGGTAGCTCGTTGTTTCGCAAAGTCTCCGCAAGCTGCATCACCGTCGACGCGAGCATTGTTCTCGTAGTGGGAATATGGGTGGAAATTCAAATGTAAACAAACTCGTTTTCATTATTGTTATCAATATGATTTGTGGCAGTTTCATTGGCGTTGGTCGAATGAATGTTGGGGATATGCACACAATACGAAAGACGAAAGTCGCTCTACCTCGTCTTTCCTCTATGATTGTCCTCGTATAAAACTCTGTGTACCGCCAAGGCCGAGTTACTGCGCATGCTCTTGTGGCCGGCCATCATTACTGCGTATGTGCGTTTTCACCCAGCACTTTTCACCACAGTATCCCAACCTGGACCCCTAAACTAACATAAATAATGGCTGAACGCTTCCTTTTATAGTTTAAAAGACGGTCGGAGAAAGACATCTCTGAACAATGGCATATCTACCATGACCTGGCTGTTGAGTTGAACTCCTTATTAACTAGTTAATTCCCGATATAACTGCAAACACCCCCCCCCCCCCAATCAAGTTCAATAATGTTAAACTCAACATGCGCGAGATAGGAGGTAGTAGATTTTTATCCTTAAAATCAACATAATATAAAATGATGTGCCGTCTGGTTATGTGATTGTGATGTGTCCTAGCATATAAGATATTAATTTAATATTTTTATTTTAGTTTATATGTTTATATAAGATACACGCAACCAGCTTAAGTTTAAATAATAATATGTTTATTGTCGTGTATTTTTTTATGATGTTAAGTTTTCGAATACCATGCCAGTGACCTTAAGTTGGTAATATCAGCTGATATCACTTAATTTATACACTTAATGAATGCACCCGTAGTAATTTCATATTCCTGTACGTTAAATTTGAATTTGTAACTGACACTGAATTGGAATGGCGAACGAAGATTCCGTTCTCCATCTTGTCTCTGTTGGGTCTTTATCGTAGCCAGCCAGGATGGCCTGAACTCCGCCTTAAAAGGCGAATTTTAATTGTGTAAAGTGAGTTGACCCCAACGGAAATATAATATTCAGAGGCTTTGAACGTAAGAGTTTGTGTTAAACTCCTAATAAAGGTTGCTGAGTACAATTTCAGCTAATATACAGAATCTGAATAAGTTATTTTACATCGTCACCTATTTTGACATTTATGCAGTAATGATGTAGAATTGAATGCAAAATATAGCTGCTCTCAACTAATAATACTTCCCTAGCTTGTCACATATACCTTGAGAACTGTGTTTACTTTTGCTCTACTGACTGATATATATCTCGCCAGGGTAATCAAAGTAGAGTAATCAGAGACAGATAGCTGACATAGTAATCAACTAAGGTGTGAGAACAAGTGTTAATTTGTGTTGAACTATATATTTTACACTGCAAGGAATTTCAATTTTTAATACGTACGTAAGGCACACAAGAGAGACTATGTTTTCAGCTAAAGGCCGTTCACGTTTAAGTGAGCACTCTAGAAATCAACCTTTGAAAAAAAACCACCGCCCGCAACTGCGTATGTATAACCATGTGTGTCACCACACAGGCTGGGGATGAACACACCCAGTTATGTTGGCAGTGAAATGTGAAAAGTAGTTCTACGAAATAACGCGGTATTGCAAGTGTAATGTTTAAATTGATGACTATTTAATCTGTTTTAAGTTTATTTTATACACTTTAAAGTAATTATTGGCGTAAAGATATTGTATTTACTGTAACTCATGATTATATTGTGTCACGTGATCGGCGCAACGGTCAAAACCAACGGTCCGTTGTTGTGGTTCCTTCATGCTTGTCGCTTGGCTTTGCTTGTGAGGCAAACTACAAATTTGTAAACTGGAAGTTGTTGTGTTTTGATATTTCTCATTTATTTTTCAGCTTATCTGCAATCAGCATTGTTTTATTATAGGTCGTATAGTGTTGAATTGTGTTGTAGTGATTTTGTGCAAAGTTACGAGTTACAGCAAACTAAGTACAAATATTCAGCGTCAGGAGGACATTATAAATCTCGCCGAAAGTATTTATTCTTTAATTCGTTGAGGAGAGATGAAGCCGTGCAAGGTGATCGAACGAGTTGCAGAAATGATGAAAATTGAAACTGCAACTGTCCGGAGGTAAATGTGTATTAACGACGTGTTTTCGCCGCTTATCCCCAGTAAAAAAAGTGAAAAAGAAAAATTATATATCGACAGTTAGAAACGGAAAGTTAAATAGCAACTATAAAGTAAAGTAAATGAACGACAGCAGAAACGCAAAATTAATGAGTTTGCGAAGTACATGTTATATCCTAAGTTTGACAAATGATATTAAAAGTTATCTGTTCCTATCTACCTACGCTCATCTGTTTAACCTTTCTTTCAAATCTGTCACTATAACATGTGCAAATTTGGCAGTCAATAATTATACGTTAATTTTACACGTTTTTATATCACTGTATAAATTTTGTAATGTAGGCCTAACCTCAAATACATCTGTACGTATCTATTTACGCCCAGCCATGTAACCTTTCTTAAATCTGCCTTGATAACAAGTGCAAATGTGCCTGTCAATAATTTGACAGATTTTGAAATCACTGTGATATTTTGTAATGTAGGCCTAACCTCAAACTTGTGTTCATGTAGTTATTCATCCCAAGTTACAGTGTTAAGTTTTACTATTGTTAACGTAACACAAACGTCGCAGTTTGATGCTACACCAAAGGTGTTCCAACATATAAACTATAAAATCCTGAAGCTGGTTTTGTTAACTATAGACCTATAGTTGTGCTCGTTGCCGACATTCTTTCGTGATGCAAGTGTAGGCCTAATTGTTTTATTTGGTAATGATTGCTGTAATAAGAATGAGACAGTATTTACAATTAATTGTCAACAGTTAGGCTTATAGAACAATTCCATGTTTAAATATCGAAATAGATGTTCGACTAGATGACTTGTTACCTTTTGAGAAATGTCAACAAAGATAGTATGCGTTATTGAGTAGGCATAATTGTTTGTAATATCTGCCACTTTGGCCGCAAAAATTTTGTAGTTATTGAAATTTAATGTAACTGTAAATTACACGTCATAGTCAACACCCCAGACTACCAGAGCTCCTGTTTACTTGCGAGTGCATGTTTTGTAAAGGTTAGATTGCATTGCGCAGTGTATGTGTTAAATTAAGTATTTCTAAAGAAGCTGTATGAACTAGCTTTCAATAAGGGCCGGGCTACAAGTGACATACCAAACACATTCACAGTTATAGCGATAAGCACATACAAAACACAGTGGCCTGGCTACAATTGATATAACGATAATAATATTAGTTTGTTTATGTTGCTACATTTGTACCGAAGAAATTAAGGTCTGTATATATAGTTGGTAGTGGGTTTTTTCAAAAATAAATATTTTCAATTGATCTAAGACATTTTTTAAATGGTAAATTATTTATATTTCAATTTTTACTTTAAACATTACCTAAAAGCGTTACAAAACTTCCGTGGTTGTGATTATCCATAAATAAACAAAAGAAAATATCTTCCCGAGCAATGAAGTCAAAACACACACTTTCTTGATTTGTAAATAAGTTTTTCAATTAATAACATAGTATAAGTGTCGGGGCTTCTGATTGGCTGTTTATTGACGCACAGTTATAGTAACAAGAAAAGTTCAACCGAGTGATTATCGCTATGCACAGTAACTTGCCTGTAAGTATTAATTTTATAATTTGTCCTTTACATTATCATTTTGCTATCATTTGTGGATATGTATTAGTTCTACATTAATAATAAGACATTTATTTCAGCATTTTGTGTGCATGAACCATTTATGTGAGTATAGTAATTTTCTTTAAATACTTCTCTCATTTAAGTTTTCAGTTTTGCTGCAGTCATTGCAATGAAGGAACCACAACGATGATGAGAGTCCATGCACTTTACCTGTAAAATTGGTTTCTTGAGGTCTGTGTGGGTTTGACAAAAAGGAAATGTCGCGCCCATTTGGGCCACAAGAGACACGGGAAATGTGGCCATCACCGGATCGGTATTTCACTTAGCTATAAATAATATACATTATTTTTAGAATTATTTTGTATAAATGAAGGTGGTGCCAGTTACAACCCTGGTATAGCCTTCTTTTACCACTTCAATTCACAGTATAAATGTTCAGTTCTTTTTTGGAGGGTCTCAGAGGGGTACAAACACAGAGTAACGGTGTCAAATAAAACTACATGTACATATACGCAATTGCATTTTTTGAGATGTTTATATTTTTAGTGTAAATTATTTATATTTTATATATACGTTATAGGCCTATGTTGAAATATATTTATATCCATTTATAAAGTTGCATATAAAACTATCCTTAAAATGTACATATACATGCACTAATTATATATATTTTTTCTTTTTTTATATATAACATATTTTCATATACTGCCACGTTTGCGCCGTCACGTTAAGTTTATTAGCACCATCTACTTCTATGCTGTGGTGTACTATTTGCTTGGCTCAGATCCCCTCGTCCTTCCATGCCTCCCTGCCTTCTCCTTTCCCATTCGTGCGTCATTATTTCTTGATTTGTCATTTTTATTTAAGTCCTTGCACGGTCTCGCTCTGTCTACCTTATACGCTTCAGACATCTGCTACGTTACGCCGCTACCTTATGCCTGCAAGATGTATGTTTTTTCCTGATGGGTTAGTTGCACCTAACTTCAGTCAGCTGAGGCCAAACACAGCTACCATATTTTAGAGCTGACGTTTTACTTGTCACGCTACAGAGCGATGGGGCACTTAGAAAACGGTGAGTCATGGGAAACGTTAAGTTTGCGGTACAGTTTTTAAATGTTTGGTAATTTGTGTGACAGGTGGTGTTGTACCTTGGGTGTGCAGTAGTGCTAGTCTATATCAAAATCTGGATTTGGCTGCCCTTCCAAATTATTTTTGAGCTTAACTAATGTGTGTCCTTTTTTAACTTTTCATGTTGGTCCTTGTTCACCACCAAAGTTTAATGTTTGGGTTTTCACAGTTTCCATGACTTCATTGCTAGGGCTTTCATTTTTCAATTGTTTGTTGTGTAAAGTTTTTGTCTATCGGATATGTGAGATGACCCAAACAATTATATATGTTATGTATTATATATATGGTATATTTTACATGATCTATGTACATATATATGCATATATATACATTATATATCATGTGTTATACACATCATATATGTTACATGTTTTATATATAATATACGTGTTACATTTATCAGTCCTAAAATGTAAACATTGAGTTTATTAACATGTGGCAATCACATGGCAGTCACATGGCAATGTTTGTTTACATGTGGTGGAAGGATACATAAAAGTTCTCACTTTATCGTGAACGGCCTATACCACACTTACTCACATGGTTGTTATTTTTAACAGATATAGCGAGGTGCATTCATTTCAGTTTTATTGGTCAGCTGCTGCGTGTATATATCCCCATGTTTGTCATACACAGCTTTTAGGTGAAGTTCTGACGTCATATGAATGAAATATTTTATTACATTAAATTTGACACATCGCCATTAACCTGTTCTTCTGATTTAGATGCTACATAAGTAGTTAGATCATTTGCACCCCTGTAATGATTTATTGAAAGTAGCATGCGTTTCTGGAGCTGAATACTGACCGGAACAGGTTTCCTGTCATACGTCTGCTGTATAGCCTGTTATGTATATGCAATTCTGGTAAGTGCAATAAGCGTACAAGTTGATTGTTAATGTGTCCTTGGTTGTTGCCATTTTGCATGCATTTGTAGTGTGTATTGTGTTGGCCTATGCTAATCAAAGGCATTACATACATTAGTGTGCATTCGTTTTCCCACTCTTCTACACATACTGTACATTTACTAGTCCACTATAAGCTGCTGCTAGCTCAAGGAGCTGAAGCGTCACAGTGAGATCCTTTTAAGGTTTTGCGTAAATTACACACGTTATTAGCTAATTTGGAAAGTTTAAATTAACGCATTTTGCAAAGAATTATAGTTACACTGGCTTTGAACGTTCGGTGCTAAGCAATGTGAGACAAGCTGTGCTGCGTATTTAAAGCATTCGGTTATACTATTGTTCTGTTTGGTTACGGCCACGTTAAAATATTTATTTGACACAGAACATTGCACACGCATGAAAAGTATGTGTTATCTTGAGACTTGCCACAGTCAGAGCCTACTCACAACACACGCACGTGAAAATATCACAGGCTAAATGCACATAAAGTATTGACTATATACTTTAGCGTAAATGCCATACTTTTAACAGGATGTGGCTACAGTTATTTGCAAAAACATTTTGAAAACCCCCCTTTTCTGCATATAATTATTTTGTATTTTATTGGGGTGTTAACCAGTATATAGAAAATTATGTGTTACTTTCTGTAGATTTATTGATGATTTTTTTAATTTCTACCAAATCAAAGCATTCTTTAAAAATGGATGAAGTCTCCTAAAATGTTAGTTTAATAAGTAACTAGTATTTGGTTAATTGAATATGCATGGCTTTATTCCTTATTACTAACTGACCCTTGATTTTTACGAAATTTGCATTGCAGTATGCTCTACCATCGTGGTATGCAATGAACGGCAAATGAAAACTCAATAAATTTTTGGTCCAGAAACATTGTATTATGAGACTTTTAAATGTATTGTTGTTAACTACTTTGAATCGTTAAGTGAAAAAATTAATTTTTTATACGTTAAAATATTTTGTGCAGATCAGAAATTTGAAAAATGTGTTTTCGAATTAGACTATTACGTGTATATTTTTAATTTGCTTATGCTGTCCTTTCAGGTTTATAATGTTGGGCATGTATGTCTTAGCAGGTGGGCCTTTGGGAACATACTATGTTTACAGCGCGACTCGATACTAAGAGGTCGTGGGTTTCAAGTTAATTAACAATCATTGCTCATAAAATACCACTTGATTTATCGTTATGAATTTAAAAAGGCAACTCGATGAATTAAAATTGCTAAATAAAATTTATAGATTTGATGTAAACTGGTGTCAATTGAGAAGCATAAATAAAGAGAACGGGAACGAGAGGGGGGGGATAAATAATCCTGCATGGTTTCGCAAAAGTCGAAGCACAAACGAATTTTAAAAATCGCTTAATTTTTTATTTTTAAATAAATTTTCCTGTCAAATACATTTAGTTTTTTGTAGAAAAAATTTACTTAATAAGTCCGATAATTATAGTTGACAAAAAATTTTCGCTATGTACATTTTATGCGCAGGTGCTCTAACAGATGAAAATAAAATTTAAAAGGGTAATAAGAACAGTTATTCGATGGCTATAGGCTGTTCACGGTAAAATGAGCACTTTTGAACGCATGTTGTGTATTCTTACGCCTTGTGTAAAATTAACATTGCCATGGGTCTCACCGCTTTATTCATGTGTCGGTCAAGTGGAACTGCGAAGTTATTAGAAAAGTACACGTTTTATAAATCTGCTAATTTTTGCACACTGTGGCATTAAAAAGAACAGAAAGAGTAAGAAATAATTTAAATTACCACAAATGGTTATCTAACCCTTTTTATTCGGCGTTAAGATATGGAAATACTTTCCCTCCATCGTTACCAAATTTACCGGGCGCATGTCGCACAGGGCGCCCGATAAAATATATTCAGTTAGGGGCGGTAACATTTTTCTAAGGTTGATTTCAAAAACGCTCACTTTATTGTGGTGAACAACCTCTACTATATATATATATACACACACACACGCACACTTGAAAGGTTATTGGAGATAACCGCTGAGCTGCTTCGGGTATAGTAACAACAATCCCGAGTCGAACCGAAGACTACCGACCTCGTCCTAGTCGATCCTGTATCCCTATTTAAATGCAAACTTTTTTTTCAGTTTATACTAGACTTATGATAGTGACTTGTTTTCACATGCGCATACGTAGTAGCCACGGCAAGGACTATCCACAGATGCTTGCGTTCTCTCCGGCGCGGCGTCGCTGCCGCCATTTTGCGTCCAGGCCCGTCACGTGTTGGTTTTCCCACCGTAATGGTTTCCACTTTCGGAGGTGAAGAAAGGGTTCTTTTTTTTTTTATTGCTTCTCGAAGGTGCTGTTGGTTCGAGTTTCCCCGTCATTTCGCAAGCAACATTTTTTTCCCCCTCGGTCTTCCCTCGTTCCACCTACTTAGGGTTTCTTAAAGAAATAGGTTCTTAGGGTGGAAGTAAAGGATGCTGCATCTCGAGGTAACCTCGTAATGAACCCTGCTGCGGACAACAGAACCGGTAAATCATAAATTTAATTATTTTTCTTTGCCGGATAAATGGAATTCGTTGTGTAGAAAAGCATTCTTTCGTTTTCATGAACTTTACTCGTCCCATTTAATTTTGTTCACAGCATATCTTGGTAATAGACCCCTAAAATTTTTTAATAATATTGTAATTTTGTAATTCCTTTTTCGTTTATCTACAGCCCTTCATATTGATCAGTTATATTTACAGTCTTATTCTGTGCGCTCGACAGCGTCACTTGATTTGAAATGTTCGATATAACTGTTCTACTCGCATTCTGAAATAAAAATAAAAATATATTCCTGTTGAAGCTGCCGGAGACATTCTGTTTTAACCCACGTGTTTAATAAAGACTTCTTCCGCCTCCTCGAATCCAGTAAATACGAAAATTTAGGAAAAGTTAAAGAATCAGTTGAGAATTTTTAATATGGTAATTGTTTATTTTGCTTGTTTTAGTATAGTATTAGGCCTGCAGTCGTTTCGGACACGGTTCAATGAAAAAAAAAATGTATATTTAGCATACACATGTATGAAAATCTTACTATTAAACAGAATAGGGTGTGTGAATCCGTACCTGTACTGTAAAAAAAAGTTGAAAGCTTTCTTAGCCAGAAACAGCATTTCTTTAACGCAGTAGTCTTCGCACTAACAAAGCCTTTCTTTAAATTCAAAGGTAATGTTAAAGAGATTTTTGTTTTTTGTTATTAAATTTCTTCATTGTACATATTTGTTTTCCAGCAATATTAATTTTCTTTGTATCGAAGAAAAATATGTTTTCTTTGACTTGTTTTGTCTACAGTAAAGCAATGTAATATACCGTAGAAAAGGGTTAAGTGTTCAGACAGGGCTCTATATCGACGGAAAGAAATTTTCTGGTATCTTCTTGCCGGACTATCTATCGGCAAGTTTTAAGAATATGAGAATAGACAGCTAGCTGTAAATGGCATTATGTCGTTATTTTACGACAAAGTTTTATATTTTAGGATAAAGGTAAAGGTCTAGTGTATTACTATGATACCAGATGGATATCACTGGAATTATATCAATCTAGCATTCCAAAGTGAACCAACATCTTTGTCTAAGTCAATCAGCTAGTAAACCTCTCGTTGATTCTGGCAGAGTATCATTTTACAGACAATGTTCTTTATTAATGTAAAGATGATGGTCTGGTGTGATTTGCCATTATGACTATCGGCAAGTTTTGGGAATAAAAAGAAGATAGCTAGCTGTTAATGACTTGACGTCTATTTTGTGCCGGATTGTTAGCCATCAGTGTAATGAGACTGGCCGAATGTAATTTTAGGATAATAAATGGATATCGCCATATTTATATACACAATGTATAACATTCTTATATCCACGTCAATAACTCACATCCCTTGCATGTATATTTTATGTATATAGCATGCACGAGAAGGAAATGTCCAATAAAAGGCAATGATACGTTACATAATTGGCCTATATGTTCATCGAATATCCATTCATAATTTCAGTGTTGGTATTTGAAAATTATGTATAGTTAATGTATGTATCTTAAATAATAACGGAACATGTTTAATGGAAGTAAAAACCACGCAACAAGCAGTTTATATTACATGTAAATACGAAAGTTACACTCACATTTAAAACAATGTTTGCTTTTATACATAAAAAATCTAATTTTCATGTATTTCACGAATGAGAAGACTATTCCCTAATAAAGGTCATGAAGTGCTGTGTATTATTTATACATCACATAGTTATGTAATATATATATATACTATTCTGTTTAGTTTTCCTATATTTAAATTAAAAATACATTTACAATAATTTGTATCGTGATATATGCTAAATCACCTGGCAAACTCACAAACTTACAAAATGGACAAAAGGTTAGTAACGATAATATGTAACATTAAGCAGCCACAGACGAGCCATCGTGGTGACATTCAGCCACCACAAACCCGGTGTCGTAGTGACATCCAGTTGCCAAACCTGGCGTCGTGACGACACGCAACCTCCACAAACCTGGCATCGTAGTGACATCCAGTCGCCACCATAAACTTGGCATTGGCATTGTGCCACCACCCAACCTCCACAAATTTGGCATCGCGGTGACATCCAGCTGCCGCATACCCGACATCGTGGTGACATCCAGCAGCCACAAACTCGGCATCGTAGTGTAACCCAGCTGCCACAAATCCAACTTTGTGGTGACATCCAGCCGCCATAAACCTGGCATCGTGGTGACAACCAACCATCATAAACTTGACATCGTGCCGACATCCAACCTCCACAAATTCGGCATCGTAATGACATCCAACTGACACATACCCGACATCGTAGTGACATCCAGCCGCCATAGACCCAGCATCGTGGTTACAACCATCTACCCCAACCCGGCATCGTGATTACATCCAGCCGCCACAAACGTGGGTGGGTGGTGGCAACGAGTGGAGGCGATTAGTCAACCGTTCAGCCAACTGAGTGTAAGTTGCCACAAGTCCGTCACCGGCTAAGAGAGTAGCGCAGAAATGGTAAAGACAGCACCGGGTTGGGCGGTGGTTTCCGACTACTAGCCCCAATCAGATGCCAGAGAGCTCAAGGTTACAAACCTCATCAGTATGGATTCAACAACACAGATGTTGGCTAGGTCGGACTCCTGGTTCCTTGTGTTCCAGGAGCCACCTGTAAGGCCCTATAAGGGCACGATTAGTGAAAGGCGGGGTTTCGTGCAATCAATAACCCCAGCCAATGGAGGTGATAAAACCAAAGCACTCTATTATGTAAAGCGTATAACTGACTGCACTACCAACTTGAGTCAGGTGTTTCCTCCCACAAAGGAGGAGCTGGCATGAATGAGAAAGACGTATCTACTGGTTTGGAACCAGGAGGACAAAGTGGCGTAGAAGCTTGATTTCTGACTTTTATGATAGGTCAGAAGATTCTGGAGAGGCTCCCGGCTGCAGCTGAGGGTAGCAGCAGCCAGCCAGTAAAGGAGACTGAAACAGGCAAGGAGAAGGAGAGGGCCACAGTCCCTTCTCAGCAGGAACCTCAGGTGAGAGGACCCCCTCAGGTTGAGGTAGTGGAGCAGACCATCAGTGCTCAGAAGGCACAGCAGGAAATGTCCAATGAAATGGAGGAAGTAATAAAGTATGTCACGGACGAAAGGAGAAATTTTAATAAGGAGTGGGCAAATTTCCTCCTCCCGAAGGTGATGAGGATGAAGGTATTACTCGACCTGCAGCTGATAAGGAGTGCTGAGCTAGAAGTGGAGAACAAGGTGCTGGAGGCAGTTCTCCAGCAGCTGGGCCAGGGAACATCTAGACTGACTCAGCTGCAGGCAAACCCACAGTCCTTTGTGGAAATCGTGAAGGACCAGCAAGGCGGGAAGGAAAGGGGCAAGGGAGACCCCAAGAGCAGTGACAAGATGTGCAGTGGAAAAGACAGGCGTCAAAGCGCACCATCCTCGTCTACCCTAAGGAAGGGGAAGGCAAGTCAGAGGAAACCAAGGAGAAGCTGAAAATGCTAAATCCTGTACAGGAGAAGCTTCGAATAAAGAACGTGAGACAGGTGATGGGGGAGGATTACTTCTGGAGGCTGAGGATGAGGAGACACTCCTCAAACTCAAAAACCAGGAGAGGATGGAGAAATTGGGACTGAAGGTAACTGATCCTAAAAGGCGAGGACCTAGAATTATTGTATTTGACGTTTCGCATAAATACGATAACCCTCAGTTCCTGGAAACTCTTCGAGTGCAGAATTTCAGAGAGACACAAATCAGTGACGAACAGCTCAGGGACAATGCAACATTGCATTTCAGGAGAGGTCCTCATGACAGAGACAAGGTTAATCTGGTCTTCGAGGTGACTCCTCCCCTCTGGGGACTGTTGGTGGACAGCAATATGCGGTATATTGGTTTCCAAAGATGCAAAATCAGGGATTATATGGTTCCGGCCCAATGCTTTAAGTGTCAGGGTTCCGGTCACATCAAGGACAAATGTAAGGGCGAGATGGTCTGCTCCTGCTGCGCAGAGAAAGGACACAAATACTCAGAGTGTAAGGCAAAAGAAAACACAGACCAAGTGCGCGAACTGCGTAAGAGAAAAACACAGAGATGAGGACCATAAGATGGACTCTACGGACTGTCCGATACACCAAAGAATGTTGGCATTGGAACTTCACAGGACCCAGTATGACTAGTCATACTGTGCCGCTATGGTTGGGCCAAATTAATCTGCAGAGGGGTGCTGTTCCTACTACGGAACTGCACAAGGTTGTGATGGAGCAACAACTGGACATGGTCCTGATGCAGGAACCTTACCTGCTCAGGGGTCAAATAGCAACTCTTCGAGGTCGGTTCACTCTATTTGGAGAAAATCCGATGGCAGGAATCTGGGTATGTAATCCCGAGATAAATTACATCCCAATGGAGGCTCTGTCGACCACACACCATGCATATGTCAAGGTGGAGATGGGAGTAAGGAGTGTAATGATTATATCATCATACTTAAAACCCCAGGACTCAATGGAAACACATCTGAATCAGTGGGAGAACATACTGACTAGAGCAAGCTAAAAGAACATCATTTTCGGTGCAGACATTGCTGCCAAATCGGAGCTATGGAATTCTCTATGGATGGACGATCGAGGGGAGGTCAACATGTACTTCATGGAGAGAAACCTGAAGGTTATGAACGAACAGGGACACCAGGCGACCTATGTGTCTCCTGCCCATGGTACAGAATCGTATCTCGATGTAACTGTGGCAACAGTATGGGTGGCTGGGAGTATTGTACTGGAGAGTATCTGATGAAGTAGACAGTGACCATAGAATGATCCTGTTCACCATCCGAATTGATGATAAGGGAAACACCAGACCAGAAAGGTCCAGATATATGACTGCAAAAGCCAACTGGTCCATCTTCGACAGAGTACTGACTCAAGGAGTATAAAGGGACTAAACAGCAAATGTTCCTGTATAAAAGAGCCGAGAATATAGGGGGAATAGTAATGAAAGCCTGTGAGGAGGCAATCCCCCAGACCAGGAGAAAAGCTCGAGGTGATGAGGAAAGGGGTGAAATACCTCCAAAACAAGTTTAAAAGAACTTATCACCCAGCAGATCGGCAAAGAGCAGTGGAGCAGTACAATGTCGTAATAAGGGAGTACAGAAGAGTATTAAGAAAGAAAAGAAACAGCACAGAGATACCTAGTCACAGATAGGGTAAATGAAGACCCATGGGGCTTGGCTATCATATGGTGACAGGCAAGGTCAAAAGATCATAGGAACTACCTGCGCTTGAGGCTGATGGGCACCTGCTGCAGTCACCCGAGGAGATCACGAGGGGAGGAGTTGCCCGGTTCCAGCTGAGGTGAAGGTCATGGAGTTGGGGCAGCAGGGACCTGTAGAGCAGAGCAAAGGAAGCCAGAGCAGTGGAGATGGTTGGTCCTGTAGCTGGAGCCCTGTGGTGTTTGTCCGAGAAGGCTTTTCCCGTGCTGCATGCAGCATGGGCAGGCTCCAAAGGGATAACAGGAGAAGAACGATATGTGCAAAAAATACCGTGCCACCCAGGTTTGGGAAATGCGAGTGTCAATGGAGGAAGTTCGAACTAGACAGCCTAGGGAAACCGAGGTCAATAGGAAGATCGTCCTACATAAGGAGTTGCTAAGGAGGTATGCAGCAACTATGGTCACGCAAAGAACTGTGATGATAGGCTGACCAGACGATAAGAATATGGTCAATGCCTCAGTACAGACCTGGAAAATTCAAGGAAACCCCGACGACCCCACAGTGGTTCTATAACGAGATGATATGGGGAGCAATACTCTCCACACTTAAGGACATAAATACGGTCATGGCTTCTCTGGCCCTTGTAGTGAGGCGGTTGGAGAGGGGGGAGACAGAATCCTCTTCCCCAGGATGGAGGCTGTTGACAGGCTTGTCGTCGCCCAGACAGGCCGGCCGACTGAGCAGGAGGCTTTAGTAAATCTGCTCAAGGAATGTTGTTGGCGTAAAGGTGAGCGGTTCAATGAAGTCGACATATTTAGGGATGCTGTTCGTACATACAGGAAGCGTACCTTTGACTATAGTAAGCCCTTCACTGGGTATACTGTAGTCAGGTATTAGTCCTTTGTTTGGACAGCATCCTACAATAATATCAGGGATATGACAGTAGAGGGAAAACACAGGATTTGACAAACACCTGGATATGACTGTTGACGACATGTCTATCTTTTTAAGGTACAAGAATTGGTTTTCCGCTTGAGGGATTCCTGATTGAGGGAGGATAAACGCGTGGAGAGAGGGATCGAAAAGGCGTCTGCATGCCCCCTTCTCGGCTGTGCCGATCTCAGGATGGAGGAACAAAAATGGAAAAGAAAACATGGCTCATGTCATACCAAACAAGACCACCGCTGGATAGGGAAACCTGCCCAGCAACCGATGACGACCAAGGCAGATGGCATGGGAATGAGAGATGGGAACTGACAGAAGGACCTCTTGAGGTCAAGGAAGAGTGAGAGCAAGAGTGAGGTGTGAACTGTATATGTGTGAGTGTAAATGAGACTGTTTCGATAGACTGCCGTATGGTTTCGAGAACGCCCTTTGCGTTCGGTGGCGAGGTGGCGGGTAATGTTTCTGGTTACCAGGCATTCCCCAAAACTTAGTTCGTGCACACTGGAACGCACGGGGCCGAGAAAGGTGGTAAAGGGGCTACAGTCATGCTTAAATTGAACGTCAAAGAAGTAAATGCACAGACGCGATAATTAGTGTGTTTTTGAGTAGTTTAGTGTAGTTTTCGTTTTATATTTCGGACCAGTATGACGGTTTGAAAATTGCAAAGTTCCCGGTGACACCATGAACATATAAAGAGCCTATTTAGATTTTGCCGCGCGAGTTAACATACGGTTAGAAAGTAATGCTCCAGGTATGACCTTTTAATAGGTATCGGCCACCTGGAGGGGAGGATTTGTGAGGTCAGCGCTGGTTCCACCGGGAACTTTGCCACAAACCCAACATTGTGGTGACATCCAGCCGCCATAAACCAGGCATCGTGGTTACAACCAACCAACATAAACCCGACCTCGTGGTGACATCCAGCTGCTACAAACCCGGCAATCGTTGTGACATAAAGCTATCGCAGACCTTGCATATTGACGATATTCCAGTTTTTGCAGACCACGCATCTTGAAGTCATCAAACCACTTCTGGCCACAGGTATATCTTGATGTAAGAAACTCCCTCTGTCGTTTTGTATCTAATGTTAAACCATTTTTGGCATAAGGTCTTTCTCACATTCAGACGTTCCTGCCCTGATGTCTTAATCATACATAGCATGAAACAGTTAGGCATCTATGTTGTATCTTGCCAGTTACATTTCAAGGTGTTTTTGGCACTGTTGGTCAACAGTTAGCCTAAAGTCCATATTTATATCGACTTGATTCCCCCATAACACATGAGCATCAGCTGGCCGAAGTTGGTCGGAAACTTTCATCGGCCCCATTCTTGCCTGTACCTTTAGTGTTTACTTGGCACTGTCAAAATAATGTATTATTTGAAACTTAGAAATTGCGTGGAAAGAGAGCCATACAAAAGATGTAAAAGCACACGATTTTCGGAAATTATAACTCAATTTTAAGTTTCTGATTAACAATCGAATTTTAAGGCGGGTATCATGATGACTTCACATTACACGTAGGTAACATGCATCACGCTACACTTTTACAAAGTAAGTTAAACGTAATCTTTTGGGTGTTATATTATGTAGCTTCACGTAAGCATGCAACCTTTGCTTACCAAATAAAAATGTTGGGGATATGTATTGAGGTTTTTCAGATTGAAAACATTGAAAAATCAATTTATACAGGAATGTTTGTGTCCTAAGAGTGGGATGGAGATGAGCGTCCAAGGTCAAGAAGCGAGGGAGCGATACGGACGACACTAACACGCACTTCTAGTGCCTCATCGCTCCTACGCTCAAAGCGTGCAGTGTTTCCGTCGTGACGCTGTACTGTGCAAATTATATCTGTAACAGTGGGGTTTTATTACACTCTATGAAAGACCACAGATTAAACTACGCCCATATATCTGCACTTTTCTCTTGCCGCTTAAGAAAACTGGATACACAAGCTTAACAATTGAATAGTTACCCCGAATAGAGATCTAACCCACAAAAATCAGAAAGTTGCAATTATAGCGGAATAATGATCTTTACATAGCACATCACAATACCACTGTTGCACACAGTCAATAGTTCTATTCCAAGGAGGCTTTTTTTGCTTTGCAAAGTTGGCATTCCGGGGAATACAGATCTAACTGCAGCAAGATGGTAGTGCGGAAAAGCAATTAAGTAAAGGACGTAGGAGAAAGATACGGCTGTTAGAATGGAAGGATAACAAGAATAAAACTTTGAGAAATGCTGGCAAGCCATATAGAAACAGGAAAGGGACGTTTGTACCAGGGAAATGTGCATCTGGAAAGGTGACTGGAATAGTGATCTAACCTAACAAAATAAGTCAACATTTTTATTATACGAAAAATGAAATGTTTTCACAATCTGCTACAAATTCCATTAAAAGGTCACAGACTATTATCATTAATAGCTGTAGCAGTTTCAGAAGATTTGCCTAAAACCAAATGATGTTATGCTACTCATAATGTAATATGGTAGTAAAAAAGTTTGCAGGATTCGCCATGTAAATAAGCAGTGTGTCCTGTATCGAGGGAAAAAGTATTTTATATTACAATAATACATTTTTTGTTGGTCAACTGGCTTTACTGCTAAAACTAGCCTTTAATTTGCATTAAATATGGTTTGGCAAATTCGACACCCTCAACAAAAGGTGAGTTTGTTTCAGGTTACTGTGTGCCGCTGTATGTATGAATGGGACAAGATTTCCAAAGATATGAAGAAAAAGTTATTTCAAGATTTCTACAAACGAACATATAATGAACAGTCTACGTTTTTAGTCCAATGTTGTGTGGCACTGGAAGGCGTAAAACGAAAAAATGTAGCGGAAGATATCTCCCAGAGGCAGATAACTTTCAAATACCACCTTCCTGTAAATGGCGAATCATACAATGTCTGCAAGAAAACTGTGCTCTATGTTTTTTCAAATTTCCTCTCGATGTGTGCAAACACTTCAGACAAAAATGAAATTTAACCTTGAAATATCTAACAAAAGAGGGACATATCATAATCGTCCACGTGCTGTGTCTTTTGATGTCACAGAAGTGGTAAGGGATCATATCAGCTGTATTCCTGCTCAAGAGAGCCACTATTCAAGATCCACCTCCAGCAAGCTTTATCTTAGTTCAGAACTGTGTATAGAAATAATGTATGATCTTTTGAAAGTCATCCTAATATTAAATGCTTGCGTAGTTTGTATAGAGACATATTCAGAAGTGAATTAAATCTCCGATTTGGTCCTCCACGATCAGACTCTTGTTCATATTGTGATATACTTTACATTCATCTAGTAGCAGCTGAGGCCGAAGATGAGCAGAAGAGGATTAGTGCGCAAAGTACACTTCATCACAGAAAGGCTGAGACTGCTTATAAAGTTCTTCACGAGGATGTTGTAATGTCAAAATCGAACCTCACATATGTTGTACTTTGCACAGATATGCAACAGGTATTGTTCTGTCCAACACTTAATCATTCCTGTATGTTTTATCAAAGGTAGTTCTCTACCTATAACTAATGTGTCCACAATATGGGGACTTAAAAACCATTTATGTTTGTGTGGAATGAGTCGGTGGCAAAACATGGTTCTTCTGAAATTACTTCATGCATTCTGAAATACATTGAATTGCATTTTGAACCACTCAAAGTAGGTGAGATCAGGAGATCAGTTGTTTGATCAGATCGTTGTATCGCAAAGAAACAATAACTGGCGGTGTATTGCTCTTTATCATTATCTGATTGTAAAGAAATATTTCACAACCATTGATCAGAAGTTCTTAGTCAGCGGCCACAGTTTTCTTCATTGCGATAGGGTCTTTGCCCTGATTGAAAGAAGAAAGAAGAAATCTACAGTGTATCATCCAAAGTAGTGGCTTGAAGTTATTGTTAATGCAAGTCCGGCATTTAGTGCATACTACATGGACAAAGAAGACTTCATTGACCTGTCTGCCATTGAAGGAATGTTTGAAAAGCAGTCCGATTTCAAAGAACATATTTTCATTGGATTCACTTCTCACCAGAAGAACCAAATACTGTTCGTACGCGAGTCAGTCATAACAACCTACAACCATGGCACAGTTATGTAATACGGCATTGCCCAGAGGAAGGAAACATTTACGTCCACTCCCAACTGTATTTCCCCAGCTGTACGAAGTCTATGTGCAGTTCAGTGATTACTGTAACCATACATGTAATTTGTCAGTAATGAATAATAAGCTAATGGTTTTCTTGTTTCGGTTAATACTACTGAAACCATAAGAGGTATTGGTACAGTAATAATTAATAATGTAATGTTTTTCTTAGTGTTTCTACATTTGTTTGTAATGATTTGTAGGTTAGATCACTATTCCATTTGTGCTGTTTAGATCCTTTTTCCACTGAAATTCATTTTGTTAAGCTGTAAGTCAATACTTAAAAGTTAATACAAGTAATATTGAATATGAGGTGTTTTGTATGATGTACAATCATAAAGCCTTACATCGTTTTTGCAGAAAGTTATGCTCCTTACGTCTCGAAAGTTTTTTTTTTTTTTTTTTTTTTCATTGTAAACAATATATGTTTTTGTGGGTTAGATCAGTATTCGGAGTAACTATTCAATTGCGATATTTAACCATTTTCATTAATTTTTTGTTCTCTAAGAATACATCCTAATATGACAAAAGAAAAAAATAGGGGCATATATAACTGCTTTTTTTTTTTTTTTTTAATCTTTTCTGACAAAAAAGAGTCGTATTTGCAGAACATTTGTTTACCGAAATACGCGTTTTCGCGCAAACAACTATTTCACAGAAAATTGTTGAGTCCATCCCACTCTTAACATTGGTGTGGTTAGAACAGGTCGCGAAAGTATGGCGTTCGTAATTTATACAAACATTGGAAACTGCTAGGAAATCGCCATAACCTCCAGAACTAAATGTCTCTGGGAGACGCAGACATTATATCGTGAAAATGGAAATAAATCGTTTGTAATAAGTTTTTGTCTACTGAGAAAATGTATTGTTTTTCAGTGGGCGTAAAAATAAATTGCAAACTTATTGCTAAACTTTTTCTTTTTCATGCAATCGTTTTCGTACATCTGCGAAACATAATTAATTGAATGTGAGGCAGTATAAAGCTCCCTACATATTTCTAAATTATTTGAATGTGAGGCAGTATAAAGCTCCCTACATATTTCTAAATTAATTGAATGTGAGGCAGTATAAAGCTCCCTACATATTTCTAAATTAATTGAATGTGAGGCAGTATAAAGCTCCCTACATATTTCTAAATTAATTGAATGTGAGGCAGTATAAAGCTCCCTACATATTTCTAAATTAATTGAATGTGAGGCAGTATAAAGCTCCCTACATATTTCTAAATTAATTGAATGTGAGGCAGTATAAAGCTCCCTACATATTTCTAAATTAATTGAATGTGAGGCAGTATAAAGCTCCCTGCATATTTCTCAATTAAAAACAAAAATAATCCTAACCGAACTTTCGTCACTATTTCGTCCTCATTTCCAGCAAAAAAATTGTATATGCGGTACATTAGTTAAAAACGTCAGCAGATAAAATCGTGGGAACAAAAATATACTTTTGGAAAGCAATGTTAACACAACTTCGTCACTCTTGTGATTGGCCAGCGAGATCACGTGGTGCAAAGTCACGTATCGCGTAAAAGGTAGACATTGACAAGCTTTTCCATCACGTGAACGGTACGTGAAACGATCGAGTTATGTCTCCTTGAAACACATTACTGAAGATGTAGCCTGCTTAGCCTACGTGATCGTGTTACTAGTTACGTGTTACGTGATACGTGAAATTGTAGTCCCGACCTTACACGGTGGGGTGTGGTTCCACGTGAATGTATTGTTGGTTCGCGATTAACTGAGTACTTTTGAGATCAGCCTTCAAAAAAAATTCCTGCTGCCTGTATCTGCATACATTTTAACGTACTTGCAGGATTTCAGTTAAGTTGGCAGCGATGCAGCAAAATAGTTCCATGTACCAATGTTGTTTTAAAGTGCGACGTTTAAATCTGTGCATACCAAATGTATTTTCTGTTTGTTTCATGCCTATTGAAAGTAATAATTAAAATATAGTAACATTAAGTTCTTAATCATTTTACATGTTCTCTTTATCGACGCATGAATAAATTATCTGGTCTATGGCAACCCTAATTTTAGATATGGTTGTAGGATACGAAAAGGAAGAAAAGTATATCCTAAACATATCCGTGTGACTGTTTTGGTTTGTGTGTGCGCTCACGCCCAAGTTTACGTAGGCGTAAGTAAGATCATTTGGCTGACAGTATCTAATAATATACATAGGTGAGAGTAAATAACACCGATGGAATATGCAGCCATCTGTGAACGTACTGCGGGCACTGTATGTGTTTCTGTTCTTTGCGGGTGTGTTTTGTAAACTGATATGAATGTCCAATAACTTTTTTCTTGATATTGTGTTTTCTGGATATTTTTATATCGTCGCTTCTCGTAAACAGTACAAATAGACACGGGGTTTTCCTTAATTTGGTAACACTTACAGTGAGTGAAGAGATTTGGACGGCTCTTAACAGCGAGGTCTTGAGAGCAGATAAGGGTGATCAAGGTGAGTATGGAGCAGCGCCGGAATGAAATGACTGGGGAAACGGGAGAACGCCGAGGAAACCCGCCGGCAGGATTCCCACATGCGAAAATCCGGGAGTGACCCGGCCGGGGATTGAAACCGTTTCGCCTTGGTGGGAGGCGAGCAAACTAACCGCTCAGCCACCACGGCATCGTAAAAATTACAGTTTTTACTTTTTGACATACCTACAGAATTTGTAAGAAGAAAATAACATATTCTGAGCAAAAACTGGTTACTTATGAATAACCTTCCGTAAGGGCAGTGGGACGATGCCGCTGGTCAGCGGGTTTTCTCGGGAATCTCCCGTTTCCGTCGCCCTTGCATTCCAGCACCGCTCCATGCTCCCCTCGCTTAATCATCATCTGTTCTCAAAAACCCGATGTTAAGACCCTCCCAAACCTCTCCATTCCATTCAGAGCAGTTAATATCGTAGGAGTTAAACGGTCATGCCCATGGGTAACTAACTATATCTGCAGAACGAAAAACTGCATTATGATAACGCGACCTTGAAAGGTCGCAGCTTAATGGAAAATATTTGTCAATGCTTGTATTGCTGAGAAGTTAATGTCGCGTCAATGAACGTGATTTGAAGTAGTATCACAGGTGGACCTACTGTTTGAATTTTCTTTGGCGAAGAGAACGCTGCTTTATGTATTATTTCAACTTTCGTGCATCCATCCGTCTTTTTTTTTATTCTTTGTGCAACATAAACATTTGTCTACAAAATATTTTTTACAGTTATATGACAGTGCAAATTAATAATACTGGGTTTTATGCCTATAGTTAACATTTACCAACTAAAACGGGACTTTTTTTTTCGAATAAGAGGAGGAATTGTATGTATTCAGTCTATCAATCTTATTATAATACACATAATCACATTAAAAAATTTTGGTAAGGTGTGTTTTTATAATCTTAGTGTACGTGAATATTATTTCGCTCTTGAAACTTTACTTGTTTTTAGTTCAAGATACTTATGAACAACAGCAATTTTCATAATGCGACTTAAATTTATCAAATCATAATGATTTACGTCTTACACTATGTGGAACAAATCGAGCTATTCTGCGTATGGTACACTAAATAGTCCTTAATATTGGGTTATTTGCCGGCGTTAACCTTTTGGCTTCCCTTCGCTCTCTTAACCCTGTTTCTTTTCGCCCTCGTTTCAAATCCGATAGCGCGAAAATCCGATGACAAGATAAAACAGCTAATCAAGGCAGTGTTGAAAGACTGCCTACCAGGCATAAACGAGTTGATGCCGTCGATAAATCAATATCTGCAGACTGGCGAAGATGTAAAGGAACTAAAGGACCATCTACATGAAAGGACGAAAACAAGAATAAAAGAGAGAAAAAAAAAAGCACACGAACTAAAGGGAAGGAAAAAGCACACAGAAAGAAAATGAAAGAGCCACCGAATTGTTTTCTCTCTTTCCTTATTTTTTTACCAGCGGAGGTGCTTCGCATGACGGGCAACCTTTATGGTGGTCATTCTTTATTTATGCCTTGCTCCAAATATTTTATGTTCATGACGGAAATAGTTCCTGGAGCGTGCACCAAGACTGTTGCTGCCACTAGTCCGTGTCGCCACATAGCTTCATGATCAGATTCCACCACCGAAACCGACTGCAAAAAAATATGGCATCACTAAAGCGACATCTCATTTATCAATGGGCGATCCTTAACTTTCAAGTACAAATCTGCTCAGAAAGATTAATGCTGCAGTATACATGTATAAATATTATTTCAAACTGAGATAAATTTATTAAATTATTTATTTGCGCCGTAGTTGAAATTTTAAAATTACGATTCTTACATTTAATCATAAAAAATTATATATTTTGAATTACTTAACTAAACTGATCTAATTAAATAATTTACTACTGATTTTCTTCTCTGCATTTAATTGTAACAAAATATTAACGGTAAACTTCTGCAATAATGCAACCATGTTAAAATTAATGTCATATAAAACTTTAAATAATCGTTTCTGAGACTATTACAAAGGCATTGCTTAAGGGATAAAAGTAACAGTTTTTTTTTCCATTTCATATATTTATATTTGCTTTTTTTACATGTTAACATTTATAATAGTAGCCCAAAATGTTACTCTGCGTAGTAATAATTTTCTGAATGTGTACAATAGCTTTTAACAAAAATATTTTTATAAATAACAGGCCTTGTGTGTAACTTTTTTTACTCTTTATAATATGCAACAACATCGCAACCACACGCGCACAGTGTAGATAAAAAGGAAAAAAAAAGGGGGCAACAAAATAATTATTTGTAAACTAAGCAACTTACTTCCGCAAGTGTGTTGTTCGTTATTCTGGCGATTGCTATTATCACATAAGTACTGGCATGATGCATCGTTATCGAGCTGGTCTCATTTCAGTGTAACGGGAAATATAAAATTGGCAGACAATCTACTTATCCACTAGAGTAACAACTTACGTCGTGCATGTCTAATTGTACTAAATATTTTAGTACACTTACATAAGAATACGGCAAAACATGCATTGTACTTACTTTCTGGTTCCAAATTTCATTAGAGGTACATGTTTAGTTTTTTTTAATTAGCTACAAAGGTGTCGCATTGTTAACTGCGTTATGTAATAAAGTACTGAAAAGAATTAACAAAAAAGACTAATTAGCCTGTGATTTACAACGAGGCACGTAACATTTTAACACAGTGTAACGTTACACGACATAAGTGCCGTAGGCAAGTCCGTTTTGATAAGGGAATTAAAATTTAAAAAGTAATTAAAATGTTTTCGAAGGAGTGGTGTACGTAGCGCACCTCAAATCGATCAAAATTTTAAGCCCGGACAATTTGAAGACCTTATTAGCACAGTGAGGACTTTTTTATATCTCAGTGCCCTGGTAGTAAATGAAGCAAGTAAATAAAATAAAGCAATCCCCTGTAAAGCAGAAATCAACTCACGTTGGTCTTGAATCTTGAGGAACGAAAATAAACATTGTATCACGATAAACTTGTCTCCAAACAGAAACTATTGACAGAAATATCTGTCATATTTTTGCTGTCTAATTTAATTCCCAACATCACATTTGTCCTCTGGCAGCAGAGTACTTGCTTCTTTTAATGTGTAGCTTGCATTATTCGCTACAGTACATGGAGAGCTGAATTGGTTACCAGCAAAACTGATAGGCCGTGTAAAATGGTTTAAGTTGCAGCAGGGTTGCAATTACTTTACTTCATTAAAACGTCTTGAATTTGGTCGCCATGTTAATTTTTTACCAGTTGTGGTATACTGCAGAATTACCTCGATACGTCAGTCATTCTATCAACATTTCCTGTCATGTAAAGACACGGAAATGTTCGCAGTAACACATTTGCAACATGCGAGCGTGTTTATTAAGAACCTGTGAAAGTATTAATTATTTATTAAGGGGGAATTCTGTGGGTTAGAAATAAATATGACTTTGATCCATATGTTGTAATATTTATAACTCTGGAAAAATAGCAGTCAATACCACAGAGGCAGAATCACGTGTATTCGGATGCGGAAGACAGAAAACAAATTGAACCACCTCCGAGATGTTGAAGCCTGTGGATTCGACAATTATAGTCTATTCACAGTTTCTTTGCCCTTTTTATTAAATCAAATTTTGTAAAATCTCCCCACATATGACATGTTTAGTTATTTCCAACATGTACCATGTATCACAAACGTTGTATATTTATGTTCATAAAAGTTACTTTTTTTTCTGTTAAAGTAAAATTATATTCATATTTCATCTATAAATTATAATGCTTCATTTATAAATAATTTGAATAAAAACAGCGAGAAAACATGTGTGTTGCTAGCGCCTGGTAAGAAACAGTCCTTATACCAAATACTGTTACACTGAGTGCGCACGAATGCGGTGCGTTGTCACTCTGGTGTAATTTTTCAGTCTTAGTTAAGCTTAGTTCGCACGAGGCCGAGGAATATCCTGGAAGTAGTACTTTAACAGAGCCTCAGGATAGTCTGAAATAACCGTGAATGGTTTATAGAGGTACGGCCACTGTAAAATAATGTTTTCCTAAATTCCGATAGACAGAAAGTTTGCCATATATGAGTATGCAGATATAGAAATGTTACAATACAAATTTTGGAACCGTAGTACTGTTTTTATTGTTTCCTGAAAAACTTTAGGAAAGCTACCGCGAATGTATGGGAAAATACTTCGCCGTTCCTGCTTCCTCAATACTGGTATAAATTGCTAGTAGAAATCTTTCGTGAATTCACCACAGCAATAGTAGTAATAGCGGCAACTTTTCAAAACACTAAGCAAGGGACGATTTCCTCGACAATCTTGCAACGATAACCCCAAGCATTCGTAGTCCAATAATATAGGCCTGAGAAGGGGTAATCGTTGGAAGTTGACTTATCGCAGGACGTATCATTTGGAGCAGATGGGGCTATGGAGCTAGTTGTTTCCTCCTGTCCGAAACCCCTTCCCTGGTTAATCTTATGGGACTACGAATGTTTGGGGTTATCGTTGCAAGATTGTCCAGGAAATCGTCCCTCACTTAGTGTATTGAAATGCTGCCGCTATTAATAATATTGCTGTGGTGAATTCACGAAATATTTCTTATAGGGAGTGTAGGAAACGAGGAGTTGAACGAACTCTTTTTTTTTTTCTTGTTCCGAGGCGTAAACAGAAGGCTCGTTGAAACGGTCGCCGCCGCATACTGTGCCGCCTATCTGGAGCTCGGGGCACTAAGCACTGCTAGCGAGTTTCGTGCGTGACGCTGTGCCGTCGTTAACCCCGCACGCACGCACCCCCTACCCCCTGACCAAGTGCCGTAAACAACGATACCCTCCCTCTAACCGCCCCTTCACACCCCTGACCGGTACCCAGCGCGAGCGTTACTAAATCACACCAGGCGCCTGGCCCACCCCTGACCCACCCCTGACCCCCGCCCCCACCGCAACATGCAAATTACGCACGCATTACAGCGCCATTTGTTTCTGGGGCCAAATTAACAAACCGTCACGGGATATGCCTTCCCGCTAACATCGTTCGGGGGCTAGCCTCCGCCGGTTATTAGCCGCGTCGCAACTCCGACCTCCACTGGTGGCCCCAGGGGAGCGGCAGTGGCCGTGTCGGCGATCATCTCGGCACTTCGGCAAAGAGCAGGTAAGTGCACAGAGGCGAAATGGTGTGCCCTGGTGCACGAGCCGATATACCAGCCGCTATATGAGCCACCATGGAAGATTCGTATTACACGGCAGCCGTTTACGTACAGGCCTTTGGCACCCTCGGTGGGTGAGCAGTGTGTGGTTTATATTAAATATGAACCCCATTCGTAGAATTGCTACCAGTTAGTAACTTGCGTAGGCCTATGAAAAAATTAGCTAGCACGTCTTAATATTGCTATATTGCTGTTCGCCTTTACATAAATTGATTACCTACTAGTATAGTTTCTATCATTCTCTTGAAAATGACTTGAAGTTACTAGAGTACAGGTGTATTAATTTTAATTGTCACGAAAATTTGATATTATCAGCATGTAAACTTTAATGATAAAAAAAATTGGGTCCGACGGAGTTTTGAACTCACGCCCAAAAGATACACTTAGTAGCGGGCGCCACAAGTTTACCACTATACTACAAGTTCAGTAACCAGGTTGTGAGTTTATGCACAGTAGATGCAAGAAATTGTTCGAATTAATATTTCCATAGAGTAAGTAATGTTTTAAGTATTTATAACGGTTTTAAACAGTAATCAAAAGTTGCCATAGCCAGTATTATTTGTCGTCGTATTTTAAATCTATTTGAAAGAGGTTCAACCTCAAGGATGTATCATTAAGATGGAGGCGTGCTTTTCGGTTTCTACATCAACTCGTTTCATTTGGTAGCCACGGGGAGCGCCCTGCGCTCTGAAACTGCGATGCGATTGGCCAGGCACGAAAGCCGGTGAGGAACCTGCCACGAAAAATAGGAGTTGTCCACTTACCAAACCTGGTACGAAATCTGACCGTACAAGCTGGGAAATGCCATGACACGTGCCACACTAACCCGTATACCGGCCGCTATGGCGGACCTTGCACAAGCTTTTACAGAATCCGGGATCGTGTGATATCGCCTTTAAGGGGCCTTGCATCTCACTGACTTCTGCGTTGCAGCCCCTACTGTGCGGGGCTGCCGGCTTGCAAGTAAGTTGGCATGAGCTGTTTTGCGAATGGCGGGCCGACGTACGACGTGTCACTGGCCATTGTCGGCCATTTTGCTGGCGCGTGCAACTGGAGTTAGCGGAATAAGCGGTCGTTTCACCTCTGCGTCCGTGAGTACTCCGTCCTGTCCTCTCGTCCCACTGCTAGTCAGAAACGCTGCTGCATCCAACTCCTTAGCTTCTTCTGTCCCTCTGCGTGGCGCAGTTGGTTAGTGCGGCACCGATCTGGGGTGCAGGATACTCTGGGTTCGAATCCCGGGTAAGGCACGGGTGTTAATTTAAGTTAGGTTATAAGTTAGTCTGTAAGCTTTCCCCCGCTAAGCTTTCAACCATAAAACCGGGGACGTTAAAAAGCCCTTTCCAATTACAATTACAATTCTGCCCCTCTCCAACGACAACCCCCCCCCCCCAACACACACACTTAGGCCTACCCCTCTTCTATACCTTAAATACTTGGAATACCGAGGTGAAAAAGCTACGTATTCCGCACATGCCAGCAAAATGGCGTCACTAGCCAGCGACATGTCGCAACACCTTTGGTCAGTCAGCGGTTGCCAACCTACTTGCCAGCCATCAGCCGAGCCAATAGGCAAACATTTCGCCCTACGCAACTGCCAGAAAGACACAAGGCCCACTTTCCGAGCCTCGCGCAATCAATCAGGATACGAATAAGCCCACTTTGATGGGAAACCGCCACTTCGCCACAATCGCGTTGACGTTACAATAACGCGTCACAATAAGTCATGAATCCGTGAATCTTATACACTCTGGCTACAACCGACGTTAAACCTTACCATGACGCTAAACGTAAAACGCGACGCGGTAGAAGTTGGCCAACATTCAAGTCTTTGCGTTTAAAGTTTAACGCCAGCCAATCAGAATATATAAACGAGTGAAAATAAATGTTACAGACGATTGGCAACAGATAGCACCACTATCGCCGTACGTATTTAATTTGTTAATGTTATACGAAAACAATATACAAATTACTCAAAATGCAATTAGAAATAATTGCGGAATGCCTTTTTTTACAAAAGGTTCTTTTTTAATTTCAAACATAAACAAAAATATTTGTATATATACACCTACATTTTGTTTATTTTTATTGCTGTTAATGTCGAGTGCATACATATGCCAGTTTTCTTATGGCGACGTTAAGCGTTTAACGTTTAGCGTCAAGCCGATTGTAGACGAGCCTTTACTTAACCCGGGACCGCGATGGCGAGCCCGGTTCGATTCCCAAGGACGAGGTCGTCTGGATTTTCGCATGTCGGACGGAAACAGGTAGACCTTGCCTTTTGCCGGTGGGTTTTCTGGGGATATCCCCCCTCCCCTCCCTGGTTCAAAACATACACCACAGTTCAAGTCCACCGGCCCTAAAAGATATCGCTGCTACGCACCGGCCAAAATCTCTCATCTCCCGATGCCTGCCTCTTTTGGACAACGCACAGGAAGGTAATTTTTGACTCTGCCAAGTCGGGCGCTACGTGTGGGAATTAAAATGTTTACCTGCTGCGACGTACTTCATACAAAGCTGACTTCCCCCAGACACAAACGGGCATTCAAATAAGTTCCTCTCATACCTGTACGAACAGGGGACTACAAGCCCTAGCACCCTCGTAGCTCCTTCCAATGCGTCGCAGAAAAATGCCGCCCAACAGGTGACTGCTTTGCCCACACAATCAACTGGAACCGGCCGACGTCACTCCAGTACGTCGCCCCACACGGAATAATTTATCCAGCATTTCAATGGTCGTTAAAATACACAGTACACCACTGCTGATGTTTGCGACGGACATAACTCCAGCACTCGCGTATTCTTTAAATTTACTAACGAGCTTAATACGTCGTGCCGAACTCTTTCCTTACGAGCATTCACACTAAAGACAATTTCAATATGAAATGTCCGCACGACAACACCAATCCGGCGTACCAAGCACGCCGTATTTCGCCCGTCAAACGTACATACTCCCACTCGCGACGCGAGCCGCCAGCCGGACAGCTGTTGGCTCACTCAGCCCTGAGCCTTGCCTGACTGTGCCCAATACCGGTGCACAGCCTACTGCTCGCATCACACATGTGACAAAAATTAATATACCTGTCATAAGTAATATATGTGTAAATAAAAACGTATGTAAATCGTACTAAAATATTATACCAAATATACCCAGCTAAGAATAAATGATAACGTGGAATACAATAGGCTGGCCTATAAAACTAAACAAATAAAATGGTAACAAAATCTCGTCTCAGCAGGTTGTTATCTACCTCAATAAAGTAACCCTAAAATATTACCAAGTGACGGTAATGCTGTCACTCAACGAACAAATAAGAATAATCAGAGTTTATCGGGTCCCATTAGCATTCGACTCGAAAACACGAGCCCGAAAGCATATAACACTTGGTATATTTACGTACACATTTCTATCATTATAAAAATTCAGTATGGTGCTGGTCATTGCCTCCTAATCACGTTTTCTGACATAATATTAGAATTCTCTTTAGAAATACGAATCTGTAGACATGCTTTTCATAATCTATGTTTGCGGCATTATATACTACAAATACGTCTTGGAAATACAATCCACGGACACAATGATCGGTATATTCTTTTCTATAAAGTTTTAAAAGTGAAATAAAATGTATTAGGCCCTACTTTAAATACATAACTTTTTTTTATACATATTGTATGTATAATTGATGGATGTTACATCAAAATCAAATTATTTTTGAAAATACGAATCCAAAATTACTGTTATATAAGTTAGCATAAAGGCCATATCTTACATGTACCTCTCAAACCCATGCCTATAGGAACAAATTTATTTTCCATATGTAGTCATCAGTCTCATATTGTAATACAATTTTAACTATCTTGCACATAATGTTATTTCTCGAATAGACATACCCTCCTCATGACTATAACATACTTAGAAAAGAAATCATGGTGACACATATTTTTATACATACCATATTTTAACCCATCCTGGTACAATGGTTATTTTTATAGATACATCATTTAGACCTGTACTGCGCCCGTGTCCTGGTGGCTCAGTCTACTAGGGCATATGTTTACCAATACAAGGTCCGGCAGCTCGCCGCTCCTCACAACCACAGCTTTTTATGCTGTAGTAAACTATATCACGCCGATAGAGGCACGTGTTTGTATAAAGCACATGGAACATCACCCTTAGCCGCAAGCCGACACCAGCACATTTAGCAGCCAATGATACCAAGTAACACTAGCGCTGCCTAGCAGACATTGTGGGAACTAAGATGGTACTCCTGGTGGTCAATAAATGAAAATTCCAAGATGACAGCTAGCACCATTTAGCAGACGACATGAGAAACAATATGGCAGCATACCAAACAAGATGGCAACTTACAGACACCCAAGATGACAGTCAACGGAAGACAATATCTGGTTGGAGAGAGGCGAGAAGGAATAACAGAGCAGGAGGTACCAAGATGGCATAACAGAACATGAATTGGAATATTCCAAGATGGCTGCATGAAACGAAGGTAACAGCTAGTCCTCTGGTCCTCTGCCAGATGCCATGTGAAAGGAAGAAAAAGCAGGAGGTACCATGGTAGAATGACAGAGCAGGAAAATGGAAAATTTTCAAATGGCGGAGTGAAATAAAGATGGCGGCTAGTCCTCTGGTCCTCTGTCAGATGCCATATGAACGAATGACAAATAAAAAGAAGCTATCAAGGTGGAATGACAGAGCAGGAAAATACAAAATCTCAAGATGGTGTATGGAATGAAGAGGCTGCATTGAATGAAGATGTGGCATGGAATGAAGATGGTGGCTAGTCCTCTGGTCACTTGTCAAATGCCATGTGAAGGAATGACAGAGCATGAGGTACCAAGGTGAAATGACAGAGCATGAACTGGAATATTCTAGAAACAAGATGGCGGAATTAAATGATACAGCATGAAGTACCTCAGCAGAATGACAGACCATGAACTGGAGCATTCATGAAACGAGATGGCAGAATGGATTGACATAGCACGAAGTACCTGGTGGATGGAGATCAAGGTGAAGGTAAAACACACTTTTCAAAAGTAAGCAGTTTTGAGAGACAAATTTAGCCGAAAGAATTACGAGAAACAAACATATTTCTGATAGTTACTATTTATGTTGCACAATTTACCGTAATTTAAAAAAGTATAAAAAATGAGGGTGCTCGGGATTAAACCCACGCCACACCCATTCCACTTCATTAGACCATTACCAGCCCATCCTAGCTACGAAGACAACGCTGACAGTAAAGAGAAAATATTGTGTGTTATATAGTAATTCATCGAAAGTGTGTAGGTTTAAATTGTAATCCCTTCATTTTTCTTTTTAGTGTTAATTGGTGATGTTAGGATTGTTAAAACAAATAGTAGGCATGAATGCACTCACTCCACCGCATTAAATTCAGTTCAAATCTTCTAACCGAGCGCCGTGATAATTACGTGAAAACAAAATGGAAGCCGTTAAAACGGAAGGAAAAAATGAATTTTCATGTTGCCTCGTAAAATATTGTGTTATGAAAGATGAAACTTACATTTTAGGAAGTATGTTTTGTTGGTTTTATTAGTTTATGCGTTATCTCATTTGATACACGTTCTTTAACGGCCATTTTGTAAGTGTTGTTTAACTTATCCATCAGTCAAAAAAACAAATCACTGAAAAACAGTAAGAAAAATGGTCAATGAATCAGTGAAAAATGTCACTCTACCAATAAGTGAAGGAATCAGACATTTTTCACTATTTCATCGGTTAAATTCACTGAGGTGACTGTTGAATAAGTCAAGTACTGTCAACTGATTGAAACAGAGATATTCTCACTGACTTAAATTTAGAGTGTTGTCCAACGCCCCACCTAGTCAATTGCTGGTCATTAAAATTGCAACAGCATGCAGTACGAGAGCAATTACAACCTGATTTATTGGACAGAATATTCATCGTACACAGGTGACATGATTACACTTGCAGCTCGGTATGACGAACAGAACATGGGGAAGTTAGTGCTGTGTGGTCCTTACAGGGGCACAAATAACAACTGCTACACGACGCAGCATTGAGAGGAAGAGTCTTTGGATGTCCATCTAGACTATCTCCGTCAATGTTGCTTCGATGCTTGTCCAAAGTTCATCCATTGTGGCCACGGGTGTCACGTGCAGCCAGTCGTCGCCCGACCATGGAACATGCATTTTCGATGGGTGGACGATCCAGCGACCGCGCGGGATAAGGAAGCAGCATGACATGGTGACCATGCGAACAGTCGCACAATGTTTGCAACATGCGGTCATGCATGTTGGTACAGGAACCCCCATTCTGGCCCTAAAAATAGGGGACGGCAACAGGCTTCAACACCTCCGCGATGTAACAGTTGCTGGCCAGCGTACCAGCAATGCAGACTTGGCATGAGCGGGACTGGGATCTGATGGCACCCCATACCATTGTTACGCCTCTTTAGGGCGTAGCAGGGCTAACGGAAGGCAAGGGCTAGGACGCACAACATTTTTAAAAAAATCAAGAAAGCATGGACACAAAAATTCCAAAATCAATACAACTTTAATGAAGAAGCCCATCTATACATTATCACCAAGAACAACAACTTTGCAACTTGATTTTAAAAATATGATTTGCATCTGTAAATTTCTGTGGCTGGCTACAAATCGGTGAACTACGGCAAGGAGAGAACACACATGCACTGGAACAAACAGATAAAAAACAATATTAATATATACTGAGAAATCACCAACCTGAATAAACACTTGTGAAATCCCATTAAAAAAGGTAAAATGACTCCCTGGGTAAAACAAGACCCATTACAACTTTAAAAATAAAATACACCTGATGATTCACTAAAAAGTACAACATGGAATACTAATTTCAAGAATACCATTGGCAAGTAGCAAAAACCCTCATTACACTTAACCATGAGCATAAAGGCACGCCATAAAATATCCACTATATTCCTTGGCATTAAAATTATTTTGGCAAATCGTAGTCCAGGAGATCATTCCTACAGCACGCCAAAAAAAAAGGGAATAATCCACCTCTTACAAACATTCCCATAAAATACCATATTTAAAATTCACACAATGAAAACAGTGAAGAAACATTTCCCTACAAAAATCCATATACACAAAAATCTCTAAAAAAAAAAAAAAACACTACTAAAAGGGAAACTCTACCCCCGGCATTACAACAACTACGTTCTTTGCAATACTTAACTTGAGTAGTGCTCATATTACGCGAAAACGCGTCTAGCATGCTGAAGCCTCGAGGTACGAAGTGGTGTAGACATGATCTATCGTCGGCTAGCCCGCGCATCTCTATGACGAACACTGCACACTTGCTCGGGGTGAGGATGAACATTTATACGCGAAAACGTGGCTCGGGAAGGTTAAGGAGGCGGCGAGAATAGCGGAGAGGCGTATAGGTGCCAGAGTGTGCGAGGCTGAACTTGTTGCCAGTAGAAGCCACCAAACAGCGCTCGGCCGCACCAGGAGCGCCGCTCGCCTCTCTTCAGTATAGCTCAGCTCTTGGAAGCATTCAGACGTGCGTCACCCTAGGGGGGGGGGGGCGGCGAAGAAAACAAAGTACCTTTATCTGCAGCAAAAATATTGCCTCTTCAAATAGTAACCCCTCTTCAAACAAAATAACAGTTTATTAATCTGGGCTACCAGATACAGACATGGCAAAAAATAACCAAGCAGACTTGCTAACCAAGTTCATTAACGTCATGTAGTTCTGTAATCACACCAACCCCATAATAGAAGCATTTAATCGTACTCCAGAAAATTGTAGGCATCACACATTTCACAAGCTGGCGGGACGAAAAATAAATTGTTCAGGCAGGACAGTCTTTGGCAGGACACAAGTACTCCATAAAATTGCTTGAGTTTGCTAATTGACACGCGTGTCAGACTTGAAGCATGGCTTCACCATAACTCCATGTACTGGGCCAGTATGACGATGCATAATGCAAGACTCAAGCAGACATGCGCCACGTTGCCGCCAGACATGGATGACACTGTCGTTGAACTGCAAACAGGAGTGAGATTCGAGAAGACGATGAAATGCCATTCTTTCACCCACGACCCGATATTCCATGCACAATTGCAGCTACAGGTGCCTACTACGAGCAGTCAGTGGTAGCTGCAGTAATGGACGCCTGTATATGACACCCCGAAAGCTCCAGATGGCAACGCAACATGCATGTGGACATATATTCATGTGCCACATGCCTTAACTCCCGATCGAGGGCGTTTGACGTGGCTGTACTATCGCGAGGGGACCGTTGACTTCCTTCATATTGCTCAGCCCGTCCCTCCTTTACTTACTGATCACGTATCCGCTTCACTTTGATTGCATTTCTTCAAGCGCGAGGACCAATTTTATGGTAGGATAATCCACAATTCAGATACGATTCTCCCATGGTCAAAGTCGGAAACCTGGTCGTCGTATTTTTCGACGTGACGTGCTCACTCCGTCTGTCCAGATGATTGGTGGGGAAACTCAATGCCGCTACCTTTCAACAGCTCCCCGACGTCCACTTTCTTACGTACTGCTTCTCAGTGTGGCCCTTAGCAGACGTGCTTCGCCATTCGGCTCAACTACTAATCACGTCATTGTACTTATGCAATTTCTATAGCTAGTGATTTTTCACGAAAAAATATGAGTACACAGTATACTTCAACACTATAAGCACCCAACAGTAGTTTGTCTATTGACGTTGGTTACTGTCTGCTTGAGAAGATGTTTTCTTATTTGACCAGGTCACTCAGAATTCGGCAACATCGGCACGGCTCCTACGTGATTCGCATGCAGACAGTTTACATATGTTAAAAAGTAGTTTAGCCAATCAAGATAGATAAACGAAACTACAGTGTTTTGATATATAACTTGACTTGAAATCTTTTCACGAAATTTTACTACCTCTTGCAATTTTTCAATATGGGGTCTTTCAGGTGCACCCTTCTTGGTGTTGCAATTTTAATGACCATCAGTGTAGTTGGTTTTGGGTGCCATCTAGCGGCCCAAGCCAACTATGCAGATACATCCTTCCGAGTTAGCGATGATACCAGGGGGCATGAGGAGCGCCCACCATAGATTCTCTTCTGTTTGAACACTAGGGGGTAGTGTGTGTGCCGAATCATCACTCGAGGAACCAGAGTGTTGACTTGCTGGAGAGAGATTATGCATTACGCTTCATCTAACCTGGGGCCACGGTGGCTGAGTGGTTAGCCTGCTCGCCTTACACCAAGGCGAACTGGGTTCAGTCACTGACCGCGTCACCAGATTTTCGCATGTGGGAATCGTGCCGGAAGATGCCGTTGATCGACGGGTTTTCTCGAGGATCCCCCGTTTCCCCGCCCTTTCAATCCGGTACCGCTCCATACTCACCTCAATCACCCTCATCGGCGCTCAAAATCTCGCTGTTAAGAGCCACCCAAATCTCTTCACTCACACTTCATCTAACCATCTCCGGAATCATGCGCGGATTACTCCGTTCCTATACTAGGACGTGGCACTGCTCCGACACTGCAAGCACACTGAGTCTTTTCTTTTAACTATATGGAGACCATGACTCCTCCCTTCCCGTCAAACATCCAGACAAACCACGAGCTGTTTGGAGCACATTTATTGTTTTAGATTCGAATTAAAAGAATATGTATAAATTTTAATAGTTTACTGGATGCTAGATATCGCATTTTCGGCTGTAATAAACGGTAGAAGGATTTAGTCAGTGTTTAGAGCTTTATTTAACTAAAGGTCCTAGTCAAGTGATTAAGTTCCACTGTACTGTGCTGTAAAATAATTTTTATGTCTTTAATTATAATTTAATCTTATGTATTAATTTGTTTATTTGGCAAATCTACCAGTACAGTAAAATTCAATATTTAAAATATGTTGAATTGCATTGTTAGTGTTACTTAAACAGTAAATCTAGTTCACCGGTAACTGAACACGTTTTTATATCGTGCTGCTGTTTTCCTTGTGCCTGTGTTTTTAATACTTCCACTACTTTAGAAAATTAACTGTGCATGGTACCTTTTTACCGATATTTATGTTACGAGAAAGTTGTATAATGTGTTTCAAACAACTAGGAACTAATTTCAGTGGTTTTCTGTCAAAAAACTACTATTTAAATAAAAAGTTAAGACACTGACCTCTCTTCCATTTTCTGTGCAAAATTATAACGGAAATATTTGTCACAATTGACGTGAAAATATTTAAATTTGCGTGCAGAATTTGTTTTAAGGTTGAATTCAAAATTATTCAACTATCAGTGAACCAAACTTATTAAATTTGTCTCTCGGAACTGCTTAATATAGATATGTGTTTTTGTCTGTTGTAAATTTGCTTTCGGTGTAATTTTTAATTCCATATTATGTATCTCTTCAGGCAACTTATTAGATAAATACATTATTTTAATTATTGCCCCTTAATGTCTCAGTTTTAGCCCGGAAAGCTAATCGGGGAACTTATCTGTAAAAATGACACGCACGTACAAGACTTAAGCGTAGTCCGAACCCTGAAAATTGTGTCGGAATGCGCCTCGACAACCTCAACCACGGAGGTTGTCTTACGTAAGTAAATTTCTTTGAGAGGTTTCGAGGTTGTTGAACAAGTGAAGCTCTTCAGCATGCACAGATTGAAGTGAGATGAAATAGCCGAGTAACGCAAGGGTCGGAGGAAATCCTTTGACCGAAGGAAATGTCTGCCACGTTCCCCGCATGCAAATACTGGAGAGACCCCGCCAGAAATCGAATCCCGAATGTCTTGGTGGGAGTTTGTTGCGCTCGCTAGCCATACGACAGTGGCCTTACTTAAGTAGCGTCTACAGTTTGCTAACGGTTAATAGAGCACTTCCGCTAAGCGTAAAACTATTATTCCATTGGATCCGATGACTTGGTTAAATCTTCTTTCAACTATCGCAGTGAAACTGGCAGGAGCGTAAATCTACTGTATTAAGGGGGCCGTCTACCTGACGAGACATGGCACAGGAGCGAGCGAACGCTAAGGGCAACACTGGCACGCACATCATGTGCCGCATCGCCACTATGCGCGAAGCACTAAACTAGCTCATAAGCTTTTTGTCGAACAGTTTTTTCTATGGCACTTTAAGCGGTGACCATATTATCTTACTTCTTGAAAGTCTGATCCAAAGCTCAATGCAGGATTGTGTCTGAATTTCACGTAGATCCGGTTAGCACATTTTGACATATGGCAGTCTGAAAATGCTGTTTTTAGCTATGTTGGAGGGCTTGGAGATAGTGGTTCTAAGGTACGTAGTGTCTTGAAAGCAACATTCCGTCATTGCCTGACGTTTGTTTTCTTTTCGTAGATCAGCACATTGGGCGCACGTGGAATAGTTTCGTCAAAAAAACGGATCTCCCAACACACTGCAACACATTTCAAGCTCCTAGTTCAATCTTTGTCGGGCACAAAACGAACAGAAACTAAACTGCATCACTTCGATCTTCTAATACGACATCAAGGCATGGATCTACGTATCCTAAATCGCTCCCGTCTATACTGGGAGCATATCGGCTGGAGTGTTCATCAGAACACAAGCAGTTAGTGGAAGGAAGATTTTTTTTTTTTTAGAAAGTTTATTTCAAATGTGATTAGTTAACTGCGAAACGGGTGTAAGTTTTCCGGGTATATTTTTCTCAGGGAGTCCTGGCGGGCCGCCCTGAGTCCTCACACCTCGTTGGCGCCCTTGACAAATCGTGTTACATTTCTAGAGGATCGTGTTCCGGATTTCACGCCCCGCGGCCTCGTAATTGGCGCGCAAACTCGCGTCGCTGAGCTGCGTGCCTCGGGAGAGGGTCGTCACGTAGTGCAGAGGGACGACCTCCTAAATTACGTCTGAGCTGAGACAAGATTAAAACCGTCTGCGCGACCCCTCACGCCCCGTCCCACAGGCCCCTGGCCGCGGACCCTCCCGGACCACGCCAGGGCAGATCCAGCTTTATGTGGGGAAAAGGATTTCAAGCGAGAAAACCCCACGGCGCCCGCACGCACCATGCCAGCGGGTGCCAAATCCCCCCGGCCGCGTAATTCCTGCGGCTTCTTGGAAAGCTGACTCCTCGCCCCCACTTGCCTTGTCCACCGGTCCCGAAATGAGACCCGGGGGCCAATTCCAGGTGGCCGATTACTAACTTCGGCCGTCAAAAAACGTTTATCCTCCCGGGCTGTCGGCGGCCGGGGAAGACTGGGATTAGATCTCGGGGATGAGAGAATGTCGCTGGTTAGTTGCGAGGAAGGGCTCGCGCTGCTCCGCTAGGTGCTCGCTGCAGTTGAACGACTCACTTCGCTCCCCGCCTCCGAGATCCTTTAGTTTTTCCCCTCCCAAGTACTTAACTCGTCGCGCTAGGCCATTCCCTTCAGCTCTCCTGTCTTCAATACCCGAGCTGACCGCATTTCTCTCCACCTCCCAACCTTCTTTTCCCCTGATGCAGTGGCGTGCCGCGTTCCTACAGAAGAATATTTAATTAAATAATACTTCGAAAGACTTTTTTTTCTCCCAAAAATTATAAACCCTTTAATTCCCATGTTAATTCATAATTGCTGGTGTTTGCAAATTATAAAATTTTTGATGCGTGGCTTACTTAAACTGGCACAAAGAACTTGTTTTGTTATCACTTCCTATACGCTGTTGTCTTTGTGCTTAGTGATCAGTGATATGAGCCACTCACAACGTACCGCGTTACCATGGTTATAGGCTGTTCACGGTAAAATGAGCACTTTTGAAAGCCCTCCTTAAGATCTACCTGTATGCACGTTGTGTATTCTTCCACCTTATGTAAAATTAACAATGTCGTGGCACCATCGCTTTATTCATGCGTCGGTCATGTGAAACTGGAATTATTGGGAAAGAAAATATTTTACAAGTCTGGTAATTTTTATACTTCGATGTATTATCAAAAACAGAAAGTGAAAGGGATAATCTAAGTTTTCATAAATGGTTACCTAGCACTTTTTATTCGACTTTAAGATATGGAACTTCTTTCCATCCTTCGTTACCAACTTTACTGGGCGCATGTCACTCAGTGCGCCCGTTAAAATATATGCAGGTAGGAGCAGTAACTTTTTTCTAAGATTGATTTCAAAAGTGCTCACTTTATCGTGAACAGCCTTTATCAAAATATGCTACCGTGAACTCGACCCGCTACGCTGGGCTAGAGATGCTCGGGTAATTGGGCTCCCGATAAGCAATGAGAATCGCGGCCCAGCTCACAACGAACGAATAATCGAGGCATCAGTTCCGTCTTCAGGAGCGACTAGCATGTCACTAACGAGTGTCTCGAGTTCGATCCCAGATCCGGGAGGAGTCGATTTTAGGAAGACTTGGCCGGTTTGGACGCGGGTGTGAAACCTCTCAGACATCTTTATAACGAATACAGTGATCTTCTTGTGTAGAAGTGTTGAATGGAAAGCGTTTTCTTCCATGTTCTTCTAGTACTGAACAGCCTTCGATGAGGCCTTTAATGTGGTTCACGATGAAATAAGCGCTTTGGAATTAACCTTTCAAAAAATCTCAGCCCAATAGTGCGTACGTTTAAAGGTAGCAGTGACTACAATACTCTCAGTTAAGTTGGCGGTGAACTACAGGTAGGTACGAGAAGTAGTTCCGTGATTTAACGTTTTACTGGTCGTAAAGTTAAAAACATTTTATCACCTGCAACTCAGTTTCTATTTGATGTATGCAAATAAGAATTAGTTTTGTGGTGATGGTAACACAGATATGTTTCTAACTCATCTACGTTATCACTTGGTTAACGCAACATCCAAGTTACCTGGTTAATTTATTTTCCCCCTATCCATGGTCATGCGTCAACAAAACAGTGGTTCACGACCAACATGGCTTTATGTAGCAATTCGTAACTCTTCAAATAAAGTATTCATTAACGGAATAAATAAAACATTTTTCTACATGTTCTGAGTGAAGTTTCGAAGTTTTCTGTTGCCTTCTGCTGTATTTCGATGTAGTTTCTTGTGCCGGAAATTCTTAGAATTTCACATAATACGCCGACCTGGAAAATGTGCTGCTTCGTGCATTTGAAGTCGATATAAATGTTAAAACCGGAAAAACCTTCAAGAATTTTTGTGTGAGTGGGTTTTGTTATATTTGCTATGTGTGTCGTAATTCTGAGAGCTTTAATAATTGTGTGTGTTATTTAGTATTTACTGGAATCCCTAGAAGCCAATTTACGAGTTGATAACTCGACGCGTATGCTACTCGTTTTAAAACAATAAGACCATGAAAATATTTTATACTATACGCGAAACATTTCTCCAGTCATATAGGAATACGTTAAAAACAGTGTTATTTCGTCTGGCCGAACGTTTTAATTTGTATGTGCCGATATATTAAGCAGTGACTATTAACTTCCACAACTAACCTCCAGTGTAGATAACTTGGGGGTGAAAAAATGATAAATGTGGGGATGCTGTTTCACGATATACATTTTCATAGGCTAGCTATTGTGTTGTTGTTAGTTAGTATTCTGGTGAATTTACGGCCTATATCAGTACAGATGTTAAAATTTTATAAGTGAAAAGTTATTTTTTCGTTAGCAAAGCAGTTGGCCTAAGTAAAATTTGTATTACGTGTTTTAAAACTGTATCTCTGCGCAAATTTTCATGAAACTTGCATTGAATTATATATATATTACTGTGGAAGTATACGCCTACTGTAAAGATTTGGATCAAATCGGCGCAGATTCATGACAATTATTTTCGTTACTTGTAATGTAATAGGAACGCCTGCTATCTGCTTGTGATTAGTTTGCCGAACTTAATGAACATCGAGTAAACGTAAGGTGTTGTAATATTCTATCGGAAAGAAAAATACTAAATAACTTACAAGTGTGACGGTGTCACGCCCACATACCTGCACGACGTGTGAGCAGCCTCGCCTGTGGCGCAGTGTTGCCAATCCTACCACTTGTCAACGCAGCAGATCGAACTATGAAAAAACAGTAGATTTCAGCAGATTTAGATTGAAAACTTTTACTTACCAGTTAATATAATATATGTAAATAGTGTTCATACAAGCTATATAAAAATAAAAAAGTTACTAAAATAACAAAACTATATTGAGGCCTACTTACAAAAAGTAACTAAGAACAACTAAATAGCCTGTCCCATGCCCCCAACAACTTTAGTCATCTTCACAATTAACAACAGTTCAGAACACAGTAAAAAATTTCATGGGGGGGGGGGTCGGGAACTCCCTTCTCAGATGATAGTATATCCAATTATCACAGAAATCCTCGATTTATCGTAATCTCACGTTATTGAATATTTAGTCGTGTGTTGCAGGTTTGTGAACTTAAAATATAGCATTTCAATGAAGACGGGGCCACGGGGACTGAGCAGTTAGTCTGCTCGCCTCCCATTAAGGCGATCCGGGTTCAATCCCATGCCGGATCACCGGATTTTCGCATGTGGGAATCGTGCCGGACGATGCCGTTGGTCGGCGGGTTTGCCTCGGCAATCTCCCGTTTCCCCCACCCTTTCATTCTGGCGCTGCTCCATACTCACCTATAAAACACCCTCATCGGCTTTCAAGACGTCGATGTTAAGAGCCGTCTAAATCTCTTCACATTCATTGAAGACATGTGTAAAGTGGCATCGTAATATTGTGTTTGAATAGGTCTTGTTGAAAATTACCTACAAAAGGATTAAAAAAATCAGCAGATCTGCATATTTTTTTTAATTTTAGCAGTAGATAAGTATATTGCTATAAAAACAGGAGATGTACTGCGAAGTTAGTAGACCTGGCAACACTGTAATGGGGCCGTCGTGAGCTCGCCTGCACTGTGGTCTACTTCTGGGGTCGACCTACTATACGTGCGAGGCACTTGCCGCTCGGCTGGCGGCTACTCCTTTTCCCCTCTTAACAATTCCACGTCTGCCAGCGATGTGGGAGTCGCGAGGGAACGACGTATTTCAATTTTCCACCAGTTAACGTTTATGGGAGTAAATGGAATGTTTTGTGTTTCGAGAGAATGGAGTACCAGCGTGATTTTAGTATAAAACACTTTCTTCCTGTTTTCCTTAAGCAGAGAGCCAGAAAACCTCATTTCTACAGGGGAGGAGGTCCTTTGTAAATACCATCGGGGAATCATAAATTCAAAATTATGTTTACCTTTTATAGCATTTCCTTTTTATTTAATGTAAAATGAAAATATAACTTTTAATAATTACTAATTGGGTTTTTTTTCCTGATATTGTTCAGTCACACCATTTTGTATATTATTCAAAAGAGAAAAATATGTATTTTGCTACAAAAATATAGGGGTAAAATCTGTCACATACCGCACCTTTTTTTTTTTTTTTTTTTGACTTATTGAATTTCTTTGCCCTCTGACAGTAGTAACCGCTATTTTTATTACGTTCCTTTTTTCTGGGAATGTTTTTTTTTTTTTTTTTGTTTGTTTTGCAAAACGCGGGACTTACGATTTGAAAGGCGTGTTAGTTGCATGTTGCGCATTGAAGTCCTTTGCAAAATCATCTAAACTATCAAATCATTTTCCTTAAATTCACTCGTAAATTTGTAGGTCATTTAACGATGTTTTGAAACATATCGTTTTCTGTATGAAGAAGTGAACACTCCGTATTCTCTAAAAGCTTGCAGTTCTTATGAGTACGACTTGTATAACGAGCGAACATCTAAACAATTCACATCTTTGAGAGGCGAACGTTCGAAGCGGCTTGGCGTTGTTTTTTTAACGGGGGAACGAATCATGTTTCAGGCTCCCCCGCCTACCTGATCCTTTAACTGCGTTTCAGAGTGTTTGAAATACTCGTTTTTCTACGAAACTACTAAATGTGCGTGCAACGTGCTAATCAACGAAAAGAACACACTTCAGACGAGGTCTGTTCAGTGCTTTCAAGATTTTTTTTCTTCTAAACTACCTTGTTCTAAGTGTTATGTGAAGTTACGGCCCGAAGGTAGGGCGGAATTTTATTGCGTCTCAGGGTTAACCCCATACCCCTACTAGGAAGGAAAATCATGCAAGGAGATATGCATCGCAGCAAAGAGGGATTGGGAATCCATGGCCTGCACTTTGGGGCCATGACTACCTCCCTAAGTGTACTTAGAGCTAGTCATAACTATGAAGGGCAAGGGAAAATCCGTCAAGAGAGACGTAAAAACCCTTGCGACAGAGAAGTAAAAATTCAAAAATTATTGCATGCATTAAATTTAATAAAATAAAATGCTACAGGAAAAGGAGTGATTGGAGCTTTCAAGACTTTACGCACATTAGAAACACCATTGAGATTCATCTCTCGGTCCGAGATTATGTCCGAACTTGATCTAAGATCGACACAGGAAACTGTTGCACCATTCGAGTTCAGAGCATGACTGGAGATCGAGATGAACTTCCTTTCGAACCGCCGAATATTATGGTTCGAAATCTCGATCGAAGGTCAGAGAAGTATCTAGATGCACTGTCTAATATATGTATTAACTACAAATAAGCTTAGTAATATTTAAATTGTTCAAATATGGATTCGTTTTTACCCCTATTGTAAAATATAAATTGAGACATATTACAAAGTCTTAAAATCCAACTCATTAATTTAATTAAAGATGTATTAATGTGTTGTAAATAGAAAACGGAATTCCTAGCCATCCCTACGGGTAAACAACAGGAAACTGGAAAAGCAATTGAGAGTATCACAAACTGTTCTAATTTTCCGCACGAGCTACGTCTAAAAGTGAATCTCGCGTCGAATATTTTGCTCGCGAAAGGGCAGCCGTCGCCGACAAATCTAGTTTGAAAATACGCCAACAGATTGCGCTAAAATCTATTTTTTTTTCTTTCAGAATTTCAAACAACATTATACACATTTAAATACCTACTATTCAGTAAAATTCGTACATCTGTTTTACTTAAAACAGATCAAGCATCGCACCATCTACTTTAACGTACACTGCTTTCATCAATAATAATGGTATTAAAAATAACGAAAAAAAAGTGTGTGCAAAGTGTTTCCAATCAAACAAAAAAACTGAAACGGAAATTTTGGAGTCCATTCAACCATATTATAAAGTACAAAAAAAATCCTAGTCTTAAGAGATAACGTCAACAAAAACCCACTAATAGTCTCCGAACTTCAAAACAAACAGTAGCATTATGACGTCACGAAAGAAGAGCCAATCACAAACAGTGTTTTATCCCAATCCTAGTTCCGAACCGAGATCAGGAGATCTACGATCGGAATTCGGCCGTTTGCGTTGGCGCAACACTCGTAGATTGTAACTCGCATCCAACTAAAGTTCATGTTTGAACCAAGATCTTAGGAACTCGGTTCAGGGTTGTTAATGGTGCAGCCAGGTATTAGCGGCGATGGCTCACTTGCTTGGGGCAGTGTCGCTGTTATCACTTCCACTTTACTTGGCCTTAAACGCGAAAAAAAATATCTAGGTAGGCGGGAGCTTTGAAAACTTGTCTGCTATTATGTAGAAAGCTCAAACCAAAACCTATTGTCTTGTGGCCATGGAATGACTGACAACAGTTAAGGGCATTAATTTATATTTAAACAGAAAAAGGGGTCTTGAACATCAACCAATGTTCACAAACCAAAATTATTTACTGAAATCAACTTTGTACGATTTTATAGTGTTGGCTACAATTTTTACTAAAGGTTTTTTTTAAGAGTATACAGTAGATATACGAGCCAGCTGGTGTCCATCTGGTGTAAACACCTGCGGAAAGTCACGTGGTAGTTTTTTTTTTTTTTTTTAATATACGGAAAGATACGCCACCAACGGGGTAAATGTCGGAACATACAGCGTTATTGAAAGTGCTTCTCCTCTGTCACGCTTGACATGCACATTTTGACTTCTCGGGCCATTCATGGAGGTTAAAGTTCGAGGGAGGTAAGGTACTGCTGTGGATGTGTCCCTGACATAAGAGACGAATGGCTCCCTGTGCAAAGGGAAGATTGCGTTTGTTAGTTGAACATTTTACTTCGTTTTATATAATTTCATTAATTCATCAGATTTAGAGTGATCACTACTATGTAGGCTATAAGTTTTAGTCAGCAGTGTTTCCCAAATACCTATACAGCACATTTAAAACCACGTGTTACCGATTAAATGCTCATAAAATAATCATGCCAACGATTGTACGTACGTATTTTTTTTTCTCGTTATTTCTGTGACAAATATAATAACATGAACTCGCCATTGCCGGTAAATTTCATACGTAAAATATTGGGTTTTGTTCAATGGAATATTTGAGAGGTGATTCCAAACGGAGGAAGATATTTGTTCTGCTGCTGACCCCGGCATCTCACGAACGACGTTGCCAGTTTTCGCGACCAAGAACGCACTCCATCCAGCCAGCCTGCAGCGAAGCTAATGTCTGCCACAGAGGCCTAGCAGAGCGTTCTTCGGAGAGAAGTTTCCTGGAACGGGTTGGCGTTGTCTAGGGTTGGAGGAGGAGGAAGGAAGCGGTCGTGGACTGTCAGTATAAACAAACCGCGCGCCTTGCCTGGGGGGGCAGAGTTTATTTTAACGTCGCGAGGGAGCGAAGCCAGTCTTGCTACCTTTTCCTCATCTCCCTTCAACGGTGTTCCAGTAGGGCGGGCGGATGAAAGTCACTCCCGGATAACAACCAACCCGTGTTTATTGTCCCATTTTGCAAGCTTTCGCGTCTGAAGGCGTTACAGGACAGCAACGACACGCGACAACAAGCAATGCGGACAGTAAATTACAAGGCGCCTTAGCGGCGGTGCGGCAACGTTGGGCAGTTAAGTAACTTTTAAGTTAACACGCGCCTTTTAATTTCTTTGAAGAGCAGCATGGGACTTTTTTTTTTATTAAGGCACCTGCCACATAATCAAATTCTTTTCAGGTGGTTTTTGTTTTAGTTTTATCTCATAATACATAATTAATCAACTGAGCTCGTGGAAGTAGCCCTAAAGTCACTAGCGCTAAAATTTCCGCTCTCTCAAATTTGGCAGAGGCCTTAAAATCACGAGCCGTTAAACCAGTTGCCCTACAGACAATAGCCCTCAAGTAGCTTGTCCTAAGGTCAATAGCTCTAGTGACTTTAGGTCTACTGATGGGTACCGGAATGAAACTACTGTGGGAGCCAGGAATGTAGCGAGCTGTCAGCGCGGTGGTGAAGAGCGAAGAGGAGGAGCAGGTGGACAGGGGCAGTAGAGGACATTGTAGAGGGGAGTGTCTTGCAGTGGGGGATTCCACCTCCCTTCCTGCGTTACTAACAGTTTAAAGTATATTGGCTACGGATAATGGAGTGGAATGTAAAGCATAGGAAAAGTAATAATAAGATGATTCACAGCAAAGCGAGAGAAATAATTGGTAAAGTAATATCAATCTGTGATGAAGTTCGTGATAAATGCCTTTCGATTCCTATTCACAAAGCAACGGCACGTGCTGCGAATTATACAGATGTAAGCAAAGCAACAGTGATGCGTATTCCGAAGAAACAAATTGCAATGCCAAATGAACTGCATACAACACGAGGGAAAAAGAGGTAATCCATGCATTTTATACACGTGTAATGTGCATCAGTGATGCAGGAAAACGCGTATTTAACGTTGTTTACGTCAGGTGTACACAATAGGACAGACATGCGTATGTTTATTTATTTCTGCTAATTAAGATTACCATAGTCCTTTTTGTTTGTGCAGGCCACGAAAATATTGCAAAATTGAGATCGACAGCTTCGATAAACGTGTCATAAGAGATACTATCAAGGAATTCTATGCAGTAAAGAAAGCTGTTTCCACAGTGCGCAAACTGATTGCCATTTTAAAGGACAGAATAAGTTGGCAATGGAACCCTCCATCGCTCAATAGATTGTTGCGAAGTATGGGTTTCTTCTGGAAACAGTGAGAAGACAAGCAGCGTTTGTTGATCGAACGAGCTGATATCATGGTGTGGCCCTCCAAGTACCTCACACACATTAGACAGTGTAGGTCGGAAGGTAAGGATGTGCTTTACCTTGATGAGCTGTGGGTGGATACAAATCTCACATTCGCGAAATGCTGGCAACGCAAACATGACGTAACGGAAATAACTAAAGGCAATGCAACCAAGAGGCTAATACTGGTACAGATTAGTTCCAAGACATGGATTTCTCCCAGAGGGATTATTGATGTACAAGTCATGTACTACAGTAGGAGATTATCACGGCGAGATGAATTCTACTAATTTTGAAAAGTGGCTGTCCGAACGTGTTATTCCAAACTTGCCGCCATATTCTGTTGTAGTGATGAATATAACGCGCCATACCACTCAAAACAGGACGATAAACATCCTTCGAAGTACAGTACCAAAAACGAAATGATTTCATGGCTAAAACGAAGAGGCGTACAGTGTGATGAAAAGTGGTTGAAATGTGTGTTGGCGGAAATAATTGAAAAAACACAAACCAAAAGAGAAAATCTTTCGGGTTGATCGACTTTTACAAGGTGCGGGACATCATGTCATTCGACTCTCGCCAGTGGCGTCGGAGCTGGGGAGGGGAGCGGGGGCAGTTGCCCCCCAACTCATTTTGAAGGGGGGGGGGCAAAACATGTGTTTTGACCCTCCACTTTTTGTGTATACAAATTTCGGAAAATTTACTCCGCAATGTTCCTTCGATTCTACGCCTTCATTACATCACAAAACACCAAGCAGCCATGCAAGTTTTTATTTTAGCATGTTGGCCCTCACAACAATGTGCGCTGTCGATAGAATAGTCCAGTCGTCGAATGCCGGGAAGGGTGCGAAATGGCGGTTGACTCGACACAAGTCGCGAGCAGTGCGGGTGACTAATCCCCTCCCCTTTGCACACGCCGTCACATTGGCGTCTGCGCATTATCTACATCCCTTATATCGCGTGCTTCGTAACTCCCCTCCGGGTGTAGAAATACTATTCATTCAGCAGGTGTGAACAACAGCAATTCGTTTGTCTGTGTCCGCCCGGCCTTCACTCCTCTTCTGTTTGTAGTCGATGCAGACGCACAGTGTAGTGAAGTATACAATGAGTATTATATAGTGCAGAACGAGAGTGCGATCACTTTTATTTTATTACTATCCAGTTTCTAAACTCCGCCGTTTGAAGACTTATCTGCGGGCCACCATAAAGCAGTTACGTCTAACGCATGTGATACTACTTCATGCCCACAAAGAGAGAACTAGTGTACTAAATCTTAATGATATAATGAGAGAATTTATTTCCCGCAAGGACGAAAGGAAGGCCTTGTTTGGGAAAGTACTGGAGTAAATATTATATATATGTATATGTGTGTGTGTGTGTGTGTGTGTGTGTGTGTATTTGAAGCATTATTACATAGAACAATGATATGTTTACTTATATATATATATATAAATTTAAAATTACGAACATCTATAAACGAAATAATTAACAATGCACATTTAGGTACGCATGTTCAACATAACTTTACATATTACAAATATTGTTTTATTCTTATTACCAGTATTGTATGTAAATATATTATTTCATGGTAAATTACTTGTAAATTTTGTTAATTGTTATAATATTCCACACAGTGTTCTTGAAAAAAAAATTATATGTCAAACATGTTGCAGCTCGTTTTTAGTGAAACGAACTTTAGACATTGTGCTTATAAATTATGTAAAATCTACTTCAGTCTTCAATGAATTCATGGCTATGAGGTGTTTCAGTTATTAACAATCTGTGAGAGGAAAAAAATGTTTGAAATCACTTTGTGCATTAACTTGCCATGAAGTAACACAGATAATAATGTGCCGCATGTAATTTATGGAGAAAAAATATATATAATATTATATTATTTTACATATATTATATATATATAGTCGTTCAAAAAAAATATATTAGTTTCTTGGATTTGCCCCCCGCACTCAAAAGTTTGCTCCGGCGCGCCTGACTCCCGCAATTCATGTGTGAGTTCAACGCTATTGAACTTGCGTGGGCAAAGATAAAGAGGTGTATTCGGGAATGTAATACCGTGGGAGAGTTTTCCGTGCACGCACTTCAAATGCACACACTGGAAGCTGTGAACTCGGTAACGAAGGATGACTGGGTATGCTACTGCAATCATGTTGAGAAATTAGGAAATGAATACTGGAAGAGGGACTGCATGATTGGCATGGCAATGGACCAGTTCGTAATAAATTTACGTGACTATAATGACGATGACGAATTCCTGTCATCATCAAGTAACAGTGTAACGGACCACAGTGATGAATGTAGTGATAGTGCTGTGTCGTGTTTGGCTCAGCATTTATAACAGCTGGGTACTCATTCTTTGTAGTTATCATGATCTAGTACTATGTTAATGTTTTCGTATCGGTTTGTGTCGCATGTCTGCGAGATGCGCTTTTGTCCCTCTTGGTTAATGTGAGCTGTGAATAAAATGAACACTGCCTTCTCTGAGTTGATTTTCATAACTTTGGGTACATTTTCTTTACAATCTCTACGTGTTGCAAATTTTTACGTATATTTATATAGTGTTACAATTTACAACGTGTTAACATACATATTTTCACGTTTCCACATATGCGTAAGTAAATGCTGCACTTTCATCACTGCCAGGTCGTCAGAAACTCGGTTCGCGTTCCCCCGCCACCCTTTCGTCCTGCCGATCCGTACCGAGCAATGTCTGGTGTTGGAACTATGGGACACAGCTCACTACTTTTGTGGTCCCTATAGTACATTACCTTCGTTGGTCAAACCGAGGTTGGAAAGCTATCACTGAACGAACGGAAGGGACGAGCGACAAATGCCTTCCTGCTTAGCAGTCATCTGTAGGAATTTTATAACTAAATCAAAACACTGAATCGAAACATTGACGTACATTCAATGTATTCGTGTCAGACGTATTCACGCATGCACGCACTGGAGACGAAACCGCTGAAATGGCTGTTTTGTACCATCCTTTCAGTGTTTTAAGGCAGAGAACTCCGTGGATGTGAATAGGCAACTTACGAATACATACATGACATGACTGCTGTATGGTATGCACACAGGTTTCCCATCACAGCAATGTGGATTTCAACTCTATGGCTAAATTATTTTAAGCAGTGTGACCATGTAAATCATGTAACCGATTCCAGGATTCCCTTGTGCGGGAAATGTTCCGGGCGCTATCGACTGCTGGAGGATTTTTTCGAGGTATTCACGCTTCATCGACTCATTATAGTAATCTAACAATTACTAATAAATAATTTGACGTGGTTTTATTAATCAAAGTTGATCATTCATTACATCCTATTCCTTGTTTCGTTTACAGAATCAGGAAAGTAGTGCAACGGAAAAAAATTATGTAGGCTAAGTATGCTGAAGTTAATTAAAGGCTTACGTGTTGTTGCACACTAACGTCTACATATTTTATAATCACATATGACTTCAGCTTAATATTCTTTTGTTGTCGCTATATTACTAAAAATTTACTGAGTTACTTCATAGATATCAATGTATACATAAATAATGTTTCTGTTTTCGCTTTAGAGTAATGCAAATAGCTCAAGAACTGTAAGCACTTGTTCATTTGTATTACAACCAAGTCAAATGTTCAATAAAAGTAGTGACATATTCAGAATGCCCCTATATAAATACCTAGAGATAAGTTCTTTCCTGGGGGGCCGCGGTGGCCGAGCGGTTAGCCCACCCTCCCCCCACCAAGGCGAACCGGGCCCAATCCCCGGCCGGATCAGCGGATTTTCGCATGTGGGAATCGTACTGGACGATTCTGTTGGTCGGCGGGTATTCTCGGGGATCCCCGATCCTCCGCTCCCCCGCCCCTCCATTCCGGTGCCGCCCCAAACTCACCCCAATTACCCTCATCGGCTCTCAAGACCTCGGCGTTAAGAGCCACCCAAATACCTTCCCTCGCTCATTTTCCTGTTCTTAGGAATCATTCATATTTGAATCAAAGGATTTCATACTGACAGTGGTTAAGTATATTAACGAGTTAAGTAACTAATGAGCACATATTTGGTGTCCAATGGATTTGGAGCCCACTGTAACCATAGTTTTCATAATCTCGGCTGTCAAGACCTCGATGTTAAGAGCTCCCAAATCTCTTCACTCACTCACACACACTCAAACTTTAATTTTTTTTATATGCATTTCATGCCACTAAAAATCCGTGTACTATTACATGAATTTCTACTTGTAAAGTACTTAACTTACCCATATTTTAAAAACTAAAGTTTTATTTTATGTATAATTAGAACAAGTGTGATTTCACGTAAGATCCTGTATAATTTTCTGGGAGCGAGTTCATGTTGCGTGTAGTCACTATTATTCCCTCCCCATAACAAGTGCAGCATATTTTACATGTAGGTAAAGATAATTTTTCAGCACTCTGAAACGTACTCACAGTTGTTATAAATTTACATACTGGTGCCCAAGCTAGAGTGTACATACATAGCTAGAGTTAATTTTTTTAGAAATTATTTTTGCATTTCGCGGTTTTATACACCCTGTGACGATTTTGGAATCGCCACATTCTTTTAGTATTTTTAGAATATATTTTTAGGGTAACTTTATAGCGGTTGGTATCACCGCGCTGGTAGTTCTTAGTATGTATGTTAATAATTGTATTATGACCGTTCATACATTTATTTCTATCATTTTATCATTTGCATGTATATACTTTGTAATTATTTTATCTAACATTTTATCGTAGTCATAACTATTCACTGCGTGATAACTATCAATGAGTGATATTGCTGCGTAACGTTTGTGATATAGGATGTGGGTCGATTATAGCATTTGTAGTTCCTTATTCCGCCGCTTTAATGTAAAGAGTGGCCACCGGGTGTCGCATCTGGCGTGTCCCGCGTTACGTCGCGAGGGTGGGGCTTCGTCGGGCGTGCGGGCGAGCGGCGGGCAAGCAGTAGTATGAAGTATGTTACTTCGGCGGCAGCACTTGTAAGCGGTATGCTGGTAGAGTGTGACTTCGGCGGCCGGGTTGAAAGAGTCAACTGTGTGCGATAGCGGTGTAATGTTGCGGGACTTAATTATGATCGCGTGGCCGGAAAGTGTATCTTGGTCGTCGCGGGTGCTAACGCACCGGAGGCCCGATTATGTGTGTTACCAGCCAGCGTCGGTGTAGAGAGAATGGACGGTGTGTACGTAACGTCGGACTGCAACAGTATTACCCCGGCTGTCGTCTGACTTATTTGGATTGTGCCCGTGCTATACGATAGTGAGGTGAGCCGACAGTGTCTTGTCGGATTGCGACGAAATATCCCCGTTACCGAGCGAGGCGTGGAATGTAAAGTAACATTGTGGAATGGCGCTCCGCTGGACTAGACACAAGCTGACATTTAGTATTGCGTGAGATGCAACCCTCCCCGGAAAACGTGTGCAAAACTGACTAGAAACGAAGGCAGGTTGTAAAACGTAATCGAGGACACGGAGTTGGGGAGGAATTAATTATTTGCCGCTAATGAAAGTTTGTGCCGATGTTTTGAACACTATTTAGAGACGGTTGTGCATCGCCAAATGTCCGTAGCTCAATTTTTTAACCATGAAAGTCACTGAAACAATTACTGGACTTTGGTGTGTAAAACGTGTAGAGGTGAACCCTGACTTTGTGATAACGGCGGACGTGTTAGAAGTTATGCCCTGTACTACCGGACGGTCGACCTGGTAAAATTGTCGGGCTGAATGATGGAAGTCATTTTGGCCGGGGATAAAACCTCGACTGATCCGCTAGCCAAATCTTTCATCTTGTATGTTCGTGCCCGTCATTGTTGCCGCGGCAATATGAGAGCGAGTGTGTCACGACAGAGCGGTGTAATTAAAGTCTAGTGCCGATGGAAATGAAGACCGCGTCTGCGGGGCGAAAACAGCTAAGCAGAATTCCGAACACTGAAAAATGTACGACACGACGGCGTCGCGGGCTGAGGCGGCCCGACAACTGCATTGCGTCGTGGCCCGAATGGCCAGGCTGTTTCCTTAACATCGTCAGGCCCATGGTAGGGCTGCTGCCAAGGTACTGTGATTATAATATTGCTATTTCTTCGTATCGGAGTGCGACACGTAACGCCGTGGTTAGACTCGCCAGCGGGCGAACTCTGTGGCTTGTAATTACAAATTTTTGAAACTAGTGTAAAAGTGTGTTTGTACATAATATTACCTAGAGTGAGAACGAACTTTCTGAACTGGTGTAAGAGTATTTTCATGCAGTATTTTTAATATTTCGGTCAGAGATTTTTCTGATGCCACGTGAATTAATGGATTGTAATTTAAAAATTAAATTTGTTGCCACAAAATGTCTAAACCTGGAAAACATTCTTCCGTGCATCACTGAAATGGACCTCTATCGCTGTTTGGTGTATTTTACCAGTAATTTATTTATAATCTCATACAATATCGTGGACGGGGCATGGCTCAGATGGGTGTTTAATGTTGAGCACGTCTAACTTCATCCAAGTGCGGGGTTGGGGATTGTTGTCTGGATGACTGAGTGAGGCACATTTGGTTAACCCCTTCCCTGGGGTCGGAAGGCGTCTCAACCAGAATAGTTTTATTTTTGTTGTGTGTGTGTTGTATGACAAAATTACGAGAACACTGCCAAATTTATAAAAATAACGAAAATGGTGGATTGTAACCAATTTTATATGATTGTCGCCAAATGTATTATTTATACTTTCGATATATAGTAAATTATATATAATACACAACCACCACGCATTTGATCATTTAAGTTACAATAAGTAAAAGCGAATAATGAAAGTTCTTCACTACAGAACGCAAGTTATAAGTATACCTACCGCGTGAGTGCTAAAACCAAATTGGTTAATTCTAAATAAATCTGCGAAAGGTTTACTTAAATAACTTACTTTCACTATTTTTAATGAGTTCATAAAATATACATAAAAACGGTAATGAGCATAACTGCGACATCGGGATTCCCAAGAATAATTGAATTATCTCACTTCATTATTCCATCGCTCTCTCTTCTCTCTCTCTCTCTCTCTCTCTCTCTCTCTCTCTCTCTCTCTCTCTCTCTCACACCACACACACACACACACACACACCACACACATACACACACACACACACAAGTATATTTGAAACGTATCCAGGTTTTCTGAAGTAAAAATTCTAATCGCCACTTAAAAAATCCTTATTTTGCTGCAAACCATGATTCGTTGCTGCAAATAAATGTTTCGTTAGGTATGAACCACTGCAAAGTAGGTTTACCAAACAAAATTGTTGTTTGATCTATATCATAATGACAGTGATAACTTTTGAATTTTCGTTACAATAGTTTAGCAGTTGGTATTGTTTGTGGTAAAGTCATTTTCTGCGTTTTCAATTATGTCGATGATCCGAGGATTGCGTTATTTGTTAATTTAGCATTAAGTAAGTTTCGTTATATAAAAAACTGGAATGTTCCAAAGAAAAGTTTTAATATAACTTAACATTTTCTTTTGGTGAAGAGAAAGATTTCTTTACGCTAAACAAAACGAGCTCAAAGAAATGTTTGTCTTTGCAATAAAGATACATTCTATTGGCATTTAAAAAATGTATAACGAAAAAGTTTAATAAACAGCAAACACAAGTTTCGTTAACATAGCATTTGAAATAAAGCCAGATTTTGTTTCCGTAAACAAAACCGCCACAAATAAATGCTTTCCTTTGCACTGTTTTTTACAGTGTGTGCAAACCACTTCCAACCAGCCTCGACGAAACCTTATAGTAAAAAAATTCCAAGTTTCATGTATGGAATAACAGACGTAAAACAATTTGATTAAGATTACATTCGTATTGATTGTGTTTCATATCCTTGCTAGTTTATGTATTCATTGTGAATGTATTTTTATACTTGGCTACACAAATATGTTCTTTTTTTTTTTTCAAATTCAATTTATCTTTCGCTGATGTGAATATATATATATATATATATATATATATATATATATATATATATATATATATATATATATATATATATATATATATATATTTGTTTCAGAAGGACAAAAATCAAGTCCCTCTAGAATTTTTAACGTCTGTGAAACATTTAGAGTGAAAGAAGAATGACAAGAAGAACCTAAGGTAAAGCATGGCATAACAAATAAAACGCGACAGTATTATTAATGGTTGGAGAGAAAGGATAAACTAGCACCGTAATGTAGTATTTATGAAAAACATATATCATTATGTTGTCTATGGTTGCAGTGAAGATAACTTATTTGTTTCTGAAAAAAACGTTAATTTCTCATAATACAAACCATCTGTAAACTGAGTCACTTCAACGAAAACTCCATCTCTCCGTACACTTTATTGCAGCTGTTTTTAGGGCGAATAAGTACTTTCTTTTATAAAATGATTCTGGTTGTGTTTGCGTTAATTTTTTATCCCTATACAACGAATTATATTAATAAGTGTAACTAGAAAAAGTTTTAAAAAATAAATTCAATAATCTTTCCCTTATCGGCTAATACTCCATACATTATATAAAAGATATTTGTTATGCTGATTGCTCGGAAATTAAACGCCCAAACTACGGGCGGTGATTCCTTATGAAAAATAAAGTCGAAAATATACAGGATACCGTATACCTAAACGAAATATTAAAGGAGATATGAGCTTGTGAAAATTGGGTTTTGAAAACGTATTTTCGCTGAATGCCTTGTACTTTTTCCCAGCGGTGGGGATGGCGGCAATTTACAAACAATACGTCCCAAACAGTCGAATGGGACACACCCATTTGGCACGCTATGGAGCGTGTACTAGTGGAGGGCATGTCGTCGATGTACTGACGTATCACTTCCTCAAGCCGAACAGTGCGCACAGACCGTGGACGGCCAGCATTACGCATGTGTCTCTGCAACATGGGAAGCATACTATAAGTTACCTTATTGCTGCACACTTGGTCGGCCTTGTACAAGGCATTCGGCAAAAAATACGTTTTCAAACCCCAATTTCCACAGGCTCATACCTCCTTTAATATTCCGTTTAGGTATACGGTGTTCTGTATATTTTCGACTTTATCTTTCATAAAGAATCACCTTCCGTAGTTTGGGTGTTTAATTTCCGAGCAACCTGTGTATACCAGGAAATTTGTGATATCGACATAGAAATTGCATCATTTTATAAATGTGAATACAATTGTAGTAAGAATTCCAATATTTGTTGTAATGTGATTAGAATTTCTATGTAGGCCTATTTCACATAATGTTAGGATATGGTATAAGGTAATTTAAGTGATAATGTGCAAATAATTTTTGAATTGGCAGTTTCAACTAGGGATAAGTCAAAAACAGTTACGCATGTATAAGGAACGTCTTCACGACGAATTAGGAGGAGGAGAAAGCAAAACCTTTTTCGTGGTACAAGCCGATTATTTTCAACCATACTTGAAAATATTGTTACCCTTTCTTGAAATTTACCTGAAAATCCCAGCTTCAGAAATAAACTTTACCCTTGCAACTCGCTAAGCGTCTGTTACGTATCTTGTTATCCAATCGACTCACGCCTCTCGCAATGAGCTAAGAGCCAGTTTAAAGATAGACGAAGAAAATATTATAGTTATATACCTGTGTCAAGAACTGCATAATATTATTACCTATCGTTTACACTCCAATCAGATACCTGGAGAATTGATACCATTATTGGGCGACCGATTGAATTTCATTCATCTGTACGTTTGCATTTTGTTTTCCATTGTACCACAATTTATGTGACACCAATAATACATATAGAAATTGTGTTATCTACTCGGCATCTCACTGTGTAAGCAGCTTAGGAACAAACGATACCGACTCGAGTATATCCTAGTGTGTTTCCAGAAAATAATTAAAATTTTGTACATCTCTGGCTGCAGATTGATTAGTACAAAAGTGGCATATTTCCTTCTTTACTAATTTGGACAGCAAAGCGCCCATATTTTACCTTCAAATCACATAGATACTTTGAACATTTTATCCGTTACGATGCAGTTGGGCATGTTCCTGATTTGATAGCTGTTTTCACCACATTTCCTTCGTCTCTATGCAGATGCAGTGCACGTTAAAGCAACAATCGTTCCTTGTAAAAAAAAATCCAGGCTTTCAAACTCTAAATCACTGATTCGCGGCAGACCATACTAGAGTGAATTTGGTATCCGCAGCCCTCGACAAAGTTACTCAATACTGGCGGCGGTCACAAACTGAGAAAAACTTAATCGTATGTGAACTAAACCGGCAAGCGTTGTTTATCTGCTCTACCAAGGTTGCTGTAGACGTTCAGGCACAGCTATTGATTGGAGCGGTGACCACGTAAGTCATTAAGATATTTGGAGCAGGATAACGGGTACTCGTACTTTCTCCGAGAGCCGCGAAGAATGTAACCTGATGCCGTATACGACGATGGCTGTTCAACACTTGCACGAGTCAAATAAGGCAAAACGTGATCGTTGTCGTTTGTTTTCAAACATTCTCTGTTAAAAAATTCTGGCATACTGTGCACAACATGGATCAGAAATGAGGCATGATTTCATTCGTGAAGTTCTCAGAACAAAAGCATTTGAAAAGCATAAAATCCACGCAACATTCTTAAACACATATGCATCCAGAAAATGTCCGCAGAAAATTGCTAGTGCATCCAGTTTTTTTCTTTTTCGACGGGACTTGAAACACCTTTGAGTACCAACATATTTTCACGGGGATTGCTCAGCATCTGGGTAAGACAGAGCTACTCCTAGGTATGTTCAACACAGGACAGCGCCACATGTTTTTCATCAAAAAAGTCGTTGACATTGATCCAAAGTTTCTTTGACGATTGGAACATATCCCATTACTCATAGCCATCTAAATCTCCTGATCTAACATCTCAGGATTTTTTTTTCTTTTGGGTTGTGTGAAAGAATGTCCTCCACACGGCTCAAGACGATTTGTATAAGAACATTACAAACAAAATCAACAGTATAGACAACAGGGCACTGCAGCAAATGGCCAGTAATACGGAACTCCCCATATTCCAGTGTACATTCAGGTGTGATAGCATTTTCAACACTTATTTTGGGTTGTTGATACCGTTGCACAGGGAAATGTATAAATTTTACTTTATACGCTCTGCATAAGTTGTATGCAAACTGGCTCTATAGCTTCTAAGTTTAGATATTCTAGGTAACTAAAAGACCTGATTCCCTCATTTTTGAAACATGGAAAATAAAATAGAGGTAGTGGAGAGCACACGAAAGCGCTATGGCTAAAGATCAGGAACTAAATATAGTACAATCACACAGTAACGCACTTCCAAACACCCGGCAGTTGTATACACCTCACTATAGCCTGTGTACAAATTGGCTAGCATCGAAATGGCCCTGGGGTTTCTAGAAGATGTAAGTAAATGTCATCACACGCCATTTTTCTTATTGTTGGCCACTGTAGCGTGTGAAGCTCTCATATGTTTCAACTGTAATTTCTCTGCGAATATCCTGTATAGCACTGCTAAAAAACATATATAAAAAAATTTAAGTATCATAACGCTTTCCACATACCGTGACTAAATATCCAGCTCTTTGTAACGAGACCAACGAGTGTGCCCAAAACCTCAATATAACTTTGACCTTGTGTTATTTATTCTTTATTCTCAGATTACTAGAACCTCAGCCGGGATCAATTAAAAAATACTAGTAATATAGCACGTTATTTATTTTGTAAGCAGTATGCTATCATGTATCAAGTCACCCGTATCAAAGAACGTTTTGACGTTGGTAGGTGTGTTCGCTGTGGTCACCATAATATAATGATCCAAAACGTTTTTAATATGGAAAAACTTAATAATCCTGCTCAGAAAATATGGTGCCACCGAAAAATGAGAGACAGGAAAGAGAAAGAGGAAAGAGAGGAGAGAGGAAGGAAACGAGTTGTCGTGGAGAGAGGCCGGTAGGTTGAAGGCAACGATAAATCTTTTCAGAAAAAAAAAAGTTACTTGTCACGTTTGCTGGCGCCCGCAAATACACGAACTCACTCATGTATACCGAGAGGTGAGCTTCGTCTCGAGTTCCGCAGCCTTAAAATACTTATGCTTCGCTGACCTAAATTAATGATATTCGTAGCCACGAGGTTCAACATCAAATATATTTTCTCGGAGGTAACATTTACGTCTCTGGCAAACGTCATATGCATGTCTCTGTTGTATCATTGCATGTACCGTTTTTTACATTATTTATGTGCGTTTGCATATTTCCGTACAAACGTTTGCTGAATGTTATTTTCCCCACAGCTGTTAGATCTCGTCTCCTCGTATTATTCGGAGTAATTTTAAATGTGAAACTGTTGGAACCAGAAAGTATCTGTGTACTTTGGTAATTGCCTCCCACTTATTAAGAACAATAAGTTTGCTGTAGGCCATCTGCGCTAATGAAATACAGAAATATAACATTATTAACAAGGCGATGATTTTTTGTGAAATAATTTTGGTGATGGGTATTTCATAAATTTGTGTGTGGAATATTTCAATTTATATTCTTAGGCCGCTGCGTGATTGACGAGTGATTTTTCTATTTCATCGGAACACACACACACACACACACACACACACACACACACACATACATACATACATACATATGTGTGTGTGTGTGTGTGTGTGTGTTTCATCTTGTATTCCAGCAAAAATAGTATTTATATTTACAGCTAGTCCCGTAAATAATTCACCCGAAAATACTTAAAATGAATTATCACCACGGGGAGCGCGGGCGCAAGTTAGCAGGAAAATCAAGGCAATTTTCGTGGTATAGTCAATCTGTGGTTTCTTGACACTTTTTGAATCAAACCTTTGAAAAACCACCCCCTGAATGATGTGTTTGATTATTTCCTAAATGTGCTATGCATCTCAAGTGTGTTATACTTCTGTGATCATAAAAGTACCTCATCCCCGGTTTAATTTAACTTTTATACTTATTTTATTTATTAATAATTATATTTCATTTATAATTAATATGAATGAAAACAGAGAGAATATAGGTGTGTTGGAAATACCCAGTAAGAAATAGTTCTTATGCAAAATATTACTGAAGTGAGCACCTGAATGCGGTTCGTTGTCCTTTGGTGAAATTTTCTAGACTCTGTCGAGCTCCGTTTGCTAGAGACCTGAGGAATTCGCGGATTCATTTTGGGACAAGCTAGAATTCAAAACACGGTTGTTTATATGACTTTCGCCGATAGTCCACACGGTGTTTGACACCTACTGCAGAACGCTGACCCAATCGTCGCCTTCCACTGCGACAGCAGACAACCAATGTACAGTTAATATCGGCGAGACTGTACGGATGGCTGTCTCAGTATCAAGATAGTTGCACACAACACGTTTTGTATTAATTAGACCACCCGAAACAAAAGAAGTCACCCGCTTATCTGGAGAAGTTTTCTACGTTGAGGTACGGAAGTATATAGGCTGTTCACGGTAAAGTGATCACTTTCGAGGCCCTGGTTACTTTTCCTTTAAGCCATTTTTTTTTTTATCCTTTAACCGCCTTTTTAAATAAATTTAATATCACCTTTGAGGGTAATTATCAGAGTGTATATATTCCACCGCACTCGGAAGTTAACGTCTAAGGCTAAAATTAAATATACTTATTGACTATTATTCCAGACGAGAGGGCTTTCAAAAGTGCTCACTTTGCCGTTAATAGACTATAGGAATAATAGATGCGACATTGCCTCGCGCATCAAGTGCCCGTCGTATCTGCGCCCAAAGCACTGAACTGGCGGTTCGCCGTTGCTGCGTGGGAACTAGGGCCTACAATGTGAGGCTTTCGCTGCCCTCTGTCCATGTAACATTTTCAACGTTACCATACGTTGTGTAAGTTATCTTCCAGACTAGTCTGAAATGTGATTTATGTGATTTGTTTCCGCGTGAAAACATATTGTGAACAAGTTCAGTATTTTGTGTTGAGAACTTGTATTCTAACGGTCAGCAACCCAGTTTACATATCAGGCATATGTGCCCCCTTAAGTGTGTAAGGTACGTTTTAGTCTTTTTTTTTTAAAGCTGTAAACGTGAAGCACTGGCCAGTCAGTAATCACTATTATATACATTATATTCTATTCACGGTAAAGTGAGCTCTTTTGAAAGCCCTTTCATTTGGAATAATAGTAAATAAACACATTTAGTGTTAGCCTTAGACGTTAACTTCCGGGTGCGATGGAAGATACACACTGTGTTTATTACTTGCACGTATATATTTATTTAATAAGGTAGTCAAAGGATAAAAAATGACTGAATGGAAAAAGTAACTAGGGCCTCAGAAGTGCTCACTTTAACGTAACAGCATATACATAAAAGAAATGTTTGTCGTTTACGTATGATGGCAAAAAAAAATTTAGTGCAGGAAATTTAAAGGTGCCATTGGAGAATGTTCAATAAAAATCATTAGGCATATCTTTATATTTAAATAATGCTCTTATGAGAGGTTAAAATAATTTTCCATATAAATAGCGACTGACATAATTTTAACCTACAATATTTCAATTTATATTTAATTATTTTTTGAAATTCCTAAATCACAGCTATGACAGCTAACTGTGTAGTAACTATGAACAATGAAAATATTATTGCGTGTGTAAAAAATTGTGTTACTTCTGTTAACAGTGTTGCTCACAACGCGAAATAACAGGCTGTAAGATCCTCTGACATTATTTACGTACCGTCAAGTCGCGCGATCCAGGAACGCCTTAGGCATAACTTTTAAACTTCACGTCCGCAGCGTATCTGATGCGCACGATTATCAGTTCCGCTCCGTAAAGCAAACGTTGAAGAAGAGCGGTTGTTTAGAGGCGCACAGATAGGCACCCTCGAGTTCCTTCGTTGTCTTTCAAGCGAGTCATAGAACCCTGCTTCCGCCGTATTTATTTTCACAGATCATTGTGCCGCTGGAAGTTAGTCTTCCGGGTGCTTTTTACGGCCTTCCTACCTCGCAAGAAATGAATGCACTAAAAAATAACTTTAATATCTCTCCCGTGCCAGTAGTTATGTGATGAAGTGATAAACAGTCACCGCCTCGTATGAAACGACTCATTTAATTTTATTCGTGCACTTGCATGAGTGTATTGGAGAGATTTGGGTGGCTCTTAACAGCGGGGTCTTGAGAGCCGATGAGGTGAAGCGAGGTGAGTATAGAGCTGCAGCAGGATGAAAGGGCGGGGGAAACGGGAGATCCCCGAGAAAACTCTCCGACCAGCGGCATCGTCCGGCATGAACCACACATGCGAAAATCCGGGGAGCGACCCCGCCGGGAATCCAACCCGGATCGCCTTGGTGGGATGCGAGTAGTCTAGCCACTAAACCACCGCGGCCCCGGCCACGTATGGACAAGAAGAGGCTGCCACTGAATTGTAACTGGCTGCCCTACCCGAGGGACAGACAGGCCTGTAGCTCCGGCCAGCCGAAAGAATGGTCGAGGAGAGACGAGATATGGGTGGAGATGTAGAAGAATGAGGACAGGGGAGGAAACGGGAGAGACCCGAGAAAACCCCCACGCCACGGCAATGTCTGTCATACACTCCACACAGGAGAACTCCACGTTCGAAAATTTGCTGTTCGTCGGGGCCTAGAATCAAACCTGGTGTCTCAGTAGTGGGAGGCCGGTGGTTATAAACGTGGATCCTTCGTGAACTTGAATATAGGCTATTCACGGTGATGTGAGCACTTTTGAAAGCCCTCTCATTTGAAATAATAGTCAATAAATATATTTCATTTTAGCAGCAGACGTTAACTTCCGAGTGCGGTGGAATATACACAGTGTGTTTATTACTTACATGACAATATTTGTTTTAAAAGGTTGTTAAAGATTAAATAATGGCTAAAAGGAAAAAGTCAATAGGGCCTTAAATGTGCTCACTTTATGGTGAAAAGCCTGTATCAAACGATATCCGAGCATAACGATAAAAAAAAATCTTACCTTGGCACTCAGAAAAAATCTCTGGCCCAAACTTTATATTTTACAGGGGTAAAAACTGATTTGTGTGCGTGCATATGTTGAGAGCGACTTATGAGAAGTGGTCAGGTAATATTGTTCTATTGAAAATGTAATGCTTTTTTATTGATAGCCGCATTGGTTTCATTCCATTCTCAAAGGAGAGCAACATTCGACATGTTAGACGTTTCTAACACTTTCACAGCTTCACTTGATCGACGTATAACTGCATATCAATTATTACGTCGCCATCAATGTAATTTTGTTGCTTGCGGTGAAACAACACTCAATAGGCGAAAAGAAATTAAACAGGGTTTTTTGAAAATATTCACTTGACTGTGAGCAAACTATAAAACACTGAAAATACTGCTGTGGCACTTGAAATATAACTGTAGGCCTATGTCAGGTTACGAAGACTCTTAGGTGTAATGTTGACCAAAGTTCTGCAAAATTACTCAAAAATCGGTCAGATGTATGCTTGTTAGAAAGTAAATCTCTGACGTTAAGATTAAAGTCATTTCAAGACACTCCATACGTGAGGTTTTCACAAGCTAATGTTTCTTTGTTGTGTTCCTGAGTGTCGGAACAAAATTAATCTTGCTGCTAAAACCAGATAGCTGAATATGTTTCCATGCGAGCAGTCCAATTTTATACTCGAAGTCATTAACGTAAGAAGTCAACACGCAGTCAGTTTTTTTTTTTTTTGCCGCGAGCTAACCATTTGTATGCCTGCTTGCCAATCGTATGTTCCTGTGTTCGAGTCCTGCCCAGACAAAATGTTCTTTTTTTTTGCGTGTGTTACTTTAGTTTGTAAGCCTTTCTGCCAAGCTGTCTCCCCGGCAAGACGCAGGATAAAGATTAATAGTAATTAAATATGAATTAATGTTATATTCTTAATGAATATAGCTGGAATTTTGATGAATATTTCTTACTTTTTATACACATTTTTAATGTGCGAGGGATTTTTCAGCGTAAAATGAATATGGTGTGGTCGTCAGGAGCCATTCAACTAACGTTACTTGAGTAACACCTGGAGTTTAACCAAACGGAAACCAACATACATACAACGCTGATATTCGAAGTTTGCATTGTTTTGAGTTATTAGCAGAGAAACTACGATGAGCAGCCTTGCTTTTAAATGAACTTCTCCCAGTCTCCTTCCCTCCCCCCCTCCCCCTTCATTCATTTCCCAAAAGAATCACATGCTGTTTGTATATGGTTTTTATTTTATGAAAGCAGATTATTAAGTTCGTGTATTTATAACGTGTGGCAGACTACAATAGTTTAATAAAATTACTCAAAAAAATCTGGATGTTGATCTTTTTAAATAAGTTCTCTATTCAAATGCGCGATTCATCCTTAGTTATTAATTGTTGCTGCCTCTAGGACAGGTGAGACTTTTCCGTTTGTCCTGTACCTTGTTACTGATTATGTGTTCAGAGTTTGCTAATTATGATACACGCCTCGCATCTCACAATGATTAATGTACCTGTGAGCCACGTTGCACTAAGTCTATTAGTCCCCTGCATTTATCATACGACACTGATAAATTCGCAAAGTTCTTCCCATTTTATGACAGCCTTTACTTAAAATGTGCGTACTTCGTTTTTCTTTCGATGTTAGATAACGCTTTGCTTGACACGCAACTCCGTGAGCGATTACAAAACTAGCCCCACTGTAAAAATAGCCGCTATTCTGAAAATAAGTGTCTGGCATTTTTAAAACATACAAATTAATATGGCCTCCCACAGTACAACTTCTTTGCCAAATTTGGTGGGAACCTTCTCATTACTTCCCGAGATATGACATAAAAACTTTGCTTTTTCAAGTGGGGCTATCTCACAAACTTGCTTACAAATGAGTGTCTGGATCAACAAATGTGATGTTTGCAATAGATACTTCCATCAGACAAAGTTAAGATGAAATTTCCGTAGTTTTGTGGATGTATCATATGGCCGTCACTTGGGAATAAGCCTGTAACTAACTCAAAACGTATTGATTTCCATGTCTGCCATAGTACTACTTGTTTGCCAAATTTGGCGAGAATCTGTTAGTTTTCTCCGGAGATATGACATGAAAATATGAATTGCTTGGGAGCTGCTTGCAGACAGGTACGAGCATAATAAACTCATTATCAACACTCACATAGATAACATAATGAAGCAACTAGTTATGGCGACTGAAAATGTTATTCAGCTGCGTCAAATGTTAGACACAATTAAAACTAATCTCAAGGCATTACACAGTATGGGGCAACAAACAGACACATGGGATGTTTTTATGATTTATGTACTTGTTCATAGGTTAGATAGAAAGACGAAGCTTGAGTGGGAGCTTCACTCGTCAAGTAAGATTTTGCCACCCTTAGAAAAATTGTTTGAATTCTTAAGTCAGAAATGCAGTCTTTGGAGGGACTGCAATTGAAAATTAGACATCCAGGTAAGGCTTGAGATAGAAATCCACTAGGTGTACGTCGAAGTCAATCGGACACCTTTGTCACAAACATGTGCTAACGATTCTTGTGCAGCAGTATGCAATGAGTCATATGGTTCAAAACTGCATAAGGTTAAGAGAATTCAATAATGATGAAATATTTAAGGTAGCTAAGGATAATAAACTGTGTTTTAACTGTCTAAGCAGAACCCACATTATCAAACAGTGTAAATCATGAGGATGTTGGATGTGTGGTAATTGGCATCACACTTTGTTGCATAAGAATCAAGAATCGCTTGACAATCCCAGTGCACCACGAGGTAGCTACTGTACTCTAGGACACAAGAATGTCACATGTTTTGTTAGCAACTACGAAGGTTACTGTCAAAGATAAATTAGGTAAGCTGCATGTATGTCGTGCACTATTTGAAAGTTGTTCTCAATGAAATTTCATTTCTGAAAATGAGGTGAAACTCCTGCAACTGGAACGAACAAGAAATCAAGTGCAATTCAAGGGGAGTGCAGTTTCTACTATCACTCACAGCATCAACACTGAGTTTCTTTCTATGCACACCCCCTACAAGAGAAAATTGACATGTCTCGTCCTCCCTCAGGTTACAATCAAAATTCCTGCTGTGCGAATGAACACCTCTAAGTGGAAATTTCCTGCAGATGTGAAATTAGCAGACGACCAGTTCCATTTTCCTGGTGATATTGATTTACTCATTGGAGCTGAAGTGTTTTTTGAACTTCTTGAAATTTAAATTTATCAACATGAAGGATTGCCTCACAAACAGAACATCAAACTGGGACACATCTTATCTGGAGGAATACACTTCTCCTACACCAAGGGTCATGAGTGACAACCAAGCCATACATATTTCACTGAGACAGATCCATTGCAAACCCAATTAGAGAAATTTTGGTCAGTTGAAGAGTTAATAACAAAACCACCAACAGCAGAAGAGTTTGAATGTGAAATGCATTTTGTGGAGCACACTACTAGACTAGATGATGGAGCTTATCAAGTTAGGCTACCTATAAGGGCTGGTCAAAAGCCACTCGGAGATTCATATAATATAGCAAGCAAAAAGTTTCATCAGCTAGAACAGTGACTAGACAAGAACAAACAACTGCGGGAAAATTATAATGAATTCATAAAGGGATATGAAGATCTCGGTCACATGACACCTGTGGAGGACAGAAATGAGACAGGGACAAACGTGAAGCCATACTACATGCTGCATCATGGGGTTGTAAAGGAATCCAGTTCCACCACAAAGTTCAGAGTTGTCTTTAATTCATCTGAAAAAAACAACAAATGAAATTTCTGTCAACGACCTTATGGTGGGCCAGCAGTTCAAGAGGATCTTCATTCCATTGTACTGAGATTCCGCATGCATAAAATTGTTTTTTCTGCTGTCATTGCAAAAATGTACCGACAAGTTCAGGTGCATCCACAAGATAGACACTTACAGCGTATCATCTGGAGACCCTCAAGCGATTCTCCTCTGAAAAGTTATGAACTCAAGTCAGTTACATATGGGAGCTCATCAGCACCATTCCTAGACACAAGGTGCTTGCAGCAACTGATCACGGATGAAGCAAATAATTATCCTGCGGCATCAGAGAGAGCAGCACGAGATTTCTATATCGATGACATTATTAGTGGTACGGAAACAGTCGAACAAGCCTTGCAAATTCAACAAGAGTTGATTGAAATGAAGGAGGGTGGCTTTCAACTGCATAAATGGGTTTCGAATGTTCCAGAGTTGCTTCACTCTGATCCTCCAGAAGACAGAGAGATGCAACTGCCAACGAGCTTTGATAATGAAGGCACCATAATAACTATGGGTTTATTATGGCATTCAGTGAATGACACTTTTTTATATTTTCACTGAATAGGTATAAGGGGGGCTGAGGTCTTTACAAAAATTAATGTGTTATTAATTATAGTATCATTTTTGACCCAGTAGGTTCGCTGGGTCCTATCATCGTCAAGTGCAAGATATTTATGCAACAGCTATGACTATCAAGGTTAGACTGGGATGAACCCCTTCCCAGCCATCTACATAATTCATGGTCTAACCTTCAACTCCAACTGCCTATGATCAATGAGTTTGCTATCGATAGGATTGTAATATGCATGGACAACCCAAGAGACTTGTAGCTTCATGGGTTTTCTGATGCCAGTGAATCGGATTATGGTGCCTGCGACTACATACAATCAACAGATCAAGATGGCAATATGACTGTCAAAATTCTGTGCTCTCGATCTAGAGTAGCCCCATGAAAACCACTGTCACTTCCAAGATTGGAGCTATGTGATGCTTTTCTTCCAGCAAACATGTATCAGAAAATTTCAGGGCAATTGATGGTAACTTTTAGCCAGGTACGACACTGGACTGATTCGATGGTGGTTTTGGCATTTCTAAGAGCACAGTAATCTAAGTGGAAAACATTCGTAGCCAATAGAGTGTCTGAAGTACAGCGACTAACCAACATCATTGACTATGGCCATGTCAGTTCACAATAAAACCCTGTGGACATAATCTTACGAGGAACTGAACCACCAATACTGAAGGATTCTGAGCTGTGGTGGTTTCGGAGCACACTGGCTAATATTCCAAGAATCTGAATGACCAACACCTGCAGAAGCGATGTCAGAAGAGTGTAGCAAGAAACATAGGAGACAGTAAGCAAGCCAAGTCCTGAATATCCTTTGCCATTCCAGTAAGGACTTACTTACAAAATTCTTGAGTTGATCAAAGCTTCAACAAGTTACTGCTTACTGTTTGTGATTCATACACAACTGTAAGAACAATGACACCAAGCATCATGGTAATCTGAAACCAAGAGAACTATCAGAAGCAGCCATACTCTGCACAAAACGATTTCAGGCAGAAGTGTTCCAGCAAGAGGTTCATGACTTGTTGTCGAATTAAGCGGTGTAGAACAAGAGGTTATTGAAGAGCTTAAGCCCATTCCTAGATGGAAGACAACTCCTCAGGGTGGGTGAAAGGCTGGAGAAATCATCATTGGAGTTTTAACAGCAATATCCCTTGATACTTCAAACAAAACACTGTATTACAAGACATATTCTAGAAGATACTCACAATAGAAATCTGCATGCCAGTAGACGATTGCTATTGTCAATAATACCTCAAAGGTATTGTATACCAAATGCAAGGGATATCATTAGAAAAATTTCTCATTTTTGTATTATCTGTCTAAGACTGAAGGCCAGTACAGCTCAGCAATTGATGGGCCAGCTACCAGAACCTCGAGTTACAGTGCCGAGGCCATTCACAAATACAGGCGTAGACTTTGGTGAACCTTTCAGTATAAAATCAGGATTAGTTCGGAGCAAGGTAAGGGTGAAATGTTATCTGTCATTTGTGTGTATGGCTACAAAGGCAGTTCATCTAGAGCTAGTAAGTTATCTGACTTCAGAGCCATTCATCGCTGCTCTAAGACGATTCGTAGCCAAAAGAGGACTGTGTTCAAATCTTTACTGTGACAATGGCACAAACTTTGTTGGAGCACATCGAGAAATGAAGGAATTTTTGTTATCAGAGAAAAATAAGTCTGATATACTTGATTTTAGCTGTCAGAGAGGAACTGACTTTCACTATCACTTTCTGCCACCAAGTGCACCTCACATGGGAGGCTGTGGGAAGCAGAACAATCTTCCTCCACTTGTATGGAAGAAGGGCATCGTAACTGAAGTTTACCTGGGACTGATGGACTGGTATGTGTCGCTACCATCGAGACAGCAACAGGAGACTTGAAAAGATCAGTAGACCAACTTTGCTTAATTCCAATGACTGATGATGTGATATCTGTCCATTACGCATTCTTGGTTTACTTTAGTTGTGATATTTATCATTGTAACAACGATCAACATTATTGTGTCACTAGTGTAATATAATTGTATGTTGTGCACATTTAGTATCGATTGTGTTTGAGGAATGATTGTTAGCCTTTATTGTGGTAATTGGAAGATGTATGGCTATTCATGTTTAGTTTATAATGGTTTCATTTTGATACAACCATTCTAGGTGGGCGGAATGTCTGTTCAACAACACATTTAGTTATTATATGCAGAGCTATCTTGTCATCTTCTATGAGTGAAGTTAATATTCGTTTTATTTAGAGTTACCAGTAGTGAATACTCAGGGAACAGTCAAATGCATAAGGAAATTCCCAACTTTGTATAGTAGCGACGCTAAACACTCCTATATATGTACTTTTATGTGTGGTACTATTTCCATGCAGCGTATAGGTTAAAATCTTATATTGCAGTTTAGGAAGATTACCAGAAGATTTTTACATTGAATGCTTATACGATGCACTGCCAACATAAAAATTTGGTTTGAATCGGTTAATGGTTCCCGAGATATGATATATCCTCCTAAATTTAAAATGGTCGCCATTTTGGAAGTATGCTCCCGGCATCGTCAAAAACTATAGTCAGATATGCTTACTATGTACTATACGTGTACCGAGTTTGGTGAAATTCGGTTTTCACGTTCAAGAGTTTTTAGAAGGGGAAGAGTCGCGTACAGACACTCAGACAATCACAGGTCAATGAAATGCTTAATTCGCACATAATAATTCATTAACCGCGACGAGTTCACGCTTTTTCAGTCAAACGGAGCACAAAATTTGTGTACGATTTGCTGAAGTATAAAGTAAAACTTGGAAAATAATATTCATCCATTTTGTGAATCGCCCCTTGGAAATTTAGCTAATTGTATCTTAATTCCATTTGAAATGCATAAGCTTTCGCTGAATTTAACTTTGTTGGTTAGGCGTGAAAGTGATATTTCATTGTCCTTACATTACAGTGCAGAACGAAAGTTGATTTGGAGTATCTTCTTTTTACAGAAAAAAATTACATTTTTTTACATAACTTGTTTTCGCAATCTAAAAAAATTCCCAAAACGATGTTTTAAGCACTTCCTTTTACAACAGAAAGGAATGTTGTACTCGTAAGAATCTGTGACTACAGATTCTGTATTTTATCAATAAAAATCCGTAAAATTATTGTATCATTATTACGTGCAGAGCTTGCAAAAAGGGAATCATAATCTCGGGCTTATGCCGGAACTTTTACTTGAAACGGGCATAACCATCTCCCCAACAATTCGCGTGGATCGCTGTGAGAGGTTATGGACTGTACTAGTATATTTCACGAGCTCAAAACCAGCACAGTTGAAACCTTTATTTCAAGCAGGACAGGACTCTGATACAACCGTAATAGACGTAGAAAAGATTAAGCAACTATTTGCAGACAAAAATATAAATTTGATGGCGCGTACTAGTTCAAAGTGATGAAGCGAATTTTATTTTACAGTTTTCAAAGGTGTCGTATTATAGGTAATATTCGTTTATAAACCAAGTACAAACATGTGGCGAATGGCAGGTAGCTAAGACAGTACTCAGCTATGATTAAATGTTATTTCACGTCGAGTTATGTTTAAAGCATTTCAGAATCAGTTATTATTTTGCCGCACAATAATAGTATAGAGAAAACACCAATAGTAACTGCCACGTTTACACGTGCACATATCAACGTACTAGACTATACTATAATCGGGCCACATTGCAACGTCACATTTTTTTAAATACGTTTTCCACTAGTTTCTCATTAACGTCTCCATTATACCGCAGCCAGCTGGAACACAATGTCGTCGAATAACACCTTAGGAAGCAATCTGCTGTTAGGCCTATTCAACTGTCAAATTCTTGATATTGTATAAAAGACCTAAGGCATTGAAATTTTCCAATTTCTTTTATTATTAACTTTGACGATAAGCCCATCATTGTTACCTTGCTTCCTATTGATATCTCTCACTTCAGATGTTCCTTTTATTCATTCCTCCATTCCTGTGTTCGTGCATCTGCTTCATCAATTTCCACCTTTTGTGTTTGCCCTTCGGTTACGTCATTAGCACTTGCTAGCTATTTCTTACGCCCATTTAACTTGGCTCGTCTCGAGTATTTCTTTGACGTCTTCCTCGTGATTTTGTTCGTTGTTTGGTTGATCCAATTAGGAATAAAGAGTCTTGTCTCTCTAGTTCCTACCTATAGATAGAGACCTGAAAAATTCGCGAGTTCAATGACCTGCAGGCTAGACTCTACAATCATATGTACAAATATGCCAATATTAACTACACATTGGTTGTCTGCTGTCACAGTGGAAAGCGACTACTGGGCAAGCGTTCTCCAGGAGGTGTCATAAACCGTGTGGACCAATGGCTAAAGTTATATAAACGCACGTATTTTAAATTCTAGCTCGTCCTAAAATGAATCCACAAATTCTTCAGGTCTCTTCCTATAGCTCAATACAAACTCAATTTTGTACTCGAATTGCGCTCTGTTTGGATCAGTATTTGAAATTATTCCAACAAAAGTCGTGAGTTATGTAATTTACAGAGATCTGGTGCATAATTCAGGAGTCAAGAGCTCGAAGCCACCAGTCAGCCTGTTTTACGTCATAGGCGGGGGTCGCGGCCGACGGACAAGGGTGGCCACGTCATCGACAAAATAACTCATTTCACCCTAAAAATCACTTCAGAAATTATTTATTTTGCCCGAAAATCATTTTTTACGATAATATTTTTTAAAAAAATTAAAAAATGTCCCGATCGAGTCCTCAAATGGGCAAAGCGGATTCGGGGTTCCTAAAAGCGAAAGTAAAAAAGTTCTCAAAGCAGCAAGTGGATTCGAGGCTCCAAGCCAGGTATTGTGGATTAGGCTGATCAGCGATTATGGTCCCCTCTGCGTCCTTCATCCTGCAATCCCTTCATCTACCATCCCCTCTCACCAAACACCACCGCCCTGTCAGCCAACCCTACTAACAAACATACCACCCCTCCCTAACCCGAAAATAATTTTCAAAAATGTAAATATATTATGTGTTTCTTTCGATTTTTTTACAACTTTTTCTCGATTATTTTGTTTTCAATGATATTAGGATCAAGGTCAAGGTCACCAGCACCCAACATGGGCGTCGGAGTCATTGACGTAATGTTCCTAAATTTTTACGAGTTTATTTCGATTTTCTACCATTTTTTTCTCGATTTTCCTAGTTTAAGATAATCGAGTTCAATGTCAAGGTTGTTAACAATCATTATGGTGGTCGGAGTGATCAATGTAAGTCATTCCTCAATCCTTGGAATTAATTTTTTTGATTTTTGTGATTTTTCTTTATTTTTGATGATTTGGAGGTGATATATATTAAATCGACGTACTAAAATTGACTGTCACTTTAAACATTTGTGTCGTGTGAATTGCCTATAATAGTTTTACTTAAAAAATGACACACATCAAACATTTGACAGCATTTCAGACACAGCAGGAGGGATGCGTTGTAAAAAATTCATGTAACTGGAACTGACATACTTAATTACAAAATTTTTGTTGATTAATTGTAAATCTACAACATTTGTTCATTTGCAAGAATAGCATTTGTGTGAATAATGAAAGAGGTTTATGTTGTTACAAAGACATAGTAAACAGCCGCGCGTGGGTCATAACTTATAGGAATTCCACACATTCCGAGTACAGACTACATGGCTGGAAAAGGGTTGCACTTTTAAACACTATAACATTTCGAAGAGTGTTATTGCTGTGACTAATATCAACAAAGCGGGCAAATTTGGTAATGACTAACATAAAATAGTTTATAGGGGAAGGTCTTACAGTACCGACCACCCTAATATCTATGACCGTAACTTTTAAAAGGTTGAACAAAATAATTTGTTATAAAAATTATATTTTAGCTCAATCAGCGTTTCACACAATACAGCTAACTATTTTTTCTTAATTTATATTAAAAATATTAACTATTTACAAACACATAAAAGTATTCATTTTGGGAATTTAATGTGTCGTTCAGTGCCGTCCAGTAGCTCTTTTAGATGATTTAAGATATTGAATGACTAAAAATAATAGTAATATTGAAAACTTGACTCAATTAATACAAAAATGCATACATCATAGAACTTGTTAAAGATATTAATGAATTAATAATGGTAACCATATTATAAAATAACATTTTGAATTCACAAGAACAAAGTTTTCCTAATTTTGTCCAATGGTCCTTAAGCCCGATGATTACAAACATCACATGTAAAATGGGCAATATTTTCTTAATCTCGACATTCGACGTGTGCCCAACCTTGACATTTGATGCATTGCACCCAGTCTTCTTCAGATGATTCGCGACAAATGATGCACTCTGTGGTCACTTCTGTAGACTTAGGCTTACTAGGAACTTAACCAACGTCTAATTGCTTAACATGCTTCTCTGTTTTCTTGTCTCCTGTTTTCTTTTTTCATAATGACCATACTTCCTTGCCCTCTTCTTAACTTCTTCATTTCTCCGTAGTTCTTTTAGACTTTCTCTTCTCTGCTTTCAACCTTTTCTCTTCAGCCAAGTTCTTTTTTCCTCAAGCTGGTCTTTATAAGGTGTCGATGTAAGAACCTCATATTGCTGTGTTCGATTACTTCTTTTTTCACCTTAATCTCTGAAAAACTGTTTGCGGGAGAGATATTTACCAGAATTTTCTTGAAATCGGATGTTACCGAAGAAACTGGAAGTGACGGATTGAAGGGAGATTCTGAAATGTGAGCAGATGACGGCCCTGATTGTGTTTCAATGAGATTGATTGGAGTGAGAGCTGATTCAGGCCCCTTTTCTAACAGGTTGGCTGGAATGAGAGGTGGAGAGACAGTACAGTCGATAACATTTGACTCTATTAACGATGTTGAAATAACCGACTGACGAACTTCTGAAGTTAATGGCCTGGATTCATAATCAATGTGCTCTACCTCTCGAAAGTGCTCAGAAGGAATGAAAACCAATTCTGTGAAGACACCCAGGTTTAAAGGCCAAAGCCCTGTACATGCAAAAGCTGATCGTGCCAAATCTATCCTGCATATTGAAGTGTAGGCATTGTTGACTATCCCAGCGTCATCTCTTTGTGTGATTTTCATAGGCTGGTACTTCCTCATCCAGATACTACATGCTTTATTGTAGGCTGCTTTGAAAGGCCGCATTACTGCCCAATCCGAGGGTTGCATCTTATGTGTGCTGTGAGGTGGTAGGCTTATCATGTGAACTAAGCACTTTTTCGCAAACAGAATAACATCAAGATCCTTGTGGCTGCTGTGCCCATCAAGTATGAGGACTGGTTCTTCTTTAGTGGGACGAGTTCTCTAAACAAACAGCTCCAGCCACTTCAAGAATGCTTTACTTCCCTAAGGCGCGTCCTTTTTCAGAACTGCATCTACTCGCTGTTTATTAAGGAGAACAAAAAGAGGAGGAACGAAAATATCACCAACAGCATTTATGCACAGTAGTACTGGCATATTTCTCCCTCTCTCTCCCGATGTGATCTTGCTTACTTGCTTTTTCCCTTTTTGTGCGATCGCCTTAACATTATTGTCATGAACAATATAAACTCCTGTTTCATCACAGTTGTGTATCCTACTAGCGGAGAAATTGTACATATCAAGCAGCTCTGAGTATTTTTGTAAAGAAGCGATCTACTTGATGTTTATTGAAACCTAATGCTCTCTGGAGGCTTGTTGACTCAGGCCTTCTCAGAGAAAGCTCAGTATGACGTGCCATAAAGTTATAATAAAACTACTTCCCGGCATCTTTGTGTTGTTTGTCAAACTGGTGGAGTATCTTTAGATGCTCAGCCAAATCGAAAGCCAATTTCGTAAATTCTCTCCTACTGAGTGGCATGAATCTGTCATCTTGATCTCGCATGAAAAAAAACCAGCTGTTATTCTATTTCATCACTAAAAGTCATTTGAAATCGGCCCATCTGAGGGGTATTGTCTTTTCAGACAATACGACAATTTTTTTGGCAATTTCGGTCAAGACGCACGTTAAGAGGTTTCGTAGAGGTGGAAGTTCATATTTTCCAAGGAAGGTGTTTCGTAATATACATTCTATTGAAAAGGATGTTAACAATGATGATACTGAATGGACTGTATGAGTTGTGGACATAGAAGAAAGTTATATTTTTTCCATTGTTGTTCAGATTTGCACTACAAGGTATTGCTGCAAAAGCTGGTTCTGGATTCTTAGAATTCTGTTTTTTCACATGGGCAAATAATTCTAAAGACCTAGAACCAAAAGACATTAGTGAAATAGATTCTCGGGTTATAATTTGTTGGAAAACATTCCCTGTTAATGAAGGTGTTACAAGTAGTACTGCTATTATAAGTTCATTTGGAAATCCTGTTATGTATTCCCGAAAGAAAATGAAATTTAATGTTGATGATCAAATTTATATGTACAGAAATTTAACAGGTACTTGTGGTAATATGGAAATAATAGGTTGTGTAGAATTGGTTTATAATTCTTTATATGTATTCAATATGTTATTATATATGTATGTTTTACCAGCTTCAATGGCTATCTGTCGATCTCCTAGCGTAGTTTTCGGAACCGAAAACGTCATAGATGCCTGTCGTGACATTACGTATGAACGAACTTCAGAAATAGCAATTTTCATATTATCCTTAATCCATTTTCCTTTTTTCCTTCTCGCACTTTCAGCTATTTATTCTGCAAAAAATGGGGGGGGGGGGAACAAAATGAGACTTTTTTTCTTTGTAGCCTCGTTACACATTGGCCGGTACTAGACCATAGTTTGGTGGTCGGTACTGGACGACAGGTGGTCGGTATTGGACGACGGTTGGGTGGTCGGTACCGTACGACAGGTGGTCGGTACTGGACGACAGGTGGTCGGTATTGGACGACAGGTGGTCGGTATTGGACGACGGTTGGGTGGTCGGTACCGTACGACAGGTGGTCGGTACTGGACGACAGGTGGTCGGTATTGGACGACGGTTGGGTGGTCGGTACTGGACGGCAGGTGGTGGGTATTGGACGACGGTTGGGTGGTCGGTATTGGACGACGGTTGGGTGGTCGGTACCGTACGACAGGTGGTCGGTACTGGACGACAGGTGGTCGGTATTGGACGACAGGTGGTCGGTATTGGACGACAGGTGGTCGGTATTGGACGACGGTTGGGTGGTCGGTACCGTACGACAGGTGGTCGGTACTGGACGACAGGTGGTCGGTATTGGACGACGGTTGGGTGGTCGGTACTGGACGGCAGGTGGTGGGTATTGGACGACGGTTGGGTGGTCGGTATTGGACGACGGTTGGGTGGTCGGTACCGTACGACAGGTGGTCGGTACTGGACGACAGGTGGTCGGTATTGGACGACGGTTGGGTGGTCGGTACTGGACGGCAGGTGGTGGGTATTGGACGACGGTTGGGTGGTCGGTATTGGACGACGGTTGGGTGGTCGGTACCGTACGACAGGTGGTCGGTACTGGACGACAGGTGGTCGGTATTGGACGACAGGTGGTCGGTATTGGACGACAGGTGGTCGGTATTGGACGACGGTTGGGTGGTCGGTACCGTACGACAGGTGGTCGGTACTGGACGACAGGTGGTCGGTATTGGACGACGGTTGGGTGGTCGGTACTGGACGGCAGGTGGTGGGTATTGGACGACGGTTGGGTGGTCGGTATTGGACGACGGTTGGGTGGTCGGTACCGTACGACAGGTGGTCGGTACTGGACGACAGGTGGTCGGTACTGGTCGACAGGTGGTCGGTATTGGACGACGGTTGGGTGGTCGGTACTGGACGACAGGTGGTCGGTATTGGACGACGGTTGGGTGGTCGGTACTGTACGACACACACTGGTAGCAAGAATATCGACTGTGCACTGTTTACACACGATATCGTAAAAATCGTGGCATACATTTTTACCTAATAGACTATAGATTAGATAGATTATAACATCAAATCAACAACTCACCTTAACAAAGAGAAACAGAAACGTCAAAACAATTTTTCACTCTCAAAACAACAACAAACGCCTTCAATGTCTCGTATCTCTCGCAACTCTGAACAAACAAACGTGTCGCCAAAGAATATAAGGTATGAAGATAATACACTCCCGCGAATGCCTGAAAAGTATTGCTACCTAGAGTCACAAGCGAGAACTAGCCATGGTCGGTACTCTAAGACCTTCCCCTAGAGTTTAATTTCGTAGACGTTTTAAGAATTTTAAAATTCGTCGTTAAAATAGCATGAACCGCGGAATCGCCGCTTAATATTTTATATATAGGGTTACAGTAAAACAAAATATTGGATTTCAGCTAAAATTATTTTATCACGACAATCACAATTGCGCAGAACAATAACGTAAAATATATTGGAACATGCGGAAAAAAGCTATAAATATAAACATTTATATATAACATTAAAATGTTTATTTTTGTATAAAAACTATTTTTATACGTTTACAAACAAAAATCTTGTATACCTGTTGTATTCGTACACATACAAGAGCAACCAGCTGTACTGCTACATACAAATTCTGGCAGAAACACTGATATTCAATAAACTTCTGATACCATCTCAGAAGTTCAAGTTAAGATGTGCGCTAATGCCGACGAGTCATCACTTCCAAGAATCCACTTATGATGAGGGCTAATCTTACCGTGGACGACAGGGCAAAGCAAATTTTGTCAGGTTTGAAAAGAATGTGTTTCCCCAGACACGGGTTCGTAACATTAATATTTTAACAGTAGAAGTCAGGTTTTTACATTTGTGTGATTGTAACTGCGAAGTACAAATGTTGTGTACTTTTATTTTAAATCTTTTAAGGAATGTTCAGAATTATCTCTTAATTAATATTTTGTATTCGATAATGTTTCTCTATACAGCTGAATGTAAAAAGTGTATTGCAATATAAGAGTAAATTCACAAGGTTTTGTGTGGCTTCCTTTGAATAAAAGATAAGTGGTAAAAATAAGCAACAGAATGCAGGGATAATGAAAAGGAAACCTCTCCGAAAAATTCAACAGTTGTCGGCAGCATTCTTTTCTCCTGTATGTACAAAGCTACGGCATTTTTTTTACGTGGGGCCAACATATTTCTTGTAATTAGGTGTCAAATTAATTACATTTCCACTGCGAGCTCAGTAAATACTTGCTGTTTAACGCGAAATACCACATATTAACACGAGCTTGAATTATATAAAGTATGTACTACCTATTAAAATAGAACGCCGTGTACAGAGACATCTGTGAAATAATAGTTAGTGTATTTGTCTCTAATATAATGGTTCCGGGTTCGATTCTCAACACCTCTTTGAGAAATTTGAAAGTCTTAATTGGCTTGGGACATGCCTGACGTGGACGCATAAGATGTGTTCTGTGCAATTCTGGCTGGTCTATTATTTTTATACCATAAAAACTACCATGTATCATTAGTAGACAAATTGCTTCTTAGAAGTTTAAATAGTAGCTTGTGACTTTACAGGAAAATAATTGGAGAGTGACTACTCACATTGTTGTAATTCTACAGGATTTACGTTGATAGGTTACATACAGTACTGTTTATTCAAACACTGAAAATATCCGGTACACTTTTCGGCAATTTCTTGCAAATTTCACAAAGTTTTTTGTAATGTAATCTACAATATTTTTGCCAACTGGTTTCCAATTATTTTGTACAAGTACAAGAAATTTTTTTTTCTATGTTGCGTTGACTTGAAGCATACGCATGCCGCAAATCTAACTAGTGGCACTCCTTCCAATGCCTGAACATTTAGCCTGAAGGAAAGTTAATTTTCTGGAATTATTTGTGTGTAACATTTAGTTACTTTGAATAAAGGTGTTATATACGCCATTCCTAATTTATTAAGAATATCCCTCGCGAATTAGTTGTAACCTGGTGCAAGGAGACGAACACGGATAAATACGGCTTCGTGGCAAGACACAAGATTGCCATTTCCAGTAAGCCTGCACTCATGCGCGGAATATGAGGTATAGGTTTGGAGTCGCAGCAAAATATTTTACTCTGGATGACATGAATGCTATTGCTGATAACCAAATATTTGGTGGCAAGCAATAAAAATTCTGCAATAAACAAATATGTTACTGTGCACTAAATGGTTTTACTAATTACCAGTTTTCTTGTTGTGCATCGCTAGCTGTTTTTTACCAGCAACAAAATTTCGTGTTGGAAAGCATCAAATGAAATAGTTTTAGTAACCACTAACACGTCATTTCTTTCAGTGTAGCATCGCGGGATATGAGAGAATTCAATTGTTTTTCACGTATGACAGGAGGTCTATGAGAAACAAGATTTGAATTATGTGACAAAGTAACATATGTGTGACAAAACTGAGCACCATGGCATAATTTTTTTGGTTGTTGGACAAATAGTACTTTAAACGTATAGTCACCCGACTTTATTATGTCCATATCCCATATAACTTCTTCTGCTATCCTTCACTGGTAATTTAAATTGCTTAACTTTTAACAGCCCGATTGTTTAATGCCTTACACGCCTCATGTACGCCTAATATTTTCGGGTTACCTTTCTGCGTCATATAACAATATCTTGTAAAAAAAAACTTTTAGGGGCATAGAAACAACAGTTTCACGTGGTTAAAATATTCATACTGGAATATTGAATTATACATTTTATATCTGCTATTTATTACACCTATTCCTGCTGTAACGTAGATCTCCTCGAAACAAAAAAAAAAATCAATTCGAGCTTTTTTCAGAAAATGTTGTTCTTTCCACAAAGCTCTTTTTATTGATCACGATACGCTTTCTTGAGTGATGTTCCTCTCACATTTCTTGTGAACTGTAACACTATCCACTCGCAATCTCCACAACTTTCTTTCCTTCTTCATTCTTTCGTCCATTGATTCCTCTTGAAAAACAACTCGTAGTGGTTTTAGAGACGGTAATTGCACAAAGAAACACTATTCACTGTGTTACATATATCGCCACAACCCAACTAAGACTGTGTATCAGTTGCCCTAGAGAGCGCTCTCTCGTGCTCTCGCTCTGACAACACGTCATTATGACGTGAGGGAGAATTCTCTCTGGTTCTCTCAATTTGAAGGAGAGAGCGCGAAGCTGTGTTACTCGCTGGCGCTCTCTCGCACTCTCTGACCACACACCATATTTGCAAACATTGTTTCAGTGTTTGACGAAGGTGATAGGCCTATAGGTAATAGTTTTCTGGGCCAAAACCACGTCGTATTTTTAATGTAAGTGAATCATTTCAACTGTTTTAGTCAACGAAATAACTTACATAACACGGATTTATAAAAATATAAATAAGGGTTTCCGAGAAAGTCTCGTATATTTGTCACTTTGTTAGAACATGACGGTATTATATAAAACAAATATAATAGCGTTTTATACGCTAACAGTTATTCTGGTAGTGCTACAATTATTTGTGGATTTTTTGCGTATAGAAATTACATCCAATAGCTATGACCGTGATTTTAGCTGAACATGATTTCGTGACTTTTGGGCATGAGCTGTCTGCGTGACGGAGAGAAACGAGAGTGTGGTTGCCCCAGTTTCACTTAGAGCGTGAGAGAGCGCGAAGCAGTGCTCTCTCCAAGTTGTGCGGAAGAGTGCTCTCTGAAAAGAGTATTCTTTTAATTGAGACACGGCCGTAAATGAAAGTCTCTTAATTTTCATGATTATTTCATGCACTAACTTAATCGTACTTAATTATTATCAGCGTTCATTCCAGTGTTATCAGACTGATAATAAGAATATTTTTTATAAACTAACTTATTAAAAGTTGCTATTACAGGAATTATACAACTTTAATGTAGCACGAACGCAGTTTTTGTAAACTTATTTTTAAAAGGAAATCTCGCCATTTAAATAAATAGGATGAGTAGGAATGTACGTGGCAACAACATGAGTTGAGTAACTTTACATAAAAATATAGGAAAATTATTTTTCCCACACGCTATTTTTGATGCTAATTTCTGCGCTCAGTAATGTTATACCAACTACAATTTGGGTTTAGTGCGTGAGAAGTTGTTTTCTGTACAAAAAGCTACGCTATATCATGTGCATAGAAACGTTTCGCATTTTCGGTGTCATACAAATGTGTAAATAATTCCACTATGTCTGCTGTTCTCTGATTGTGGCAATAACTGTAAAACTGGAATGACCTTCGCAATATTTTATACGCCAGTAAAGCCCAAACATAAAATAAATTTGGCCCAGTTTGATTCCCGATTTTACCGCTTGGCACAAGATCGGGATACTATGCCACAATAAAATAAACATGTGCGTTGTCTGTGGACAGCACATGTCGTGACGGCTCAGAGTAGTCAACGTCAATTTTCATTTTCCTTGTATGTTGCACATATAGATCCAGGCGGGAGATGGGGGAAGGACGTCATTAAAAATTTTGCACAGGAAAAACAAGATTTTGGTCTCAATCTTACCCTTTAGGACGAACGATTATTTTGTTAAGCTTTCTGTTTGCCAAACGATCTTCTGTTAACCAACTACTTGGTGTACTTCTTTCCAACGATCCCTTGTGAACCAATTCCTTGTTGGGCAATTTCCTGTTTGCTCGCATTTGTTTGCTCTTCGCCTGCAATTTGTTATCCTACGATACGCCAGCCGACTTTTTATTATAGTTCTTTTTAACGGGCCGCTTGTTAGCCGACTGCTTGTTAGCGACGGACTCCATGTTAGCGGATTCACTGTTAATAGGCCATTCGCGGTTTCTTTATACTTTTTAAATTAAACATTTGGAAAATCACACAATGTATGGCGTGCTTTGTTTCCTAAATATTAAATATGTCACGTATGACCAGAATTTTATACTTCTGTTAACATATAGTACTTTATTTAAGGTTTAATTGAACTTTTACTTATATCTTACATTCTTACATATAAATTACAATATTTCATTTATAATTTATATGAATAAAAACAGGGATAAAATAGGTGTGTTGGTAATGCTTAGTAAGAAATAGTTCTTATCCAAAATATTAATACACTGAGTGGGCACGAATGCGGTGCATTGTACATTTAATTCGGTGCAATGCCCGTTTGGTACAATTTTCTAGACTCTGTTAAGCTTTGCTTGCATGAGGCAGAGATATATCCTGAAACTATTACTTAATCAGGGCTTCAGAAAAGTTAGGTAATCGTGAATAGACTATGTCAGAATTCTTCCTATTCAGTTCTTTCCTAGACGACTCCTTACCTAACTGCTTCTTATAGTCTGTCCACCGACTGTTAAGCACGTTTGGGAGCCTTGCATAGTTTCTACTTTCAGCTCGTAGCGTATCCGTCCGCCACATATTATCATAACTATCATCTTTCACGTAATGTTAACATCAACTGCTCAGAATTCCACTATAGCTGTTTATTAAATAGAAAAACAAATAATAACTATTCTGACCAATTATGTAAACACGTATGCGTCAATTTGACTTGAATAATGATATATACTTGCGAACAGTGATTAATGTTAATGAATGTGTTTATATATTAATGGCGTTAACTATGTGTTTCTTAAAAACCATGCGATATTTTTTTTCACTTAAGCTGTGAACTATAACAGTGTCGCAAAATTTGACGATATATCTTATTTTATCCTATCACAAGACAAACACGTCGCCTTTTAAAGTATTCCACTATAAATACATCCGTATTTAGAACTATCGTCACTCGTACACATTATAGGGACGGGATGCCCGAAGATAATACGAAGTATAATATTCTTCACGCCGCAGACATTGTGACCTAAACCGTCTTCAATTTACAATAATTTCATTTTTAAGAACATTTACGTGTCTAATTAAGGAAAATGTTCCACAAGTTTAAATGTTCTCAGTGAAGTGTGTTGTTTTATTTCCGTAGAATTTTATGAAATCCAATTTGACCGTGGTATTCATTACGATCGTAACAACATTTGTATACGTAACAAAATTCTCACGGAAAATGTATGTACCTACTGTACATTTCTGCAAAATCACTTCAAAATGTAAAACTACATAAAACATACCGTCATTACATTACGAATAAGAAAAATACTTGTTATGAAGCTCAATTCGGCTGTTTCGAATTTCTCTAAATTTCTAAATCATACATTCAAGATAATTATTATCACTGCACGCAAGTTTCATGGAAATCTGTCCATGCATAATGGTTTTTACAGTGTCTAACTACACAAAATTTTGGTCTAATGCTTTTCTTACGAGAAAAATGACTTTTCGTCTATAACATTTGAATGCTCGCGCCAATATGGACACAATTTCATTATAATACTATAAAACCTAGCAAGTAGTATTACATTTCACTTTCACCTTTAACCTAGAAGTCGATTTTCACCCATATTAGCTGGATTAAGGTTTGTCGGGAAAAATTCTGTTCCCATGTAGATGCGAATACCTACTCGCCGACTCTTAAAACTACAGTTCAACAGAACTACACAGAACTCTGTTAAAGTGTTAATAACACGCGAGAATTATTCCACGTGTAGTGTTAAGCATTTTCGTGGCGTAAGTTGCTCAAAATGAGTGACAAACATACCAAGGTATTAACTCGTCTACTGGCTTATTTCACAGTCACGTAAATAACACATAAATGACATTTACGTCACGTAAATGACAAATATCGAAGCTCTTAGAACTGCAGTACGACATAGCAGATGTAACTGAATACACTCAACCATAAAGTTTCTTCAATTTCGTGCAAATTGAGTTCGTGGTACAGGCCTCTGTTTCAACGATGTATTCTTAACTACTCTGTGGTCTAGCCGAGCATATGAGGACCTACTTCAGTGGAGTGCTTTTAAAATAGGGGGAGAGAACCTACATAATTGATGCATGCCTGGCCCTGCTGTAGCACACCACAGGTTCTAGAAGGAACAAATGCCAGATGGATCACAGTGTTCAAATTTACCATTAATTTGGAAAATAATTTTTAATTGAATATTTTTTAAAGATCCAAACAAGAATAAAGAATTGATAAATTATAGAAGCATGGTATTAAAATTTAAATATTTATTTGTGTTCGTTCGGGTTGTAAAATCGATTGCACTGTTAATAAAAAAAAGTTAGATCAGATTGATTTATGAGTTTTTAGTGCAAAATATTGATTTCATAAATTAAATAGCCAAAGTAATTTACAAATAATGTGCAATTGGGTTAAACTGTACTGTATAATCGATTACACTGTTAATTAAAAATTAATTTCCAAGATCACAAATATAAATATATTTAAGTAAAAATATCTGTTTAATACATTTCGTATCTAAGGTAATACAAACTAAAAGTTTTACTCGGTTGGATATGCTTGATTTTACTGGTAATTATAAAATTATTTACATAAACTGGTAGGAAATTATAATTTTTTTAATGAAGATATTAATATAATAAATGTTTAGAAATACAGTATTCAAAATTTAATGTTTAATTGGGATACATTATTCGTATGCTTAATTTGACTGGTAATTTAAAAATTTCTAAAATAAGAGGTTTTTAAAGTTTTAAGTAGAAATGAATCGATTTAGTAATTGCTTATAAGCATCGTACTGTTAAAAGACGCCTGAGTGGCTTATCTGAGTTCGTGAAGGATGGAGGTATTAATAAAAATAAAAGACCTGAATTGCATCTTTAATTTATTAACACAGCTATTGTTTACAGCATTAAATTATCTGTCTCTACTATTAATCTTTTTATTTCTCAGTGAGCGAATTAATTAATGTCTATTTCAACTCTAATCAACATCCTTCTTAATGCCTCTGATTAATTTAAGTCAGTTAACTCATACTCATGATTAACACATTGCTGTGACCTCTCCTGAAGGGATGAAGCCAAGCACTTACAAGGGGGATGAAGGTAGTCAGAGGAAAGCACTCAGTTAATACAAAACTCTATTTCATCCTACTATTAAATCAAATACAGTTACTGCTAGGCAAGTGCGGTTGTGAAGATACAAGTACAATAGGTAGTGGCTGAAATACTCAGAATTACGTTGAAGACTCAAGCAAGTAATCTTATTAAAACTCTCGCTCTTATGGAGCTTAATATGTGCCGTCGCCTGTCCTGGAACCTCACGCGGCCTAGGTCGCCCTAACAGGAAGTATCTAGATAACGTAGTCGGCAACGAGGAGGTTCCTTCTACGGCGGGTGAGGCGGGCGTCGATCCCGGACCACGGAATAGTGATCCTCTCGGCAGTCGTCCCTCGGGCAGGGCCTCCAGCGTCTGCAGCAAGATGGCGCCCTGAGCCGCCATTGTCCCAGCCTTATATACCGACGGCCCCGACCTCGTAACCATTCCCCCGGGATTGTTATTACAACAGCAGAGTCGGCTTGCCGAGGTCGCGCTGCACCTCGCGCTAGCTCGCCTCCTTGCAACCCTTGCTGTTGCCAGCTGCTGCATGACCCCCCGTCTTTGGAAGACTCAGGTGTCCTCGTCTGGGAATATGAGGGGCCGCACGTTGCGGGGGAATGTACAATTGATGTCGGGCCGTCGCTCCAGTGTGGTGGCTCGTGGTCAAGCGGGAAAGCCAGGTGCCCCTGGGGCTGAAGGCCAGAGCCCACCGGAGAGGCTCGGGAAGGCGTTACATATAAGACAATAGAATTCTATTTGGCTTGTATATGCCATAACTGGTATGATTTTTTAACTTTATTAGTGTGTTTATCACATAATGAAGACAACAAAAGAAACTGTTTCCTTACTAATAAAAAAGGTACACTGTATGTGATAGTGTTCTCATAGTACAGGTTTATCATGGTTTTACATAATTTACTTTGTTGTTTAGGTAGACTAATAAATTTAATTATATACAATTTGGGTGTGCATTACATATCCATTGTGTGATCGAAGTCTTTAAGTGAATATTATAAATGAATTACAAGGGTATTTTTATGCTATATTTGTTTGTGTGCCAGCACTAAGTACTACTTACATTTGGTCACTATTGGTTTGTTTTGGCTGCAGAGAGAGGACAGGATGTGCTCGACTCCGTTATATCATTATACCCCCCATATTAGAGATTATGTACAATTTTATGAGTACCGGAGCTGAACACTGTGTGGAAGGAAATTAAATTATGGTGCAACTATTGTAATCAACAGTTCGCAATAGCACCGTTAATAAGTGTGGTGCAGTTTGTAATGTTATGTATCAGTATAATAGTATGTTATAATTACTTTGTAAAGGACATCAGACTTATTTCTCTATATAAAACGATATTTTGACAATTTGGATACAATACTTTATACAGTAGACCTTTGTTAACCTATGCAATTAATTTATGTCTTATACTTTTAGTGGGAGTGATTACATGTCAAATACTACATAATTATTTATATAAAAGTAATACTGAAAAGTAAAAACAGGAAATATATATTTAAGGGGCTCCGTAAGAAAATGTTAAAATCTATGGCGTCTTTGCCGCACGGCTCTGAGCTGCCGTCAAGTGCTCTCTAGAGATAAAACTAAGGAACTGTCAATTGTGCAAGCGTAAGCTGCTGCTCTCTGCAGTTAGTCTACACTTTTTGTTGTCTGTCCACGACTGTCTCATAAGTGTTTAAGTACCTGGTGCTAGGTAGCGCAGTGTGTCTGTCGCATTTACGGACGTGCCAATATCACGTATGAACTACACCTAATCCTATATGAACTTATGTGAGCAGCAGACAGATTGTTCACCACAATGAAACAAGTTTAATACAAGTAGCTTTGCACTGAAAATAAATAACTTATTTATAGAACTACTACGTAGCTATTTACTTTTGCGAAGTAACGCAAACTTGTGTTCTGACTTGGCCCTATAAAATATCAGTGTGCTCCATGGTGGTTTCATTTTGATTTAGCATGTGCGCATATTTATTTACTGAGCCCACTAGTAATTATAGTTAAAATAATTGCGTATGAATGTTGCTGTTATAATATTTTCTTATGCAATAATCTACTAATTCGCAATGGTTGTGACCTTGTGTTAGTTAATTGAATTCGTAGCGGTTAGCCTAAATTGAAATATTTTATAATGTCTATACTGCCTTATTGTAATATCACTCCCACAATCATTAAGCAGCCTGTGCCATGTGATTCAGTAAGAGGGCAGTTTTTATTTGTTTGTAATAAATTAATGTAAGAGCTATACCAAGAACCACAATTGTCGATAGGCTATATAGCTATAAAGCTCTTGTGATAAAAGAGAAAATATCTGTGTCTGCAATAACCAAGGTCTGCTGGCGACATAATGAACTGTGGGGAGCTGAGCATGCGCTATCTTCCAATCCTTATTGAGGCTGTAATTTACAGAATAAAACGAGATACATTCATTTAGCTTAAGCTGTTGTGTCTCAAAGTTATTGTTTTGGAGCCATTGTATAGGTAATAGTGTGTGGTTTGACGTGAGCTCGCAGTCGCATGGTATGTGGAGTTCAGTGGTGCCAACCTTGTAGTTAATAATTTCCTTACTTAGAGTTTTATTAACGCATCTTAAGACTAAGTTTCCAGGCTTGTTGTGGGTTCAATGGTTTGAACAGACAAGGGATTACCTAATTCACAATGAAATTTGCAATATTTGAATAGAGCTTCAATGCTGTCTAAGTTTATAGCCGCCTTTAAACAGTTGATTTGGGGGTTATCTGTGGTCTGTTTGGACAGAAAATAAATACCCTTTACCTGTTCTGGGTGTCGTAAATTTCTCTTGTCTTCTGAGTTGTCATGTCAATGGCGATTATATATTCAGGAGTAGCTATATGGCAGATTTCGTTTTTGAACAAGTAAGGGACTTTGGTCGTTCTAAAAAAACTGCCACGTTTTTTTAAATATTCTGGAGTGGAATTTGATTTTTTAACATTATTTGTGTGGGGAACAACATACATTCTGTTAATGGCATAGTATAATATTACAAAATATCTTTTATGGGAATGCTGATTTGTAATCCTAAGGCACTAACTTGTGATTGCAAATATAAAAGGCCTTTAATTAAAGTTTGACTGGAGACAGCTTGCAATGGTAAATACTTTTGTTGGCATTGTTTTATATAGGTGCTAATTCTAAGTTCATTTGCAACATTATTAATTAATTGTAGAACCATGCTTGTCAACATTTGTGCCTGAACTTAAGCAGTTTTAATTTCATGATTTTGATGATTTACTTGATCTGTCATTGAACCAATATTACGTGCGATTGAGTTAATTTTTTATTCTACTTGGTTCTTGATTTCAGCACATTATGAAAGGTAATGTTCAAATTTGTGTTAGTTTATTATACTAGATTGCAGGTCGTTTAATTGTAAAGCGAGCATTTCGTTGTTGGCCAGAGGAGGGATTTTAGGTGGCGGGAGGTGAGGATGTTGCAACACCAAGTAGCATCATCCCCCAGGAAGGTAATTGCGTGCTTTATTCTGTTGGACATAGACACTTCAGACAAGAACTATTAAACAATATTGCTAGAAGTTTCACTAAAAAACTGGTGTAATGTCTCTGCATTGTGGCACACATGCTGTGGTACCTGACGTCAAGATTCTCAGGCATTGTGGGCTGGTGCAGTGGTATGGTGTACGCTATCGGAAGAGAATCTTCATACTGTAGTTGCGGCATCACCTGCTGGAAGTACACCCCTGTGTGCATTTCATATAATTCCACGGCCGTAGTACACAATATAAAGTCAAGGACAAGGAACAGCGTGTCGATTTGGTATGTGCCCATGTCAGGAACGTGTTGCCTGCAACATATAAAATAACATTAGTTTTCTTTATATATGCGAGTTTTACATTCCTTGTGCTAACTATATCAATTTTTGTTTGCCCTAACTTGCGTACTTCTATCGCAATTGTAGTAGGCCCCAAAATGTCATGTACGCGGTATGGGCCATCGTATTTAAAATTGAGTGCTTTTTATCTGGCGTGAGTCTTCACTCAGACGAATCGGCCTATCTTGAAGTCATTTTGCCGAAATTTTGTGTCAAATAGCGCTTTTTATTTCTGTTGAGATGCGAGTAAATTGATGAGGGCTTACTCACGAGCTTGTTTTAATTGTTTACACCAGTCGTCGGTGCATGGGGAATAATTGTTTGTGTTGACGTGAGATGGTTGTACCGCTTCCACTTCATTGGAGAGGAAAAATGGGTTACATTTTGTACTTCTGTTGGGGGTGGAATTGAAATTGAAAAGAATGTAAGATACATATTCGTCCCAGTGTGAATGATCCTCATTAGCGCAGATTGTGAGCTGTTATGATAAAATCTTGTTCACCTGTTCCGTTAGACCATTGCAAGCTGGGTTGTAAGCAGTTATTTGAAGTTTTTTGATTTGCAACTTGAAGAATAATTCGGTCATAATTTCATAATTAAATGAGGTACCCCTACCAGGGAGGATAGATTTGGGACATCTTTAATTAAATTAGCGCATGTGATTGCATCAATAGATTTCACCGAGCGGGCGACTGCGTATCGGGAGAAGAATTCAGTCATTACTAGTATATATTTGTTTCCTGATGCTGCCATTTATAGCAGCTCTTTGTCTTCCAGGCCCCAGGAATGTAATAATAGGGGGGGGGGGCGGAATCGAAGTTATATGACCAATGGGTTTCTGGTTTGGCACGTGGAGCAATTTTTTATGTATTCTTTAACGTCTTTGCAAATACTGTCCCAGCAGTATTCATTTTAAATTTTTTCTAATGTTTTAAATTGCCCGAAATGCCCTCTGCCTAGTAAGGCATTGTGATGTGCAGTAATTATTTCGGGTACATAGTATTGTGGTAGTAGTGTGAGCCTTTTCTCGCCTGCTGGTGTCGTGTTTTCATGTATATTTCCCTGTTTCCCGTAATTCCATAATGCCTGGCCAGCCAACAGTATTTGGTTGTCACATTTCTGGTTCCGTGAGGGCTAACTTCAGCTATGTTATGTGTGGGTCCTTGGCGTATTCCACTAGAAATGGGGATGTAGGAGTTTGTGTGAGTGGTGTTAATAATAAATGGGTGTCGTCATCGACATTTATGTACTCTTGTTCGTTTATGTATACCGGGTGGTAGTGTAGTGTGGTGTTGTTGCGAGTAATGATTATTTCACTATTTAGGCGTGGGTCGATGCAGGTGGTTTTGATTTTGTTTCTGTGTCCTTGCATTGTTATTTCGATGTTGACATGGTATAGTGTTGTTACTATTTTTGCGATTGTCTGTAAAGGCAGGTATTCTTCATTTATTACCATTTTCGCAATACGTGATTTGTCTATAGTGAGGAGGTTTTGTTTTATTAATGGTTTGGTTTCTGTCCTAATATTTGTTATGTATTTAGCAATACTAGTTTTGAGTTTGTTGTGTTTGTTTTGATTTTGTAACAATGTCTCTGTTAAGGCTTTATGAAATGATGTTCATGTTAAGAATTCCTTTTTTACTTTAAAAGTCTTGTTGTTTACTATTATGGATGTTGTATCAGCTGCTTCAAGTGTTGGCATTCTACTCATAGCATCCACTAGTGTGTTGAGTTTTCCTTTGATAATGCACGCTTCGAAGTCATATTCCGTTAGAGCGATAGCGAGTTTCTGGATATGGCCGTTATGTTCGGCCATCGTCTTCAGGTAACGGAGACAAGCATGGTCAGTTTCTATTATAAATTTGCGGCCGTATAAATATTGTTTTAAGTAAATGACAAAGTATTTATTTGCTGACAGCTCTCTTTCTGCGGCCGACCATTTTTTTTTTTTCATTCAAAGATAGTTTCTTGGATGCGAATGCCATTATGGTGCGGTCTTTGCTGCCCTGAACTTCCTGCATTAGGACTGCTCCTATTGCAGTTAGGGAGGCATCACATACTAAGATGGTGCGGTGGTGTTCGTCAAACTTAGATAGTATGGGTGGGTTACATAAGGCCGATATTAGTTTGTCGAATGCCTTTTTTTTCATGTTCTGTCCATTTGAATTTTTTAGTTTCCTTTGTTAGTTCTGTTAGTGGGTCAGCGATTTGGGTGTAGTTGAGTATGTATCTGTGTAAATAAGACGTAAGGGCAAGAAATGTGCACAGTTGCTTTATGTTTTTGGGAGGCACCATTTTTTTTATGGTTGCAATTTTCTCGGGGTAGTCTGGATCCCTGGCGGCATAATGTAATGGCCACATATTTCATGTCCTGCTGTGTAAAATTATATTTCTTACTGCTTATCTTTAGATTGTATTTGTGCAACTGTTCCATGAATTTCTGATTGTTTTGCAGGTGTTCACAGTAGGTGTTGCCTATAGTAAAAATTATGTCTATGCAGGCGACGGCTGTGTACCAACGCAATGGGCCAAGCATGATGTTGACGAAATTCTGGAAGTAATTTAGACTTGTAGCGAGGCCCATTGTTAATCGGGCGTACTCGTATAACCCTACACCACCGGCGCTAAAGGCGAGTTTCTCTCGATCTTGTTTACGTACTGTTATGGCATAGAAGCCGCTGAACATATCTATTGAACTTATGTACTTGGAGTTTTGAAGTGTGTTAATTACATTCCCTGTTCGCGGAATTGGATATTAGACTTTCTTAAGGTGTTGATTTAAAAGCCAGAAGTCCAACAGGAAGCATATACTGCTTTGGCGTTACTGTATTACAAGACTTGGTGCAACGTAAGGGGATTCGGACAGGGTTAATATTTGAGCATCTAGCATTTGTTGTATTTGGGTGAGTACTTGTTCGCCCGATTTAGGGTTGATTCTATAAGCCTGTGTGTGAATCGGTTTGTCTGTTGTCAGCTCGAGCCTTATCTCGTGGTGTTTTGTTGCTGTGAGTTCCGTGATCGAACTGGCGAACTGGTCTTTGTAATTCTGTAGCAAATTATGTTGTTCATTTTTTTGTTCTGGTGGGAATGCCAGGTTTATGTTATCGAGTGTACTGTTCTGCTATTCTAAGTTTGTTCTGGGTATTTCGATAATATTTTTATTGTTGTATGCATATATATGTATGTACGTATATATATATATACTATCTTTAGACAGAGCTGGCACTACGTCATACTTCTTTATGAAATACACTCCAAATATTATATCTAATTTAAGATTGTCAATTAGTAGGAATTCCTGCTGGAATTTGTAGGCTGAGCTGCTGATATTGGTGTTAGTTTTATACTTTGGGAATTCAATGTAATTTGTGGCACCCACTAAACTAAATGGTTCATTTACCGGTTCCCGTTTATATTTGGTGACGAGTGTAGATGCTATGCACGAGCGCAAGCAGCCGGTGTCCAATAACACGTAAAATTTACTGTCAATCCGGACAAGGGCATGTGTTGTTGATGTCTTCACGTAACTGATGCTGTCTTCTTCCTTGCCGGTAAGCGGGGTGTGTTGGTCTATGGGGTGTGCATCGACATGTGGCTCAGTTTCTGCCACGAGGTTCCGTATTGATGTTTTGATTGTCGTTTATTGACTGTCTATTGTCCTTTCCCACAGTTGGGATATAGAGTTTTGTGTGTCCAATGGCAAAACGGTTTTTGACGTTGTTGAAATGTACCACGATGTCGGTATGAAATGGCTGGTTTTTATTGGGGAAATGTGGGCATGCCACCGCTTGGTGACCCGAACACAGGCACAGAGCACACGTCAAGACCGCCAGTGAGCGGGGACCTATGAAGGCCATGCACGCAGTACTGACGTCACGGCCATGCTGACTCGTTGATTCTTCCGGGCCGGCCTCGGCGCACGCCGTCACTTCCGCGTGTGGTACCATGTCAATTTTCATGGGCGCTGTGTTGTGTTTACTCTTGATAGTGTCCTTAGTCGTCTCTATTACAGATGCTTTTCCATGCCCTGCGTTTTGCATTCAAAAAGGTGATACAGTGTAACACGTTTTCCGTGTTTACGTATGTCTTACTTTGTCTATGCTCTGTAGTGTAGGTAGCCTTGGCATGTGAAAATTTTCACTGCGGGAATTTAATTTTGCTATTTCTGCGTATGATCTTGAGGGCACATGTCTACTGAAAAGTGTCTCACAGGCATTTATGATGTGTTGCACTTTTGTTTCTGGTTTCGCACTGTCTTTGCAGCTTTGAATGTTAACATCCTGCTTTTGATTATAATTTTGGTTATGGTGTTGCTCATTTTTATGTCTTTTGTCAGTGGACGTGGTGCTTATTGCTCCCTCGTGTATTGTTTTTTTTCTGTTGATAGTTCTTATTTGTTTGATTTTTGGTGTTGGTATTACCTGGTTGGCCTTTGGGTGGGGTTGTTTTGCTGATATCTTGTATCAGTGTGTGTGTTTGAGTTTCTTCGAATATTTACATGGGGTGTGGATTTTTGATTGAAGGGGTTGTAATGTCTCTGTTTTTGCAGAACGCATTCTTTCACAACAATGAAGGGCTGCTGATTTTGTCTGTAATTATTTTTTTAGTATTGGTGAGTTTCGGTTGTATTGGGGGGGGGGGGGGGTATTGTTGGTTTCGGGGGTAATTCATGTTTTTCTGATTTTGCAATGATAGGTTAGCTATTTCCTCTTTCAGCTTGGTTACTTCCATATGTAATGTGCCTGTATCTGAGTGAAATTGGTGACCTGTGATTAATTGGTTGTATCGTAACAACCAGAGTTGTACCTTTTGTATGTTGGTGATTAAATCTTGGATAGTGTTGTTTTTGAGTCCTACAATCTTATCAGCTATTGATGGTAGGAGAGAGCGCCAAATTATCCCAGTAAATTCTGCATCGCTAACATTGGGATTATATTTTCTCCTGTAGAACAAAAGGTTATAGATATGTTTTTGTGCGATCTCCCTTCAGTTTTTGCTTGGTTGTGTATAATAATTGTTTTAAGTATTCCTCTGTTGCTGGGGTGGGAAATGTACTATTCAATTTGGTAACTATGTCGTTCCATGTAATTTGACCGGCTTGAGTTTGTAGGTAATTTTCTAGTGTATGTTTGGAGGTTCCTTTTAGATAAAATTTGAGCCTGCTGCATTTTTTCCGTTTCATCCCAGTTGTTTGTTTCCGCTGCAAGATTGTATTGTTCTAGGAACTCTGGCATATCTTTGTTTTCATCTCCTGGAAATTTTGGTAGTGGCATGGGGTGTTAAACTATTATGTTGAGGGGGCTGGATTCGCCAAGTTAGTGTGTTGGTGAGGGGTTGCAAGTGGTGTAGCTAAAGGAAAGTTTTTGTAAATGGGTTCTGTAGAAGTGTCAATTTGTATGCGTAGTAGGTAATTGGATGTGCGATGTTGTTCTTTTTCATATGTGGGGGTGGTGTAGTTGGCAGAAATCGACTATTGGTTATTTTTCTGATCACAAGCGCGTCTTTCGCTAGTTCATATGACCGTCACAACACTCACACATACTTTGTTATATCACGCGTTAAAACACACTACCGTGATCCTGTTTATAAAAAAAGTTTTCAGATAGCCGCATAACTCTCAGCGATCACATACCAAAATAAAAACCGAAGCATTTATCCAAACAGGCAAGAGAAAAAAAGTATGGGATGGGATCAATGCTCCAGGCAACTCGTCAAACTAAACTCTCCCTTACACCACACGAGTCACAACTCCGACTGCGCTGTCCGCAATGTCAAAGGAGTCGATTCAATATTTCATGTCTCAAGATAACTGGGGGAGTCACTAGGACGAGTTTGCTCCTCGCCTATCGAAGCAAGCCTGCCACGCCGAATAACTTTCTAACATCACAGCCCAGCTTAAATATAAAAGGAATTTATTCTCCAAAACATTCAATGTTAAGAACACAATTCAGACCAACATCATTTTCTGGAATTGAAAAATAGGTCTCAACACTCCATTAACATATTTAATGAAGTGAAAACTACAAGTTGTTAATTAAAAAGCTACGAACTTAAATGGCATTCTCTAACATTACGTTAAAAATATTGTTAAAAAATATAGTTTTAAAAATTATAAAGTGTATGTAATCCAAAAAAAAAATCTGTCTTCCTTACTAAAAACTATGCAGAATCATGTATGTTTCAAACCAAATTACTCGTATTTGTAAAACCTACATTCTAAAAATTTCACTCCGAAAAGTACAGTAACGAATATTAGTTCCACAAAGGACAAATGCGTCAAAATTAATTTCATTTTGTAAAACATAGATATGTTTACTAAATATTACATGAGTCACCATTATCAAATCTATAAAGGTATTACAAAAATATGAAAACATCTATGTTTTATAGTAAATATTTTAAGTACTGTAAACTGGTATTTAGATTACGTTTTCAACCGCCAGTGTTCGGTGTTGTGATTTACCCTCCCTTGCCGGATATTAAACATATTTTTCACAAGATTTCTCAAGATTCTTCCATTTCATGTTGTAACATTAACATTAGTTTACACTGTAAAACTGTTTCAGAGACTTCCTTCAAAGTTTTGTTTAGAAACAGTTTCATTTTTTTAAATATTTGTGTTTAATTAGATGTAAAAAAATGTTACAGCATTTTGTTGCAATATATACAGACTTTGTGTATACCATGCATTTCAGCATATATAAATAATAAATATTATCTCTTCGCAGCAGCCATCAGCAGTAGTAATTTTTTCTTTTGTATGTTAAAGTAAAAAGTCATTAGTTTGCATTTCCTTGGAAACTTGTTAAAAGTATTTTTGTTTGTTATAAGACAAAGTCATTGCCAGATAGTGAGGCTTGCCATTCTTTAACCTTGCTCTGCAGGGTAAGAGTTAGTTTACGTTTGCCCCAAAACCACTTTCCCTCCCAACAACCTTGCTCTGTTCCACCATTGTGTGTTTTTCAAGTTCAGCTAACCTTTCAAACTCCCCCTCACTCCATTGCTTTGCAGAATTCATTCAATCATTTCCCTCTTCCTTTTAAATTTTCAGACTTGCTATGGTTGGTGTTCACATCGTGTAGAAAACATTGTAACACCCAAAAATTTCTCCAACTTAAAAAAATATACATTGAAAAATGTGACAAAAGAAATCAAACTAGTAATTAACAACTCAATCAATTTCCTTCACCATAATAAGTTTAATTAAATAATTTTTTCTTAAATTCCTTAAAAATTCAAATATTTATAAGCAGTTAGAACAAAAGACTTTATACACCATTAAAACAATCTGATATTTACTTAGAAATACTTCTCACATCTTTTCACATTTTCAAACATATTAAAAAAATTAAATTATCACAATCACAAAAAATGATTTAATCACTCTCCTCACATCTTAACATTTTCTAAGTCTTCATTCAAAAATATTCTATAGAAAAAAAACCTTTTAATTGTTTTTCCACTTACTCAAAGTTAATCTCTGCCTTTTTGGTGCTGGTGGTCGAAAAACAGGCAAAGGTGTGGAGGTTTGAACAGGAGGTGTTACAGGGCTGTAACACACTGTTTGTGGCGAAGGGATGAAATGCGGCAGAGGTGGCGAATTTAATATATTAAAGAAATTTAGATAATCTGATAGCTCCCCATACATGATTGGTTTACGTAAATCCACAACAACTTTAGACACTTTGTTTGTGGTTAAGTCCAGAGGACCACTAGAACATTTAAACTGATATTTTTCCAGAAGCTGCTCACCTCTATTATTCAGTGTCAAACCTAGTGGTTCGATAATGGTAGATAGCATGAACGAAGACATCAAGTCTGTCCTCGTAGGCAGCGCTGAAGTCACTAGGGTCGTCATCGCAAGAGATGGCGCTGAAGGCACCAAGTCTGTTCTCGGAGGTGTTGCTGAGGACATCAGGATCATCATCGCTGGAGAAGGCACTGGAGGCACCAAGTCCCTCCTCGGAGGTGGCACTGGAGGTGCCAGTTTGTCATTGCAGGAGATGGCCCTAGAGACAGCGTCACCACTCTCATTGGAGGTGGCGCTGGAGGCTGCACTGGAGGCGGCATTGGGGATACTGATGACATCATTGCTCTCGCTGAAGCTGGAGGCATCAGTGTCGCTGGAGGTGGCATTGGGGATACCGATGACATCATTGCTCTCGCTGAAGCTGGAGGCACCAGTGTTGCTGAAGCCGGCATTGGAGGCAGGAGTGTTGCTAGAGCTGGAGCTGTCATCGCTGGGGTCGGCATTAGCGATTATGTCACTAGCAACAACTCTTGATTCACCAATGGACCTAGTAGAACATCATCAAGGCCCAACCAATCATATTCCAGAATCTCTTCCTCGAGAGCTTGGGTATACAAACCCGCGAAGTATTCTTGGTAAATTTGCGACAATTTGAAAATGTTATACATTCCATGAACACTAAAAGTCAAACAATGGAAGTGTGTAAAGGTTAAACCTCTATATATACAGATTTTCAAACTTCCAGTTAAAGGCGCAGGAAGTGAGACTCATCCCCTCTCCACAGAACCCTCTCCGCAGAAATAAACACCCCCTCCACACATATTTCCGTATATTGGCTTGTATTGTAACATCCAGAGCAAGAAAGGCATACCATTTTGTTAGGCCACATATATGTGAAGGGGGAAGATGGGAACATGCCTGCTGCTGTTAGACCTGCACAAGAATTCTCACTCTCTCCCCAGCGGGGATCTTGTCGGCGCAACGAGGAGTGGACTGTGCCAGGAAGCGGACAAAAATTTACTAGTTCGGCTAGAAATGTCGCTGGTTAGCTGGACAATGATTACCTCACCCTGCTGTTCATCATCAACTCGCCTCTTTCACCCGTTGTCTCCTTCCATGAGTCCGCTGGTCTCCCACAACTCATTTCATGCAGTTCCGACAGCCTTGCTTCACAGCGAATATACGCCCCCCCCTCTACAATCATCAAAGCCATACCTTCAAGTCTCGATGCAAATCCCTTGCCACCGCCGTGAAGCATTGGTCATCACTCATTGGTCTCCCCGCCCACATCATCTACCTACCTGGCTCTACCCAGGAGACTTTCTACGAGCGTGTTCCCACCTTGTTTCGTAAAAATGAAAAGCTCGTCATGGCTATAGGAACGACTCTCTTGCGCTGAGGACGATTCTTTGTTTACACAAGTATTTACTGGATTAAATATTAACGATTTTGCTGTGAAATCAATTTGCATGAATAGTGTTTTCTGATATGACTGAACAAAATATTATGCCAGTCATTAGACTGAGTGAATGAAAATTGCGAATTTTGACGCCGGAATTCATACCAAGTAATTTTTTGGTTCGATTGATGTGCTTATTCAAAATAAATATGCAAAATTTACACCCATGAACAAATCTCTTTCAGATATATAGTCTGTTTGGTGTTAAATGAAACACACATTCAGTTTTAAGTACAATTTAATATATTACATTTTTTCAAACAAACATAACATTTATTTACATATACAAAAATTCATATTTCTTCTTAGAATATTTATTCACATATACAAGCAATCTTCTTTATTCATTAAAACAATATGCTTTGACGTAGTGAAGTTCATATCTGGAGACTATGATGGTGTTAACATTTTAGGTAATGATGCAGGGAGATGAACTCGGAATTCTCTCAAATATGTGAAATGTTTTTATTCACAGAGAATCGGTGATTCGCTGACTGTTAGATTAGAAGATTCGCACATTCTTGATGTGGATAGAAGATTAATTCACTCATTGGAGGTGGCTTAGATGAATTCATTATGATAGTGTAGTCTGAGCGAGTGAAGAGAATTTGATGGCTCTTAACGTCGAGGTCATGAGAGTCGATGAGGGTGACATGAGGTACCAGCGCTGGATTACATATCTTCTTATAGACACTAAGCTGGATTACTACCGACCAGGAGTGAACGGTCGGTATTGGGAGATGTGTACGTCCATTTTTGTTATTAGTTGTAAAATCCACCCACTTCCACAAGCACTAAATTCTTCAAGTCTGGATGTTAAGTAAGGTACTATGGTAGAGTTATAAAACTCACTAATATCTGTGGAATGTAGAATGGGGAGAGCTTGAGTTTGAAAGTAAAAAGTTTCTATAGAGGATTCCTCCGCTGTAGTGTATTTCAGATATTTACAGGAAAATATTTTCACTACGAAACATTGGTCGAGGCAATGTTGTAGTTACTTCTAGCAGAGGCTTCCTAAACCTTGAGAAAAATCTTTGAAAGTCTATATCAGTATCTGTTTGATCATTATGTATCCTAGCATTTATCAGTCTGCCTGCATAAGCTGTGTTTAGTTTTTCATAATTGAGGTGGGGCAAAGCAGTAAGCGATTCACTTCCCAATCCTGTATAAATGTTGCAAAGTTTTGGAGGAAAAGCAGTGGGTACAGGAGGAAATTTTTAATGTGATATAGTCTGTTGAACTGTAGCATGAAGAGCAGATGGTGGTGATGGCCTACATTGTGGAGCAGGTTGTGAAGCTAACTGAGGAGCTGTGTGAGTAGCTGTGCGAGGAGCTGTTGAGGAGCTAATTGAGGAGCCTGAGGAGCTAATTGAGGAGCTATGTGAGGAGCCCGAGGAGCTAACTGAGGAATTAGAGGAACTGTCTGAGGAGCCTGAGGAACTATGTGAGGAACCTGAGGAGCTAACTGAGGAGCCCGAGGAGCTGTCTGAGAAACAAGTATAGACTTAGTGTTGCAAATTGTACAATGTTTTGTCAATTTATTGGTTCGAGAAAACTGTCTCTGACAGAAATCACACCGAAACTGCATTCTTCAATTTTTTGTTCCACAAGTCATTATATTGTGTTGTAAAGTTTCTCAGAGCTGTATATTCTTTACCACAAAAGCAACACAGCAAAGCCATAATTGCTTCCATACTCTTACAAGTCTAGAATGGAACTGAAAGGTTCCAACCATTTTATAGGCAAATTCTAGGAAGCAATTGGAGTGCATTATTTGTTTGAAATGTATATTTAAGTATTAAATTGCTTTCAAATTTACTATTATTTAATCATTAACCTGCAAAAAACATTTAGATTTGATTGATAACTGCACATAACATTATGTTGTTATAATATGGGAATATTACAATTAATAGTCAGTAAACAAAAAAAAGTAGTTACAAAAATCATGCATATTTAGAACATTTCTTCCCTTTGACAATATTTTTAGTATTTCCATCTGTTTGATCGTCTTGCAGAAGTATTATATATTCTGATAAAAGTGCAAATTAATTTCATCGATGGTAAACAGAACAGTTTAACATATCTGAACAAGATATGAACTCAGTATGGTTTTTCACCCACTAATATATGTAGGATATTTTTTTAATTGAAACAAAGAAGAGTTTCTAGACACACAAATAGCATTTGAATGTAAAAAAAGACTTGTTTACAAAAACAGCAAAACTGTTACTTTCCAAAACATTTTCTAAAAGGTTTACTCCAACATACAATTAACTTGGTAATATTCAATTTACACTTTGATTTCTGTATGAAAGAGCACGTGACATCGTTCTCAACTTGATCCATCTTTACAAAGTATTGGCTTGCACAATCCAAGTACTTTTATATACTAAATTCCACTTGTTAGTTCACTCATCCCAGATAATGTCATATCACTTGTATAATATCCATGGGGGACTCAGGGGGAGAATCATCATAGTCTGCTTCATCCCAGTCAGACATCAATGTCCATTTTAGTATTAATTGAGTTTTCCTCTGCAGAGAAGAATTATGAATTAGATCTGCATGTTTTATTTAATTGTTTGGATGATGGGCAATTGTATTCTTTTTGAATATCTGTTAGTTTCCTATTTCACAAACTTTGCAAAATACATTTTTGGTCGTCTACACCTACATATATTTCACAATTATTTAAATATTTCTTGCAAATATCTTCAATATACTAATACTCCATAAACCCACTTTTCCAAGTTAAACTGTGGTGGTGTTTGGTTACCCACCCATTTGTTTTCTTGTATTTAAGACTTAGATATTTCCAGTGTAACTGTGGTTTGAAGCTGACTAAAGTCGTATGTTCTTCCATATCAGTAATAGCTAATTCTTTAATCAAAAATTTTTCTGTGGATTGAAATCCTTGCATGTTGCAAAACATGTTGTTAATACCATGTCTTGTTGTCTACTGATTCAAGTCATTATTTTCATAAGCTTATCTTATACATTATAGTTCACTAATCTATCATGAATTATCAATGCATAGGCTTGCATATTTGCCAGAATTGGTGTATTTGCAATAATTTTAATTGTATTGTCATGTTTGCTTATATCAAATAAAAATAATGTTCCTCTGGTTTTAAATCATTCAGGTTCTAGGATTGGTGAGCTGAATTTGTTATAATTATTTCCTGGAACTTTGAGTACGTATCATAGCAAATAAGGAATTCCCTATTTCCAAAGTTTGCATTTAAATTGTTATAGGGATAATTGACTGTTTAGATATATTTTAATATTTTTCATATCATAGTCATCGAATACTGATCTATCAGCTTTTAAAATGTTTTGTCGATTTGTTTGAAAACAAATAATGACAAATTGTGGTTTCTCAGATGAAAATCTTGATTTCACCTTCCATACAATCTTTTGTGATGTCGATAGGGCTAGAAATGTCTCCAAAGCCCATGATCTGAATGCAATATCTAGATTATTCCCTTTCTCGATATATTTTAAAAACTTTACACGATCATGAGTGATAATTTCAATATATGGCCTTAGCCATTCAACACTGTTTAATTCATGTGTCACACCCTCCTCATTATTAGCCATGTCATATATAGCATTCAAATGTGTGTTACCAAATAGAATAATTTATTGTTGTTTATCATTTAATATTATATGTTTATATTCCTCAGCAAAGCCCAAAACCATACTTAACAGTATAACAACTTTATATTTTCAGCCTGGGTTTATTTGTAGTTCAGAATTATTAACATTGCTCCTCCCAGCCATTAGCCCTATATAAAGATTGTTTACAGTTTCCAAGAAATACTACTTTATCATGGAAGTAATTTCAAAATCCCATGATTAGTCGATTTCGACACCATTTAATTGTTCATCTAAACCTTAAACTTTATTTCGATGGTAATGTGTAAATATTGTGATTTTGTATAGCAATCCTTATTTCCGATGGAAACATATATATGGCCCTGCTTGGAAATGTTCATATACATGTATTTCCATATTGGTGATTGTGTCATCATAACTTATTGGTTCTTCAACATTAAGCATGTCTTCCATTTCTATTAATGGTATATCCGAATTCCTTTAAAAACAGTTTGTTGCCCTGTGTTAACTTTACAGGTATCTTATTCGGAATGAAAATTTTATGCTTTTGTTTACATCTTTTTATAGCTCCTTTCTTCTAAATGCATTTTTTAGTAACATATTTTTAAAGGAAGCACCTAATTTACGAGTGTATTGACTATTATGCACAATGCCCATTTTTATTGTAATAAACACAAATGCCCACATTTATATAGCTTTTTTTAAATGTAATCTAACAGTAATTTCTTTGTTTCTAAAATTAATGAGTTTACCATCTTGATCGACATTTGTAACAACTGACTCATCAACACAATTGACTATTACAGGAAGATATATCAATTTATTCGGTTTTTCAATTATTTTATAACCTGGAGCCACTGCAAATGTGAATTCATGTATTGCATTTGTCGGTTTTCCATTTAAATATGAAACACCTACAATATTAACATTTATGCAACATATATTAACCAACAATATATTAACCTGTTTGCAATTGAATTGTCTACCGTGAAATCGATATCGACAATAATATACATCACACTAGTTAACGTATTTGGATTTCCATGTGATCAGAATTGTACTTTTTCAGGTAATATCGCTTTAATGAACATTTCTAAGTCATCCACTCATAAGATCCTACCAGTATCACAATATTATACATTTTTTTCACTGTTGGTGAATGTAAATGATTGATTGTCTATATCGATGTTTGGTAAGCTGTTGTAAGTAACGATTTTGATTAAACTTATTTGCAATTCTCCATATAGCTCCAAAGCTGGGAAATGTACAGACTGCCATTATGACGAATTTCCACTTAATATCAATGAAATTGACATATTACTAATCAGTTTTATTATTACATTGACTTATATATCCTATCTATAGTCAATAAGTGTAAACATAAATGACCACAATTGACTGTATTTGGTAATTGTTCCATTTTGTAATTGTACCTTAATTGAATGATTTTCAAATAAATATGTATTTCAATTGGAGGACATAAATCGCCAAAACTGTCATAATACAATTATTGAAATACATTAATGTCTTTGTTTGTTAATGCATTTTTGGAAGACTATTTAGGAATTTCTGCGTTTTTCCACGTTTTGAGTTTTTTTGTCCTTGGCCGACTTTACATGGTTTAAGAAAAATTTCTTTACCACTTGATTTAGCAACTGCTGAAATGCCGTCCATTATAGTTCCAAGAGCTGATAATGCTGGAAATATGAATGGCAATATCCATACTTTCTTGGTTTTTTGTATCATTTTGCATTTTAAGCCCATGCCTTTTCTCACCTTCGCCCACATAACTTTATCAACAACCCAGGCACTTAGCTTTTCACCTGTAGATGTAAATGAATTCTTCCTTATATTTGCTGCTTTATCTGCTAGAATTGTATCTACTATATGTCTTTCTTTCAAATTGTTTGTTCGCTCGTGTACTATATTGTGTTCTTTATAAGCTTTATCCAAAGTGTTTATTCCTTGATTGTTTCATTCCAGACATTTTGCAAGCTTAGTTCTGGGTCCGCAATAATTGTATTTTTGTAAATTCAATTGAAATGGTAATTTATTAATCAATATATTTATTACTAGACGACCTTTTTTGTTACGTTTAGTATGGGCCATTGTTTTCAATTGACTGTGAACATATATATAGACCCACATTTATAGTTTTTACATTAGTATGTTATGTAATACTGTAGAAATTAATGTTATAAAACAAAATATACATCTGTCTCTAATAGTAAATATGAAAGAAAATGTAATTGAACCGAAACATGGTATTCTTTTACCTCCAAATATGCGTTGTATAATAAGCAGTCCTTCTTCACATGGAAAAAACTTGTGTTATTATGTTGCTGTTGGAGCATCCAAATGGACTTAAATTTGAAAATGTATGTGTTTTCTACAATAATACAACAAGAGAAATATCAACTATTAGCAACTATTTTGTTGTTAATTAAAGGTATGTGATATTTCCCTGTTACAAATAAAGAAGAAATTATAGCTTCGTATGAAGCATTACCCAATTCTGTATTTATATTTGATGTTTAGTGTGAATTGCAGGACGAAATACAGCAACACTAAAGTTTTAGTCGAAATTTAAATGTCAATTGTTTTTATCTATCACAAAGCCACGCACTTATAACAAAACATAATTTGCAAGATAATGCTAATATGTTAATTGTGTTTAAAATTGACATTATGAATCTGCAACATATTTACAACCATCACATTTTAGGCGAAATGACATTTACAATGTTTAAAGATATATTTTATTGTTGGAAAGAAAAAATATGGTTTTCTGGTCATTATACCAGCACTTCTCCTGCATAAGGAAAGATATGGGTCCGTATTTAACAGCTTTTTACTTCCTGGCAAAGAATAGTGAGTATTTCAAAGTTCGGAATTAGTGGTATAAAAGGCAATCATTAATATACCTGTTTAACAAGAAATCGCGATGGAAATTGTGATTTGAATGGAAATATATTACATAATTTGGGTATAACTGTGAAAGACACCAATGTGGTAAATAAATGTTATGTGGAAGACTTAAACACCATTATACTAAACGTATTTAAATTACAATTGACTGATATGCAACAGGAAATAATAAACATAATTGGAACTATTACAAAAGTGTCTGCTAATATTAATTATATTTTGGAAATATTGGCAAATATGATTATTGTGTTGCAAAATATAGAAATTAGAACAAACAAACTGATTCGGAAATTAAGTTTTTTCCTGAGGATAGAATTCAAGTAGGTGATTACATAACTGATATCAGTGAAGGATTGTTTAAATTATGGTTATTCCGACATCGATTTGGAGAAATATAGAGAACTTATTCGTCGAACAAATGCAAATAATTGTTTATTTGATGAAAATCATCTGAAACTACATTTATTAAGCAATATTGTCGGAAATGGAATATATAAAGATGACATTTGTGATCCGTTTTCTCCTGTATATTGGAACGATCCTAATGAATTGGTCGATAGATTGAAACTTCTCATTGCTTCGAGAGAGTCTGGGAATAATTCACTTACAAACGAAATTGTTTCTATTATTGAGTAATTGGCTGAAGATGGTTATATTACCAACGAAGTGCAGTAAGATTGCTCAAGAGCTTGATGCCCCTGCAAGGATATGATATCTTAGAAGACGAGTTATTACCAAAGGCTTAAATTATCTTTTTCAAACCAATTTGTGTGAAATGACATAACTTTCCAAATATAATAAGGGATACAAATATATTTGAACAATAATAGATGTTTATTCGAAATTTGGTTGGGGGATACCTTTGAAAACAATATAGGGAAACATGTTAGCAATGCAATGAAGATCATTTTACGAGAGAGAATGCTGAATTTGGTTTAAACCGACACACAATCTGAATTTTTGTGTACCATTATGGAAACTAATGACCGAATATGGTATTAATCACTATGCAATGTATTCGGAGCTAAAAGCCAGTGTTGTGGAACAATTTAATAAATCCTTTGAGTATTTAATATACAAGCATTTCAAGTCAAAAGGGGCCTATAATTGGTTTGATATTTTGCCTGAAATACTTAAATTTTATAATTCCAGATATCATAGAATTATCAAGACAGCGCCCGAAAAATTTATGGACAATAGCATAATGAAAACTGTGTATAATAATGTTAAAATGTTCGATGAAAGAAAACTAAAGTCCAAAATTGATGAATGTAAATGTATCTCGAAGCAGAAAGGAATCTTTGGGAAAAAATTTACAATTAATTTATCTTATGAAATATTTAAAATAATTTCAATTTGAAATTCATTTCCCAGAGTGTATTATCGAGAAACCTATGATGGTCAAACCAAAAAGGGCTGTTTTTACAAACACAAATTGTAAAGTCACCTCTCCAAATGTATATTTGATTGGTAAAATCATTAAAAGGAAAAAATTATGTCCTTGGTTCGATGGAGAGGTTTCTCAAAAGCACACAACTCGTGGGTGAAGAATCAAGATCTTAAAAGATTGAATTACAATGATTTGAAAATTGTTTTATACTAAATAAAAATATTTTAAATAATATTTGATGGGTTATTCATTTAATAAACCTATCAATATTGATGGGGAATCGATGTACCATTTATTGTGCAATCATTCCTATAGTTTGGTTGGTAATCTATTACAATTAATTATTGATGTAATTCTTTGTATTTGGTTAACATTTTCCAGTTGTTATTTCTCAGAGTTGATTTTCTTTTTCTCGGGTTAATGATTGTAAATTGTTCTACTCCTAAAATGTAATTATTTGATCTCCTGTGTAACTCGATGAAAAATCAAAATACTATAGCACATGACTTATAACATCATTTTTGTGTGTGTTTTGTTGTTTTTAATTATAATGTAGTATGCACAGGTTTCAGAAGTATCATTTCTGCAAGGTAGTATGTATTGGAGTTATGATATATTTTCTAGGTGTGTATGAGTAAAAAAAAATGGTTTTCTCGTCAGCAGGATGGGTGAGGGAAAGTAACATTCATTATTATTAATGCGATTTGGAAATGGTTTCTCTGTCCTGGTGGACAGGGCTAGGACAAATGTACAGTCATGGGAAAGGGATTGAGTTATTAGCATTGGCGACTATGTGGAAGACAGTTTGGGGAAGGGGAGGTTGTTGGCTTGGTTATTGGTTAGACTTTGTTCGCAGTCTGAAGCAGTTAGTTGAATTATATATCGCTATCTTGACAGCATGAGAGCTTGAGTTTGTCCTTGCCGACGAGTTGCAGGAGACAGAGTGTATCGACAAATATGTGTGGTTTCGATCAGACTAAGGCATGAGGATTTGGAGTATTTTTCTTTTAAACTATGACAAAAATGCACCTTAGGAGGTGTTTTGAGGGATGTTATACATTGGTGGCTAGATGAATGGCTGCTCGCAAATGGTGTGAGAAGAGACAAGTATGGCGAGCGACAGCATTCCTATCACTCGGCGTGTAACGGAGTTATTTTGTCAAGTGTGGCGGAGGAACGCGCAGTAGACTTGTGTAGGCAAACTTCGCCGGGCATGCGGGAATGGAAGGTGGGGAATGTGGAAGCGAAAGACCACACTGGGAAAGGGTTGTCAGAGGATGTTCTCCAAAAGTCCCCCCTCCTTGCCAGCATAGTCTCTGCGCTGCTCAGGGCAGAATAATATATTGCCTTCTTGGTGGCGCTTAATGAGAGGTTTGCACTTGCCAAGTACATGTTCGAGAACATGGGATAAAACAAAAAAATGGGTGGTCTTGGCCATCGTGAGAGCTTGCACCGATTTTCTTTGACTGACGTTCGTGTGAAAGAGGAGACAAGACCGACTGAGAAATTTTTGGTTTTCCAGAGACAGGCATTTGTCTGCTTGGCTGGGTAATGCAAGGCATTGAAAGTTTCTTAGCAAATACACTTCTCAATTTGTTTATTAAATTCCGACATGTTCGGATATATGCTTCGGTTTTTATTTAACTATGCAATCGTTGAGAGTTACGTGGCTATTGGAAAATGTTTTGCAAGAACAAGGACGAGGTAGTGCATTTTTAACGTGTGATATACAAAGTATATGTGAGTGTTGTGATGGTCGTACGAGCTAGGGAAATAGGCATTTGTGATATAATTATACTTAGGGGTTTTTTAAAAACACACTTTTGTATGATCATTTATGTTTATGTTCCTTGATGAATGTTTTCAGAGCCAATGAGGGTGAACTACATGTGAATTCATGTATGTGTGTGTCAGTGTTGGAGGGGATTTTTGTCAAGGGGAAATTTTTATACCTTGAGATTTGGCTGTGTGAATCAGTGTGGGGGGCCATTAAATTAGGGGGTGAATTTTAGGTTGTCTGGCCTTATAGTTGTAATTATGATTGTAAATTGTGTTTTTTTATTGATTTATGATGTGTGACATCCTGGCTTCGTGGGCGATAAGGAGAGTTGTAATTTTATATTAGTTAGGCATATGTTAAATTAAATTAAATTTTGTTTTGCATCATTTATTCAGGTGTTTTAAATATTGGTATGGAATTATGTTATGGTATTAATATAAACTTTGTGTTCTGTTGTGTCGAGTGCAACGTACTCATGGTAAGTGGTTTTAATGAATTTGTCTCGTGGTTATCACATGATTAAAGTAATTTTTTGTAATGATTCGTACTTATTTAATTTGGCTAATTGAACATAAATTATAGTGGGCTAGAACATACCCACGTTCTCCTGCTCATAATCGATTAATCGAACAATCGATTATCCACCCCTCACTTGTCTAGTGTCCCAGAAGTGGGTCGGGTGGTCTTGCTCCATCTACAAATAAAAAATATAAATATCCCTTATACCACTCTTACACTAACATTAACATCTATATCAAAAAAACTACAACCCACTCCTCTGTTCATTCGACTCCAGCAAGTCACAGATGACACCTCGATGCTGCTCCACCATTATCGCCCTTAACCCTTTCAACATTGAAAATTAAAACACTATCATATCAAACAATATTTTTATTTAAAGACTTTTTAATTAATTCGATTAATTGCACGAATTAATTTGATCAATTAATCGATATATCGAATGTTCTATTTGTTTCTAATAGAATATTCGATAAGTCGATTAATCTAACAATCGATTATCCACTTCATCCACATGTTATTCTACGTGTCCCAGAAGTGAGTCGTGCGCCCTACTCACTGCTGCACAATAAACCTTACTAGCATCACAAAAAGGATGTAGGCTTCGTTTCCCCATTATGCCTGGGAGCGAAACACACCTTGTATTTTCACAGAAGATAATTTAGGCAGATCTTCCACACAATTAAGAAATTTCTCTTTGAGGTCTTCTAGCACTTGCGTGTCCAGCTCACCTTACTCTTCCAGCTTTCTTGCAACCACAGTTTTGGGGAAGAGTAACTGGGCAAAGAACCAATGGGATTGTGTTACTGACAGAATGGTTCTCATCATGGGTACCTCAGATATGTCTAGTTCACTTAAACTACAGTATAACATATCCTTCTGCCTATCACATGACAATCCAAACACAATTGAGAACTCACTGCTTACATCCTCTGACTTTAGTTCTGAATGTTCCTATCTTCGCATGTCAAACATGGCAGTTTCCATCAACTGTGAAACACCAAGAACGAATTTATTCATTTTCTATTCACTGTCTACTGATGTCACACTATTGTCCACATAAAATGGCCTTTAAAATTCTTCTGCAGTATGCCCAAGCTCAAAAATGCACATGTCCAAGTGATTGTTAACTACTGCTCCCAGAATAAACCGGCTACAGTTCACTCCAAATACAACACAATAATAGCAAAAAAACTTGAAAATTCCTGCAGTCCACACTTCCCACCATAAAAATTGGAAGCAATCATTATCACTTTTATGTACAAACACTTGTAAAAACACTTTCTTAATATCAGCAATTAACCATATTCCTTTCCCCCCCCCCCCAAATATCATTACAATGGCTGGAATCAACTGTAGAAAATTTGTATCCTTTTACAGGCAGCCATTAAATGAAAGGGATCCTCCCCTTTTACAAGAAGCATAAAAAATACCTAACTTTTATTATTGTGGAATTGCTTTTGAAAACTCCTCTATTAGGCAAATAATGTGTAGGATTAGTAAGATCTTCCTCTGGAACTTCCTCAATGACACCTTCCTCGAGCCAGGTTTTAGAAACTTTCTAATAGTAATGAAAACTTCCATCAGACCTGGGTTTTGAACATATAGCCAATAACATTTTCTCTGCATTTTCTTTGATTCCCCAAGGTCGTGGTTATTTTTCAGCCATGGCGGTACAATTTCATATCTGCCCTCACTGATTATGGCCACAGTTTAGAAGTGATCCAATAGAGCCTCATCCATTTCTTCTTTTGTTTTCGTTTCACATGGGTCGCTGATCCCAATGATATCTTGACTCCAAAGATCAGGTATGTTCTCTCCCTGTTAATAGTGGAGAAGTCACCATGATAGGACAATTAACACCCGTTTTCTTACCAGGCACTACATACTCCCATAATCACTCAGCCAAATAAAGATGCCTGCGGGGAGTATCTAGGTTCATGTGGTATGGAAGTATTAATGGAATTAAAAGATCAAAATTTTGTTTTTAATTTATTTACACAGCTACTATTTACAGTACTGAACTCTCTATCTCCACTATGACTCTTTTTATTTCTGATTGAGCTCATTGTTTAATGTCTATTTCAACTCTAACTAGCATCCTTCTTAGTTTTTCTGTTTTTTTTCTAATCAATTAAATCATATTCATCATTAACACACATTCAGTCTGTATGTTGCATCATTTGTAATGTCTTTCACTCAAGCATTCAGTCCAAAAGTCCAGCCTACCAATCGCACTTTTCACTGCTCTGATGGCTGCAGTAGCAGGTTTTCCTCCTGCTGGTCATTTCCGGTGATACTCGTTTCTCTTCTAGCTCGTTCACTATCGCTTAACGTCGCCCAGACTCCCGACTTTCATAAACTCTGCGCTTGAAGGCCCGATACACTTGTATATTATCGCTAGCCTTTATCTGGAAGGTCCAACGCACCCCGAGTCATGCTGAGAAGAACGAGTGTAGTAAACCACTAGAAAATTCTTCAGATAAATGCAGTAATTGCCCCTGATATTTCAAAACCACTTTGACCTTGGCACACTCTTTCCACATGCCAGTGGAACAGGCCAAGAAAGCTATGCAAGGCACCAACATGTGTCATTATGTTTGTATGGCTGAGAGTCAATCTTGCAGTTGTTGGTGTTTACAACTTCCCTGCAAAATCTGAACCAATCAATAACTCTACATATGGCTCTTCCTCACTAAAACAGTTTAATCATGTTCCCTTATTTCTCATTTCCCTCAGTATATGATTCTGGGAACAGATTCACATATATTTGGCTGATCTAACATTTGAATGTTACCAGATCTATCCCTCTTCAAGCTACTGTCACATTATAGAACCAATGTCCTTATATTTTTTACCTGGTACCCCCAAATAACACTGCATCAAAGTTTCTCAGCTAAATGGTTTGTAACCCATCTCCTATGCAGTCCTTTTTAAGATATATGAATGCTAATAACCACTGGCAATTAAAGCTCTTGCTGTTCTACTCTGCCCATTGGCTTCAAATTTCATGAATAATGGCTGCAACAATACTTCCTGAGAGCAAAAATGGTTAGACCAAGCAGTAGAATTATCTTTTTCCAGTTTTTCAGTATGCAATTTTACTTCAGGTCCCTCCTTATTAGCAGGTACGTCTGTACACATTATTGCATGATTATATCTTCCACAAATCACAACTCACTCTGGTTTTACAATCTTTTGACCTGTGTCCAGTTTTCAAACACACAAAACATGCTTTACCTTTAATTAAGGCATTTTTCTGCTTGCTGAGCAGTGAACCTGAAAACACTCGTTGCTTTCATATGACTTCTCACAGAATACACAACTGTCACATTTCTTGTTGTATTTCTCCCTATAGAACAAATTGTTTTCAGTAGGTACAGATTCTTGAAGTTGCTATAGTTTCACTTTATTTTCTTGTTATTATGAAGAAAAAAAACAACAGCTTTTGCAATGTAAATCCTCTCTGCTCCTGCTAATCTCCTCAAAAATGTCAACAATTGTAATTTTGCACAGTAGGTGTTATATTTACCCTCCATGAGACTTGTAGGATATCTCAACCAAACCCTCAGAATTTCCTCTGTAACACATTGTGCTCTTGTTCTTCTAACTGGTCATGTAATGAATGGAACTTCTTTGAGAAGGACATTCTCATCAGCTTTCTCTTCTTGGCTAAACTTTCCATTGTACTGTGCGCACGTCGATTTTGACAACGACGAATTATGGAAATCACGTCGGGGTCACAATAAATGTTGGGTCCAGGCCAGAAAATATCTCTTTCTGTATTCTCCCATGTTCAAATGATTGCTAAAACCATGGAAATCACAATTACTAAGTAATAATCACAATCCTGCACATATCTAAGTTTTTATTCTTTTACAATACTATTCTCCACACTGAAGTCAAGTATACGCCAAATAAAGGAGCATGAATACTTCAGCAATCTTACCACTAAAATTACACCTTACTATCGGAACAAAAAACATTGTCCCTCTTGTCAAACACAAGTGAGCATATGTACAATTCAGAAACATTAGAAAAACCGAAATAAGGGCCATTCTTAAAATCTACCAATGTATGTCTACCAATGTAAGTTTGAAGCTCTACCCCTCCAAAGAGATTCTATGTTACATAAAATGCTTGTGTCGATAGAGGCAAAAGTTTCAAGATGGCAGTAACGCTTTGATTCAGGGGGGCGATATGTTACTAGAGCTGCCTAGCAGGTGATGAGGGAAACAAAGATGGCTCCCGACAGTGGTGCCACCAAGCAGGAGATTTCAGAAACAATAGTAAACAAGATTGCTGCCGAAAAACAAATGACAAAAGGGAAAACACAAGATGGGGGTCACTAGTCGTGCACTCTAGCAGATATCAGTCAAGCGAATTAGGAAAGAATATGACGGACAAATATCGAATTCATTATTGCCGCCGTCCAACCGAAATGACAGAGCATTAGAAAGCACGCGCGGGGGAGTCTGTGATCCGGCTGAGGGAACCCCTTGATCCCCCACCAAACCACCAGTTGTCCTCGGAGCCCCTATGTCACACTACTATTAAAAAATTAGCTATTTGATAATGTGCATACATACATGCAAACATGTATACGTATGTGTGTACTTGCGACAGGCGTACAAGCGATGCAAGCATACAGTTCGACGATTGCGTAAGCCATGTTCCCTAGGAAAGTATACTAAAAACTCAATTACCTCATGTAAACGTATTAAACTTGGTCACATTCAGTAAAAAAAAATGGTATGATATTCACCGCTTTTCCTTTTTTTATCAACTTTGATTATGAAACACAGATAGAATGGACGTAGTCACGTGAAGACTGTTCCATCCACAGCAAGTTAACTGATAGTAGCCTACGCTAGTTACAAGGTAACAGCGGCAAACGATACATCCGCGGCCTTAAGCTAAAGGCTATATAATTGAAAATGTTTAATGAGTCTTTGTAGTGCTTTTTCTCTAATGCTACGCCTTTTTACTCCAATAAACTCACAAAGGAGTAAGAAAATAATAATATTTGGAATTACAGTGGCAATCCCCTATTGAAGAGCAATAATTTTTGTGAGTATTCCGAAGGACACAACGACAACTCATTCCGGCCAACGTTATAAGGTGCTTGAGGGTATTATGGCCCGGCTGGCAATACGACCCACTTGTTATTGTGAGCGTAGTTTCCGTATCAGGTGCGAGATGGCAGTCACATGTTGTTCGGGATGTACAGAAGGGAACGTCGAGGCGGTAGATGGCACCAGCAGTTGCACCTTGCCGTGTTGATCCGCCATTGTTCGACAGTTCTCCGTCGCATAAATCAAGCTTCTTATATTTCGCTCGGTAAGTTACATTATAATAATGTATCTAACCAACATATTAGTTTGAATTATTTTCGAATCGAATGGATGTATAGTTATTTGTGTATATGTTACATGTAAATTACTGCGAAGGATGTTTGTCGAAATCACCAGTGTTGTTAATATGGCCCACGTGGGCCATATTACCCATGCATTGGCCATACTACTTAAACATGGGCCATATTACGTACTCTGTATAAACATTTTGTACGTTTATAAAAGGAATCCTTGGAAACCCAGTTTGAATTCTTGTGGTGAAATGATGACTTAGTTTTAAATGTGTGTTTTTTTTGTAGTTTGAAATTGTACACTACTTTAGTATTCATTGACAATATAAAAATGTACTTTAATACCTGAATAATTTCCCCTGCATTATGCCTCATGTTTCTTTCAATGAGAAAACTTTCACTTTCTACGAAATCACAAATAGGTGAGCCATATTATATACATGTGTTGGGAATATGTCCCGGAGGTAAACTTTTGGAAAATTCTTTTTTATAAATGCTTAATGCAGAGAAGATCATTGTTAATATTTATTTTCTGATAGTCAAGGAACTGTATTACAATATTGCCCAGGTGTTTGTTACTTCCTCTAATAAATAGCTGCTGTCAACATTCCCACACCTTAAGTGGGCCATAATACCCTCTTATACCTTAAATGCTAATCTAAAAATATCCTCTCCGTGTTTTAAATTAGTTAATTTTTTCATATTAGCGTTGGCCTGGGTTTTTGTAGTACTAAAACTTTTCATCTCATATCTACGATATCACATCAGACTCTCCCCCCCTCCCCTTCACCAATCCCGAATATTCCACCTTACAGATATCCGGAACGGTTGATGACAGATGCTATTTTCATCATCTCACGGACCGGAGACCTATTTCATCTTGGACGGAGCCTTCGTTTTCTACGTCAAAGAGTTCCTTTATAATGAAAGGCTTGCCCGTTCTTGCCGTGGAGGCACTTCCACTCTTGATCCTTTTCAATTTCCGCGACTTATCGCTGCTCTTTGTGCGAGCAGATGTTCGGTCCAGGCCTTAAAATCACGATCACTCATGCTGTTGCAGAAATGCCATGTGCACGTTTCACCGCGGAATTTAAGACACCCACAAGAATAGCACCTACTATCCGACCTTCGAGCTCAACCGGTCGATTGACGTCGATGCTTAGCCACCACACAAGAATTAGGTATTTTAGGTTGTAATTAAAATGCTGAACGAGCATGCGTACGATACAGGCCGTTCGCGGTTGATCGGGAACTTTTGAAAGCCACTTCATGTAAATATAAATATTTCCATGTAACTTTCCTATCTATATTTGATTAACCTTGATCTAAAACCTCGAAGATGCCACTGCATTCACTCACTTAAGGTGCAGAAAATATTTAAAATGAACAGTAGTATAAATAGATATTGTTTTATGAGCTGGGCGTGACTGCGTGACTAGTTTTGTGTTGGGTAGAGTTCATAAAATCGTTTCTTTGAATTGAATTTACAATTATATTTATCAGTTGTATTATAATTGAATTCAGCGCAAATAGTAAACAGTTACTCGATATGTTATCAAATTAATGTCTTAAATAATGAAGCTAGCCCAATCAAGAAATATACACAGTCCGATATACCATATTAATCAGAGGCACTACTTGCGTTAATTTCTCGACAATTACAGCAGCCGCCTCAGCACCGAAGTGCAGGTATATCACAGACACTGCAGCGCTCGTCTGAGAGCAGCCTGATCGTTCCCACAGTCACTTTGGGCACACGGGTAGCTGACCCCGCGCTGTCAATACCGCCGTAGTTCACCGGTTCATCAGTATCACTCGTCAGTCATCACCATCCACACACTTTTCAGAACGTCTTCGACGGAATGAAGGGTTGTATTTATACCTACACTAATCATTTATAGATAACGCACGCCCAGAGATGGCATGGTTCTCGCATCGAATGGTTTCTTAAAAGGAGGGGAAATCATAGACATTCTCGAAAGTGTAAGTAGCCTCCAGGTGTCAGCTGTCATTGAAGCTTGTGTCAGACTCACCTCGCCTCTGCACCAAGTGACCGCACTCTGCAAATCGCCCTGCCGCCTGGACACAGCAGTCATCTGCAACTATAGGCGGGCTGGCGATGGTGGAAAGGGGGACAGACCGTCGCCACCTCGTTCTGAAGTGAAAAAACTTCTTGTATCGTCACATCCAGCCACTCATGCCAGCAAAATGACGTCGCTGATCAGCAATATGGCCGTTCGCTAATCAGTGTCTTGATAACTTACTTGTCTACCGGCATGCTGTACAATAGGGAATATTTTGCAGCTAGCAGTATCCAGCGAAACACAAGGCCCGTCCGAGAGCTTGCGTAACCAGCCTATGGATGGGTACGTCCGCTTCAAAGGATCTGCTCAACATTTAAATTCTGTTTACTTACCTATTCTGAGCTGCTGGCTCCCAGCATGCGATAATGCGAATAATACGAGTGTAAGTCAGAAAGTAAGTTTCTTTATTTTTATAACTAAAAGGGTAAAAAATAAATGAATAATTAAAAAAATATAGTTTTTTTTAAACACCATTCCTTTATTTTTCGATATAATACCCAAAATTTACGCTTTTGTATAGCGTAAATAGAATATTTCCATTTCTTGACGATAGAAAGTAGCGTCCCGCTCACTGAGCCATTTCCCCACTTCGTCTTTCATTTCGTCTTGCTAGAAAATCGTCTGCCCCGTACATTACCTTCTTGCACGAGTGGAGTTGTGGGATTATGACAGGCCATTACGTGGCCCGCACAGCCTTATTGCACACTCAGGCATTGCCAGAGACATGCAATATTCGCGTTATTATTCGGCATTAGGCTAAACTCCACAGTACTGTCTGTACTGGAGCCAGCGTCCTCATTGGCTGCTGCATACAATGAAGTCACTCTCGTTATGACTGACCTGAACATGATTGGGGCTCACGATTGTGAAGTGTTCATTTATTGGCGCAGATTTACCCAGGGCGTGTCAGATTAAGTATCGTCCGCTGACAAACGCATTGCAAAGGTACACGTGTTTAAAGTTTAACGTGTCCTCAAATAAATAGGCAACTTTCGCAGGTCTCTAAGGTCTCTATGCATTGGCAATGTGTTCTCCATACACCGTGCAGCCCGGTCTTGCCGCCTTCGGACTTTCATCTGTTTGGCAAGATGAAGCAACATCAGAGACTGTGAAACTTCATTTCACGCAACCACAAATGCTTGAATAAATTTGGGGGATATGTCGCTAAATAAGGGAATGTTGCTGAAAGGAAAAATGTGTTTTGTACCTGTACCTATATTAATCTGTTCACCTAAAAAAAAAAAAAAAAAAAAAAAAAAAGAGAAACTTCCGTTTGACTTCCCTCGTATTAATCTGTAAATATTTCTGGTTGTTAATGATTTAATTCCGCTGCTCTGTAACCCACCCGAGGCTGCAAGAAAATGCAATATTTGTCGGATTTCCTGACTATCAAAACGGCCACAGAAGAGTACACTACTGGCGGAACTTTTTGTTCATGATGGCGGGGAAAGAGAAAGTTTCGTAAAATACAAGCAAGCACAGATTTCCGTTCACTACAGAGCATTTTAGGTACAATGCGCTCATAGATATAAAACAGTATTTCGTCATTTAGTCCATGATATGGCAGACGTTTTATAACTGTCGACAAATGACGGGGAAAAATAGTTTAAAATTATTGTTAGGAATAGAAACAAGGTAAATATTTGGCATGTGTAGTGCTGTTAAACGAGGTGAATTATTTTATTCCTTGTAATGCCACACACACACACATTTCCACAGTAGGGGCATACTCTTATTAATCGTAATGATAGTTTTAGTCATTAAAATTGCTATTGAAATCTAAGTGATGTGTATTGCAGTTAATCTACTAATTATTACACGAATACAAGTAGGCCCTAATGTAAACGTGGCTGGGCAGCACTGCTGTTGCAATATTGCCGAATCGCCCAAAATATTGGCACCATATTTGTAAAATAATTTCAAAACACTTATTACAAGAGTTGGGAATCGAGTTCTTACTGGTAAAGGTTGTTCACGGTAAGTGAGCACTTTTGAGGCCCTAGTTACTTTATCCTTTCGGCCATTTTTTATTATTTCATCACCTTTTTATATAAATATTGGCATGTAAGTAATGAACATAGTGTGTATATTATACCTCACTCAGAAGTTAACGTCTATGGCTAAAATAAAATTAATTTTTTGGGTATTATTCCAAATGAGAGGTCTTTCAAAAGTGCTCACTTTACCGTGACTAGTCTATACATGTGTTTGTGTCCTGTCACGGCGTGGCTCCAAGGGCACGGTATATGTGCCCAACAAGGTGTTGCGCGACATTTGTGAGGAAGGTATGAACCGATATGGATGTGTTTTTCAGCCTATGCTACGAGTTGTAATACTAATGATAAAGGTTTGCTGCGTGCTTTGTATTACTTAATATTCTGTACCAGTGCTTTCGAACCAAAATTATTTTTCGTATGAAAAAATGATCGCTCAAACACGTTAAGCAGTACTATACAATTTGTAGCTTTATTCGCCAGCAGGCGGCGCCATTGATATTTTTGGCATAAAAGAATTCCAACACTTTACTTTCTTTCCTGCGTTGTGTTTTGATATGTCCTATATCCAGGCACTAGTTTCCAATGGATCGAATAAATGAATTGAAATAAATTAATTAAATTTTTTACTTAATCACAGAAGCTTATTTCGCCTCGCCCGAGTATATTTTATCGTATTATTCTTTACAGCAACTGTCTATCAACAGGATAAAATATCTCTCATAATATACACAGAAACTCCGTGTTTATGGGGATACGGCGTCACATTTCTTGAAGATTCCGATTGGTTATGACATCACCGTCGCCCGCTCTCAACGAGAGTAGCAGCAGCAGAATGCCGGAGCGCTGGAAGGAAATGGCGTCGTGCCGGCAGGGGAGGGCGACGGTCGAATGGAGGGGAGGGTACGATCGTTCGCTCAGGCTTACGGATGAGGGGAGAGTAGAGGGAGCAGCTCCCCCCCCCCCAACCCCCTTCACGGTAGGGCTGGCAACGTAACGGAGTTTTGTTTAGTACGTCCGTGCGACGCAGACCAGGAGGTCGGTTTTGCGCACCTCTTCCAGTCGCTAGGCGCCACGATAACACAACCTAGCGAGGGAAGAACCTTCGTTTGACCCTTCCTGGTGTCTCGTGCCGGTGATCCGACGGACTTTTCCAACATTCATGTCTGTCTATCGGGTGCGTTCTAAGAACAAAGTGAAGAGAGACTACATTCGTCTGTAGTGTGCCGGCTTCGCTGCAAACTACAGCTCTAGATATGACGTTCACTTACTAGAAGAGAATCCTAAATTCTTCCCTGTTAACCACTCATTCCTAAATATATTTCGGTGTAAAAGTGCACATAGACTAAGTGTTCTGTGTTTTGTGTGAAAAGAAATATCTGCTTCCGCCGAAGACTCCCATTTAGAGCACATCTGACTGAAGCAACTGTATTTTTTTTACTCTCTAATCGCCGTGTCTTCAGTTTCGCCGGAATGGAAGTTTGGATTGAAGCCCAGGATTACTGTTCATAAGGTCAGTTTGATCTGCAAACATTTCAGTGACTGATTTGTCAACCAATTCTTATCTTAGCCCATACTTGAGGAAACACATCGCTTGGGGCATTATAAATACATTTTCTAACATGCTAGCGAATTGTTTTATTACACGAGTTACTTTATTCAGTTTGTGACACTGCTACTTCTCATCCTCTGAAGTTACAGTAGCCTACGTGATGTCCATTGCAGATGGTTACACCTTCGAAGTGACATGAAAGAATAAATTATTGTAGCTATTGCATTCGGGTTTAAACTAATTAAAATAATCAGTGACTGACTACATTTGCTCCCTATATTGATGATCCATATCATGGCTCTACACTGTCTTAAAACAATTATATTGGAGTTCTGACTTAATGAATAATTTGAATAATTATTTTAGCCCTGTGTCCGTCATTTTGTCAGTGCGTAAATAATAATGTACTTCTCAGCACTTCCTTTTTTACTTCACTTCCTATTTTAAACCACCCAATCCTGTGCTTCCCAATTTTCGGTTCCTTGCTGTCTATGCCAAACCAAAGGAAAATTGAGACGCGGCATCTACAACCTCATTAGCAGAAGTGAAAGAAATTCGGTGTAAAGGTAGTCATTACCAAACGTTCTGACAAATATTCCATATTTGAGTACTGCAAAAACATTTAACTTCTCTTTAAATGAGTTTTTATACATATGTATTTTGACTGGAAACTATTTTACTACAGAAATAACGCTGTCTGTGTATATTACACTTTCTATATGAGAATATAAATATTACAAGGACGACGTTCTGATTTTATTTAACAGTTAGCGTGTATGCTGCACTGTTTTTACACGAACGATACGTTGTACAAGATTGCATGTTTCACGTTGCCAATCAGTTTGCCAACTATGTTGTTAATGTATATAAGGTTTTCTGTAAAATATGCTATTGTCTTCGTCAAACTCGCTTTACGAAGCACGTGTTTTAATTAGTACAAATAAATAAAACTACAATGCCTGTTAACCAGTGGACGTATAGCATATTCGGCTTTCTTGAAATCATTAATCACCAAGTACGTGTAAGTAAACTCGTTTGAACAATAAATTGCAAACAGTTTTACTACTCGCTCTCCGCTGATTAATGTTGCATTTTACACAAACAGAACAATCATTCCCTTTGTAAAGTACTGCACGTAATCTATAATGCTCTGTTATACCCCGATGGTAGTTTCTTAAAATGCTGACGTATGTTGCATGGTGATCAGTTCGTAGCAAAGCGGCTTTTATGAAGCTTTTGACACTTGAGTACAGATACGCTATTGTGCCAACATGCACGTGACATTGATCAGATACACGTGTTAGGCACGCTATCTCTGGCTAGCTAACGCATAGCACTCTTGTTATTTTTAAGTCACTTCAATTTTCTCTTATTGAAGCTGCATTTTTAAATTTTTATGTAATTATAATCTTTTTTTTTTGCAACTTGTGTAATCCAGCGATAGCGTTTATCTGGTTAATATTGCTACTGTCCACGAACGTGTGAAAACGGCTGTGCGCGCAGACTATCACGAACGTTTTGTCCACAAATGTAAAAGAAAATTGTTATGGCGGTGTCCACGGCACCTATTCCGAAACGCAACCTCCTTTCCGCCTCAACGTGTTCGTGGTCGCCAGTCGCGATGAGCTAACGTTTTTTGCGTAACTCACCCGCTGCCCTTGCTGGTTACACAACCACCAGGAAACGCCTCGCTGCATTCGCGCCAAATGTTACGGTCGAAAGGTTCGGTTTTGTCATTTCTCGGTAGCCGTGTTTTAACACAGCCGGGCTCCACTGTAGCGTGGCGCTGCGCTCGCAAAATTTTGCTTACTGAAGCGCGGGTATAGCATTTCGCGTATAATTAAACATTCTGAAACGAACTGTTGAAAAAAGAATTCCCGTGACTACCTAAATAAAGCCTATATTAACATGTACACTATATGCCATGCTTTACTACAGTTGTCTAATAATAGCCCAGAAGTTTCCTACGTTTCATGTATACATGATGTATCTAAATTCGTCCTACAAACTTCGCCTGTAGGTTAATCACGAAAAAATAAGTTGAATATATATATATATATATATATATATATATATATATATATATATATATATATATATATATATATATATATATATATATATATATATATATATATATACACACACATACAACCTATGGGCTAAAGTGAATTCACATCTTTGAAGTTGGACCTGGAAAAGTTGTTTATTTCAAATATTGGAGATAATATTAAAGATGGAACACAGATTGTCTAGATTATGGTTAACTGAACCAAGAACTTCAAACACCACAACACTTGCCACTGTCGTCAAATTATTTCATGTAAATGATCACTGTTACGACCTCTATTTCGAACTAACATCCATGCCGTGGTAGCATATTTAAGATATAAACAATAAATTATTAATCCTCATCTCACAATTAACAAAAATGTCGTATTGTGTAAATACCCTAAACCTCGCCGTTTTCGCGTAGTTCGTGTTTTACTTTTAAAATAATATTTACCAATACCCGGCAGGTGGGGCAAGTACAATACCCAATAAAACAAATCATGCAGCTATTAAAGGGAGGGGATGATTCCAGAGAGAGGTACATTACACTGGTACTGTAATAAACTTGTTCTTCTACTACTTCAAAAAGGTTTACCTCCCTTAGAATTAATTTTAGACTATTTGTCATATACATGTTTTCAACTAATTTTTTTCGTGATTAACCTACACCCAAAATTTGTCGGGCCAATTTAGATACACTCTGTATAGGTGTAATACATTTTGACAGTTCTAGAACGTAGCTGTCCTTTCCCTGAACACAGAATAACCTTCACGTAACATTAGTTTCTAATGGGGAAAGATTGATTTATGACGTTCACCGACTTTTTTGATTTCTTGTAGGTGCAAACATCGTAACATAAAATAACCTCAAATGCACAGTCTGCGTACTATTGGATAAGAAGTTCTACTACCGTAAGACAGATTGTTCAGAGAATAAAAGCCAACTCGATTTGTAATACCAAATATACCATTGTATTCTTGGTAATGGAACGACATTCCATTCCTCTTTCTCATAATTTCAGCCAAGTTTCAGGCTATTCACGGTAGTAAAAGTCTATAAATATATTTTATTTTAGCCTTTGACATTAACTTCCGAGTGCGGTGGAGTATACATACACACCATGGTTATTACTTACATGGAAATATTTATGTAAAAAGGTGAGTAAATGGTAAAAAAAAATTGCTGAAAGGAAAAGTAACCGGGGTCTCAAACGTGCTCACTTTTCCGTGAACATCCTATAGTGACGTGAATATCATATTCCTGAATGGCTTATTTTCATTGCGACATAGAGTTCAGAAATTTCGCAAATTCATTTTGCAACAAGGTAGACTCCAAAATACTGTGTATACTTTGCCCGCACCTGGCTGTTCATTGGATTATGCTCCAAATGTATCCCAAGCCAGGTAACACGTGATTTGGTTATCCTTTCCTTGCTGGTGAGCTAAGCTAGACTCACAACCATCCGTCAGTCGCCCCGTCCGTTGGTCACGTGATCTTCAACCAATCTCAGGGTTACTATTTTTCTATCCGTCAAATATATCTTAAACTTTAACTTTCGACGGACGGGCCACCGCCTTGTAATATTGTTCCTTGAACATGGCTGTCTGAAGATTGCCACTTGTTTCTTTGTTCGAATATTTTTCTTTTTAAATACGCTAGGCAGTGAAGTTGTGTACTTTTTTGCGTTTCTCCTTTGAAATGAACTGAAGATGATGCGTAGATTTTCAGAGGAAATGCTGATAAATTATGTTAGGGCATTCATTAAAAACATAAGTTTCTGCGCGAGAAAGTTTGTGCTGTGGTACTGAACATTTTCTGGCCCGACGAATGACGGACTGTTGTGAGTTGCTTTCAATTGACGGACGGATGGCTGACAGACGGATGCGACGGATGGTTGTGAGCCCAGCTTTATTGGTTTAAACACCTCCAGGGCGTGATTAGCAAACTGCGGTCCAGTTGAGAAAGTTCAGTAAAGGCTGTCCACGATAAAGTGAGCACTTTTAAAATGAACTTTTGGAAAAAGGTCACTGCCCCTGTCTGCATATATTTTAACGAGCGCATTGAGACATTCGCACATTAAAGTTGGCAACGATGGAGGGAAAGTAGTTCCATATCTTAACGTCGGATAAAAATTGTTAGGTAACTGTTTGTGCTAAATTATTTATTTCCCTTTCTGTTTTTTTTTAATGGATCGAAGAGTAAAAATGAGCAGATTTGTAAAATATTTACTTGCGTAATAATGTCACAGTTTTAATTTACCGACGTATGAATAAAGTGATGAGACCCATGTCAATGTTAATCTCACACAAGGCGGAAGAATACACAACGTGCATACAAATAGATCGTAAGCAGGTCTTTCAAAAGTGCTCACTTTACCGTTGAACAGCCTTTGATCTAATATACGGATGTTCCAAGTCAAGCTTATTCTCAAATAAATTTATGAAATTTCAGGGTCTCTAAAAATAATATAATTTATAGCACTGGGCGACGCTAATATTTAACAACAAAAATATTCGAGTTATAATATATTAAACTATGAAAAATAGCCAATCTGCCAGTAACAAAAACAGACGTAGTGTGACTCATACAAAAACAACCCTTAGCACAAACGAAACAAGCCTGTCGTGATTAGCGAACATGTAGGAAACGGATAGAGTCGTTAAACCCCCGTTTCAAATGGACGGCTTTTTTTTTAACATAAAACACAGTGTACTCATGCTCTGAAATATGTAATTACGTGTTACCCTTTTCCAACTCTACTGTATAGATCCCACAAAGCACATTATTAGTTTTAAAACAACTGAGACTAAAAATGCTTCAACTATGAAGCTATACAATTCAATGTCTAGTATCTGGTAGAATTTTTTTTCGTACACGCCGCTAATATAATATACGCCCATCATAAACTCGTCAGATGATAAAGCTTACAATACATACCTTTTTTTTATTGGAAGCATTTACTATTTGTAGCATGTTTGTATCTGTTGACCACAGTAGCTGTCGAAATTTAAGTTAAGTACTACACTCACGTGAAACCATAAATATAAACGTCTTATACTGTTTGTCTTTTCGTTTTGTATGTGTTAGAGAGACAATGGAGTACGGTATCGTAGAGGTAGAACATTAAATATTTGATAATGCCTGAATCACTTGTCACGCCCATAGCAGCGGCGTAGCGTCATAAGTCTCACGTAGCCCGCAATGTAAAAAATAAATATAAATTTACAAATACAAATTTTTGGTAATTTTAAATTTTTGTTGTGTAGTTTGTAATAGACGACTACAGTCCGTGTAATTTTAAATAAACGTTTTTAAGGATCCAGAGAGTACTGTGAATATTTTGTGAAAATACGTGAATGTATGGCTTAAGGATGCCTTCACCCCTTTTTGCAGAAACTCTTAAATTTAGGCGTCATCATTTCGGATTCATAGTAATTACTGACAATGTACGATTATAGAGTATTTATATTTTATGAGTTGTTTAATATTTTTGTACGTAGGTAACAATTAAAATTACGCACAAAAACGTATCGTCCAAGCATTTCGATGTAAAAAGCAAACGAATTTAGGTATCAATTATTAAAAGAACCAAGAATTTTGCGGACTTTATTTCATTAAGTTGTATTAGTAAATCAACCCCGCCTCATCGACCTTTAATGCTGTTGATCGCGACTTACGATGCACTTCAGAAATTAATGAACTTAAATTTCCCAAATGTGGCAGTGCACGTTCTTCAAAAATGTATTGTATAAAACTGGAGAACAATGTCTCGCCTAAAATAAATTACAAATTTTTGTTTTGTTACATAACCTCGGAGCTAAGCGAAATATTTATAGATTAGAGAAACACTTAAAAATATGCCATAGTTTCTCAGATGGAGTAAGCATTGGTTAGTCGTTCACTTGAAAGAGAAAGTTGACAACCTAGCTGTTCTTATCTATACCGAATTCTGGTGGGAATGGAAATTATGTCCAATGTAAAGCCACCATCTCCGCTTGACGCCAACGTTCTCTGTTATCACGCCAACCTCGTCTGTTAACGTCCATTTTAATTCTGATGGTTTTTCCAAAAGTGTCTAAGGTTATACAAAGCTGCCTCTCATTACAAACGACTTACTTGCACGCCAAAGAGGTCAGAACATGTAAACACAGAAAGGGCAAGTTTGTTGGTTCAAAATTAACCCTGGTTTTTGTTGCATTTCTTCCTACGGAATTTGCAAAATAAATTATTGAGTTTGAAACCCCATTTTCACCTTCACCTGAGCTATTCAAGATAGCATAACAAGCTTGGTGAATTCCAGGACCATATGTTTTCTTTCAGAGGCGCTTCCAGCAAAAATAATAGAATAATTCCACATCATATAGTTTTATTTGCAATATGAGGTAAATATTTATTTAATTATTTTCGTCACTTGTAACCTTACGAATATTGATCACAGCCAATGGTCTGTTTCTACAAATAATTTAGTCACGTGCCCACTAAAATGGCACAGAAAGAACAAGGATGAAGTTATTCTAAGTGTTCGACTTTTATAATACTGTGATTGGCTGCTGATTAGTGTTTCACAAGGTGATAAAGAGTACTTTCTTTCTATAGATCACCATTATTTTGAAACGGTAAATTTATGAGCGTTTTTTTGCTTTTTCTTCCAACGCCATATTTTGTGTGCTCTTTCTGCTTTGCGTGGCCACAATTATTTCCACTTGCTGCATAAATATTATATGTATAAACATACGATTCGAATGGGCGTGCCCATTTACAGAATATCTTCCCCTGCTTAGTTCTGAAACTTTCTGATGATGCGCGCATTAATATAAATCAAGGCCAGGAGACTGCAATTAACGCCGACAGTTAGCAATAAATATTATAAATAAGAAACTTGTTTCCTGATCATTCCAAATCGTCAAACACTAAGTTGTCTTTGCGAATAACTTGAAATAAAGAAATGTTAATGCAAAAAAAAACTGTGTTTTGTTTCATGCTGTAAGGTGTTTGTTTTTTGAACGAATAAAGTAGTAGCCAAACGCGTGATGTTGCTGTCCATTAACGTTTTTCTAGGCCTATTATAACTAGATTTGAATCGTAAACTTTTCAATTTAAAAACAACTGCCTTCGATGTAAAGACAGATGCTAACGAGCTGTCCGGGATTTTTAAAAATATTATAGGCCTAGTAGGCGCTGCGGGATCATTTAGTTATTTCCGTACAGGCTTCTCCGTGTCTTCCTCTAAGCCGTCTTCTACTGTCGTCCGGAAGAGAAACGCACTGTGAAGGAGTCAGTGTGGACCGTCTTGCCTTCAGACCCTCGACTCAATCTTGGCTTTGAATCGACCGCCTTATCTCAGAGTAGGTCGGCGATGTGAAAGCAAGGCCAACATCTGTTGCGTGTTCTCGTCAGATAACGTCTTGTGCTGGTCAAGAATAAACCACAGCTTGACTGGCGAGTCGCGAAACGCAGTGCAAACGATCTTTAAGAGAGCGAATTATTTTTACAGGCCAAACTAATTTCGAGCGAGGTTGGAATGCGCAGTACCTAAATTCAGTTTTAAGAACCTGGGATGTAAATAAAATTCCCGTTTTATGCTTGCTTTACTTTTGCAGGTGGAACACAGTTTATTCAGCACACCTTGAAGGATTTCGAGCCAGTAACATATCTTCAACCCAAGATCGATTGAAGCACGTGCAACAGTTTCACGTTGCTTATCATGAAGACAGAAACCAGGTGGGGGGGGGGGGGAATGGTGTTGGAGTGCGTACATAGACACTTCAATTTCTACTCTACAGATTGTCGATTTCGCCGATTTTTGCAGCTGTAATATATAATATAATTGCTGTAACCTTCACATTTTGCAAACCAATCGTTTATAAAATAAACAAGAAATAGCATTTGTGCAAATGTTTAAGGTTAGAGGTTGTAATATAATTAATATTGTAAATTTATTTGCGTTTTTCTAATGGTATTACAGATTTAAGTACGGTGAAAAGATACCCAGTCTAAACTAAAGGAATGCGAATGAGCAAAAGATGATATCAACAAAAATGAATTTAGGGCCAAACGATATTGTATAATAAATTCTACAATATTCTCTGCTGCTGGAGTATACAAATTTTCTTCCAGCTGGCAAAAGGCGACAGGAACATGTTATCTGCATAAAAATGTCATCTTGGCCTCGTAAGTGCTGTATGTAGAATTATTATTAGAACCTATTTTTCAGATACTATGTAAATTCATTTAACTGTAACTCAACCATGGATAAAACGCGTGCTTTTAGAGAGATTTTTAGACAGAAAGACCTAGAAATCATTACAGTTTAATGCGCAACGCATCTATAATGTTTTTAATTTGGTGTGAGTAGTAATGTATCTTTTACTACTTCGGTACTTTTTGTTCCTTATAGCCCAGATAGCTTTAAATGGGGAGAGATTTCAAGACCCTTCGATGACACATACACATTAAATTACGGGGGAAGTAAAAATAATATAATTACTCATCGCGTGACTTTGTTGTGCCAGAGTGGAAATTCGTCTTACGTAAGTTTGGAGTAGGCTCTAACCATGCATTCAACAGTCATCAACTTTTTACAATTGGTAAAAGATTTCGAAAGGAAAGTGGAAATGAAAGTTGACTGATGAGACGGTTGTTCGTCACTCCCGTTGAAAAAAAAACATAGTCTAGAAAGCATGATATATACTCTATACATATACAAGCACAAGAGCATGCTACCGAAATTGTAACTAATAGGTTGTCGTGCAAAAAATGATTAGTAACTAAACCGGTGGGACATAATTTCACCTACTTTATGGTCCAGAGAGAAATATTTAACAGCCAAAGTGTATTCCTTTTGTCAAGACGGTAACGTGACATTATACACGGAGATGTCAACAGTTTAGTGTGATTGTGTAATAATCGCGAATTCACTAATCTGACTCGTTTGGGAGGTTGCGTGTTCGATCCGGCTAATTGCACTGGGGGGGGGGAGGGGGGGTTACAACGCTGTTTTCCATCCCCACTCCAGGCGAGTGAAATTTATATTTCCTGATGAGCCTCTTGAAAATATATACTTGGGTTGAAGTAGTGGTTTGCGATTGGGAGAGATCCGGAAATTTCGAATAAGCATTCGACTTCCAGGCTAAGCTCGACCGTTCTCTATACACCTCAGGTGTTGTCATGTTCATTGGCTGGTGACTTCATGAAGTATACTATAGGTTGTCAAGGTAAAATAAGTACTTTTGAAAGCCCTGCTTAAAATCAACTTTTATGCACGTTGTGTATTCTTCCGCCTTGCCTAAAATTAAAATTGCAATGGGTCTTATCGCGTTATGCATGCGTCGGTCAAGTGAAACGGTGAAATGATTGGAAAAGTAAATATTTTACAAATCTGCTAATTTTTACACTTCAGAGGATTAAAAATTCGAAACAGAAATAAATAATTTAAGTTAACAAATGGTTGCCTAACACGTTTTATTCGACGATAAGATATAGAACTACATTCCCTCCATCGTTACAAACTTTACTGGGCGCATGTCACTCAGTGCGCACGTTAAAATATTTGCAGGAAGAAGCAGTTACTAAGGTTGATTTCAAAGTGCTCACATTATCTTGAACAGCCTTTACCACAGAATACTTAAGTATACAGAGGTGAAACAGGTGCTTACACAGCGATTTCTCACAGGCTTCAGTTTCAAAGGAGTCGCTTAGCTTTGCTCCGCAGGATTGAATTCCTTTACGAGTTGGTAGAGAGGTAAACAGATAAAAATGATCTTAATCAGGCCGTTTTCTTCACCGCCCATTTGTTTTTCAGCTCGCCAGTTACGTCATAAAGCTGAAGTAATCTGGCAACAATGAGCGCCATAAATCTAAGGGTGAGACGGACTAAGATGCACGTACCAGCGAAAATGTTGGAATGCCGTTCACCAATAATCTGCTGGTATTCGCGAGCCAGTAGGTAAGCTTTCGCAACAAAAGGGAGCCAATCTGACACTGCTCTGATATGTAGTGATTGACTCTAGAGCGGTCGGCCAGTTTATATAAAAAGTATTCAAATAAATAAACTTACGAAACATACTTTTAAAAAATCTATTGGACTATTCAGTTCAACCAGTAGGCGTGTGTGGGTTCGTCAACACGTCGTGGCTTCTCTTTCGACCGGTGTCCAATTTGTACGCCGGTAACGGCATGCTACACTCGTCGACGTGCTACGTTCGGAAATGGATTCCGGTGCTGACAGCCCAGTCAGGCAAGGAAATATCTAGGAGAAATACCAATCCCACCCTTAGCGGGAGTTTCGTAGATCGTGAAGATAAGGGGGTGTAAGGAATGGAGGATGCTTCTAATGATAAGCTGATTCTCTTCACTACAACTGCTACACAGAGCATTTTGTGCCATTTTATTTGTTCGCGTCATGTCTAATTTAAAGAGCAGTATGTATGAGTGTTTATTACATACTTAATATTTTATGCGATGATTATATATCATCGATGACAATAGGAATTCTATACGCCACCTTGTTCTGTATTGAGAAAACTCTTAGCGATTTTTGTAAGTTTCCGTATCTTTAATATATTATATTCTTCGAAACATTTCACATTTATTAGCTGCGATTTTGCCGTTAATAATAAACTTAATGTATTGTCGAGTCAAATATTCAGTGTTTTGTATTCCTGGGTATGTCTTATTTCCTCAGTCACGCGTCGAAACTGACGCAATATCGAATTTAGTGCACGAAATCGTCTGCATCGTGTTTATATTGCTCTATTTAATGTTCATTTCTGTGTACTGGTTCATATGAACGCACACGTTAACCATGGGGCTATAACATAAACGCGTCATTTAAAGCCGCGTGCGCGTGCACGCACGCACACCAAAATCATATATGTGTAAAGACACCTCGTGACTTGCCAACATTTCGGAGAACGAGAAGAATCTGTCGAGTGTCTGTGAAGTTGCATTCGTTCCATTAGCTCTACTCATTATATATTGTGTTACGCGTCAGCTTCCATGATGCGTATCCGCATACGTGTCATTGGAAAACACGCCTAAGAGCAACGTTTCGACTCACCACGTACTGTTCAATCACAGAGAAGGTAACTGTATATAGCTGAATCAACCGCTTGCTCCACGAACTCAAGCCACACACGCCAGTAGTATACCGCCACTGGCCAGCAGCACGTCGTGTCGCCTTTCGCCAATCAGCGCCTACAGACATACCCGCCACCCGGCAAACCAGCCTATAGAGAATCTTCAGTAGCACGCAGTGGCCAATCAGACCAATGGTTGTTCATTATTTCGTTTATACTTAAAGCAAGGTAGACAGCTCAGGCAATGTAACGTACTGGTACCTAAATGTACTCAGGTTACTACAGCTGTTCTACTAATGCAATGTTTGCCAGCGATGTCAATCCGTTGAAAGTACAAGTGAACCAACGTTGTTGTATTCGCCCACTGGCACAGGCGATGTACAACGTAACTTAGTACGTGTTGATGATGAGACAGCCGTGTCCGTGCTCCGGGCACCGTGCCGGAATAAAACCGGTTCGGCTGCCTGTTTGCCCTCTGTAAATCCCACCAGTCTTTCCTCTTCATCAGCCTTGGACATTTCGTAAGGTGGCTGGAATTGTAAGTGACTTCAACCACTGTTTCCAGAATGAAATTAAATACGCTGAGCTGCCGTTGTGGCACCAATGTTACTTTGCGATTAATTAGTCCACTACCCAGTTCTCGATGGTCCCCTTAACCCTTAACAGAGATCCTAGAGTTATGATTTTCGACCATATAAACGGTACGAAAACTCGTCAAACGAACAAACTCGTTTAACGTTTGTCTCATCGTACAATTTTCAGTTGTAACGATTTCATAACAATTTGGGCAAACTCGAAATCGTCTCCATCATACGAGCATAGAATGACTTGTTAATCAATCGGTTCACCATTCCGATAGATCGTCACTACGGACCTCCATCAGGGTTTCCCTGACTTCGTCCTGGCCAGGCATAGTTCACCATCATTCGGGCCCCAACGTGTACTCTCTAGGTGCGCCTCCCCACGCAGTGAGGACGAGACGGCCCGGGAATGCGGGCCGGGCCCTGGACCACAAGGATCCAGTACCATCTTCCCTCTGCTGCTCACTACAAAACAGCTTTCACTTTCATTGCGCCTTTAGGTTTTATTGCAACCCAATGACTCGCGCACATGTTAGACTCCTTGGACCCCCGACGACGAAGTGTGATCGAGCAATCCACGGCAAGTGCATATGCCGGATTCGAAATCCCGACCCTTAGATCGTGAGTCTAGAGCGCTAACCACTACGCTACCCGATCGTTGTAAAAATGATGTTGGTTTTTGCTTACATTAAATTCTAATAATGTCTACATAAAACATTTTTATATTATTATTATATAATTAATAAACATTCGAATAAAAATCGAATACTTCAACTGTATGATATATGAAACATTATAAATTAAAGGGTTAACACTAAAGGCCGTGCCACTATCGCAGTATCACGCCCCTAACAAGGCAGAGAAGTGCTGTCTCCATTTGCAATAAGAAAGCCGTTATTCGACCAATTAAATACGAGCACAAAAAAAAATCACTTAGTAAGTAGTTTACTGATATCCACTAATACGGAGTTGGCTAACCTAAAATTACTGGGGCTGTTTATTTGTTTGCACTGTTTTCAGTAATATTAGTGACGTACGTGTAGCAAACACCCTGGCCCGGATTGCAGACGGTGTGCCACTTACTTTACTTTCGAGAGTCATAATGTGATCCGTACGTCCAAAAGTGTCACTAATTTGGAAGGCACTACATAGGGCTACCCCTTCCCTTGCATACTTTCCTGTATAGGCTGTTCACGATAAAATGAGCACTTTTGAAAGCCCTGCTTAAGATCTTCTTTTATACATGCTGTGTGTTCTTCTGCCTTATGTAAAATTAACATTGCCATAGGTCTCATCACTTTATTTATGCGTCGGTTAAGTGAAACAGTGAAATTATTAGAAAAGCAAATATTGTACAAATATGCTCATTTCTATACATCGATGCATCAAAAAATACAGAAAGCGAGAGAAATAATTTAATCTATCACAAATGGTTACTTAACACTTTTTGTTCGACGTTTATATATGGAACTACTTTCCCCTCCATCGTTACCAACTTTACTGGGCACATGTCACTCAGTGCGCCCGTTAAAATATATGCAGGTAGGTGCAGTAACATTTTTCTAAAGTTGATTTCAAAAGTGCTCACTTTACCGTGAACAACCTTTAACTATTTCGAGTTCTACCGACTACCGTGGTTGGCAAATGCTTGCTTATGATTGACTGGTGCAGAAAATCGCGCGATATTATTGTAAATTCTGTAGGCTATCCTAGTTACGGCGTTTCTACTAGTGGATATTGACAAGTATTCCATGTCGTTTGCTGTATCTAACAAGCTTTATAAAAAGTGCTTGCAATTTTTCCGGATAATTAAGAGTTTTCCAAACGCCTGAATGTGCAAGTGCCACGCAAACTTCTAGCACTGGCAACTGTAAGTTATTTATTTTTATTTCTAAATAAAATACGTTTTGGACTACCATATTTGTCGGCCTGCCTTTTTGTTACGATTTTTAAACAGTCAAGGTATGTATTATCTGGAAAAGGAGAAAAAAGAATGGCGTTTGTGTTCCACGAGCTCAAATATTTTTGTTAGGTGTTTAATAATTTTATATGTATAGATTCATCCCTATTTTAGTAGCATTTTTTTTCTGTACTTTTTTTAATATTTTGCATTCGTGTGGGTTTAATTTATATAAGACGCCTCCGGTTACAGCAAAGGCATGAAAGCGCGGTCGTTATTAAGTTCTAGTCAATTGATGTACTATTTAATACATTTAATGTGCAATATCGCCGAAAACAAAGTTGGGACAGCAGTTGCACATGTTCATATCGTGGAATAGAAATTTCGAACCCATATACAGAGACACACGCTTTTGATTGAATTTGTGTACGGTTTTGGTAAGCAGGTAATTTGCCTTAGTTCAATTTATTTTGTACATTTATGTACACAGAAATTTGGCAAGTCTGTGTTTACCCAAAAATCAGAAATTACATAAACCAGAAACAAGAACGAAGGCTAGTTCTGGTTATTCGTGTTTCACTACATTGAGCAGGTCCTGACACCTCTAGCCTTTCTCTGCACGGTCGTGCCGCTTGTTACTTAATACGGTTTTACACTGTTACATTTATTTTGATTGACATTTCAATTATGGCCTGATACAGAGGTGTACTGCGGAAAAATGATCAAGAGTCGTTATGTTTTTGGTAATTGTAATGCAGTGTTCGGAGTCTTAGCGCACCCGTAGTGGACATAGCTTGTTCCCTTGCGTCGTCTGTTGGCCATATACAAGTTTTACTTGCAAGGTTATACAGGTTATACGGAAAGTTCTGCACCGTAGGCGAGTTCACAAGATCTCATCAATATGACTGTCCTTGAATTCGAAAAATGTTTGTAGGCGGAACTCCATGTTCCGTACAATGCAGTGTGGCATTGGCCTCAATGTTAGGCAATTCATCTTCAATCATTATCCGTAGACGTGTCAAGTCACGAATCTTCGTTCAGTATAGAGGGTCTACGTGTGACTTTGGGTGAACCCGCAGAAATCAAAATCAACCGTTTTCAGTTCAGGTGACATGGGCGCCTGCTCTCGGGGTGTTCTGCGGCGATCAACCCGCCAGAGAAGGTGTCAAGCCAATGCTGCAGGCATTTTTTACTTTTAACTTTGCCGGTAAAGAAGAACGGTCCAACGAGACGTGAATGCACGTATAAAGGCTGTTCACGATAAAGTGAGCGCTTTTGAAATCAACCTTAGAAAAAGGTCACTAACCCTGCCTGCATATATTTTAATGGGCGCGTTGAGTGGCATGCGCCCAGGAAAGTTGGTAATCATGGATGGAAAGTAGTTCCGTATCTCACCGTTGAATAAAAAGGGTTAAGTAACCATTTGTGATAATTTAAATTATATCTTCCACTTTCTATTTTTAATTGCTTCTAAATTTAGAAATTAACAGTTTGTAAAATAATCATTTTCCAATAATTTCCGAATGTCACTAGACCGACACATGAATAAACTGATGAAGCCCATGACATAAAGCGGAAGAATACATAACGTACATACAAATAGATCTTAAGCAGGGCTTTCAAAAGTGCTCATTTTAGCGTGAACAGCCTATATGTGCTTTTTGAGAACGCAGACTACGCGAATTGTATTGTGACTGTTGGCTGTATTATCAGAAAGAGAAAGGTAAAATTTTTTAATGCAGTAGTTTACGAGGAAACCTGCCATTCTTCGGTTGCACCCACTCGGGTTGCAGCTCGCGGAATGCCGTCTGTTAACAGATGTCGGTCGCTGTAAGATATACCAGCGGGACGTTGCGGGTGCATGTGCGTTTAATTCCAGCGTACCTCGAGCTCCTTCTGTGCGCCTGAGGTAATGCAGCAAGGGTGCTTTATAAAGCCGACACTGGCCCGCGTATCAAGTATAGGCTATTCACGGTAAGATGAGCCCTGCTTAAAATCTACTTATATGCACGTTGTGTATTCTTCCGCCTTATGTGAGATTATCATAGTCTTGGGCCTCATCACTTTATTCATGCGCCAGTCAAGTGAAACTGTGAAATTATTTCAAAAGTAAATATCTAAAAAAATCTGCTCTTTTTTTTACACTTCGATACATTAAAAAATAAACCGAAAGTGAAAGAAATAATTTAAGGTAACAGAAATGGTTACAACGCTTTTTATTCGACATTAAGATACGGAACTACTTCTCATCCATTGTTACCAACTTTACTAGGTGCATGTCATTCAGGGCGCCCTTTGAAATGCAGGTAGGGGCAGTGACATTTTTCTAATGTTGATTTCAAAAGTGTTCACTTTATCGTGAACAGTCTTTAGTGAATTGACTCTACGCCTTTCTAGGGTAATAGCAAATATAAAGTGCTGCACTTCCCTGCACTGATGGAAATATATTCCGTTATATTAATTTCAAAAAAATATTGTGAAAAGTCGTTTAAGCCGTTTTCTCTCACGATAAGTAGAACGCTGCAGAAAACAATCGAGAATTTTACATATACATTTTAGGCCTATATTGTTTTTAATGTTATTGTTAAGCATACGTTATTCAATAACACTATGTTTTTAATAAACGACTTTTTCTTCGGGTGTTCAGAATATTTAACGACTGCAGGCAGGACAACGGCCTACCTTGAGGCCAAGAAACGGGGTTCCAATAAGGACGACACTGACACGCACATCAAGTACAACATCGCCGCTATGCGCAGAGCTCTGAATTGGCGTGCAGTGTTTTCATCGTGCTGCGTGTTCACCTATGGGACTTCCAGTGATTATTTTACCATCACGTTATTGGTGGAACGTGTTAAGTAATCTTCCATGCAGTCCCGTCAAGAACTTTTGTATTTATATGAATCAAATATTTGGAGTTACATTGCTTTGAAAAAGCAGCTTGTTGATCTATTTGATTGTTAGATTGTTTTTAGGGGATTTTTAACGTTCCCCGGTTTTATTCTGGAAAGCTTAGCAGGCGACGGCTTATAAACTCTAACTTAAATTAACACTCATGCCTTGCCCGGGATTCGAACCCAGTGCCTCCTGCATCTTAAATCAGTGGCGCACCGACCGACTGCACCACGGGAGGTCGGCTGGAGTGTTAGAAAATAGTGTTTATAATGTGATGATGTCTGAACTGAATTGTGTATTAGTTTCGTAGACTGGCACATTGGGCGCACGTGTAATGGGCAGGGGCAAGAAAATTTCGCTATGTTAATGACCCTAGGCTATTCTCTACTGTGCTATTCATTTTGGAGCCTGAAATATTTCTTCGTTGTCTGTTGCCCTAGTGAGTAACCAGTTTTACCTCAGACCAGGGGGTAAGGAATTCGACCCTTCTTTCCTTGTAGGTTTGTTATTGGCTCAGTCCATCTGGGTGTGTGTAGTAAAACGCAATCCAGTAGCATGTGGGGCCGCGGTTGAGTAGTGGTCAGACTACTTGCCTCGGAGACATCCCGTTTTGCTCGCCCTTGCATTCCGACGCTTCTCCATACTCACCTCGTCTCACTGGCTGTCAGGATGTTAAAAACCGCCCGAATCTCTCCGCCTCACTCCAGCAACACACACAACAGAAATGTACTTGTTCTGAAATGAATACGATAAAATTTCCGGCCGTTAATAATACGTTCCGTTTGAGGCTAAAGAAAGCCTATTTCGAACAGTCTGCAACGTAGTTCCAAGAGTCAGATGTAGATGGCCCCGTAATAGTCCGGCGTAACGGTGATCCCAATTAGCTGTGCATCCCGGACCATGTATCCCAGAGACAGGACGCTGCTCGCCATTGTCCTGCGGTGCTGGAGGTCGACCTCAGGGTCAATCGCTCGCATAAAGCGACGCAATGTGACCCTCCACCTCCTCTCCCTCCTCATCATCTTGTTTCCAACGCCCCTCCAGGTCGCTTGAGAGTGCGGGAGGCGGAGTGTGACTCAAGGTAGCGCTCAGCCGCAGCGATCAAGCTGCTGGTGTGATCTCCACAGTTTTCCCTTTCATATTGACAGCGCTGAAGTTAGTGTTCATAAGGGAGACATTAAAAAAACGCAAAACAGCCGGTATGTTGTATCGGTGGAGGAACAATCGTCAGCACTTCTAAAGGCTGTTCACGATAAAGTGAGCACTTTAGAAATGAACCTTAGAAAAATACTGCCCTTGCATGCATATATTTTAATGGGCGCACCGAGTGACATTCGCCCAGTAAAGTTGGTAACGATTGATGGAAAGTAGTTCCACATCTTAACGTCGAATAAAAACTGTTAGGTTAAGATAACTTAAAATTAATTCTTTCACTTTATGTGTTTTAATGCATTGAAGTGAAAAAACGAGCTGATTTGTAAAGTATTTACTTACTTAATAATTTCGCAGTTTCATTTGGCCGACGCATGACTAAAGTGATGAGGCCCATGGCAATGTTAATTTTGCATAATGCGGAGGAGTACACAACATGTATACAATTAGATCTTATGCAGGACTGTCAAAAGTGCTCGTTTTACTGTGAACAGCCTATAGTATAGGTTTTTCACGGTAAAGTGAGCACTTTTGAGGCCCTAGTTACTTTTTCCTATCAGCCATTTTTATCCTTCCGCCACATTTTAAAATAAATATTGTCATGTAAGTAATAAACAAAGTGTATATATTTCTCTGGACTCATAACGTCTAAGGCTACAATAAAATATATTTATTTACTATTATTCCAAATGAGAGGGCTTTCACTAGTGCTAACTTGATCGTGAATAGCCTATACTTGAGTGTCCACCAATTTGTCTGCGAAAGTTTGTGGGTTTAACATAAATTTATAACAATTTCAGTTACGCTTTCAAGCATGCCCACGTATATGAAAACTCTTATATAGGCTGTTCACGGTAAAGTGAGCACTTTCGACATCAACATTTGAAGAAAGTCAGTGTAAGTAACTGCGTTCATTTTAACGCGAGTGCTGAGTGAAATACTCACGGAAAGTTGGTAGTGAATTACGAAAAGTAGTTCCACTTCTCAACGTTACATTAACATTTCCAAGTTTAAATTTGTGGATGCTAAAGTTATTTAGCCTCATTTTGTTTCTGACAGTGCAATGAACGAAATAATAGTATTTTTCATATGATACTGCAATTTTACAGTTACACTTGAATAAAGCATAACTAAAGTCAGAAGGTCTACGTCAGTGTCAAATTTCACATACAGCGGAAGGATACAAAATTGAAAACAAGAAAGTAGATCCTGATAAAGGCTTTCAAAAGTGCTCACTTTTTCGTGAACCGACTTTACTCGGAGTCAGGTCCCTCGGGAGTTGACTGAATCAACAACCACACGAAAGTAGAAATGCCAGCAGAAAATGAATATGAAAACTGCCAAGAAATTTGACATCATATATTATCGAAATTTGACATCATATATTGTCGACACAAGAGGCGTCATCAGTGTCGTAGGAATGTGTTATCCCTGTGTCAAACAAGGGAGGAGCGACAAGATCAATGTTCACACGAGGAAATCTGTCTTTACAACCGACGCTCAAGGTCGTTCAAAATTACAGGGGTGGAGCCGTAGTTGCAGAGTTATTAATCTGCAAGTCGATATTCGATAATGGATACTTGTTTTTGTTATGTTTTCCGCTTGAGAGCCCGCACAAATAAATCGCAAAATGTCGTACAAAAAAAATGTTAAAAAAAATAATAGTTCTGAGTGGAACTTGCTCATGATTTTGTGTACACTCAATATCATAATCGGTTCTTCAAATTAGTAATACGCTATTAGTGTCACCGTACATTCGGCTTAATGGAGTGCACTAGTCGGTAACTTTAAACAATGTAATTTGCTGACTGGTTTTCACGTGGGAAGTTGAAACAACTTCAATATAACGCGAAGACAACGTAGTGTCCGCCAGTCAGGTTCAAGAAACGATTTTTCCTTCTGTTTTTTTTTTATTCTTGTTTGTGTGTATTTGGGTGATGAAAAATCAACTACTTGAATAAAATGGCATATGTGAACGCAAAAAGGTAACAATTTTGGTGAGAGATGGATTTCTGATTACCGCATAGTTGCGAATGTTTTAAATGTCCAAATGCGCATATACTTTGTTTTTTTTATATAGCCTAAGCACATTTATTTTCCAGATCCCAGATACAGCATATTTGGTACCACTTGCGCTACAAGAACTTTTCTAAACTCAATTGTAAACAAAGCTGGAATTTTACAAAAAAGAAACTTGACACAAGAGTTAACGCGAAGTTAACATAACGAGCACCATGTTAAGATAGTAGGAGAGTGATGCACAGAAACTTACTGTGCAGCATGAGGAACTCATTGAAAAGTAGAATACACAACAAAATTGTCAGGAAAGTTTCATTTATTTGTTTCATGTGAAAAAAGAATGAATGTTATTCGTAACACTGTGAACTATTTTGTTAGAATATACTTTTTTATGAATGAAGAGAATTTTTTTTTTTTGCCAAAATTTAAACGTATTTACATTTTGTATGCTTTAGAAAGCACTTTAAAAAAAAACCACCAACAAGCAAGGCTATCAAAACAATGACTGAGGTTGTGTGTAATAAAAATTAATAATAATGTTCACAAATAATTTTAGTAATTGATTTTATGCACATACATTTCAGCCACGATAGTTATTGGTTTATAACTAAAATAGATTTATATAGAGCTGATTAATAAAAATATATTAATTCATTATTACCGCATTATATTTTTATTTTATACAACTATAGTAATTATAATAATGGTTTTGTGATTGGTGAGTTTTTGTTGTAAAATGTGCTTTATGGACCGTGAGGAATGGAAATATGCTTAAACTTTGATTAAAAATATATTTTAAATAAGCCAATTCTAGCAAAGCATTTTACAGTGTAACAAAATATAGGCTTTCTTATATAAGATATGTAACATACTGTAAATCGTACTTTTCTGGCAGTATTGTTAGTGTTATCTACTTTTTAATGGGTCTGCTGGTTTTACAGTGGTGTGCATTGCTCCATTGAAAGTCACTCACGCTGTAAAAAATGCCCTTGAAAACTTCCTAAACTATAATGGAAGTTTTTAACCTATACATAGTATGGAAATAATATCTTCCCTACGCATTTGACTCATCCCTGAGCAAATGTAGGACCGCTATTCGCGGTTTCTTCACACTTTTCGAATCAAACCTTTGAAAAATCATCCCATGTGTGACGTTTTTAGTTATTTCCTAAATATACAATGTATCACAAGCGTTCTATACTTGTGTTCCTAAAAGTGCGCAGTAATACGGTGCATGGTCCTCTGGTGTAATTTTCCACACTTAGTTAAGCTTAGTTTGCATGAGGTAGAGGAATATCCTAGAAGTAGAACTTTATCAGGGCTTTAGAAAAGTGTGAAGTAACCGTGAATGGATTATACCATGGAAGTATGGGAAAATAACTTACTATACGTGCTTCTCACTGTACGTATACACTGACATGGTAAATTCAGAAATAATTTCTTAAAGTGCACTCTTCTTTCTACCTTCAGTAAGAATGGGTCTTCAGCACTCTTGCAGCCGCCCTCAGGCACGCAGAACGGCTCCAGCCAGCATCCTCCCCTTCCCCGGCCCGTCAAGCAGATGGGAGGGGGAGTCGACGGACGTGGGTCGACAAGCGGAAGTTGCGTCGATTCGTCTGGCAGCAGCAGGAACCGGAAGTGAGAAGAAGCTCGGTCGCGAGGGAGCCGCGTCACACCCCCGCCGAGCTTGTTATCGTCGCTTCAAGCAGTTACGACACGTCCCTGCGCGCGCAGCACACTGGGTATAGCACCGCTAATTATTGTTCGTTCACCCTTTCATGAACGGCGGTCTAGGTATTGAACGTTGGGCAATAGGTTAGTTTACGTCGTGGACTGTGCGCAGCAGATAACATCTATGTCAGACTGTATCCGGTATTCGCAAAAAAGCTGCCGCCAACAGCATCTAACAAAAATATATTTCCATTGGTCCTGACATGTGAAAAAAAAAAGTTTTGTTGAATTAAAAAAAACCTTTTCGCGACCAAATAAATTGCTTGTGTAGGGACAGTAAAACATTTAGATGTTGAAACCAAATGACTTTGTAGTTCTTATCTGGTTGCCTTAGACTTTGAGATTTGGTTGGCGCAACTAAATATTTGTATACATGCATCAAACAGTTTCGGTTAACATAAAAAAACGACCTTAGTTCAGCTGAGACTCGAACCTACAACCTACATAGTGTGTTTGCGCCCGACCGCTATGCCGTAAGCAACCTCAGCTGAAGTGATTGCTGATTAAGTGGCAATGTTTCTAAATATATACAATTAAAATACTGAACAGCGTGTGTAAATTAAGAGTCTTTCCATGAGAACTCATCAAAGGATGGCTCCGCACCATTTCGTATAAAATTCACAAAAATGTATGTTGGTTCTACCTTCACACAGGTGACGAACAAGTTAAAAAAATGTTTTTATGTGAATGGTTTACCAGTGGGAGGGGAAAAAGAAGGGCAGGGGCAGACAAAAAAACTAGGCTGCAAAGGTTTACGTTTTCTTACATATCTCAGCTCCAATCACAGATTTTGGATCGATTCAAAAACTGGTTCACTAAGAATCATCTGACCTTAGTTTTCGTATGTTATTTTAAGAAACTCAAGTAAGCATTAGGTAGGTTAACAAAAGTAAAAAATTAAGCATTCATATGTTGAATTTATAGATATTCATAATATTTTTTTAGCCTTATAAAACCAGACAACTTATCTTATATTTTTTGGTTTATTTTAACACATTTGAAAATGGCCTGCCCCCCAAATTCCCCGAAAACTATTCTCTTTTTGAGAAAGAAATTTTCTTTGAAAATTGAAAAATTTTGAACTACCTAATTTTTAGGTTTCTGTAATAGCAAAAGAGATTTTTTAAAAAATTCTAATTTCTGCGTACTGATAGTTCTATATAGTTACAACATACTCCCTTAATTAGAAATTAATATTATATGTTCCGTAAAACTTTTGTCACCTGTCTGAAGGTAGAAACAACATATTTTTTGGAGATTTTGAAAGCCATGGAGCTACCTATTATTTTATAGCTGGATGATTTCTCGTGGAATCGCCCTTAATATAGTTTCCTGTTGAGCTTATTTAAGCATGTATTTTGTTAGATGACCAAAACTAAATTTGCTGTTTTCAAGTTTTGTTTACTCAACAAAATATTTTCTTGGGACAACTAAAAACATTTTCGGTTCTATACAAATAAGTATATTACTGACTAAAACAAACCGTTCTCTCATTGTATATACTGATACAGGCTACTCACGGTAAAGTGAGCACTTTTGAAAGCCCTCTCATTTGCAATAATATTCAATAAGAATGTTTTACTTTGGCCTTAGACGTTAACTTCCGAGTGCGTTGAAGAGTACACGCTGTGTTTATTACTTACATGGCAACATTTATTTAAAAAAATAAATAAATGGTTAAAAGATTAAAAATGGCTGAAAAGAAAAAGTAACGATGGCCTTAAAAGTACTCACTTTACCGTAAACAGCCTATACTAGTATAGTTCCAAACAAAAAATTGGTTCGTTGCACGCCTCGAATTATAAACTTTTATGTACACATGAAACAGACTGATAGGACTTTCCATCGTAATACTGGCAGTGTTCCAGGAACTCCGATAAATAAGTAAACTGCCATGCTACGATCTAGAAAAAAATTCTCGAGCTGATCAGTTTACTACTGATGGAGTAGCAGAAAGATATCGTTTACATTTAATTTTCCTTTCCGCGTTATCAAGTGCGATCGGCATGCAGACCAAATCATATTCAGAAAATGAGTTGGAAGGGCGTAGTTATATTTCACATTCTACGTATAATTCTGTAATTTACAACCAACATCACTGCTTTTTATTTTATAAAATCCGATTTCAGTTTCAAGCGCCGTAAAATAAAATTAAAATTTTGAAATGGATGTTTGTGTGTATAAATAAAAACTGTTTCCTTGACCAAGCGTACAGCCGTGAGAAAAATGACGAGTTCTGATCATCCAGATACACTGTCGTACAATAAAAATAAGGCACACAAATACAATTAACATAATATGTGTGCGTGTATTGTATTACTGTCAATTTATTTATTTATTTCGACTTTATTTATACTGGTGAAGTTAAGGCTTCAATGCCTTCTCTTACACTTAACCAGGTATAACTCAGTGTACACATAGGTAAACATGACGAACAAAAAAAAATACATACATTAACAAGAGGAGAAACAGAAATATGATAGTTCAAATAGTATTAAATCTGAAAACGATCAGTTGTTTCATATTATGTTCATATCTTGAGCAGGACTAGAGACAAGGCAATGTTTCAAGAAATAAAATTTAAAATAGACGGTAATATTGATCTACAATAACACAAAATTTGTTTCATAATCCGCATTACCAATCATAAATATATATGTGCATAACCCATAAAGTACCTGAGAGGAAAACAACATATTGAATCTCAGCTCATTAAAATAAATAACCAGATCTATAATAAGCACTTACATATAATGAAAATTGAATGCAGGAACACATTAAAATAAACTTACTAATGGACAGCAACAATTTACACATTGAGTAAAGTGAATGTATAAATCAACAGCTTTAGGTAAAGCATACAAAAAGTTAAGCAAAAATATTAAAGATACTACGGAATAATTATGCGTAGAATATTATGCTTATAAGGTAGTGCATGAAGTTGCTTGACGGGGCAGTGAACTCGTACGTTATTCAGACAAGGTGCATGGTGCTGGCATAGACTGACAGAGCGTGCTTGTAAATGATTGCACACTCCGGCGGGCATCTTTACAATTTCCGCAGTATTCCACTGAAGTACACAAGTGCCAGCCGCATTTGGTAGAACATATTTTAAAAGGGAGTTTTGCTGGTTTTGAGGAAAATTCAGGAATTTCGAGGGAAATTCTGGCGATTTTAAACGTTTTTGAAGGGGGAAAATAGAAAATTTTAAGTGCTTCTTTTTTTTTTTTAGGGAAAACGAGAAATTTTGAGGTCTAGGTCGAAGGACAAGGTCAACCGCTGGCTTCTGCCGGATGCTATGGGCTCCGAAGCCCCAAGCCCCTGTTCCCGTATGCCCATTTCCCTACTACTAAGGTATTTAAATCGATTATTACTTAAATTTGTTTCTGTTTGTTTTATATACGTGAGTGTGCGAATTGGCAGGATAATGGCCTAGTCGCCTGGCAGACTTGTGGATAATGGGAATTAGATATGTGGATTGTGGATATTCCCCCCCCCCTCCCCCTCTTCTTAATAATACGCTATAGCCAGAAGAAAGCCTATACAAAATTGAAACGGCGAGGTAGTTCCTTTGACGTGAACGCGCCCATTCGTTAATTGGATGTGCAAGGCCTTCGGTCGGATTTCCTACCACATGCTATAGTCTGTCCGCGGTTTCTTCACACTTTTTAAATCAAACCTTTGAAAAATCACCTCATATATGACGTGTTCGGTTATTTCCTAAGTATGCCATGTAACGTAAGCCTTTTATACCTTTGGTAACGTGAAAGTATCTTATTATTCGTTAAATTGAAGTTATATCAGTATTTTATTTATAAATTTTAATATTTAATTTATAATAAATGTGAATAAAACAGTGAGAAAACATGCGTGTTGGTAATACCCAGTAAGAAATATTTATCATGCAAAATACTATCACAACTGAGTGCGCACGAACTCAGCGCATTCTTCTTTAGTGTATGTTGTAGACTTTCTTAAACTTAGTTTGCACGAGGCGGAGAAATATCCTGGAAGTAGAACTTAACCAGGGCTTCCAAATAGTGTAAAGTAACCATGAGTGGATCATGCGAACTACTCCCTACTGGCTGTACTGTTAACGTTACCAGGCTCTGAATGGCAAACGACGTTCAAGCACGTTGCTAGCCAGTTTCGCCTGTCGATTTCATGGCATAAGCTGCTGTTCCATTTTCGTCTTACATGCTCTGTGGCTGGGCTTTGAGAAGTTTCCAGTGATACTACTATAGTTGTACTTTATTCGCACTTTTCATTACTAGTATTAGGCTCTTAGGAAACACGGAGCTGCCTGTTTTAAGTTAGAATCGCATTGTATCGCAGTGTATTGGCCATTCGCGGTAATCTGAGCACTTTTCAAAACCCTACTTAGGATATACTTGTATGCACGTTGTGTATTCTTCAGCCTAACGGGAAATTTCCACTGGCCTGGGCATCATCACTTTATTCATGCGTTGGTCGAGTGAAACTGTGAAATTATTAGTAAAAAGTAAATATTTCACAAATTTTCTAATTTTTACACTTTGATACATTGAAAAACCAGAGAGCGAAAGAATTAATTTAAATTATCGCAAATTGTTACCTGGCAATTTTCATTCGACGTCAAGATATGGAACTACTTACCCTCCATCGTTGCCAAGTTTACAGAGTGCAAGTCACTCAATGCGTCTGTTAAATTATATGCAGGTAGGATCGATGACTGTTTTCTAAGGTTGATTTCGAAAGTGCTCACTTTATCGTGAACATTCTTTAACTTCCTTTTACGATATATATATATATATATATATATATATATATATATATATATATATAGCTTATGCTGTTCGAGCTCAAGTTTGTGTTACGCTCCCGTATTCGATGAAGGAATGGAATTATTGCACATTCTTATAAGTTCAAACGACAGTGCACTTTCACCTTTTTTATAACTGCAGATGCATTTTGGCTGTATGTTGAAAATAAAGTGCTAATATTGAAATATTTCTTTCGTCAGGGAAGGAAGCGATTTCTTTTTTCATTACCGGCAACTCATTATCTGCTTGTGCAGTCAAAATGCCTACAGAATTTCCAGAAATTGCAGTGAAAAAGTAATTGCAGTTATTATTTGAACATACATTTTGGTATCCGTCGTTTGCTTGTTTTTCTGCTTCATCTTTTTTTGAAAGCCTTGTGCAGCCGTAAATAGCAATCATAGAAAAAATATAACTGTTTTTTTTTTTATGTTATTACAAGTTGTACCATGTACGGCTCCGCCCAAAGCTGCCTTGTATAGGCTGCTCACGGTAAAGTGAGAATTTTTGAAAGCCTTCTTATTTGGAATAATAATCAACCAATATAATTTATTTTAGCTTTAAACCTTAACTTATGAGTGCGGTGTAATCTGCACCTTGTGTTTATTACTGACATGGTAATATGTATTTAAAAGATTTTTAAATAATAACAAAGTGCTGAAAGAAAAAAGTAACTAGGGCCTCAAAAGTGCTCAGTTTACCATGAACATCCTATATAGACTGTTCACGATAAATTGAGCACTTTTTAAGGCCCTTCTAAATTTTCCCTTTCATCCTATTTCCATATTCCTGCTTTTTTTTAAATATAAACATTGCTTTGTGACGAATAACACAGTGTATACATTTCACCGCCTTCAAAATTTAATGCCTGCTGCTGCAATAAGATATATTTATTAGTGGTTAAAGTCTGTTGGAATGGCCTTAAAAAGTGCTCACTTTACCGTGAACGGCCTATAGTACGGAGTTCACTAGCGTATGGCTTACGGTGCAAATATGCCTCTTTGTTAACTGTATATTTTACGTTCTCGTGTTATTCGTGTTCCGTTGTGCAGCTGTGGTAGCTGCATATTTCGCTGCTGTTCGAACATTTCGAGTTTGCTATTGAAGTTCAAGAAATCCATGCTGTTCAAACAAAGAAGTCCAGTACATGGGTTAAGCAATTCATTAGTATAATGCTTCCACGGCTGCCAGTGTACTGATTTGAGATTGCGTAAATTTCATTTCAACTAAGTGTATGCGTGTTGAAGCTACTGTTGAAGAGAATTAGCGCTTATCCGCAAGCGTGATAGTTCTTTTTTTCTAACATTGAGTCATTGGCTGTGATGTTATTCGTTGGGATAAACTCTTCGGTTCGAGAGTACTTACTAAAAATGTATGTTTTGCACCACAGGAAAAAGTTATCAGAGTATTCGAGTCGAAAGTCAAGGCGGGAATGAAATTCCCGGTAAGTTGGCGAACCTGTAGCTTTTATTTTATTGCTTGTACGGTTTTAGAAACTTTGTAACGAATAGACTTTGTTCTTCGTGCTAGAGTACAACTCTAACAGAATATATCTAAATAGTGTTTAGTATTATGACGCAAAACTGTTTTAACAAAACTGTATTTTACAATTACTTAAAAAAATCCATGAATATGTAGAATCTAAGAATTCCATTTTATAACAGCTATCTTTATTAATTCCTTAAAACAGTTTTATTGTACTAAAATTAACGGGTTTACACATTTTTAGTGCCATACGCAATTGTATTTTCACCGTTTACGATTTTAAACTTCGTTGGAGGAGGTGCATGGGTAAATACATGTCACATTCTAGAGCAAACAAAAATTTTCACACAAATAAATAGAGATTCTTCATTTACTGCCAGTTTAAAAGCCAGCTCTTTTTGGAACATTAGCACGCCTTGTGAAAACGTTTACTACGCCAAACTCTCCCATAAGGAATCTCGGTTGTTTTCCATATCGTGAGTAGGATAAACCTTTGGCTAAAAACAGAGGGGATGGTTTTGTTCCGAGTCGGCTGTCGAGTCGCTCCTTTCCACGTAGCAAGTAAAAGTTTTCAAACGTAACAAATACGCATTTCATATGATCATATGCTTGTGTTTCTTTGTGCTGGCTGTAGCTTTTTTTTTCTACTGGGAAATCATACGAGTTTACATTTCTTTTATTTGAGGTCTTAATATATAGAAACACGCTTTATTTTTACATTCAGTGATAAATGGGTGGCTCCAGAAACGCCTGTCTCCCCCCCCCCCCCAATTCTTCGATCCCACCTCATGTGCACTGACCTGCAAAATTTGCGTTATTATTTATGAACACCTTAAACTTCAAACGTATGTACTTTTGCAATAAGTTTTGTCATTGGACCATACTTTGACACGCCCTGGGTAACTCTGAGCTAATAAATACACACTTCACATTCATCTAGTCTTAGTCCAAACACGTGCAGGGCAGTCAGGAAGGGATTGGCTTCTCATTTACGAAGCGGCCAATAGAAATGACGCCGGCCCGAGTATCTATAGTAGTACTGAAGCTTGGCTTGATACCTAATAATAACGCGAATTTTGCATGTTTGTACTCATAACGATCCATTTGTGTTCTCTCCGCAAGTGGAGGAGCTCGCTGGATAACGCTGCGGGCGTGTCACGACCAGTAATTATGCTACGCAAAAGTAGCATACTTTTTGTGTGCAGTGCAACCGCATTTACATTCCTACAATTTAATGGGACGTTTTGTATCAAGGCATGCAAAGAAATCTGAATACTGCCCAGGCTTCACTCCAAGCAAAACTATGATAGCTTAAAGGCGTCGTTGTATCCCAGTACCCGTACTTCTTAAACAGGATCTATTTCTGCTGACAAATAGTAATACAGAGGATGGAGCTGTTCCGTAGCAGTAAATAATTATTTAAGAATATTAAAGTATTGTTGCGCATGTGTGTATTAAAAACATCATGAACGAAACTTAAATGAAAACTAGGTTCTTATTTTAAGTTAATCATTTCAGTTTCATACTTAAAAAGGTTACCTATTATCTTAAAATGTGTACATTTTTATGTTTTCTTATTAATGCATTCAGACCCTTACGAAGCCCTTGGCTAAAAAACGTAGCAAGGCTGAAATTACCACAATCCCAGAAAAATCTGAACATCGAAAAATCTAATGGCACAAAATGCCAGCAAAGAGATTTCATTGAGCAGGGCAGGAGTATCAGTAATAAGAGTAAACATTATAAGAACACATGAAATATGTGGTATACTGTCTTTAATTAATTTCAGTATTTTTTTTCTCTTTTCTCTTCGGTTTCTACAAGTATCACATTATAGGGAAATGACGCCATATGTGTGTATCATAACTGTTATGTGAATTTAAATATTGTTACAAAAATATTTTCTAAAAAAATACTTTCAATAATTTTCTGCCACAATGCAGTTATATTCATAATACTTTCCCACTTGCTAGAAATAACCAACCAGTGTAAAATGTCTGGTTAAAACCCAAACAAAAGCTAGTTTCACTAAATACATATTTTAAAAATCCAAATGGTTTAACTTTACAATATATATTTCTTGGCTCCCAGGCCATCCAAAAGCCGTACGTAATATACTGATTATTGCCAATGAAATTCCAACATAACTGACTTATTTTAAGTTTCATAATACCTCATTTTCCAGGCTATACGGCCATTCAAAGGCCATGTAAAGTAGCGTGCTGTATTACCAAAGAAATTCCATCATGGAATTTATATAATATATTTTTCAGCTAACATATATTTCTCTGGCTAACCGACCATTCAAAGGCCATGCTAGGAACACTCGATTTTAAATTATTTCTCTAGGAAAAATTTACATGTATGGGGCAACAACCCATTAATTTTTAGATTGCCATATCATCATTCAATTAAACCTGACAATTGGTATCAAGATTTACTTTGCCATTTAATCTCCAGCCTTTTCAACATAAGGGCAGCAATAAAACATTTTAAAACACATTAAAAATCCAAGCTAGATGGACTTGCATGCCATTCAAAATCTATACCTCTCAAAACATTATTTTCTCCTCGTGTCCAATTGACTAAAGCAACTGCTCACGAATGGCATGCCTTAACTTCTGAGGAGAAAACTTTATGTGAAAAACCTCAGGTTCCTGCCTCAAACAATTTTAGCAAACATTTTTCTGGACTATAAATTGTATACTCACATTCCTCATTAGTCATATTTGCAAAAGTACTAAGACTTAAGAATTTTTAAGCCCTTTCGGGCACCTAGCCTTACGCCAAAGTGACGTTATGACCGATCTCGCTTGAAGAGCATAACATTTTGAAGAGATACAGTTTTACCATCACATTACTTTAATGGATGCTCCCTCGAGGCCGAAGCATCTGACCTCGAACAAACATTTGCACACAGTATGTATACAGAAATCTCTCAATTGAGTATTAGAGGAGTGACACCAATCAATCCCCAATCAAAAAGCAATAATATTCAGCTTTATATAAATCTACCAATAGGGGATATTTGCCTCAAAAAAGAAACAACATCGTTTTCATGTGGTGGTGGTGGGGTGTTACACAGTTCATTATGCGGTAGAGGGATCTTCATTGGAACGACCAATCCCAGCAGTTTTCTTGAAAAACATTCAAATAAGGGAAACACTGTGTTACACATTGGAGGGAGGAACATCGGTTCAAACGATGTGCTGGCTAGCGCGAATGTGACGTCACAACCGCCGGATGTTGGGAAGGGCCACACCAGCGCTCCACTCCCCCGCGTGTGCGGGTGCTAGAACTAACCCCCTCAGTTGTTGTCGTAGCCATGTTCGCACCTGTTGCATTGACACAGGACGGGCATCCATTATTAAAAAGTGCTATGAATAAAATTTTTCCCAGGCATGCCGGGCCACGTCAACATCAACATGTAGCAAACAGGTTTGCAAATATGTAAATTGTAAATAAATTGACAGAGTTCTTTATATAAATTGTCGATTTTCACTTCGGTCATTTTCCCTGCGTGCAGGGAACGAACAACGTACGTTGCTCAGTTGAACGGGGACACACGCGAGACAAGTTCACGTAGATTTTAATGCAATTGTATCAGTATCATTAAAGGAATATCTTTTACATTAACATGCATTGTCATTTTCTTAAATGTAGCATATTTTCTTCGAAAGTAGCACAATTTGTATAAAGTGGTAGCACAATTATTTACGGTGAGTTTGTCAACAGTGGTCACGACATCGTCGATTCGACCACCGGCTCCTCAGCCACACACGTCGCGACGTGTGAAAAGTTTGCTCGTATGCCGACTCGTCCGTTGACTAGACCAGAACAGCTGCGTCTGTTTGTGGCCGTAGTATAGCCAGCGGCAGTCTCGTGGCGGCGAGGTCGGCCGGCTGCCGCGTGGCGACCGGACTGTACCTCGGGCGAAGGAGGTGGATGACCACGCACGGTGCCTTGTGGAGGGGGGGGGGGGGGACTGTAACGCGCCTCTTGGCTGTGGCCGGGTCTTCAACTGGATTCCACTCCGCGCTTGCGCAACCCGGCCGCCAGTGTCTCCCGCTCGCCGCAGGTGCCTGGCTCGTGTGTGGCGCGTCTCTTCATTGCTTCGCTCTTTCTCTCTCCCCGGCCTGTTTGTATCCTTCCACCTGCACCACTACTCATTGCTGTTCAAGGAGTGCATTGTAGGCCCTCGCAAGTCTTGAAATTGTGGCGTAATATTTTACGTATCGAATTGTTGTAACAGCCTATCAAAAGAACACCTATCAAAAGGGTCACGAGTATTTCGCGAATACACTCGGAGGCTAGGTAGACTCCAAACACTTGTTCTTTTCTCCTACTGTTGTGATTGGACGACAGTTCTTCAGACACGCCCCGTGTAACTGTGAGCCAGTAATAAACAGGAAGCAGTAGTGTGAGTGAGTGTTTAACAGTCATGTACAGAGGCCTCACTTGATCACAGCAACCAATAAGCAACAATGATGTTTGAAGTGTATAGAGGAATGTCCAGCCTAGCTTGCTGCCAGCTCAATCCGCAAAATACTCGGGGCTGTATCTATCAATTAATATTTCCAATAAATCAAATTTTGTAATTTCCATGTGTAACTGTATTTTATTTGCAAACAGAAAAAGCTGTTTTTTTTAGAATATTGTTTTTTTTACAAGTCCCAGTTGGATATTTCCCATTATTTTTTCACTGCAAATATTGTTTGACATTTAATGAGAAACTGTCTCGCTTTATCCCCCATTGTCGTCGCGGAAATTTGCATACAAGACTGGGCGAGTTATGTAAAGTGTCTTGGGCGCGTGCGAAATTCATGCGAGACAGAAGAAACGAATAAGAAGAGGGAGAGAAAGAATAACCCTCAGTCACCTTTATCCCCCATTTCCTGGAACATGGCATCCCGCAGAGAGAGAGTGTCATCCAGAAGTAGGGTTTGGGGTTGACACGTCTTGTTTCATACCTCAAAACTGTTTTCTGTCCGATGACTCCTAGAGGAGTGAGACCAACGGGATTAAATTATTTATGTGAGCGCCCACAAAAGAGGCGCAGGCCAGAAGTACTAAATAACTATGTGTTATAGGCTATTCACGGTAAAGTGAGCACTTTTGCAAGCCCTCTTATTTGGAATAATATTCAATAAATATATTTTCTTTTAGTCTTACTTTTTTTCCCCGAGTGCGGTGTATTATACGTAGCCACTGTGTTTATTGCTTGCATGATAATATTTATTTGAAAAGGGGGTTAAATAATATTTAAAAAAATTATCGAAAGAAAAAAGTAACTATGGCTTCGAAAGTGCTCACTTTACCATGAACAGCCTACCGTAATATTCACTGTGCCGTGACATTGCATTACTATTGAATCATGCAACTATGGATAATTCAGAAATGAATTTGTTGAGGATTGTGAAATTTTGTAAGTTTCCCTGCAGGCCTCGGATACGGACACTTTACAAACATGTAGACTTTGTCCTGCGTGACACTCGTGTCTTATCCCAGTACCTCGAGTTGTCTGGGCTGTACCGGAGGGATTTCGTGTGCGTTTTTGCTACATGTCCGTGTTAAAACGTACTGTCCTCTTTTAATCTCATAAGGGTTTAATTGTCTCTCCCACTGGCGTGCATCTCGGCACATTTGAAATTCTAATTAAGCTTTAAAAATGATGTAGGGCCTACTGGATAGACGTAAAATAATTGGATATTGTGTCCAAATTTGCTTTAATTCCAGGAAGTTTCATCTGCCGCTTTTGTGGCATGTTTGTAACTAGGCCACTTAAAATGAAGTGACCATTGCCTGACTTTGGCGCCGGGGCGAATTTGTAGGTGTTTGACGCCCCTAGATACAGTCATTTACTCCCGCTCATTTTTCCTTTCGGTTCTTAGTTTACAAAGGAGTATGTCTTATAATTTTTAAATCGTTGTAAATCATAGAAAATTCATTTTAAAATTTCCTTCATCATTACCCGAAGTTATTGGGAAATTCTCATGTTATTTTTATATTTCTTTAATTTCATTTTAAAAATTTTCAGAAATTACCATCCGAAATTTTTTAAATAGTAGTATACAGCTTTTTACTCGGCCTAAGGCTGACTAAAGTCGCTGGTCTGAGATGTGCTTTACGTTTTAAATGATAAACATAAATAAGTTCACGTGGACCAATACTCTGTCGCCGTTCAGGGCCATCTCAATTAATTCACCCATGTATGCTTAAGAAATCTCCAATAACGTAATATGCAGACCTTCCCATTCAGTTAGTACTATTTGTAAAGAGAAAGCAAAATATCTTCTTCTTGAAAACACTGTTATGGAAGATAGTTTGTCTTACGTCCGCGAAATAGGAATTTTTATAGTCACGTGGCAATAATTTGCTTTATATATTGAACATGACAGTAAACGAAAACAACAAAAGTTACTCGTTGATACAGTCGTTTTCCCGTGAGGTCCATCCATTGATTCATACATAATTACATGGATACAGTAAACAATACGCCGTGATTTTAATTGCAGAGATAAGAACGTCTGCGATGTTTGTGTGATGGAAGTATGTTCGTTTATGAGGATTACGTTAATACGTGTGCACTCTACACAATAAAACATTTATTTGTACTTGTTACAAACAATTCTTTGGTAACTATTTGCGAAAGGTTTTCTTGTAACTTTACAGCTACAATATTATATATTCACAACATACTGTTTTAGAAAAGATACACATTTATATACGTAGTTTAATGTTTAATAAACCTGAAGTCTACAACTCGTGCTTGTCAAAATTCAGAGTTACTTTTACACATTTCACACTAAGTTTGTTTGAAATTTACTCTTATGTATTTGCAGTGTTACAAAAATATTGTGTGTAACTAGTTTACAAATTATTCCTTGTAAAAATAAAAAAAAATAAAAATAAAAAACACTACGTTGTGTGTGTGTGCGTGTATGTGTGTGTGTGTGTGTGCGCGCGCCCGCGCTTCTATATATGAGATATTCAGATGGATATGCTCTCTTGATTAACTCACAGTCGTTATACAATGCACTTGTAATAACCACAAAGTTGTCTGGTCACCGCACGAAATCCCACGATAGATATTCCATTTGCAGTTGTGTATCAATTGTGCTCGGTGCGTATAAAGGCAAAATTGTATACTACGCACTCGTGAGCATCGACGTAGTCGTCCATTTTCCCACTCGGCGAGCCACTGTGACGTCAGATGGGTAAACACTTGTTCTGTGTTTGAGTCATTCCTCGCGAAAGCGTGTGTGTGGGTTAGCACTCGCCCAAACCTAATCACGGCTGCGGTGCTTTTAGCTTGCCCCATCACGCACCCGTGGACTGCTTTATTTAATATGTGTACTGGCTTGGAAGGGGGGGGGGGGGGGAGCTCAGAGCAATTTCGGGAGCGGTGACAAGCCTTCTGTGTCACGTGACGCCCTGAATCGACGATGGAGATAAGCCGGGAATTCCGCCGCCAACATGACCCTCTCCTGTCACGCATGTTTTCTTCCTTCGCCGTCCCAGTGAATTATGAATTACGTCGTTACGACCCACTGGTGCTCTAGAAAACCTTCCTAACAAGCTTACAGTTTCCCCTTCGATCGTGATGACGTTTGGCCTTCACCGTGATGTTATATGAAACACACGTCGGTCTGGAAATTCGGAAGGTCTTGGTTTCATGGTCTGCCTCAGACATGTGGAAAACAGGCTTGTGCTTAAAGACGCTGGCGAAATTTAGAGCGAAGACCCTGGTGATTTTTGTCGAACTTCACAAAATTTCCGAATGCGTCACGTGTCAGCCTTGTCTGGAAAACATATTGCTGGGCCTATGCGCGGACGCGGACCCCACGCCTGCCAAGGTGTTATACAGGCTGAGTCCTTAAAAAAATAAAGGCCCCGTGTCGATGTCATCCCGCAGCATGTCCTCGCCCGTGCCTTTCACAACTTTTGGTGTCGTCTGCACATCTGCCTCGAGATCAATGGCGGCAACTTCCAGCACCTACTCTAGGTATTTTGTTCACGCTGGACTGTATTTCCTAATCCCCTCGCTCTGTTACACACGTGTCCCATGGGGTCTCTTTTAAAGGACTCACCCTGTACATAGAAACCTGAAGATCTCGCGGATCCATTTTGGGGCAAGCTAGAATTCAAAACACGTGCGTTTATATAAGTTTAGCCATTGGTCCACGAGGTGTTTGACACCTCCTGGAGAACGGTGTCCAATCGTAGCCTTCCACTAACAGCAGACAACCTACGTGCAGTTAACATCGGCATATTTGTACATAGGACTGTAGAGTTTAGCGTGCAGGTCATTGAACTCGCAAATTTTTCAGGTCTCTAGTTATGCATGACCAGACTCTGTGTAGGAGGGGAGGGGAGATGACTTACCTCGACCCGCCTCTCCCTCACGCGGCCTCTCCCCCCGCTACATCACCAGGCCGGCAAGAACTGTCTGGTCATCACCTCCCTCGGCACAACTCGATGTGTGAAGAAGGTTTTGGGTCAGGGCCCCTTCGCTATAAACACGGCTGTAGTCGGAAGGTTAGTAGTGTGTGTGATAGCCACCAGGCTTGAGTGCGGCAAGTGTTTAGTGAAAAAATTACTGGCGGATGTGTGTGTGCGCTTGCGTGCGTGTGCGTGCGTGCGTGCGACGGCTACGAACGAGAGTGCTGCGGAGGGCGAGGTATAGTCCATTCACGGTTACTTCAGCCTTTTCTGAAGCCGTGTTAAAGTTCTACTTCCAGAATATTCCTCCGCCTCGTGCAAACTAAGCTCAAATATCCTGGTGGAGAATTACACCAGAGGACGACGCACCACACTCGTGCGCACTCATTTGTAACAGTATTTTGTATAAGAACTATTTCTCACTAAGCAAACAATTTGTCACTAAGCGCTACCAACATACCTATTTTCTCCCTGATTTTTATTCAGATAATTTATAAATGAAGCATTAAAATTTATAGATAAAATATGAATAACATTTCAATTTAACAGAAAAAAGGAACTTTTCAAAACTCAAGTATAAAACGCTTGTGGTACAGGGCGTATTTGGGAAATAACTAAACACGTCATACATGGGGAGATTTTTCAAACGTTTGATTCAAAAAGGCCGAAGAAACGATGAATGGCCTACATCCAACGATTGTGTATGGGTGCGCTTGGGGCGCTCCCGAACTTTCCGGACAGGTAAGACTGCTGATATCTGGACTGAACGAAGCCCAGTGCAAGTGGCTGCATGTTAAAATGTCGTGCCTTCATTGTTTTCTAATTTTTGTTCTGTTTTCTCACCGAGGAAAAATTTTGTAGCCCTGTGCAAGCATTGCTGATGTCGACTTCTGAAGGGAAAACTTATATATATATATATATATATATATATATATATATATATATATATATATATATATATATATATATATATGAATGTTTCTTTGTTTGTCCCGTATGCGTTCCTATACCATTCATCCGATTGCGATGAAACTTTGGTAAGTTGTTGTGCGCACGCCCGCGAAGACTTCTGAGGTGGTAAAACCATTTTACAATAGGTGGCGCGCGAGTTGTTTCAACAAATGAGTATATCTATGTATATATACCATTCATCCGATTGCGATTAGTACAACCATTTTACAATAGGTGGCGCATGAGTCGTTTCAACATATGAGTTTATTCTAGCTATTGTCTTACAAAAGACGGATGATGAATGAAGATGAGGCACTTAATCAAAATATGATAATTTGTTCCGTTTCAAATCTACAATGTACGGGAGCAGATCAGGGATTTGATTATTGATTGACATTTAATCTAAACAAACATTGTTTAGTATTACTTTTATAAACAAGACTAATTACTAATTTGAAAATTCACGTTACATTTAACTGTAGTAACGTTTAAATATAGTTGATTTTGAGCAGACAAAATATGTTTTATTTGTCCATCATTTCATACTTTAGCTAATCGCATTATCTATCATTTCTATGTATATTGCCTTAACGAACCCGGTATTTATAGAATAATAAATGTATTTATTATATTACTATATTTCATATAGTTTGGCGGCAGTTCGTTTGTGACATAATAAGTGGTGTTGATTGTGAAATTGTAATTGTCATCACAAAGCTTTTCTTTCGCTGTCAAATCAAATATGCCACCCAAACGAAAAGCGATTGGCCGATCTACACCTCAAGCAAAAAGGAAAAAGGCATCACGAGCTTAAGAAACTGACGAGCAACGGGAAGTAAGACTGGAAACCGTTGGAGTACGCACTGCTCGATCCAGACGAACACTGCACGCTGATTTAAATCTTGGTGCATTCCATTACGATTCTAATTATGATTACAGTCTTCATCCAAGTGTGGCTATTAAAAAAATGGATAAATTATGCGTGTATTGCAGTGCCCTTAAATTTATGATATGCCATTCGAGTTCAAATGTTTGCAGTTTCCGGTGCGACTCGCATTTGCAGTGACCATCAACAAGGCACTGGGACAATCGCTACAAGTGTGTGGACTAAATTTGGAAAATCCATGCTTCTCACATGGACAGCTGTATGTGGCCTGCTCACGCGTCGGAAAACCTTCTAACTTATTCGTGTACGCACCAGACGGAAAAACAAAAAATATTGTGTATCATAAAGCACTTCAATAAGCATATTTAAAACACACACTTTCTTTCTTTGCGTGGCATTGCAACGCATGCCGGGTAATCGCTAGTGTGTATGTATGTATATATATTTATTTATTCTATTCTCAATGGTGCCCAAGATACAGCTATGTGACTTGAATGCGGACATCACTTGCGCAGAGATGCGCACAGCGCACACCGATTGCGCAAAGGGATTACGTGCTGGGTCGTACAGAGTTTGGATTGTCGCAGTTAGGTTGGAACACTTGACCTTACTCCGCTAAATTATTGTTTGTGAGGTTGGTTGAAGGCCGAAGTCTACAGGCAAAAACAGCAAACAAGGAAGGAATTGCTAGCCCACGTGTTAAACGTTTTTCCGCACGTTTAGAAGATTGTGGAGACCAGCTCCGATTAAAGGCTGTTCACGGTAAAGTGAGCACTTTTGAGGTCCTAGTTACTTTGTGCTTACAGTAATTTTTTTACCCTTTAACCTCCTTTTTAAATAAATATTGTCATGCAAGTAATAAACAATGTGTGTACATTCCACCACACTCGGAAGTTTACTTCTAAGGCTGAAATGAAATATATTAGTTGACTATTATTCCAAATGAGAGGGCTTTCAGAAGTGCTCATTTTACCTTGATTAGCCTATACCAACACAGAACCTGACTATCTGAGCTGCAAAATGCATAGAGGTTGGCGATGGCATTTGTGAGCGTGTGTTGTATAGGTTAGTTACGCGATACAACCCAACAAGTTACGATCTGTTCGTTTACTACCGTCCCCATTCCTGTCAATTTCAAATATCTGTATTTCGGACAACTTTGCGAATAGAGCATATGCGAATAGAGCATGACGTTTTCCCTTCAGAATGGTCCATACAACCACCTCTTAAAGTATCTCCGTTTCCCCGTAAAGCACCCAGTATACTCTGTAGTAAAACCGCTAACTTTAACGTTTTGCGACTGCTGTACTAACTTTTATTTTATCTTCAGTTGCGGTTATCCTCGTCCCGGTCACGGTTGTAATCACACTCAGTGAAAAGTATCCAGTTAAATCCCAAAAATAACTATTTACAAATTGGATGGAATATTTAATTAATTCTAACATGTATTCTCTTAAACAGGCAACTATTGTAGTACTTTATGTTACATCCATGGCGCCGTAAAATCATTTTATACATTTTTCTCAGAAAAAACTCATCATAAATACAATATATCCTATTTTGTTTGTGATTATGGTTTCCTAAATAAGTCTATCTTCAGAAGAACACATGTTAACATTTACCTTTTTTTTTTTACTTTCTAATTTAAAGGTAAAGCATAACTATTGCATAATCACAGCGTGCCCTAATCGTATTTGTCTAATACCCGATATACTTAAATTTAAATCTTGCACCACAGCAATCACAATACAATTAGACTTTCCATAAGTCTGTGCGTCAAACTGTTAGTGAATGGTATGTGAGACCGAGACAATTTGCGATAAGAAGAGACACTACAATTTTGTGTCAAACTCAATGTTATGGAAGTATATTCTAGCTTTGTATATGTCTTTGGACCTTCGTTCAACAGACACGCCCTAGAGGGGTCGGAACCAATAGTAAATATTCAGGACTCGGGCGCTTTCATTCCATGTGGGTGACCTGAACAGCACAATAAGCTGACACTGGCAGCTGTCTCAGCCAAAGAGCAAATGACCTCTGCTCGAGTAGACAGTGTACTGTTGTGTTTAGTCTTGTGCCTTATGTAACACTAAATGATAGGACCTCTGGCAATCAGTTATATCAAGACCGTCGGTTCTTTTTTTTTTTTTTTTCGCCGTCGTCAAAGCAACCTGGAAAAAGCCTTCAGGCGCGAAAGATACACGTTCATGAGGTAGGAGCTGAATCGTGATTTTAATAAATAAAATGTGTAAATTCACTGGGTCAGTAAGGCGGAGTTTGTTCCGGCACCGCCGTCTCTGAATCAGAACGCTCCAGGGAAAACGCCTTTATGCAAAATATTTTTTTAAAAGTCGTATTAGACTAAAATGCTATAGGAAAAACGCTTGTAGGCATAATGTCTTTACCCTGAAGGACACCGAGAAAAAAATCCTACAATTGCGATCTGTGACCAAGAGATATTTGTGGCAGCAAACTATAACCGATATTTTGACTTCTACGTTTGTCACCTCGGTCCCGATTCCCAGGATCAGCCCAATTATCTCACGTCGTATCTTCAGCAAAGATGATAATTGTTTCCTTGGCCTATAAATGAGGGCGTTATTGGCCTAACGTCATGGCAATCTGGGTTCGATCTTCGGCCGACTCCAGTCCGTATTTCCATACATGGGAACTATGGCATAATTTGACAATGGCTGGTGGGTTTGCCCAAGACACTCCTTTTCCTTCCCTAACGTAAATCCTGTATTAGGGTATCATTTCATGTTATGCCTTTAACGAAGACGTTTGTCTGCGAGTCACACAGAACTGAACAGTGGCGTATGGTGAAGTGTGGCAAGGTAAGCTGGTGCTTGCTCAGTGCTGTGCACACTCGGCATACGCAGTAGGAACCGGCAATCAGAGTGAAGCTGCTAGGAGAAATGGAATGTATTGCGGCAACTCACGAGAGAGCGATGAGGTACCCGTTACACACGTGTTGTGACGTCAACTGCACTGTTACGTTTAAATGGCCGATTTGTTAACTAGCGAACGATTATATATAGCTCAGAGAAAAACACAGCTTACCTTGCGACAGTTGGCTACACGCCACTGAACCAAAGAGTGCCATCACTTTGGTGGTCTACGATGGGCCACCCTCTCATGCGCAGTTTATTTGGTACACTGTAAAAATACATGTACACTTTTTGGTAATGCTACATTTTCAGGTGTAATTTGTAAAACAAGTACAGTAAGTTTAAATTTACAGCAGTGTACAACTTTATTCATAACATAGTACAATCATATTATAAAAAAACACAAATGTATTGGTATATTAACAATAAGAGGGGTAAAAATTGACAAATTTGAAAGTACGTGTAAAAATTCACGAACATGAAGAATTAAAACCCAAATCTGTGTATGTTTACAACTACGCCATTGTTATATTGAAACATGTACATCGGTGTAAAAGTACATAGTGTTCTATTTCATTCAAAATGTAGTACAATCTTACTGTAAAAACACAAATGTACTGGTATAGTGAAATTACCAAGGGTGTAAAATTACAATTTCGAAAGTATATGAGCATACATTTGCACATACAAATTTGCTGTAACTTGAAATTTTTATGCGTAATTACCTAAAACGAGTACAATGTTTGTAATTTTACACTAATGTTACTGTGAATTTAATTATAACTACAAGTATTTGTTTAAAACATGCGATCTAGCGGTAGGGAGTAGAACTACTTCGAACCCCTTTTGTGTGTCCAAAAGAAATCTTAACTCCCACTGCTGAAATATCTTTTGTATATAATTACCTACTATAACTGAAGTCAATCGTTATCCTCATATTGGAGATAACTTTTTATAACTCTGTAAATTTACAGAAGCTTTGTAATTACAATTGCAGTGAATCTGCGATTTTAATTTTTTGTTTGTGAGAAAATACACATACACAGTAGTGAAATTACAATTACGATGTTTGTGTAAATTTCCAGTATATGGCAGCAAATATATAATTTACATAGTCAAATTACATGCACGTAGTGCCTATTATTTAACATCATAATAAGATAAAATTACAGACTGGTATGGTAACATTACATCTACAGTGTACATGTAATAAGGTATGATGAGCATTAAACAGTAACAAACTGGTGTACTAAAATTACCATAACAATGATTGTATTCATTTACAATGTGTGGCAGAAAATTAGTAGCAAGTATAGTAAAATAACATGTATTGAGTACATGTGATTTAATGTGATTATTAGTAACATAAACTCACAGGTATGATGAAATCACACTAACAAATCTTGTGTAAATATTTATTATGTTGATTGATATAGGTAAAAAACTAGTAAAATGACACATACAGAGTACTTGTGATTGAACATAATAATTAGTAAAAAGTCTAACAAGTATAGTAAAATTTCACTGGCATTGTATTTGTAAATATACATGGGGACACACAGTTAAAGTACTGTACATGTAGAAATACACGAACATGTTTGGAGATTGTGCTGCCACGTACATTCGTGTAAAAATACACAATTTTTTACAGTGTACCTACCACTGCTGCATTAACTGACACACTTTCTTTCGAAAATTCCAGTGCTGTAACTATTTAGCGTCATATATTTTATGGCGGTCTTATACTTTGTGACTGCGAATGTCTCTGGGAAGTACATTTCCCCCAATCAGTGGCTTCGAACGTGCTCACGCGAACTGTTATCGCTTCTAGCGGTCAGATAACGAGGCATTTCAGGATGCTTGTTTTCTTGGTTCGTTTCTTGTCGCGGCACAAAGGAGCGCGCCACTATCGCCCGCAGCTTCCTTGCCGAAGCATCGGCCGTGCTTTCCGTTTTCTCTCGCGGACCTACGCGCGTCTCCTCCATACAGACGTCTCGTCCTCGTTACAGACACAACCTACTCCTTCTGTAGGAGTGAGTGAAGAGATTTAGTGAAATGTGAGTATGGAACAGCGCCGGAATTAAAGGGAGCGAGGAAACGGGAGATCCCCGAGAAAACACGCCGACCATCCTCCGGCACGATTCCCACTTGCGAAAATCCAGAGTGAACCAGCCAGGGATTGAACCCGGTTTGCCTTGGTGGAAGGCGAGCAGTCTAACCGCTTGGCCACCGTGTCCCTCCCACCCCATATTTTGTAGGAGTCAGGAGAGCCTAGTCTACTCGCGGTGTCTTCACGCTATATGAATCAACCATTTGAAAAATCACACCATTTATGACGAGTTTTGTTATTTCTTAAATATGTCTTGTATCATAAGCATTTTATATTTTTGTTAACGTGAAATGATCTTATTTTTTGTTGAATTGGACTTTTACTTACGCTGTATGTATAAATCATAATATTTCACTTTTAATTAATATGTATAAAAACATCGGCTCTGAATACCTCGCCATTAAAGGCTGCCCAAAATCTCTTCACACTGGAGTCACTGGCCAGCGACGTGTCGGGACACCATTCGCCAATCAGCGCTTGCTAACCTACTTGCCATCCGGTAGCCCAGCCAATAGGAAATATTTCGCAGGATGCAGACAAACACACACAGAACCAGTTCCAAGAGCTTCGCGCAGCCAATCATAATGGGTACGCCACTTCAAAAGAACCTCCACGCCATTTTGTATCTGTATACTTGTCTACTCTGTGGTGCGAGATCGTATAAAATCGAGACTGCGTTTCGTTGCCTTTTCATAACTGGTTCAGAGTCAATCGAGCAGATGTCAAGTAGGACAAGTGAAACACTAGTACAAACTTTGAGTCCTGATTTGTACCGAAATAATTCCGTGAATTTTTCACTCTTCTAGCTGTATGCTATTTTCTAACATTACGCTTTTCACAGTTGTATACTTCGTAAGTAATGAATCTACGACTTTGTCATTGCGAGCAAGTAAATCCTCAAACGACCGCACACACAAAATACTTTACACTTGCTGTTGCGTTCTTGGTTTTCTATCTCTGTTTACCTTGTACTTCATTTCTTTTTAACACCAAATCCTGAATGCATTCGTCACGTTAGGAAGGTAGCTTGGGAGAGCGGAGAGCGTAGAGACGTTTGGGCGGAACTTACCATCGCGGTCTTGAGAGCCGATGAGGGTGAAGCGAGGTATAGAGCAACGCCGCAATGCAGAGGGGCAGGGGAGGGGGGGACGAGGAATCCTCTAGAAAACCCGCCGACCAGCGGCATCGTCTCTTACGATTCCCATGCGTGAAAACCCGGAGCGGCCCCGCCGGGAACCCAGCCAGGTTCGCCGTGGTGGGAGGCTAGCACTCTAGCTGTTGCGCCACCGCGGCTGGGGCTTAACGTATCGTCTATAGCGAGGTCATTAGAGACGAGGAAAGTTGCTCAGAGAAGCAGACACTTGGAAGGACTCGACCATGGTCCGTTACGTATTAAGGAAACAGCCAAGCATTTGATGAAGTTAATAAAGTTCTCAGGTGTTGAGTGATTTCGGAAAACCATGGAAAACCGAAACCAGGACAGCCGAACCGGGAATTTAACCCGGGTCCTCCCGAATGCAAGTCCAGTACGTTACAGTTGCGCTACCTTGCTCGGTGCATTCGTTAAGTTTTGGTGTGTAGAAAAATAATGTCCTCTGGTACAGCTTGGATTTTCAAAGTACAGTGTTTGGTTCTCTTAACATTTTAGTCAAGATTGGAATATTTCACGAATTAATTTTAGGAGACGCTAGACCTCGAACACGTGTGTATTTCTGCTGTGTTTGCAACTGTATCAGAGTTAATTTGTATCCAAGTTAATTAGTCAGACTTAATTAGTGTCGCAGGTGAACTCTTGCATTTAACATACCTGCTAGGAAACAAGCACCGGATTCCGCGCCACCTGGTCTGAGGTAGAACTGGCAGCATCCAATTAACAGCAAGTTGATTTTCGAAAATACATTGTACCATATGGAGCCTATCCCACAGGATGTTTAAAACGCGAAATTATCCTGTTCCTAATTTTTTTAACTTAAGTTTGCCACACCAGTTTACCAGTAGAAACTGTACTCACTGGTAAGGGCTGTTCGCGATAAAGTGAGTATTTTTTAAAAGAACCTTTGAAAAAAGTCACTGCTCCCACCTGCATGTATTTTACATGGCGCATTGAGACATTCGCCCAGTAAAGTTGGTAACGATGGAGAGAAAGTAGTTCCATGTTTTAACGTCGAATAAAAAGTGTTAGGTAACAGTAATTTCTGAGTTTTACTTTACCGACGTATGAATAAAGTGACAAGGCCAATGCCAATGTTAATTTTACGTAAGGCGGAGGAATAAACAACGTGCATACAAGGAGGTCGTAAGCAGGGCTTTCAAAAATGCTCATTTTGCTGTGAAGAACAGCCTTTATCCTTTGTGTAAGTTAAGATCACTGCCAGACTAAGCATGTATTTTGTTCTACCATATGAAATTATTGATTTTTTTTTTTAGTTTAAAGGGGTAATAAAAATGTTTGTGTATGTTAGATTCAGTGTAGACTAGATACTGAGAAACGGAATATAATCAACTTATGTCTGTTAGTAGGAAATTTTATTTGCCAGTATGTCGGAGTAAAAAATGTCCCAGTCTGAGTAATCGGAAGTCAGATACGATGATTGAGGAAATGGAAGAGGCGTTCCTTAAGTAAGTGTGCCGTTAGATTCTCGTAAAAAGGCTCTGGAAAAAAAAAATTTAATTAACTTTCTACGTTGTTGAGTTGAGATTTTTGGGCGGCTCTTAACAACGAGGTCTTCGGGACCGAAGAGGATGAAATCAGGCGTGAACGGAGCAGCACCGGATTTGCAAGGGCGGGGGAAGCGGGGAATCCCCTGAGAAAAAACCCCACCGACTAGTGGCATAGTCCGGCACAGATTCTCACTTGCGAAAATCCGGTCCGGGAGTGGCCCGGCTTGGGGATCGAACCCCGGTTCGCCCTCGGTGGGAGGCGAGCGGGCCAACCGCTGAGCCCACATTCGAATTCGCAGACGTTTTGCACGCGGCTCTGGCGTGCGTGTCCGTCTAAGTGGGGCGAGCCACAGTGTGTCCCTGCGGTTTTGAAACGCCTGGCGTATCGCTAACGCGATCCATGCTGGTACCTGTTACTCTTACGAGTGCCGGCTCTGTTTACGGAGGCGGCTGCGCGCGTTAATTCGTGACAAGCGACCTACTTCCGTCTCCTCGTCTGTCGGCAGCTATGTACCTACAGCAGCTGGGTTTTCAAACTTTTTTTTTTTAAACGATGCGGGCTGGTCCATTTTGTCGCGCATTTCTGTTGCGCCTCGCTGGTTACCGAGCAAAAATACATCACACGTGAACATATCTACATTTGTTTTTTGATGCGCGTGATTTAATTTGGAAACATATAAAATGCCTGACGTTTCTATATTTACCGCTGTTTTTTTTTTTTTTTTTATGCCGCGATAACAATTACTCTCCCTCAATTATTGGACTCGATTTTTTTTATTTTCTGTTTGAAAATGCGAATCGCGTAACGGAAAAAAAAATTAGCTCGCCCCAACTGCGTCATTTCCGTTTGTTCCGATCCGTTTCACAATTCATCGGCTGTCGCGAACTTTGTTTGAACTCTCAGCTGTGAAAATATCCAGTCGGGATCACCACGGAGTAGATAATAGTACAGAGGCGAAATGGCGTGAAGGTTATTTTGGTGTAGGCTAACTGTGTTTTCTGACTGTGCAAGGCTGTTGATACTTGTGTCTGATTGGCTACTGTGTGCTGCGAAAGATTCCCTATTGGCAGGGCGGCCGGCTGGCAAGTGGGTCAGCTGACATGATTGTCGGCCAACGTTCCGACCTGTTGTTGAGCAGTGACGCCATTGTGCTGTAGTTCGCGGAATAAATAGCTATTTCACCTCTGCATTATTAAATAAAGGCTGTTCACTATAAAGTGAGCACTTTCGAAATCAACCTTCGAAAAAATTCACTGCACCTACCTGCATACATATTTACGGGCACCCTGATTGACACGCGCTTAGTTAAATTGGTAACGATAGATGGTAAAGTAGTTCCGTAACGTAACGTCGAATAAAAAATGTTAGGTAACTATTTCTGCTAACTCTGAGTTTTTTTTTTAATGCATCGAAGTGTAAAAATTAGCAGATTTATTAAATATTTACTTTTCCAATAATTTTGCAGTTTCACTGGACCGACGTATGAATAAAGTAATGAGGCCCATGGCAATGTTAATTTTACATATGATGGGAGAATACAAAACGCGCATACAGGTAGATCATGTGGGGCTTTCAAAAGTGCTCATTTTATGGTTCTTATGTAAAAAAAAATGTTGAAATTTCGTTGCTTTAACATCTTTAGAAATGAATGTAATTTCGACCACGCGATTGTATATAGTTGTAACCGTCAGGTTAAACTCATTCAGACTACTGAGATGATAATTTGCATATCTTATTCTGTATGGGAATGTTGCACACGCACAAGCACAGTAGCACAACGCTGCTAGGAACACCCCGAAAATATAATTCAATGGCTAGCCGCTTCAGCGATCGCTGTGCAGTATTTCCTGTCTGCTATAACTAAAAACTATGCATAGGTGGAGGTTTATAGTGGGATTTACTTTGGAACGAATATACTAAACGATATTCTGGTTGTTTGGTAGCCTTTAATTTCCACAAACAAGTTCATCATTGTTAACAAGTCACAGTATGATTTTATGTCCAGTATGATGAAATTGAACTAATCAAATGAGCACACATAGAAGCTCAATATGTCTAGCGATATTTGCAGTACACGTACAGTATTTAATATTTTTTGTCCGCTGATGTATTATCCTGCGTGTAAAACGTCACAATAATAATTCCAAGAGATTCGTATTAACACGCAATTTTTCTATTACGTGCAGTAGTAATTTGTTTTTGCTGTAAAACCAAGTACAGCATTTTGTTTTGTTATTTGTGAGTCGTAAGTAACTAATATTGCTATCAATGTAATATACTGTTATGCGATTAAAGGGACTGTAAAATTAAGAGTATTGTAGCGATGCCGGGGATATCTCCTACAGTTTGTAGCATAAAAAAACTTAGTGTACATAACCCCAAATATGCCATAAATAGAAAGCTCCAAGGATCTAGTCACGCAGGTGTGTGTGACCTTGAAATAAACTCAAGTAGCAACTAGGCCGAGCCAAAATTCCCACTCCAGCAACAATTTCACATGCATTATAATAAGGATATCTATTATTGCACACCACTAAATATAATTTATGAATTTAAAAGTAAATGAGCAAGGTGTTAAAAGGAAAACTCTCAATTTCAAAATGATCAACAAAACATATATATTCACCGACTCAACATAGGTTAACAATAAATATTTTCTATACACACTGGAAATAATTTAATTATACTTTGGTTCTTTCTTTTGAGTGGCATTGTGTAACTTTTAAGCGAAATTTACTAATGGGGTTCTATAATAAGAAACTTTAAGTTTAAAATTAAAAATACAAAAGAATTTTTGTATTGACGATACAACAAATTTATCGTGACAAAAATAATGATATAACTAATTTTTGTGATAGGTTGACTGAGAAATTAACAAAAGTTTTTAATTTAAAAATAAACTTTAATTGCTTAAATTTTGTGGTAGCGACCTGCCAACAGTTCATGCACATGCCGAAAAACTTGTAAGTTTGATAGCTGGGCTATCCTGGAGGGTGACCAATGACGACATCAAGGGAGACTCGCCACGCCTTGGCTGCAGGGCAGCACAAATGGTAACAAAGCAGTATAAAGATTAATGAGGCGACGAAAGACACGCACTAAAACACCAAACGCGGTAAATGTAGTGGGATTACCACATGAAGACCAAAGTAAGCTGGAGCTTGAAATATTATTTGATCACGGCATTACACGAGATGATGAAGAAGGCGGAAGTAGGCGCGTTCAGAAAATACCAGTGACGGGCACTGTTGTTGGGTCGCTTCAAAAATCTCAGATACAAATAATTCGTTAAGCGGTATTTTAAATTAGTACCAGAAATACATGATAAACTAATTTTAACAGAAAGGAATCGAAATAAAATTATATTAATAGCAAAGAGCATGAATGTGAAAGCCACAAATAAATATTCCGTAACGGAATTTACTTTATTTCAACATTTAACATTTCGATCGGTTGAAACACTAAAGTATTTCGATCGATTGAAACCGTGGTTTATACGTAATTAGTATAATTGGTGACCTATAAATTTAAGAAAATCAAAAGTAACGAAATCACAGAATATTAATAGCTAAATAAAGGTATTACAGAAACAGTGACAAAAAGTTATTTAACCTTGTTTTAGATAAGATGCAAAAAAAAAAAAGTGCTGGAAAAGAACACAAAGGGCTTTGCCATGAAAACAAAAATATCCCCAGACAAAAAACACGTTTAAAAGGACACAGTCAAAAAAACGAGTGGTGAAAAAAACCTCGCAGTAATTATGTAACAACGTTACCTGCTTACTGTGCTTTCAACATTAGGGTTGTGCTTATGTTGCGACAAAACAGATTTTGTGTTTAATTGATGCTAACACCTGTGTAAACGATTATCTTGTATTTCCTTTCCTTTAAAACAACATTCCGATGTAAAATAAATCAAGCAAAATTATTTTGTAACAAAAATAAATATTCCCTCCGAAAAAGAAAAGTTTTAGGGGGGGGGGGGAAGGAGAATCGAACTCGCACCTCCCGGTCACGAGATCTGCCTTCCTACCAACTACTCTATTTTGATACGTCCGGCTTCTTTTCATATTGTAGGTATTCGATAACATATTACAAACTGTAGTACTCTTTCGTTATGTGGAAATACTTCATGCTGTAGAAATATATGCATATTTTGCACGCGTAAACTGCTTCGCAAGGTTTAAAAGTTGATCTAAGTTACATTCAGTTATCATTCTACGCTTTTATATTTAAATATAGTGGTTTCAGTTTGCAATTGGCTATCGCTGTTCACTAGAATCCGCCATTTTACAATGTCAAGTCAGTATGAATTGGTGTTGACTGGGCATTACTTTAATGTCGTAGTAACACAAATATTTTGTTCGTAATGTTCTTTTTAGCGTAATACAGTATTTGGTCCCGGCAACATTACTTAGACGCTTTACTAACATTAACACTTGAACAGCATATTTGCATTATAGTAATATAAGACTTTGTCGCAACATTATTAATTTTACTACAACAAAAACGTTCAAAGAAATTGCTCAGTAGCAATATTTTGTTTGCAGAATTACTTTCTACTGCAGCCTGTATCCCGAACGCAAAACTTACCTCGTGGTAATAGCCACACGTATCAGCAACGTGACAGGACATAATTGGGTCACCAGCGCAGTAAAGACGAACATGCTTGACAGTGCCCTAACGAATGGGTATTGGCTGTTCTCAATGCATTGAAATGAACCTGCGTAAAATTTCACTGTCCCTACTTGCGTATATTTTAAGTGGCACACTAACTGGTGCGGACACAGCAAAGTTGATAACATCGTGTGAGGGAGGAGGGAGGGGTATAGTAGTTCCATGTCGTAACGTTGAATTGTAAATGTCAATAAAACATTTCAGGATACTCGTATTATTTTTCTTGTTGTCAGTTTTTTTCATGCACGTGAGTGCAAAAATTAACAAATCTGTGAAATATTTACTTTTTTAATAATTTCACGGTCTCACTTTACCTAAGCATGAATGCAGTGGCTATTTTAATTTTTACATATAGCATAATAATATACAATGTGCATACAAATAGATCATAAACATGACTTCCAAATGTGCTCAGTTTACCTTGAACAGCTTATAAAAACTGTTTCAATGTTTGAAAAAATGGCTGCCCATAACTCTCTCTATATAGATGCTATAGTATACACTGGTATGCAAGCTGCCAGATTGGCAGTGAAATTGTAAAAAATAATTATTAGACTCTGCGATGTATTGTATGTGTTATATATATATATATATATATATATATATATATATATATATATATATATATATATATATATATATATATATATGGCAGCAGAACTCATTATTGTTGCGTATATACGCGTTCAAGTACGTATTTGCCCGGTATTATAATATTTACATGTTAAAAAATCCCACGGCTTCACTTGAGATGATCCATAGCAGTGCATATCTCACGTATAGTGGAAGGATACAGAATGAAAAAATATATATATCCTGAGCATATCTCAATAAGCCGTGAGCAGCGTATAAACTCCTTCAACAGCACGTTACTAGGCCTTCTTGCAGAGTCTGAGTCATGGCGAGCAGAGGGTGGATCACTCCTACAACAAAGGGCCCACCACGACGTCGAGGCTGGCGTGGTCCTGCAGCGGTCTGTATCCCTGGGCGGTGCGGCGGCTCGTCGGCTTCCTGTGTTCCCCTCGTGTGCCCCTCTCTTCTTAAGAACAGGTTCTATCTCTTCCTCATAGCAGCTCATCCTCTGGAGCCCTTCCCCCCCTCTTCATCCAGTGCTTCATGCGTTCATCACTGTGCGCCCGTTCACCTGTTCGTGCGGGAGTGAGCGCGCGCTATCCTTCCGCCCGGCAACAGCTGCGTCGCCTCGCGACCTGCGTCCGCACTGCCTTTACTACTGAACAGTCGTTAATTAAAGAATATAGTCCATTCACGGTTACTACCATTTTTTTCAGAATTACCGCTCAAGTTCTACTTCCAGGATTTTCCATAAACTAGAGATGGTAGATAGGTAGTTGGGCTTAAGGCCAGGCTTCACCATGCATGGGCGTAAAGTGAATCAAAGGCTAAATTCGGACAAAGATCTCTGTCTTTTTTGCGATAGTACTTTGAACTAAAGATTTTTTTGTTAGAGATTGAATTCATCTAGATTTGTAAACTTTCCAAATTTTAATTTTTTAAGTTTAAAATGTACGTTTTCATTATTTATAAAACTGTAAAACTATAGAAATGATTAAAAAGTTCGTTTAAAATATAAAAATTAAATTTCAATTACAATTTTAAGCTACATGAGTAATGAAAGAGAACAATTTTACTTACATACGAAATTATTTTATATATTATTTATCATTGTTAAAATTACCCTGTTTTTCTTTAAACATAGAAGATATTTATAATCTGGCACATTACTGACACTAGCACTTATCTAGTGGCGAAAAATTTTTGGTTACCAACCTTTTAATATGGATGTCCCCAACCTGTAGCAGAACTAACATTAACCCAGTCTTGAAAATTACGCCAAAGGAACAATGCGCCGTATTCGTGCGCACTCAGTGTAATTATACTATGCATGAGAACTATGTATTACTAGGTATTACCAACACAAATGTTTTCTCCCTGTTTTTATTAATATTAATATAAAAATGTATAGTATAATTTTAAATAAATATTAGTAAAAATTCGATTTATCCAAATATAAAACGCTTGTAATACATAACATATTTTAGGAAACAGCCAAGCACGCTATACACGGGGTGATTTTTCAAAGGTTTGATTTAAAAAGTGTGAAGTAACCGCAAATGGTCTATAAGTAATCACAGTTATCTCACACGGAACATCATCTTCCTACGCTGTGTTCGAATTCACTGCAACATGTCCTCCTTCACTTGTCCATGATCCCTTCAGTGCCTACAATTTCCCACATTTCCGTGATCCCTTCGTGACGACGTGGCTATAGTTTCGAACACCCTTCTTCGTTTCGCAATTGTTACAACTTTCAACGCATATGCGAAAACGATCATATAATTAGAGGCTATTCGTGGCAAAGTGAGCACTTTTGAAAACCCTCTCATTTGAAATAATAGTCGATAAATATTTATTTATTTTGCTCTTAGACGTTAACTTCCGAGTGCCGTGGAATAAACACACTGTGTTTATTACTTACACATCAGTATTTATTTAAAAAGTTTGTTAAAGGATAAAAGATGGCCAAAAGAAATAAGTAACTACGGCTTCAAAAGTGCTCACTTTAACGTTAACAGCCTATATGAACGCATTTTCTTAAGTTGACTGTGTACGGACAACAATGTCCAGCAATTTGCAGGAATACGCTGCAAAACTGTTATAAACAGCTAGAAAACGAAACTTATAGTGCAGGGCGTGTCAAGGGGACGTCGATAGTGCCATCAGCTGAAGGGAACATTCTAGGATGCATCTGAGCCCTTAACGCGATTTGGGACAGCGACGACAATATGATGTCACGTTCCTGATGCTTTTTTTTTTAGGCCGCGGAGCCAGATGAGGACCCATGGCTGGCGAATTAGAACTATGCTCCGGATTCTCGATTCACAACTGACCTGATAGTTCTCAAGTCCAGCTAATGAAATCTTCGAGACAAACCTGTTATTTTACTTTTAATTGCTAACTATTCCTAACCTAACCTCGTATAACACACTCATGAGTAAGTATAGATGATATATAAGCAGAGGTGATTATCAATGCAAGTTAATTTTACAAATAAAATCATAAACCTGCACAAACACATTTTTTAATATATATTTTCGATGCTTACATTACTGTAAATAACAATTTCCGCCAACAACGTCGACTTCTCTTTTCTGATTGGTCAACGCCGCAATACTTTTAATTAATACATGAAATATGGCGATTTATGTTAACACTTAAGTAAAATCCAACCACGCACACGACCTGCTAATTTCTATTGTAAACCAACACAAACCGAGTACTTCTGTACACGCCACAACTCTTAATCTAACGATTATTTCTTCAATTGTGAACCCGGCATTATCGCTCTTTCAGACTGAGCAGTCAGTCGCCCGTTTTTTTAATAGACGATGCGTTGAAATTCCTCGCCTGTCCATACCACCCGATTACGATAAAACCACAAACAAAAGGCCTAATTACGTTACCTCTGCAATACGAAACGTGCGCAAAGCAGTTGTTCCAATCCCTCGCACGTTATATTACTTGCGGCAAGTTTCGCGCATCTACTGCATGTGATCTGAAGTACAGATGCTTCGCATGCTGACGCACGTTGGTGAAATCTGGTGACGGGAACGTGCCACAACTTAGGTTAGAAGGTTATAAAGCTAAAAGATTTGTACGATGCCCTTAATTAGTGAAGGATTACACAGAATGCTCGAAAATTCCCCTTACAAACTCCTAGGACTTGTAGAGGGGAATGAGTAGATGATCTTTTTGAATAGGAACCCATGTCCGGAAACGTACCGTTTCCGTGCTACAACCGTTTCAAAACAGGTACTTTACCATGACCGTCCAGAATACCTGCCCACACATTGATAGAAAATCTGCGCTGGAATCCCTGGACATGCGTGTTATTAGGGTTTCCGTCTGTCCAGACATGGCTGTTTCGAGAATCGAGAACACTGTTCCTAGTGAATTTACATTCATCTGTGAACAAAACGCGACGTGGGAACGGGCTCGTCGACGCAGCGGTGCAGAAACCACGTGCAGAAGTTAACACGTGGTGCAAAATCGGCTAGACCCAAAGACTGTACCGTTTGGAGGTGGTAAATATGTAGTTGTTGCGCATGTAGAACCTCCCAGACTATGCTGGGAGCAACACCCATTGCGCGCGCAATTGTTCGCGTACTCTCTGACGGACCCTGTTCAACGTGATGTAGTGCAGCATCTTCCGATTCGGGAGTGCAGCGTCTCTTTGGAGCACCACTGTCGTTCCTGTGTCAAAAAGGGTATGCGATGGTGCCGCACGTTGTGGATAACGCTCTTGATACAAACGACGCGCTGCTCTTCCATTACCTTTAGCTGTGCCATACACAAGAATCGTGTTTGTGTATTCCCCCAAACGTGTACTCGACCATGTTAATCGGAGACACAAAAGGCGCGTGAATGGAGCTCGAGGCAGGGTAGACGCCGTGTGATTGTCTGAAGTAATGTACTGCCTACCCGGTTGCATACCAACACAAGCACATCCGAGACATTGCTCTTTCCCTCGGCGGAAGTGGACGTGTGATACACCTGATTTTAAATGGTTGTAGCACGGGAACGGTATGTTTTCGGACATGGGTTCCTATTCAAAAGATAGTCTGTACTCAGTTCCCTCTACAATAAAAGTCCTGGGAATTTGTAAGGGGAATTTCTGAGTACTTATTTGCGTAATTTCCAGTGTGGTTGAACTACGTTACGCGCGCGCGCGTGTGTGTATATGTATGTATGTATGTATGTGTATATATATATATATATATAAACTAATGTTTTCATAAATGAACGCTAAGTTTGTTTACATGTTCTGCCGCAGTTTCCCCATCTTTATTCCCAACCAACGTGTCGAATCAAACGTACTGCTGTTGTTCCGTTCCGTTGTGTAGACAACAGCGTCTCTAGTAACGGAACAACATTGCACGAGTTTTCTGGCAACCGCATCTGTGCAGATGAGGAACCATGGACCTAGGTCGCTCTTGTCTGGTTGTCGTTGGACGATTGCGTTTAATGTATGCACGGAAAGGAAGTAGGTCTATTATTCTGCAAGTTGCCTCACAGTTGAGTGGAATTAGTGATCACTAGCCATACTGCCGCGCGTCTCGTGGTGATAAGAGATTTTGTAGAATGAATTCACGACTGTCGGTTGATTAAACGTTTATTTCCTCTGGAGGTTGTTCTAGGTTGCCCGACGCCTTCCAGGCGCTTATTTGTAACCACTGATAAATGTTGTTCACGGTAAAGTGAGCACTTTTGAAATCTGCTTTAAAAAGAATGTCATTGCCCCTACCTGCATGTATTTTAACGTGCGGACCGACTGGCATGCGCACCGTAAAGCTGGTAACGATGTGGAGAAAGTATTTCTACGTCTTAAAGCTGAACTAAAACCTGTTCACGGTAAATTGAGCACTTTTGAAAGCCCTGGTAAGATCTACTTGTATGCACGTTGCATATTCTTCCATCTTATGTAAAATTAGGCTAACATTTCCATGAGCCTCATTCCTTTTATTCATGCGTCGGTTAAGTGGAAATGTGAAATATTTAAAAAAGTAAATATTTTACAAACTGCTAAATTTTACATTTCGATGCATTAAAAAAAACAGAAAGCTATGAGAATAATTTAAATCTCATAGATTGTTACCTTTACACTTTTTATTTGAGGTTAAGATATGGGACTACTTTCCATCCAACGTTACCAACTTTACCGGGCGCATGTAACTTAGTGATCCCATTTAAATTATATCTAGTCAGCGCCAGTGACTTTTTTCTGAGGTTGAATTGGACAGTGCTCACTTTATCGTGAACAGCCTTTAGAAGTGTTAGCTAATCATTAGAGAATATTTAAATTATTCGTTTAACATTCTGTATTTTTAATGCATACAGGTGCAGCAATTATCAAAATGGTAAAATATTTACTCTTCTAATGATTTCACAGTTTTACTTGACCAACGCATGAATGATGAGACCAGGCCTTGGCGACGTTAATTTTATATATGGCCGAAGTATACGAAATGTGAATACAATTTGATCTTTAGCAGGGCTTTATAAAGACCTCACTTTGTCGTGAACAGCCTTTACAAACGGTCCATAGCGGCCTGTTCGACGGAACGACCACCCGGCTTCTTGTATCTGGTAGGCCAACTATTCGCTTCCTCTCGAACTCCGTAAATTGTTCGTCCCTGTGCCCAATGTGTCCCCGAGGCATGTTATCTATTCACCGACGTTCGTTTCACTTACATACACACTACAGGCTGTTCACGATAAAATGAGCATTTTTGAAAGTCCTGATTTTGTGCGCCCGTTGTGTACTCCTCCGTCTTATGTAAAATTAACATTGCCATGGGCCCCGTCACTTTATTCATGCGTCGGTCAAGTGAAACCGTGAAATTATTATAAAAGGAAATATTTTAAAAATCTACTCTTTTTTACACAGAAGAGATTATTTTTAAGTTATCACGAATGGTTACCTAGCACTTTTTATTCGACGTTAAGATATAGAACTACTTTACACCCATCGTTGCCAACTTTACCCGGTGCATGTCACTCGGTGCGATCGTTTAAATTTATGCAGGCAGGGGCAGTGAGATTTTTTTCTAAGGTTTATTTAAAAAGTGCTCACTTTATCGCGAACAACCTTTATTGAGCGTAGTGCCGCAGAGGTAAACCTTCGCGCTTGCGGTCCGGCCTTCCTGACTTTTGTTTTCCGTGGTTTTCCGAAATCACTGCAGATGGGCGTCCTTACTGCAGGCCATGACCGATCAGGCCATAACCGATTTTTTCCCCGTTCCTCCCTGCTTCTCTAATGACCTCTCTGTCGACGAGACGTTATTGAGTGAGCGAAGCCACAATAATTGGTCCGCGGACGCCTAACTGCTGATTGGTGCACGTGACCCTCTGACGTCACAGCTCGCCGCCCCAATGTCCCAAGGTCCTATGTCCCAAGTAAGACTAAAGATGAGGTAGACCACTTATTCGTCTTCTGCGCATGTACCCAACATTTATCTACACCGGATTGGTGTCGAAATCACATGGTCAACAGTGATGAACGTGTTTGTTTACATCTTAATTTTTAAATCACAAATAATATTATATTAATAAAATACTTTTACCAGTTTGAATGTAATTAAAGAACATTACAAATTTATTAGAGGAAGTATAAAAACATCTCAAAGGCACTTGATTACTAAACAGTGTTTCCAAACTCAAACCCAATTCACGCTATTTTCGCTAGACGTTTAGGCAGAAAAGCAGTTCAATTTTGGGGCACGGAGATTGGCTGTGCGCATCCAGCGAGATCAGTCTCTACTTCACCTTTAGTCTGTGGTCCCAAGATCATTCGCCAACTTCAACTTTCGTCCGCGGACGCACGTGTGGACGTGGTTCAAATTTTTTTGTTTCCTTTTATTGCGCGCAAATGGTAAAATTAAATAATAATGAATTGATTGATATCGAAGCGTGGACATTGAAAATATAAAACTCGCTGTTTGTTCAAAGCAATGACCTTCAATCTCGCAGCCGCGAAAATGAAACTATTAATAAATAAAAAGAAAAAAAATTACGACTATAACAAAAAAGATCCAAATGAAATTCAATCACAGCAAAATAAAAACGTACTCACTCGGATAAATCAAATTAGAAAACGTAATAAAATAAGCTAGAAACATCGATATTTACCAATAAACGCAAACGATTTACTGACGCGCCGATTAGGGTGTACTCCAGTTTTAGTGTCTGAAAACTTATGTTCGGACGACGTCGAATTTGGTGCACTCATGTGCCAATGTCCGAAAGCTTAGCTTTGAACGTCGTTATTATAGACACGCACGTGGCTACGAGCGTCGGCGGACGAGCTATTGTGGACAAGGCCTCAAGAGTTCTGGGCGGCTCTCAACAACGAGATCTTCAGAGCCGATGAGACGTTAAGCCCTGCATACCTACCAACATACTTAACCATACGTTTCTCAAACTATGCAAGTGGTTCATACTTTTTCCGAATGCGTACGCTGAGAACAAGTTTTTGTTGAATCAAACAGATAGTTTGGTTCAACTAAATTAATGTTTGTATAGGGGTAGTAAAACATTTTGGTGTTGAAACAAAATTATTTTGTGGCTCTTATATGGTTGTTCCGAACAAATATATGATTGCTGCAACTAAAATTTTTTTGGGCTGTAAGTACATTAAACAGTTCAGGTTAGTGTAAAAAAAATTTGACGTCCAACCGAGATTCAAACCTAAGCCTTTTATTTATTTTAATTTTATAGTTTTACTATATCGTCCGATACATTTTACATGTGACGTTGTTTGTTGACTTATATAATTTGCAATATCACCCGTGACAGCGCTGTATACCAACTTTCTCCTCTTGTTTGTAATTTTTCTGTTTACGGCTATTTTGATAGCATTCAGTGTGTGTGTGTGTGTGTGTGTGTGTGTGTGTGTGTGTGTGTGTGTGTGTGTGTGTGTGTGTGTGCGCGCGCGCGCGCGCGCCTGTGGGTGCGTGTGTGCGCCTGTGGGCGCGTTTATGTGCGTGCGTGCGCGCTTGCGGATGTTTTGCCTTTTAAAGGAAAGAAGTTTGAAAAATATAATTTTCTCCATCTGAGGTAATGTACATTCCCTCCCGCCCTTCTATTAGCAATGTTATTGTGTATACCGTCCCTCTAGACTATTAACATTCAAAGTCTTGTCTTCATTAGTGTATGTACCCTCCTCCCCCTAGACTATTACATTCTGACTCTTGTATGTGTTAGTTGTATACCCTCCCCCTCGTCTATTAACATTCGTACTCTTGCCTGTGTTAGCATGATTACCCTTCCCCTCGACTATTAACGTTCTGACTCTTGTATGCGTTAGTATGTATACCCTCCCCCTCGTCTATTAACATTCAAAAACTCGTGTATATGCTAGTGTGTATACCCTTCCCCTCGACTATTAATATTCAACTCTTCAACCTAATTGAACCAGATTTTATACACTTTCTTACGGACACTTGATTTTTATAATTCCCGGTCATTAATATTTCTCAGTTTCAAAATAGTGGGCTTAAAGACGTTTAGGATCTAATTGGTTACGTAATTTTTGAGTATATCCTATTGTTACGACACTCCAGTGAGCGAGTTCGTGTCTAATCGCCTAAAGGCGAATGACTTTATGCCATGTTGCTGACAAGTGCTGCTTTAGTTCTGGATACGCCCGGCTGAATTCTCTTCTATATACAGTACTTGGATATTCAATTCTCGCGCCGTATTGTATTGTGCAACATATGGGGCGTGAATTCCTTTCTTCAAAATGGCCTGTTGCCAGGATTGCCGAAATTAATTTTAGTTAGCAATAACCAAAACTATTATATGTCGCACTCCTAATTTGATATCCCGTTACATTCTGTAGTAACTCCATTTAGAATTTAGAAACCACATTATGTTTAATTGCAGTCATGTATATTTTATATTTAGAATCGCTATAAACAAACCCGTTGTTTTTTGTCTTATATAATCATTCACTACCTGTGACAATACCAATAGAAATATTCTTTTATAACGTTTATAATACAGAGAATTACAACGTTTACAAGAAATTCGTCCACGCGTAGTATAACATGAATATATTTCTTATACTACTTTTTTCTATAATTTTAGTTTCATAAGCGTTGTTCACATGCAAAGTACTACATGTTTCTTTCCAGTTGCTAGTGTCGGCGTGAAAATGTTTGCAAGACATGTATGATTTTTCCCATAACTGTTCCGGTCTGCTGCCTTAGTGACACATCAGACACTCCTAACTGTTGTTCTCTCACTGACGTCACACCATGTGTAAAGTGCCGCTTGGTCGTTAATCTCGTAATACGTTCAGTGCCCCTGCCCTCTTGTTTCATACTACACGACTGTTGTTTATGGGTTCATGCGTCATGCAGGAGTGCTCAGTCGTTAGCTAGCTTCAGCACACCGTGCAGTGGTTCACAAACCAGCTAGCTTCAGCACACCGTGCAGTGGTTCACAAACCGCCACCACAGAGTACAGATAGTAATAAGATAATCGCAACATTTTGTAATTCGAATGAATCGATTACGATTATTTTTTTAATCGGCTAAATGATCGGTAAAAATAATCGATTGTCTTATTCTAATCTATACACAAAAATTGACCGTAGATACTGTATATTTATATAAACTTGTTTAACTGTATTCTCACCAAAAATTGTTGCTGTTTATTTTTAATAATTTCTCCAATTTGGAAAATCTGTTGTTTAAAAATGATAGGCTTATTTTATAGTTGTAATAAATGTGAAATATGTAGGTATCTGCAATATTTTGTTATGTTTAAGAATAAACAGCTGAAAATCGTGAATAATCTAATTGTTTTATAAAATTATCGACGAATCGATTATAATTAAATAATCGAATGATGGATTATTTTACAAGCGATTATCCCATCACTTGAAGAACACAGGGGTGTAACAGCCGCTTGTCCCACGAACTCCAGCTGCACGCGCCAACGAAACGGCGGCATCGCTGCCCAGTGACAACGCCGTTCGCCAATCAGCGGCCAGCGCCAGCCAGTAGGAAACTTTTCGTAACGCTGAGTAAGCAATCAGACTCTGTGCCCGTTTCCAGAGCCTCGCGCAGCCAGTCAGAGAGTAGCTTTGCCCACATGAAAGGAACCGCCACATCGGTTCGTCTCTGTGTAGGTATCTACTCTGCGCCTTCATTTAATAGCGTTTTGTGGGCTATGCTTCCACTTTTCATTCAGTTCTCAGAACCAGTGTTCGTGCACTTTATGCTGGAGTCACATAGCTCCAAGGAGAACTGCACAACACTACGAAAACGGCAACAACAAAATTAATCTGCAGTACGGAAGTCCCCTTGAAGGTTAGGAGTTTTCGGGAGCATAAACTAGTTTGAAAGGCGGTGAACAGAAGGGAAATTTAGAACATATTTTGCAGACAAAGAGAGGAGATATTACGTGAAAGCACAAGGTGCTAATTATAATTTTATAACTTAAATTCGCTATATGGAAAATAATTTTTCCCTTGTGAGATGAAAATTTTCCACCGTAGGGAAGGTAAATTTCTGTTCAGCGTCTCCCAAAATAGTACGAATACTATCCTTTGTAGTTAAATGTAGAACATTGATCATTTAAATTAACCAATCTAACTGCATCGATAGATAATGTTCTTTTTACGCTTAAACTGAAGAAGCGCATAGCACAACTAGTTTACAAATAAGTTGCCACTGTTTCACGAACTGTACTACATCACAACATGTGGCAGTGGCGTAATTTATATGATGATATTTTCTCGTGCGATTTCCTTCCCCGGTAAATAGTTAACAATATAAAACGTAATATAGCTGTACTCGCCGGAGAAATCATTTTAACTGCATGATTAATGTGCTCTGAATCACTGATATTACTAGCTTTTTTTCAATAGTTTTGAATAATATTTTTCTATTTGCGTTTGGCGACATAATGTACTCGGCTTTATGGTGCTGGAATACAACAGTTGTTGATTTGTGTTTGGAGCACTTTTTGACTATTGACATTTCAACAAAAATAAACCGTCATTTTACACGCGAGTGGTTAAATTCGAAGTGGCGAACACGGATAGGAAATTTGCGCCCAGCAAAATCAGCAGCACCGAAAGCCTGACCTTTGTCCGAAGTTCGTGCTTGCGTGCGAGCGACAAGGTACTGTATTACAACGCGATAATGTCAAGTCGTTATTTATCATAGTTGATTGAAGCAGAGCGTCGTTCAGTATTTTTACTCAGTAATGAATGCCTGGTTTATAGACGAAATGCAATTTCGTGAGTTCAGTGGCGGGTAGGCTAGACTCACGTAACTGTTGGTATTAAAGTTTCTTTCAGAAGCAACTTTAACTCTTCACTGAGAAGGACATGGCTCGATCCTTCTTTTTCCGAGATTTTGTTTTTGGTTTTTATTGTTTAATGAATGTAGCGTAACAAATTTTCCGATCCGGGTCCTATTTTATTTAGGCTACAGTTTTATAAAAATACAAACCATTATTGTTTGAAAAATAAAACTGTCCGTAACGTTAACGCTTACTCTTTTTACCAGTGAGCACAATTTTTATGCTACACATAATTATAGTTAGTCTAACCACTGTCCTTAAACTAACCTACATACAGTTAATATTCTCTCATCAATTAAACATGTGAGATCAAAATATCCATAACCTGTTACACATGAAACCAGCACCACTTCCTTGAAGTCCAAAAGGACGTCACCAGTCTCTTCTCTCCAGAGAATCGCAGTTTACACATTTCGGCTCGCACACTGCACTTTCTGGTCACAGCGCTGTCCCTCTTCATCTCGCCAACTTGCCCAGGCGTACGCCGTGGCTTTTATAGGCGAGGGGGAGCTGGCCCAGAACCTCGAGTCGCGCCGATGGAGGTGATGCCGAGAACGTTCGCGCAATCGCTCCGCAATCTTCGAGTCTTCCAGCAGGTGGAAGTGACGTCGCCCCCACTGCAGGCAGGTGTGCACCACCCTCTTCCCTTCCTTCTCTGGAAACCACTGGTGTCTTGAGGAGGGGCGACCAACCACTATGGCCGCCGGTACATGGGGGGAAGAGACGCGGAGGTGAAACGGCCAAGCGTAACAATAGAATAGAGTGCTTGTGGCAGCTGCGCAGTAACATTTAAGTTCGAACACTGGATGGTTATTTCATCAACAGGACTGCTAAAAAATATCATGTCTCTGGAACCCTTGGTCAGGACAACTGGTTTACATAAATACGCTTTTTGAAAGATTATCGCCCTTCATGTTGAGTTTAAGGAAACTAAGATATATTTGGGTCATGAGTAGCGATACCTGGTGCCCGTTTCACAAAACTACAAGTCTACAAGTTACAAGTGAAAAGACTCGTAACTCGTGAGTAGTAAAAAATTTGTTTTTTACAAACCTACAAGCGTATACTAGCATCTACAAGACAATTTTTACAATTTAGAAGTGAGTTTTTGAATAGTTACAAATAGTTCGGTTTCACGAATCTACAAGCATGCTCTAAACACTTTTTAAAAATACCAATTCCTTACAAGAATGGAGAGATGGGTAGAAATTTCTACAAGTTATTAATAATGGCTTGTTTCGCGTCTAATTCAATATAAATCGAATTTCTCATATTTTGTTTTTGTGAATCATGAACACAAATGTTTACGAGCAGTTCAGAAGAAAATTAAACAATCATAATGAACTTGGGTATCAGAGACGTCTATGAACATTTAGGTTAAGAGTGGATATGTAGTTTTATTTTTTGTGTGTATATGATGTCTTCGCCAACAGCTTACAAACCCCGGATACAATTATATTGTGTTATATATTTCCAGTTTATGTTAATGGTAAATCCATCTCATTATCGACAGACAGAAGTATCATACAAGACAAAATAAAAACTTGTACATAAATGCGTGTCTCACTCGTATTAGCTAAAACGATCGATTGTAGTTATTTTATTTTTGGGTGCATGTAATATAAAATATCTCTAATGTTGTAGCAAAATAAATAGTATTGTTTCAATTCATACCAATGTAATGTTTTTTTTTTTTATTCCTTTTTGGGTTACATCTCTTTCCCGAAATTTAAGGCCAAAAACCATCGCACTGTCTGGAATATTCTCCCATTTCTATCATTTTTCGGGCGTCGTTAACTTATCTGAAAAAGCACCAAACAAGACATATTTAGTTTCTCTGACCTTGTTCAGTGCAGTCAATTTATTTTCATTTGATTTCGGCACTTTGTTTACTTGTAGAATAAACGAGCACACTTGTAGAAAAGCAATAGTAAGTACTAGTGTACCGAAACCTTTCAGGAAACACAAATTACAAACCCTTGTAGATATTATTGATGTTCGTGAAACGAGATTTACAAGTAATTGCAGATAGCAGTGCTTTTAACTTGTAACTAATAACTTGTAAACTTGTAGTTTTCTGAAACGGGCCCCAGATTTTCACGAAAAGAGATCCACGAAGGCTCGACTTCAAGATACATGCTACGTGCGCACCTGTAGTTCGCCTTCAGTTTTTGCACGCGTGTCTTTACAAGACATTGTGGTATTTGATTGGACCAATCGGAGTTTCTTTTCTACGGTACAGAACGAATGTGAGTGTCGGGTGGGCATCTATAACACGCTTTTTCGGCCTTATGTAAAATTATCACTTTCATGGGCCTCATCATTTTATTCGGGCGTCGATTAAGTGAAACGTTGAATTTAAAAAAAAAAAAAGTAAATATTTCACTAATCTGCTCTTTTTTACAGTTCGGTACATTAAAAAATTCAAAGCGAAAGAAATGATTTGAGCTGTTACACAGGGTTACCTAACATTTTTAATTTGACGTTTAGATATGGAACTATTTTCTATCCATCGTTGCCAACTTTACTGGGCGTATGCCACCAAGAGCGCATGTTATAATATATGCAGGCAGAGTTGGCATATTTTTCTAAGGTTGATTTCAAAAGTGCTCACTTTATCGTGAACAGCCTTTAGATATTTGGGCAGCAGCCAAAGCACGGAAAGCTAATGCTTGAAAATAGACGACGCCGTGGCGTCAAGAGTATAGGTAATTTAAGACGTGGTAAAGTTCCTGTTCGTACATGTAATCAACCGGATTGACAAATTGAAAAGTGAAACACTTCAAGTTTCCATGAATTCGTTACACGGAGAAAAAAACTCCCATTTAAGTTTCTCTTAAAAATACTGGAAATTCCTTGTCCTCTCTGATTTTTTCTTATTGCCAGTGTGTTCCGCGTTGCCAGCTGGATTTCAGGCATCCATATAGCAGAAAACGCCCGTCTACGTAGAGCTTTTTTCCGCGTTTGAAGCCGACAGGCAAGGGAGCGTTAAAGGCGACACTGCCAAGCGCATCAAATGCGCCATCGCCGCTAAGCGCAAGGCGATGAACTGGCGTGCAGTGTTCTCGTCGTGCTGCGTGTACCTATGGGACTTTCAGTTGCGACTCTATTGTTTTATTGGTGGAAAGTGTGTAGGAAGGTTCAATGCATGCCCTTCGACTAGTTTTGTATGGATCTGACACGTATATTTTGAGATACGGCACTTTGAAAAAGCCGTTTTTAGCCATGCTCTGAAATGGTGTTTCTAATTAACGTGACGTCTTGAAAACACTCAAGAGCCTTCGTCTGAAGGGTGTCAGTACACTGGAGGCACGTTTAATAGTTTCGTAGAAAAACGTGTATTTCGAACACACTGCAACGCACTTCAAGCGCCAGGTAGACGGACGCCGGAAGCACTACTTCTCAGACGTTCTACAGGTGTCTGGTTCGGTTCAATTTCTTCCCCTCCCTCCTCAACAAAACCCTTCATACTCCTGTCTGCTTCTTGATATCACGGCTACCCGCAAAACACCGCTCGGCCGCCCTTCTTGAACTTCCCCGAGAGGCCAAACGGATTAATCCTCTTGCTCCTTTCGTCGGTCTTCGCCCTCCGTCTTCAGACCCACAAGAAACATCTGCAAGAGGCCCGCATTAACCGACAGGACCTCCTGATCCGGATCATCGTTTGACCATGATCGGCCGGACTTTGCAGGACGAGTTTAACTTGAGCTGCCGCCAGGCAGAAGGGCATCTTCGCAACTGGCTAGGCGATGGATGGCAACGTCATGCGGAGGAGTCGCTTATAAACTTATTGCGCATACGTGTATGTATATGTGTCACATGCATACATAAGTTACACCGTGAGCATGGCTATTTCGTGGTGCTTTCCCGATGATTCTTTTAAAAATTATTGTCTAATGCATATATTTTTTAACATAAACACTGACCGGAGCGTATCTGACAATAACGTTGGTAACGATTTAGATAAAGTAGTTAACTTTCTTAAAACCATGTTTAGAGTGTTATTTAAATTCGTAGGCACTGATATTGGTTCATATATGATCATTGGCATAATGTTTATCACTACCGTTTGTACGTAATAATTACACGTGGTTAGTTGATGGATATTTTGATAGTAGCTTTTAGGTCCGTGAAATGTTGAATTTTGCTTGTGGTAAAAGACTCCGCAATCGACTAAACAGGAATTTAAAAAAGTTTTTAATGAATAAAAAAAAACCATTTTACCCACTGCTCGCGATGCGTAATAGTGTTTTTCTTTGACTTACACATAAGGTAGTTGAATAGTGCTTTTATTTCCGTGAAAACACGCATCTGTTTGTGAGGAAGCAGTGGGCAACCTAGCTTCACGCCAAGAGACAGTCGTTTGCAAGATGGCGTCGGGTGCCTTTATTGACTATTTACGTTTTCATGGTCCTACGGAATTCCCTTTTTATAAAACTAAACTTTCAAGCCCGGCATATATGTTTGTGTTATGTTTCTGTATATATACATATTAATTTATAAACACGTGTATACATTGTTTGCACACATATCCATAAATAACCTGTATACATATTAGCTGATATTTCCTACTGCTGCTTCGCACTGAACCCACGCGACACATATTGCATGGTACGTTAAGGAGGATCAGTCACGCGATCTTGGATTTACGTAATTTTCGCTATAACCTGTAGCACATATTTTGTATTTTATTTTAGGCGCCGACAGGGCATAGGACATAACTTTCTACATGTTCTAAAATCTGCATCGCTTTGCTACTGTTGCTAATATCATTTCTGTAATCGCGCGCAAGAATATATTTTCATGTCTGGCCGGCATTAACTAATTAACAGTTAACAAAGTTAGTGCAACTGTAATAATTTGATAAAACTTAAAAGAGGTTATCGTTTATGCTATGTCATGCTAAAATTTCCGTTCAAAATTCTTATATGGAACACATGACAAAAGAAAAAAAATGGCCATTCCAATACGGCGAGGATTGGTACCTCTTAAATCGGAAAACGTTCTCATGAAGCCTCCTTGAGCACGCTGCGATGAGGTGGTGCATTACTGACCGCAGGAGTCTTTTGTTATTTGTACCTGAGGTCGACGATTGTGTGCCACGTGGTTGTTCCTACACTGAGAAAAATATTTGGTAGGATCTAATGGAATTTGTTTGAAACCAAATTGTATATTTGTCTACTAGCAATCAAGATCATTGCTTGGCGCAACAGAATTATTTGGTTGATATTATTTGGTTGTTTCAACAGTGTTATATTGCTGTAATAATAACCGATATACACTGCTGAATCAAGTCAGTTCACAGGTTTGGCAGAACCACAACAGTAGTTTCTTTTAACCAAATAATTATGTTGAACGTCAACATGTCTGTGTTAAAACAGCCAAGCAGGTGTTTAGCTTGACTAATAAGACAATTACTTTTAACCAAATCATTTTGATTTTGTTGGACCAGATATATGGCTGTGTTTAAACAAACATGCATTTATTTGGCTTGGCTACTAAGATTTTTTTTACCAAATCATTTAATTAAACCAGACATGCATTTATTCAACTTAATTAGAATTAGTGTTACTTCTTTTAACCACACTGTAAAAAAAATTCGAGGTAAAATTCTCTTACATGTAAGGGAAACCACGACTACATGACATTATAAGTGAATATTAGGTGTTAAATGATTGTTTCTTCTGCCCGTCATCCCACTTAGCTGTTGAGAAAATGCCGAAGAGATGCACACGTCGTAAGGTAATTTTCCCATCCATTTATGGGATTTTCCATCACTATGTACTGTAATTTTACTCGAGAGTGCGGTAGTTAGTTATAACTTACCTAAAAAGAGTCATGTTGGACAGCTTGTATGACAAGACAACATAAAATTAATTTTAAGGTAGAAAATATACATTATACAATTATCAAATAGTTACAAATCGACTAGGAGCACGAACGATGTCCCTTGATGCGCCGTAAACCACGTGTCGAATTTTAAGAATTCGTAGCAGTTTTCGAATAACATTACTTTATCCCCTCTTGTTTTAAGTAGGTACTGTTGTTTTTAAACACACCTCGGAAACGTAACAAAAATATGTTCTTTTAAACAATATTTATAATATATAGCACGCGTGTCTTAATCCTACTTGTTTCTGGGCGCTGTTATTTCGAAACACACCTCGGAAACGTAATAAAAGTAATTTTATTACTTTAAATGTAGTTTATGTTTATAACACGAGTAGTATAGCACGAACGTTTTAAAACACTATGAAATTCCACTGAAATTAATCCATATTGACAATAGGAACGCAAAAAATAGAAACAAAACCTCACATACCTTTAAAGAGCAGGTGTAAATTCTTCAAATCCCCATGAAATTACGAGCATCATTGTTTCTTGGTCTGCCATCTTGCCCTCGCTCACTGCCAACCAAGCTCGTTGTTCAGACGGACGTATCCAAATGGTTAAATTTATCATGCCAAAATAGTTTGACAAATATATAGTTGATTTAAATAAATCGTTTTGTAAAAGCAAGCATGTGTAGGCATTTTGAAAACAAATATATGTTTTTTGCAAAATTGATATAGATAAATAGTTGAGCATACCATACACGAAAAAAATGGCATAGTCAGCAAAACATTCGCTTGATTTGAAAAAAAATACACCAAATCACTATATTTACTCAATAATCCAGTGTTTGATTTAACAATAGTTGGTTTGAAACAGCAAAATAAATGCTAACATTATTTATTTGGTTGTTTAGACAATTCCTTTTTCTAAGTTTATGTGAAATACTTTGTTGCTGACTGCGTCATAATGCTCTGGTGCCAAAAAAAATTTTCTGAGTTAGTTTAGTTATCACTGACATTTTTTTTTGCGCACATACAAAATCGGAATGAGTGGTAAGAAAATAGTTGCAAATTCATTTATTTCTCTACTTTGTGAATGTCGTGTCTGTGAAGAGTAATGCAGTAAGATTCATTGTAAGTCCGTATAAGTTTCTGAAATATAGTAAATCTGGATCATTGCAGTAATCAGTCGACTTTCGCTGTCTTCACTGACTGAAATTTATATATTTTGTTTAAATTTCGATGATTCAGTCTTACAGAGTATTTACTATTGTAATACGACGTTCATTATACTTTTATGTGTTTCACGCACAACGGTTACTGTAAAAGACGGCAACAGAGCAATAAATGGTTCTTAGTCATTGCATTGCTTCTACATGAACCAATAAAAAGCAACTGGATACGTACAACAATGTCGTGTGTTTTTTATGTCGGCTAAATGATAACTTACTTAGAATGGTTCGTAAACTTAACTGTTATTTCAAAAAAAATATGTACGTTTCGGAAGTGAAAACCAAACAACTACTACAGGAGCTAAAGATGATTTAAGTGACTAAATATAATTAATTTAAAAAGCGTATTCTCTGTTTTCATTTGTGGTTTATACTCCTCTGCTTTTAGTCGAAAGGCTAATCAGGGTAATTTGCTTTTAGAATGTCAGGCACTTCTCGTAGTAACTACCTACTTAACGTATATATTATGTACTTTTAACTCTACTGTTTAAATCACAATAAAGGATAAACAGAAATGCGAATGAACTATATAGTTATGTTGTGTTATTGAAATATGAATTTATTTTTATTATTAGGCTCTTCTAATATAAACTATTTGACATATCAACAATTATGAACTTTTGACTCTACTGTTTAAAACAAAATAAAGAACGGACAGAAATGGAAACTAATAATATAGCTGTGTAGCCTAATCCGACTGTCGATTTCTTTTGGATTATCTGTCTCTTCTTATCGAAACTCTTTAAATTATCAACGTACTTGTATTGCCTACTCCACTGTTTAAAACACAATAAATAAAAATCAGGGATGTAAAAAACACATAGTATTGTAGCTCCTTCATATGTAAAAAACACACAGTATTGTAGCTCCTTCATATGTAAAAAACACATAGTATTGTAGCTCCTTCATATGTAAAAAACACACAGTATTGTAGCTCCTTCATATGTAAAAAACACATAGTATTGTAGCTCCTTCATATGTAAAAAACACACAGTATTGTAGCTCCTTCATATGTAAAAAACACATAGTATTGTAGCTCCTTCATATGTAAATTGCTTTTGAATTATCAGGCTCTTCTCTTGGGAACTGTTTAACTTATCAAGGTCTGGGTACTTTCAGCTCCCCTCTTTAAAACACAGTACTTTAATGATGTCAAACACGTTAACTGAAGTGTACAAGTTCTACGAAGCCAATTTCTCGTAGCAGTTTTTCAACTTTGCAATAGTTATGCATTCCTTCAGAGGCCCTTCCTACATGGCATTTCAACTGCGTTGCGGTGTGTTCGAAATAAACGTTTCTCCCCCCCCCCCTCCAACAATAAACTATTATACATGCGTCCAGTGTGCTGATCTACGAAAATAACGCACACTTCAGATGAGGTCTGTTAGCTGCTTTCAAGACGCCGCACGATTTAGAATCACCATTTCAGAGCACTCCAGCGTTGTTAGGAAAGGCTTTTACAAAGCTCTGTTTCTCATAATATACGTGTCAGATAGGCCCGCGTACAGAAATGCTCTAGGTATCTGCATTGAACTTTGTTGCAGACTTTTCACCAATAAAATTATACACTCCAAATCTGAATAAGTGAGAATTTCACTGTTTCAATCAGTCAAACGTATCTGACTGATTCAAAAATCACTTCGGTGAATTTAACTGATGAATTAGTGAAAAAAATGCCATACTTATTGATCACTTATTGATTCAGTGACATTTTCCACTGATTCATCAGTCATTCTTTTCACTGTTCAGGGTCTACTCAGTGGTTTATTTTTGACTGATGGATCAGTTAAACAGCGTGTAAAAATGGCCGTCAAACAGCGTTTAAAAATGGCCGTTAAATAACGCCTATCGAGTCAAATAACAACGAATAAACTAATAAAACCAATACAAAATACTTTCTAAAATGTGTTTCGTCTTTCAAAACACCATTTTATGAAATAATAGCAACACAGCCTTTCATTTTTACGTTTATCATTTTGTTTTCTTATAATCGTCACAGCGCTCTGTTTTAAGGTTTAAACTGCATATAATGTAATGAAGAGGGGGCACTCTTATATACTACACGTTTTAACAATCCTAACGGTACCAATTAAACCAAAAACGAAAAGTAAGGTCATACAATATAAATCTTCACGATTTCGACGCGAAACTGTAAGAAGTATATTTTCCTCTCATTACTTGGAATTGGCGTGATAGCGCATATGGTAAGATAACAGCGTCGAGACGGAAAGTTTGCGGGTTCAATCCTGATCGTATTTCAAAATGTTTTTAGGTTTTTAAACTACGGTAAATTGCGCAATATAACTAGTAAACTATCGTAAATATGTTTATTTCACGTAATTATTTTGTTACATTCAATAAAAACAATATTTAATTCTGCACTGTAGTCGGCATCACTTATCCAATCAGTGAAATAATTTCACGTCACAAATTCAATCAGTGAAATTTATTCTCTGAAACAATCAGTGGCTTTCCACTGATTCTAAATGGAGCCATTTTCACTGATTCAAGTAGTTGAATTTCACTGCGAATCTATGGTTTCCCACTGATTCGAATTTTAAAGTGCTATAGGTAAAAGCAGCACGACGAGAACACTGCAATTCAGTTCAGAGTCCTGTGCTTAGTGGCGATGGCGCACTTGGAGCGCGCAACAGTTTAGCCCTTATCGCTTCTGCGCTTCTCGGCCCTAGAAGCACAAATAGTTCAAGTTAGTCGGGTCCGTTTAACGCATTCACTTGCGCCCTATTGAAATATACAAAATTACAGCTTAGGATTAAAAAAACTGTTAGTAATTTTAATGTTAGCAATGGTACGTAGTCATTCTTCGAAAACGTGTGTAAAATTAATCTATTCAAGTTTTCGATTTGATGATGAATAATTGATGGCACTTGTTCAGATATGGCTTGCTGTGATAACACGAACACAACCCTTTCAAAACACAGTAGAGAACATGGTAGATTCCGAGGCGTGTCTGGCTGTGTTGGAAACACTACATCGTACCGAATGCAGGAAAAATCTGGAGCAGTTTCTCGTGAGCACCTTACCTATTCCCAACTAATTAGACTGTGGTCCTGAATGGCCTGCGAATACAAACGGAAAATAAGAATGCTATTTTGAACATTTATGAAGTTTAGCACATAAATAAAACTCTCCAGTAGTTGTTTTTGTGTATTTGTATCTACACCTTCTGTAAATAACAGGCCCGAGTTGTAAATAACGGTCCAGGAGGTATGTCCTACGATACTGTATTGTTTAACATTAGCATATCGTGTTGTGAGTGCTTTAAATAACTACGATAAAATTACCTCACAGATTCTGCGCTCCTGCAGTTTATCAATTTTCGAGCTGTTAAACACAGCAATATAATATAATATATATATATATATATATATATTAATTATCTCACGAATTGAGACTAAGAACAGAATATTTTATCCACGCCATCTATGAGCTTACAAACTTTGTTGGCTGTTAGAAGTGTATGTGGACGTTTGTGGAATAAAGGTAATGGTTTGAATGTAGTACCTATCTCATGCGAATTCAAGGACCCATATCTAGATACTCTAATTCCATTAAAATCCCGAAAATGTTTACTTTTTCTATGTTTAGCAGGCAGTCACCAATAATGTAATTTTCACTGGCCGTAGTTTTTCGTCGACATACATCACTGATAAGTTTTACCGTCTTGGCTTATACGCTTGCGGAAAAGGCGGCATTTTTAAAACAACTTTTGCATATGAAATACCCGTGAATATCTAGGTACATATCTGGAAATATGTGCATTATTTAACAATTGGTTTGTAGTAAAGGTATGAGTTTCTCCGCCACCGCTCTGGGAGTACCGCAGGCATCCGGTGACGTCATGCGCAATCCGGTACTAATTTTAGACACGCTGTTAATCTACCTCCCGTCATACACGTGATGTGCTTAAAGCGTGATGTACGAATACGTTCCAGTCTCCATTAGAAAATGTAAAGTACAGTGCTCTGAGTATTATCTCTCTTAAAAAGTATACTTGTATATGTCATTGTGTTGTTTTAAACTGTCTGTAATCCTTGTTACCATGAGTTCATGTGCAATTGAACTGTAGAAGTGATAGTTTTTTTTCGGTCGTAGTTGCGTAAAATGTCATTACTCTTCCTAGACTTATTATATAATATATTATGTATAATATAATAATATAATATAATTATATGATAATACACGTAATAATATATAGTTTATAATTCATAATAATACATAATTTATAATAATATATTATATTATATTAAATTATATATAGATCTGAGGTCTTTGGTCTGACGTATTTCTAGATATTAAATACTAAATCTGTTTTATTTTATAGCCACTAAACCAAACTGTTAAAATATTAGGTTGCTGGAAAAAATGCCAGATCGATAATTATGCAAATATAAGCAAGCAGTGTGTTTAGAAAAATACAAATCTTTAAATCGCAATGTTGAATTTTGTGCATTAATGTAACTGAGTGGCGTTTTATAGCTTGAGTAGTTTACGCTCCAAATATGTCTCACTGAAAAATCCAAACCAGTAAGTGAAAACTGAGTGACTGAATGTAGCGAAAGTTTGCAGAATTCTTTGTAGGCCCAGTTTCGTGGGTTTATTAGTGATCCATATATGTTTACAGTGTACTCGAGTACACCAAACTACTGCCTTTTGGCGCTTGTCTATGACTCAGAATAGATAACTAAACAGAAGCAAAATGGCGTGGTCGTTCCTTTTTTGTAGACTTACCCATTCTTTGGTTGGCTGGCTGTGCAAGGGTACGGAAGTGAGCCTTGTATATGACTGGCGACTGCGTGTGGTGCGGAAGGTTCCCTATTGGCTGGCTGCTGGCTGACTAGTGAGTTACCAGGCGTTGATTGGCGAACAGCGTTCCAACATGTTGTTGCCCATTAAAGCGATTTAACTATGTTTATGCGGCTGGTGTGTTTGTTACCCAACCATAACATTGAATGTCTGGAGCCTCAACCAACGTTGCAAGCTTCTCGTGGGAAAATTGCTTTTATTTCAGCGTATTTTACGCTTTAATATGTAGATGCACACAGAAATCATTCGTACGGTATGACGCACATTTCCTTCACAGTAAAATGAACACTTTTAAAAGCCCTGCTTAAGATTTACTTGTATGCACTTTGTGTATTCTTCCGCTTCATATAAAATTAATACTGTCATGAGACTCATAACTTTGGTCATGCGTTGGTCAAGTGAAACTGTAAAAATTATTAGATTCGGAAATATATTACAAATATGATAATTTTTTTTAACATAAATAAGATGAAAAATAACAGAGAGCAAAATAAATTATTTAAGTTATTACAAATGATTACCTAACGCTGTTAATTCGTCGTTAAGTCATGGAACTACTTTCCCTCAACTGTTATCAACTTTTGTTAGGCGTATGTCACTCAGTGCGCCTGTTAAAATATATGCAGGCAGGAGCAGTGCCTTTTTTTCTATGGCTGATCTCAAAAGAGCTCACTTTATAATGAAAAGCATTTATAACTTGTGAAAGGAAAATACACATCAGGCTACCCGACTGCGTCGTGACAGAAGCCAGTTTCGCTTTAAAATCATATTTTCACAGCTGGTAAATCCCCGGAAAAAGTAAGCGGGAGGAACAAAAGAGAATGCTTACCTTCTGTACGTTTCGTTACTTACCAAGTGTAATTTGCAGCATCCATTCCCAATGCATGTTCGTTCCTGGAAACCTTCCTCAGGGCCAATCCGTTCCATAGCCCGAAGATGTTAGTAAAGAGTGATTAATTTGGTAGTAACGTATGGAGATAGCGACGGCACAAAGCCCGTGACAGAATGTTTACTCCACGGGCAAAAGTTTGATACAAGTGTACGCCTACTCCGACTTCTATGTTGGTAGGCCCAATCTATTTCAAAGCTCGGTTGGTATCTTGCGTAACTATCTCCCTCCTCCCAGTTCCCTCGTTAGTGACTGAGCTGTTTCGCGAGCAGTTCTTTAAATATAGCCGACGACCGATCTCTTTCGGGATATAAACTGTTTTTCTCAAAGAAACTCCTTGCAAGTCATGGGGATAATTTCCTTTCCATTTACCCATCCACTGCCACCACTTTATGAAGGTATCCGCTGGCGTCGAGCTTTGATATTCGTAATAAATAAATGTGGCATTTGCTACTAACAGGCATTAAAAAACACGAACAAACAACAAAATATTTCTATACGGCGGCTTTTTTTGTCAGCTGCACGAAAATGTCGTCTGTTCTAGGGTTGACTAATAGCGTGCTAGTTTCATCACTTGCTAAACTCTGAAATGTGCTTGTGTAGCTGTATTTATTAATTTGGTTCTTTAATACAATGCTGATGGAGTTTATTATTATTTTGTACGTATGATGAAGATTTTGCTGCTAAATTCATAGTAAAGTTTCCGGAATACTTAAGTGCTTGTTGTTTCCGTTCTTGTATTTACAAATGCTATATGGGAACCTCAATTCACATAGTACAGCAATCAGCATGCAAATAAATTCCCCAGCAACTACGAACATACAATGTTTAAAAGTCGTTTTAAAATGTTTTAACATATCCTTTTCCCACTACCTTTCAAACTGCCGCTACTCTTATTATGCTACATTAGGATATTGCCGAGATGAGCTTCAATAATGCCACAACTTTTCTCAAGTTCTTGTTTTATAATTATAAGAAAGTTGTTTTATTGTAATTATGTTATTTTAGCAAAATATGTGCGTATGTGATCGAATGCTTCATCATGATAACATTTACCCGTAATTTCCGTTAATGTGGATACGATTCCTCACCCTAATTGTTCGTACTCTGTTGCCTACGAGAGGTTTATAATGTTGGTATTGCTTGTATGTTTTCTCTTTGCGTTTCAGAAATGCGCGGACGTAGTTCATTGTAGTTTTTAAGCGATTTTTAGGACGAGGGTTACCTAAGTCACGCTACTTGTTACACTAACTGTTAAACCAACTTGTTATGACTGTGAAATTTTGTTACTTAACATATATCTATTTGCAAAAATACTTACAAGAATTCATGTTGTGCAGTAAGTTAGTGATTTATCGACCCCAGTAAATATATAGTTTGTTGGAAATCCTCAGAGAATAGAATTAAAATGTAGAGAAGAATTTTGAAAAGGTTTTTGTTAGGAATAGGTCTACTGGGAATTTAGGCGGATTTTGATTCCATAATTTTGGCCCCCAGAGCAATGCATATTTTTGTCTTAGCTAAGTTTAAAATATGTACATATCCCTCCCATTCCCGTTTATGACGTTTATAAATCGTTTTACGTCCAAATAGCACACCAAGTTACTAAAGTTTTATAGGCCTATTCATTGCATCAATAAATTTCTACGAGTTGTCAATTTTTGCATTTGCTAACCGCCCATTAAATACCAGCCACGCCTCTCAGAGACGGTTAGCTAACAGGAGAATAATATCTTTATTTTGTGCTACTATGAGCTCGCACAAAACATTTTCAGCCTCACATAACAATGGATAAAGCGAACCGTTTACCATTGCTTGCACAAAAAATTGCGAGACAAACGTTTTAAGACGAAAAAATCGCGTGATGCTTAATGTTTCTAATATTATTAATTTTGCTAACGCTTTCCCAACACGACTCCCGTCAACTTAGCGCGAGGACTGCAGCTTGTCTGAAATACACATTTTTAGAAGTACAACTGCACGTACGCGCAATCCGTTTTCTTCAGAAATCTTGAGATTTAAAAAAAATGCGCGTATTGCAAAAACTGCTGTGAAGAAATTTTATGCTACCAGAAACGACTTTTGGAGAGTATTTTATACTACCAGAAACGACTTTTGGAGAGTATTTTATACTACCAGAAACGACTTTTGGAGAGTATTGTATGAGAAGTTTGTATCGGCGACTGCGCTCAATGTTGCTATAGACTTACCGTCATTAAGGTTATAGGATCGCCGCTTGGATTTTACGCTTATGTGCCTCTAAATTAGAAGCCAGTTCTTGTCTGGTTAATGTCATTATAACAGCTACATTGCTACACTGCCGTACACAGCAAAAATAGCTGCAGGAAGGTGGGTGCAGCTTCCGTTCGGTTTGCCCGCGGGTGTTGCCTCTCAATTGTGAAGTCGTAGGATGCGGATCACACCTCAGGCATGTTTTATGTCATTATACTTTTGAACGTTTATGAGTGAGTTGTCCTTGCGTGCCTTTTCTGGACTACTTAGTACGCGCGGAGCTACGTTTGATTTAACAATTTTGTCCGTAATTTCCGCTTCAGAGTTTGCTTGGCCTGTGTATCCTCACGGTTTATAAAGTGGATGGAGTTCTTTGTTATTAATAGTTTTCTCATTGTAATTTACAAGAATAAATATTTGCTGTCTACAATTTCAGGTGGAGATATGATTATAAGACTACTTCAACCTGACATAGCCATTAAATACAACATTGATTTACCTTCTACGCGCATCTCAACGAAAGAAAAAATATAGCACAAAATGTGAAACTTCAGCTGTCGCAAAAAAAAAAATAATAATAGCCGTGTGGCATGTGATGTCACCTTGGGCGAGGGAAGTTGGACGAGCCATAGCTATGTGAACGTATTTATTGCAATTATCTTGCACTCGCTCCGTATGCGAGTTAATATTGTTACCACAACGTCAGAGCGAACCTACATCTAAAAAGCACACAGATGGTGCGGAAAGGGTCATACAGTAATGGTGCAATAAGCGGTGACAAGCAAAGAGGGGTGACATCGCAAATAGTCTGCCTGTCCTGTATATGACACTATGTCTCTATCCGATGCTGAATGTCGAACCAGTTATACCAGCAGAGAAAGTGTGTCATCTGTTATACGAGCATAATGGCGTGGAGCTGATAACATTTATGGACGATTTAATTTGTTGTATTTCAAGACGCGTAGAAGATTCAGGCTATTCACGACATAAATGTGTGCCATAACTGCGTAACACATCGCCGCTCCACTATAACGTGTGACTTTGCTTTACTCTGCATGGAGTTCGTTGACACGTAGGACATTTTTGTTGAAATATAGCCTATGTGGAAACTTAGCCAACAAGTAAATGGCGGTATAAATACTTCTTAATTTGTGTATATTTTAACTGTTTCACCTCGATTCTCGTGAATTAGAAAAGCATGAAAATGTCGCGTCTTCGCCGTAAGTTGTAGTTTTATTTTTAACATGTGAAACACAATTAATAAAAATGATAAACGGCATAATAGTTGTTTGTTTGGGTTCTTCCCTACTGTACTTGAAGTTGCCTGAGACATGAAGTTAATATCTAGTAATAATTTCCGCGAGAAAAAAAGATAAGTATTATACTACCACCTTACTTGAACTATATTTTCTTAATATATTTGTTGCGTTTGTACATTCCACAACTCAATCACGAATTTTAAAACGCAGTTCAATAAAAATTCTATCAATAAAATTCTATCGACTAAGAAATATGTAGGCCTACCTACACCTATGCGTGACAGTTAAGGATATTGTAACTTTCTGCATTACCACACACATAAAGAGCGCGTGACAATTACCCAAACCACGCTGCATCATCAACCTGCTGCAAAGATATAATTTTACACGCAGGACGACTCCATACTGCATGCTCAATAAGGTTGAGATCGGGGAATCTGGTAGGCCAATCCGACCGGGTAATGCTGTCGATTTCCGTTACAACCTTAATGGGTTGGCATTTGCGTCCATAAACAAGAAAATTTATGTACTGCACACTGAAAAGTCTGACGTATTGAGGAAGGGCCACATCTCTGTAAATCTATACTTGGCGTGTTACAAACTTACCCTCAGGCACATGAATAGATGCATTTGATCGAAATATTACGCAATTCGATAGAAATATGTAACCTCAGTAATAACGGCTCTCTTCAAGGATATCAGCTGAATTGTAGCTACTCTCCCGTTTTCGCTATAAGTAAACCATAGAGTAATATGGAGTATAGTGCACATGCACTGCGTAGTAACCATGTCCGGATTATGAAAATATACAGCTTCTCTTGTTACACAGTTGTGAAAACTACGTTTCGACCAAGGTTAGCATACTGTCCACTAAATTAAGCGCTGAAATGTACGATATGCTTGTACTCTACTTTTAACTAAGTTGTAACGCCACATAGTGTACTATACGTATAGGCTAATAATGTTGTTCTCTCTCTTGCTCTCTCTTTCTCCCTATCTATATATATATAGACACACACACATACGTAAAAGCGCGGGTTTGAAGTCAAAACCAAACGTAAACGTACGTTACATCATTGTTGAAGGGGCCATGGTGACTGAGCGGTTAGCCTGCTCGCCTCCCACCTAGGCGAACCGGGTTCGATTCCCGGCGTGATCGCCTCCGAATTATCGCATGTGGGAATCGTGCTGGACAACGGCGGGTCCTTCTTGGGGATCTCCAGTTTCTCCCGCCATCTCATTCCGGCGCCACTCCAGATCCTTCTTGCTTCACCCTCATCGACTCTCAATACCTTGATGTTAATAGCCGCCTGAATTTCTTCACTGACCAATGTAAGTCTGCCTGATGAAACAGCCACGCTTATTACGCTAACTCCAGCAGCACACGACAGCGAGATGATGTCACTGGCCAGCGACATGTCGGAACCCCTTTCAGCAACCAGCGCTCGCCAACCTATTTGGCAGCCCAGCTGACAAGGAATCTTTCGCATCACGCAATAAACAAGCCGATACAAGGTTCTTTCCCAGAGCCTCACGCAGCCAATCAGAAAATGGTTCTCCCACGACCGAGGAACCGCCACGCAATTTCGCCTCTGTATACTTATCTACTCTGTGGCTTGTACTCGTTCGTAAACAAGACAAGGCCCATTTGTTCCCTGGTTCACGCTTGATGTTTTCTGTTTTACGATAATGGGGCAGTTTTGTTAGTGGTCAGTGGGATACATTTGTCAAACCTCTGGACGTTCAGTCCCACTTGACACAAGCATCGGTACACTGTATACCTGAAATGGCTCGTCGCTGAGGCTCACATCTCTAACAAAGTGGGGCCGCAGTGGTTGGACGGTTAGCCTGCTCGCCTCCCACCAAGGCGAACCGGGTTCAAACCCCGGGTGAGTTACTTCCGGATTTTCACATGTGGGAATCGTACCGGACAATGCTGCTGGTCGGCGAATTTACTCGGGGATGTCCCGTTTCCCCCGTCCTTTCACTCCGGCGCTGCTCCATACTCACCTCAATCGCCCTCATCGGCTTTCAAGACCTCTTTGTTAAGAGTCGCCCAAATATCTTCATTCACTCGCTCTTCTGCAGTGCTCCAACCAAGTTCTGTGGCATTTAGGGTAAAAAGCGACCTTCTCGTGGCGTTGTGGTCCTTGCCTGTACGTGCTGAAGGCTCGACTGACATTTACAAACTGTCTGAACCTCCGCCATACCCTGGTAACGACACAGTGTGGGATGTGCATGGCTTGAGACAATCATGTGGAATTGGCCTGCGTACAGTCGCCCGATGAATCCTCCTCACAGTGTGGGTTCTGCAAGCCACTACGGTCGAGTGCACACTAACTGAACGTCGAGAACATACATACTACATGTTCCGCTCTGTTTTAAGTATTTCAACGGTACAGAATGTCTGTCTGTGATCGCGTCTACAGCGCACGCAGTAGTACAGACATGTCGGGAACACGCCATGGTACTGTTTCAATTCCATTACGGACGGCGTGTTTCTCCTTTGCAGTTTACTTTATTGTTAGCCTTGATTTCTCCACACGAACCGGTAATGAACAGGACACCAGCTTCTCGGTGTAGTATAATTTGCTTGAAATCAACAGAAATCATCGCTAAATTAGCAGAATTCAGGTCCGTGTGGTAATCAGCACGAATGCAGCGAACCGTATTTTTAATTTTTTTGCAGTTAAATTTCATTAATATGAAGAAGTTTTCTTTGTTTCAGTAGGAAATTACAGTTAAGCATCGAGGGACGCCCAGCTGGCGCATCATTTCTCGGAATCGTTCCCATCTAGAAAGGTTTTAATTACTCACCTTACTGATGGTTTTTCGGCAAGGTTAATCTAAGTAAAAATTGTTATAAGTATTTTTATATGGTCACAGGTGTTCCAAAGATGGGAAAATCGCATAAAACGATATATATTTGTTTTGACTGATTACAGTGCGATAAGATTGTTTTAAAAATACCTAAATGAGTTAATACCATATTTCCGTCAGGACAGCATTTGTGGTATACCTGTAAAACACATGGCTTGCAATCAGCAACACATAATCATCGGCTCAATATACTGGGCGTATTAAGCACCTCGGTTCAATGCCGTCCGGCTATCGATAGGCACGGGTGAGCACTTCTTCATACCGAATAATCGTGAATAATGATTAACACGAAAGATTCCGTGCTTTATAGTTGATTCACGGTATCATCGACCTTTTCTGAAGCCCTGCTAAAGTTCTACTTCCAGGATATTCCACCGCCTCGTGCAAAGTAAGCTTAACTAAGTCTGGAAGATTACACCAGAGGGACAACGCACCGGATTCGTGCGCACTCTGTTGTAACAGTATTTTGTGTAACAACTATTTCTCACTAGGTGCTACCAACACGCATGTTTCCTCGCTGTTTTATTCGAATTATTTATAAATGAAGCATTATAATTTATAGATAAAATATGAATAACATATCAATTTAACTGATAAAAAGGTAACTTTTATGTTAACACAAGTATAAAACGCTTGTGATACAGGGCATATTTAGGAAATAACTAAACACGCCATACACGGGGAGATTTTTCAAATGTTTGATTCAAAAAGGCCGAAGAAACCGTGAATGGACTATACCCAGTATTCGAACATGGAACGTCCCGTACCGCAGGCGGGCGCGCGGCCCACTTACTGCCTCGGGAAGACAAAAGTGTCGAAAATTGCATAGAATTAAGGTCAATCAATCAATCACACACCACCACCAGGGCGCTCGGTCGGTTCGAAACCCCGGCTCCCAGAGGAAACGCGGCTGTGCTACCGCTTGGCAATATATTCTCTGTGTGTGCAATGAAGAGTGAAGGCAGTGCAGCGCTCATAAATAATTAATATCTTGTGCTGGTAATGAATTGACTGACTCTGATGGTAACTATGCGGAAGCAATTCAACATCAGTAGTGGGTGGTAGAGTTGGCGTTGCGCACTGCGGTCTAAAATAATTGTATCTACGCATTTCCCTCTTTCCTTCAACTGTTTTGGAAGTGCACATTTCCACTTTCGCACGTCGCCAATTGGATGCCACGATTGTAATGCGGATGAGCGTCATTGTAGGCCAGTTTCGCGTGGTTGCCCCCCGTTTGAAGTTAATTGCCGCAACATTAACGCGTTTATGTAAGAGATGACCGATTACGTGTAGAGGAATTACGTTAGCTGTTATCATATTTAGGTGTGTTAGCGGCTAGCTCGTAAAACGTACCGTGGTTACAGTTTGCAAACTTCCCATTTGTTTTTATGGATTCAATGAAATAATTTGTTGTTGAAACCAAATTAATTTGTTGGTTTAAATGTATGCAACAAACATACGGCTTATTTGGTAGAATCCAATGTTTTGTTATTTCTACCAACTATTTTGTTATCTCTACCAAATATTTTATGGGTTCTACCAAATTATCTGTTGCCCCAACCAAATCTTCTGTTGTCTCAACCAAATATTTTGTTACGCTACCAATTCTTTTGTTGCCGTCCCCAAATTTTTTGTTGGCCCAACCAAATCTTTTGCTTGTATTACGTTGCAGTATTTTGAGGTTAAGTGATTACTTTTATTAGTGGTTTAGTCTTTGATGTTAAGGTATCTTCGAGCCACGGACTCTTTATCGAACATGATTTGTACAAATACCACTACGAAACTGCTATATATTTAAAGTTAAATATTCCAGTATTAATAACAATACCATAGTTTTATAAATTATCGTTCTTATCAAATTTGGATGCTCTTATAATGGTTAACCACGTGGCGACAGAAATTCTGCATATACAAAGCATTTGTCCATATTCAAATATGTGCACAGTCACTAGTTATACAGCTGGATGCTTTGCAGTTATTGTAAAGAATTCAACACGTAACTTAGATACAGGCCGAGGTTATAAAACGCTTATCCCTAACGTATAAACCTGAACATCTACACACTAAATTACAGTAATTACAAATACCTCAATTGAGTGATAATTAGTTTAAATACTTCTATAAGATCAATGAAATCCCGATTTTCCACCATTTTCCTCAGTTATTTCACCAACCATTCATGAGACAATCTTGTACAATGACTTCTAACTTCAAAATGGAGGTTTGCTTCAAACGCACGCAGCCAACAATGAAGGCGAAAGTCAACCAAACGGATTAGTGTAGCCAATAAAATCTTTTGTCGCTGGAGATAATTTTTAAATCAAAACCTGTATCAAGTAATCAAACATGTTATTTTGTTGACAAATTGTAACGGTATATTTTATTTGGTTAATATACATAATTTTTTTTGGCACAAACAAAATAGTTTCAAACAAATTATTGGGCTTTGTGAACAAATTTAATTTATCTAAAGTATCTCAGGCTTGGTTGTACCAACAAAATATCGTTTATCTATAAACAAATGCCACGCAAACAAACGTATTTGGTAAACTGAAACAATTCTTATCATTGTATCATATTTATGAAAACTATAGCGTCTTTTAACTGAGTAAATTAAGACAGCGTCAAGTGGCACTGTAAAAATATTATGTTGAGGCCACAAAGTGTTTTATTGGTATTACACCCTGCCAAACTTTTCAGGCGAACAAGATTTTTTAGTTGCCACCACAAAATTGTTGCCACCAGCAAATGTCTTTTGCTGTCGCTACAAAAAACGTTGTGTTCACCACAAAAAATCTTGACAGGTAAATACCAACAAAACACTAAGTGGCCACCAAAAATAACATTTTTTTTTTTTTTTTCAGTGTGGCTAACATATTTTCTTATTTATCAGTTTGCGCGAAAGTCGGTCTCGCTTGGGGAGCAAATATTTATAGCGAACAGGCCGTACTGCACGACGCTAGTCACTAGCGATGGCCAATATCACACTGAATACAAATAGCTACAGTTTCTCTTTTGTTGGAGATTCTGACATCTTTCGATTCCGTCCTGATGTTCGCTACATGCATCCAATGTGACCCAGCTGTGTTTTTGTACTTCTGTTGTGGTGCACAGCCAAGTCTCTGTTGACAGTTGAAGCCAGGTGGTTTCCACGCGTATTTATACCTGCACCCGCCACATTTTTACATTATTGTTCTCCTGAATGAAATGTTACATGGCAGAAAACAGTGCAAGAAGCAATTTTAAATAGTTATCATGACTAGCAGATTGGCATCATCCGTAAAAAAAAAAGCAACACACACACACACACACACATAGAGGGAAATATTTGTTCCATCCAAGAAAAAAATTTGTTTTTATATGGCCAAACAAATATGCGAAGTTGATTTAAATAATTTTTCCCAGGCATATTTCGTTAACACAACAACGCGCTGTGTCCTGTTCTGTAGTCGAACCAGGACACGCAAGGAAGGGGGAATGTTCGTAACCAGAGGATAAAGCACTCTATCAGATTAACTATACTTTATTACAAATACTAGATCTACTACAAGACGTACATATAGCCCTTGACTATTACAACAATGTTACTCGTCTCATTAAACGACTTTATTACCAGACCAAGTTACGGCAATTAAACCTTTACAAGAACGACAGCTAAAGAGTGCTCTTGGCTGGATGAGCCTTAATCATTTAATCCGAGGACCCTAATCCAGCAAGATCTAAGGCGCCCTACTGGGATTATAATTGCTCTTTTAATCTTGTCGGCGTCGTCGTGTCGAGACATTCTCAACAGTGGCAGAGTGAAGAGTCGTCGTAGTGACCAGTGGTCCACGGTCTGTGGTCCACGGCGATGACGTCTCACTGGTCCCTCCGGAGCAAGATGGCCGCGAGCCACCATCGTCCCATCCTTATATACTACCCCGCCTAGCCTCATGACCTTCCTCGGTGGGGAAAGTGTTTTCTAAACAGCGGGGCTGGCTCGTAGTGACCGCACAGTTCCAGGTGCCCAGCGTCGCTTGCCAGCCCCAGCTAACATAGCTTACACCAAAAGGTATTAAATAAACTTATTGCATATTTAATTAAATTAAAAAATATGTCTTCTTCTTCTTCCCGTCAACGTCACATCTGAAATACGCGCGTCGATTGTTCGCTCGCTGTAACTTTTACTTTTAAGGTTTAGCGACAAGTCAGTTGTGTACCACACCAAGAGGTGACCATGCCACTCGAGCCGCTAATTGAGGCAGAATACGTTTTCCTCTTCAAGATGCGTTCGGTTACGCGAGATTTTGTGCACGAGTTGCTAATTGCGAGCCTTTTTCTTCGACGTGCCGCTCGACGAAGTGATACGAAGATTGTTGCGCACGACCTGTGAGTTTCGTGACAATGTCTACGTCGCCGCCAACAGTTGTCTCGCGAGCCATCACGCATGCCGCTGGATGGCCGTACTGTCGCGAGACGAACAACCGAGGCTCCGATAACTAGCTGGAGTGGGCCCTACAGAATTATTTGCAGTCCGAAAGACTTGGTACGAGTCATCGAATCACTGGCGAGCTTCAGTCTCCGTGTTTTGCTTGGACTCCGGTCTCGTATTTAGGCTGTAAGTTGTTGCCGTAGTTAAAATTTGCGAGTAGGTGTATGAGTGAAGGTCTCCCCTAGTAATGGAAACTGGCACAGGACTGCCCAGGTCATCATCAGGTCCTGGAGCAAAGTTGTTTTTGAGGCTCCGGACTTTGGGGGCTTGGGGAAAAGCCATTTTGAGGCCCCTTATTTTACGTACAGGACACTACGTACTTCGGATATTACTTACGTGCCTTCCCACACGTTACCGGTAGGAAACCGTTGCTTGGAAACAGGTTTGTCGTTTGTTGTCAGGCTATTAAACCATCCCATGCTCTGCATAATTTTGTTTTTAATTTTGCACACTGTATTGGAAGTTTTTGATCGTCATATGACAATGACAGTAAATTGTCAGAAATAAAGTCTTTCTAAGTCTAAATAGCTTGGATGAGCCCCTTAGAATCGTTGGCCTGGGAAAAACTGACACATTTCTCCCCTTCCCCCATCTTCCTTTCTGGGCGGCCCTGACCTTGCGTGATGTGTCGTGATGTCTGTCTGACAAACTCATACATTACGTAGTGTGTGGGTAGAGTGCTGTCTCGCACGTGTGTGTTCGCAGTTTTCAGGGGTCGTGGTGCCCGAGTTGGTACTGGTCGATGACCGAGCGCGCTGCGTTGATGTCGGCCCTACCCATCTCCCTTCCAAACGTACACCAATCGACATCCACGCCTTCGGCTCATCCCCGATCTCAAATGTTACTTCTCTCGAGAAGCAGACTGTTATCCCCCTTCACCCCACACCATCCTCTTTTCCACACCATCCGCTGCTCTACCCGCGCCGAGCGAAATGTTTTCATTGAGATAGGCCTGCCTCTTTCTCTCCTTTTTTGCTCTAGAAGCTGAAGGAACTTTTCCTCTGAGTCGGCGAGGCGAAATGTTAATAGGATAGGGAGGGAAGGTTGGACTGTGGCGTAACTGCTGCCCCATTGCCTTAAGTGGACGTTAAATTTGATATGAAAATTATCCAGTCGCAAACGGTTTGAGGAAGAGGATGCTTCTGGACCATGAACGCTGGCTCGTTCCTGCAAGTCTAAGACCTGCTTAACAGTTCCGTACCTACACTTCCTGTTTTCCTGTTCTACACCGCTGTTTACCCGATGTTGAATCCAGCTGACAGGGTCTGCAATTATGAATTTCCCTGCGCCCTAATTAAAAGTTGCCGTCGTACGTGCCCCCAGTACTGCAGATACGATTTACGCTTCGGACAACACATTTATAGCTCTGGTTCTAGAAAAACCTTAGCCATCACAC